>CM033627.1:26383250-26983250 GCA_019453435.1 Rhinogobius similis | reverse complement strand
ATCAGTTATGGTCACACTTTACTAATAATAATGATAGTAATAATAATCATCATCATCATAATGATGAAATGATGAAAAAAACACAGGGCTTGCTCTGTATATCCATGAAAGTCCATTGGTCATCCACTGCTTTAGAAAACAAACTTAATAGTGTTCATCTGATAATTGCGAACTATTTATTTAGTAGTTTATGTGGCATGCACATTGCGGTCAGATGCTTGAAGTTCGCAGCTTAGTCGATGCATAAGGAGTTTATAGTAGGTGCTTATTTTCATCTTTTGTTCCCGGTCGGGCTTTTTTTTTTTTTTTTACAATTATCAAGCTGCTGGGCATGTTAAAAATAACAAATAAAGCCATAACCCACTTATTTCCAGTCAAATTAACAATACGGGGATGAGTCAGGGTCATTTTGTACTCCAAGCCCCTGGACTTTTTATTTTATAAAGTCATTTGTTTCATTTTTAGTGAGTTAGCTTCAGCTTTGAAAGAGGAATTGTCAAAATCCATCAAATAATTGGAGTAAATCATACATCAGATGCCAAAACTATAGAGTCTCATCTTCACAGCGAGACCAGCCATTTACTCAGGGTTCAGAAACAGCTTTAGTTTGAAATGGGGCTCATTTTAGTCAAGTGTTTTAGGAAAAATAGGACCTCATGGGGAAGTATTAACCTTTATGAAGACTGATGAAGAATTTTGTCAACAATGGAATTATTTTCAGAGCTGCTGATCACACTGTGCAACCTTCTATTCCTTCTCACATGAAAGCAGTTTGTCGATGCTTCATGTAGATAGCCGTAATATTTCCAACCACTGCAGCGGAGTCATGTTATCTCATCACAGAGGCCTCCACAGTGTCGGCTTAGCAGTGTTGTGCCTTTGTTACGTTTCAGGAAATGAGCTGTTCACGCTCTGTGCATCTGGGGACGTTCCACTGGAGAGAGAGGAATATCAACCTGCCGCGTTTCATAAAGCTGCCGAAAGCAGGCTACATTGTGTTTAATGAGTCTTTGTTGTGGGGCACTGACTGTTCATTCAGAAGATATTTAGCTGTGGGTCTTTATAATTATGCTCCAATAAGCAGATCAAGATCCAGTTCAGATGTATAGTTTTTTATTTATAATCACAAGGAGGTCTAGTGTAAGAGGAAAGCTGGCCCAAAAAATACTAGTAAAATACGCTACGCAAGGAGTAAATGTAAATAGTTGGCCTAATATGCATGTTTTGCCTGATATCTGCATGGGCCATAATTCTGTCGTCATTTTCAAGAAATTTATGAGTGGAGTTCACATTTAGTAGAAATAACAAAAGGCTAAATAACAAATGAAAAAATCCCATTAAAGGCATATTAGAGCAATCTTTCAAAATCCCATTTAATTTGCAGAGTGACCTTTACACCCAAAGGGCAAACAAACAATTCCCACCAATGTCAGTGCTGTGTGATTTCTCATTGGTTGCTGTATTGTTGTGGTTTGCCAGAAGACCAGGAATGGTGGATGTGTGAGCAATTACTGTGTCAAATGGTTTTCAGAAGGTGGATTTATCACCGCTGAGCAGCAAGCTGATTATGAAGCATGTATTATGAAGTCCCCCTTTCACAAAAGCAATGCATTTCATAAAGGTCCAAACCTCGGCGTTATTGGGCCTGCGTGGTGAATACAGAGCAGTCCACACAAACCCCCTCCAATCCAGGGAGGAGATTCATTACAGCCACAAACATTCAGGTTAGCACAACAGCAGGCTTTCCACATTTGTGATCCAACCAGCAAAGCAAGGATGTGGACTGGATCTCTACCACCATTTATTTATTTACTTCCTTGGATGTTTTAGAACTTTAGCCCAATACCGTCCTAATTGAGGCCACAATCGTAATGGTTATGAAATGTTTTTCCGCTTCCTTGGCACCACCATCACTCAGGACCTCAAGTGGGAGCCGACCATCAGCTCCATCATCAAGAAGGCCCAGCAGAGGATGTACTTCCTGCGGCAGCTGAGGAAAGCCAAGCTGCCGGCGCAGATGATGGTGCAGTTCTACACGGCCATCATCGAGTCCATCCTCACCTCCTCCATCACCGTGTGGTACGCTGGAGCCACAGCCAGGGACAAACAGAGACTACAGCGCATTGTGCGCTCTGCTGAGAAGGTGATCGGCTGCAGCCTTCCATCTGTCCAGGACCTGTACGTCTCCAGGACTCGGGGACGAGCAGGTCGGATCACAGCTGACCCTTCTCACCCTGGACACGGACTATTTGAGCCACTCCCCTCGGGCAGGAGGCTACGGTCCATCCGGACCAGAACCTCCCGCCACAAGAACAGTTTCTTTCCCTCTGCCGTTGGACTCATGAACACTTTGTAACACCTGTCACTTCAACAATAATACTATTTAAGAACAATCTATTTGCACTACTCATTTGCACATTGCACTATCTGCCAACTGTACATTCTGTATATAGTCTATCTTAGTCTATTTTATTCTTAATTTTATGCATGCCTTTTTATATATTTTTTATATTTTATCCTTTGCTTTATGTTGCACCTACGCCGAAGCAAGTTCCTACGTTTGTGAATTTCACTGACAATGGCAATAAACAATTTCTGATTCTGATTCTGATTCTGATTCTGATGTAACCAGTGTTCAAGCACCTTGTCACAAACTGTAGTCATGGGGCAGAGAAAGACATTTATTGTAGGCAAAAAGTAGCAAATAATTAACTAACATTGACTGGTATAAAAAAATCTAGAGCAATCTAGAGCAAAAGAGCAAAAAAAAAAAGTTAAAAAAAAATTAAAAACAGTATCTCAGAGATAGGCTATGTTTATTCTGCATTGTCACACAATGCACTTGGAGCCGAGTGTAAAGCGACTGGAATGAAAATCAGCACCTCCAAATTCAAGGCCGTGCTCTCGATCAAAAATGTGGCTTGCCTTCTCCAGGTGGGCGGGGAGTTCTTGCCCCAAGTTTAAGACTTCCCTCCGCAGAGCGGCTGGGCGGTCCCTTAGAGATAAGGTGAGGCGCTCAATGACAGGAGGAATTCGGAGTAAAGCTGGTGCTCCTCACATGGAGGTGGCATGTCCCACTGGGATTAGGCTCCAGGGAAAACCCAGGACATGCTGGAAGAACTATGTCTTTCTGTGACCTAGGAACACCACGGGGTCCCTCCAAAGGAGCTGGAGGAAGTGTCGGGGACCCGAGACCCCATAAAAAGCAGAAAAAGATGGATTTTACTCATGCTTAACTGTATGAATCTGTTGATGTTGTTGATATTACGTGAATGATGCAGCCATCATATTTGTGTTAATTCTGCACACCATGTTTGGTTATTTCTCCCAGTAGATTTAATATTTTTCTTTTTTTTCAAAAATGTTGCACTTTTCCCTCAGACCCATGTCTGTGATGCATGATTTATTGATCCAACCACTCAAACCATATTCACTTGTTCTGTTTCTACATCCATGTTCTAAGGATGTTGCCCCCGCCTTGTGGTGTTGAACTCATCTAGGAAAATGTCAATAGCTCATTAGTGGGGGCCTTTTTCACTATTACACTGCTCCCACATGACAGTCCATTTTAGAGCAAGTCATAACGGGGGTGGTTGGGGAGCTGCTGATGCTTCAATATAATTTCAGCTTGTTGTTCTCTGTGATAGGTCAGCTCCCTGTGCTGTTCATAACAAAGATGTTACAGTTATGAATTTAAGGCTGCAGAGGGCTTGTACATTGGTCAGCATTATAATGATTAATTTTGTCCCTTTAACTACAAAAATATAATTTAAAAATACAATAGGTTTTGAGATATATTTTTTGAAACATAAATGCATTTTTATCATATTATTGAACCCTCTAGGCAATGCAAAAACAATTGTATAAGAAAATCAGCTGACGGACCCAACAAGAAAACCTACATATTGCGCCTTTAAAAAGAAACCTAGTCCATGGATGAAAAAAAAGAAGACAAAATTAACATTTGATATTGTTATTGTCTAAATGTTCCTTGAGCACACATTTCAAAGAACAATAAACGGTCTGGCTTGGTTTTTCACAAAGAACGTTATTCTCATGGGTATTGTCTAATGAACCTAACTAAATTAGTAGGCCTAATTCCTAACAATGCAATGTTTTGTGGTGTTTTGTTAGGATTCAAACCCATAGATGTATGAAATTCAGGAGGTTGTTGAGCTACAGAGATGCTGAGAGTTGAAAATCCATTAGACTGGAGCTCAAGCCCACAGACACAGGACGGTCCCAGGAGAGCATTATACACATTACTATTGATTTCTCTATGCTCCCCTGTCCACGCAAAAGGTGGGACACGATTAAGCTTCCTGCCATGTTAGCAGCAAAATACTAGGTCTTCACTGTTGGGTGGTGATAAGGATATATAGTCCCATTCACAGACGCACCAGGGAATTTACAGTACATTTACAGTATATACGGAACATGTGTGAGTAAAGCCAAAAACCTTTTCCCTGCATTTTTGATCTAGAAATGTTCCTGGTAAAGACCTAGTAAAATTTCCATGACTAATGCAGGAAACTATTATGTTTGAATAGTACTAGAAAATTGTCAGTACCACAGCTTGGTTCTTTGTATACGAGCTGGGTTTCCACACTATTCAGTTAAAGTGCAGATGACAGTGAGCAGTATAAGCCTAGCCAATATTTATCATTTTATATATGATATTAATTATATATGAAAGTGGGGTTTTCTCAAAAAGGGTATAGGAAAGAATAACCTACCGAGTCACCTGGTCATTGTGCTTCCACCTCAGTCACAGACAGGAAGTGGTAAATGTAACTTTGCACTCCAGACTGTCAATAGTCCCCTAATAGCTATAAGCTCATGTTCCCTGCCTGAGAGTGCATGATTACACAGAGCTCCGTCTCCCACACACTATTAATCTGTGCCTATCGATCTGGAGAGATGTACAGAAATAATGTTCTTAGTAGGTTCATGTAGGCAAAAAGAAGTAGGAATGGAGATTTGGGACGAATATGGCACTGTGCTTGGGCTTTTGCATCTTGCATCTTTTGTATTTTGCTTGCATGTTACATTATATTCACACAGCCTCTCCTGAGTGACTGAACCCAGGCACCTTTTATAGGCCTAACACAATGTAGATTAAAAGGGTAAAATAATTCCAGTATTTACAAAAATAAATTATCTTTATTAAGTTATCATTAAGATATATGCAAATCGGTTGTTGAATGGTGGTCTTGATTTTTCTCATTTTGCAAATTCAGATTCAGTTTTCATAATTAACTGGTTAAAAACCTTCCTAAAAATGATTCATCCATATGGAACTTCATTCCCAACTGAGGGACTCCCTTTCCCTTGCTTGGGTGTAATGACTAGCAAAATACCCCTAAACCCCTAAAAATATCTCAGTTCCACAAACAAGTTTTCTTATCTTGGAAATTGATTTATAGACACAATTTTTTTTACCCCATCACTATCATGTAAAACTATGTGAACACCCCTCGATGAGAATAAAAGTTGATTTATGCAAAATTGGGTTGATAAGAATATACTTTTAGTTTCATACTTAATGACTGCTAATGGGCTGGATGTTTTATAATCTGTGTTTAATTGTGTTTACTGTTCTCTTTTCCAGTATGTTATAATGCATTCTGTCAATTTGTGAGAACCATTCCAGCAGGGTACAAGGTCTTATACAGAGATTTATCATGTGACACATCCATTGTGGGAAAATCTGTTTTGGGTCTTTGCAGGAGTAAAAACTAAGACATCCATATTTTGTTCAAGAACTACTTGGCAACAAAATTATGTCACGTTATTACATATTGGAAATCTCTTCAAAAACATCCCATGGGTGAAGGTTTGACTGGGTATTAATGTGCAGTGTATTCACCCCCTCTAGTGTTCGGCAGTATTTTTCCCCTTCTGCACGCAGTTTTACCTGTTATATTTTTATTGTGTATTATTCGTTGTGCTGGATTTTTAAAATATTGACAGTATTGACGCAGTTTTACCTGTTATATTTTTATTGTGTATTATTCGTTGTGCTGGATTTTTAAAATATTGACAATGTTACATCTGGTGTTCTGTTATATATAGATTATATATATGTAGATTATATATGTATATATACGTGTGTGTGTGTGTGTGTGTGTGTGTGTGTGTGTGTGTGTGTGTGTGTGTGTGTGTGTGTGTGTGTGTGTGTGTGTGCGTGCGTGCGTGCGTGTGTGTGCGTGCGCGTGCGCGTGCGTTTTCTGTTGTTGTTTTTTTTTTTTTTTTTTTTGGGGGGGGGTAGTTACCACATAGCTGCTAACCTCCGCTTTTTCTAAATCCCTATGGCAAGAATGATTGAGAACTTTACTTCCGGTACCGCGGCTTACATGTGGGCGGGGCGGACTGGCGAGCTCCATTTCCCCACGCTGCAACCCTGCTTCCGGTGTGCTCTCTCATGACTCAGTCAGAACTACTTCGCTGCGTGGTATGCTGAGTCAGGAAACGTGGGATGATCCTGCTCTGGGTCAGGTAACTGGACGTGTGACATAGTGCTGAGGTTTTGCGGTCTGCGCCTCACTGGCGGACCATGACATGGAGCGGGAACGCGGCCACGGCCTGGACCACAGGGTCACTGCGCCCCGCTACAGTCTGCTGCGGGAGGTGGGAAGGGGGACATACGGCGTGGTGTATGAGGCTCAGTCGCGTAGGTCTGGTGCAAAGGTGGCGGTGAAAAAACTGCGATGCGATGCCCCGGAGAACGTGGAGCTTGCGTTGCAAGAGTTTTGGGCACTCACAAGTTTGGAGAAACGCCACGAGAACGTAGTGCACTTGGAAGAATGTGTCCTGCAAAGAAATGGTTTGGCCCAGAAGATGAGCCACGGCAATAAGAGCTCCAAGCAGTACCTGCGCCTGGTCGAGACGTCCCTGAAAGGTACTCCTCATATTGCCTGTTTACATGTTTAGGACCAGGATTAGTCACGAGGGGTGGAGAGTGAATGATCTGTGTGGCTGAAAGATTTTATGTTCTTTCAGTATATTGTATTGTATTACTGATCAACTTTCATAGTGACAGACGGAAGCAGAAAACAAGTGTCTTTTGAACACAATATCTATCACTGATACGTGATACTAAGTGCGGGGTAGGTA
Organism: Rhinogobius similis; assembly: GCA_019453435.1. Classification (NCBI taxonomy): domain Eukaryota; kingdom Metazoa; phylum Chordata; class Actinopteri; order Gobiiformes; family Gobiidae; genus Rhinogobius; species Rhinogobius similis. The sequence continues at coordinate 26,976,134 of CM033627.1, read as the reverse complement.
TTCTGAGCACTCAATCCTCTAAATACAACTGTGTGTACAGTTATTATGAGGAAGCACTGTAACAAGGCTAAAGTTGATAAATCATAAATAAAGGAAGTATGTTCTAATCTGTTTCAGGTGAGAGAGTCCTCAGTTGCCCTGATGAACCCTGTTACCTCTGGTTTGTCATGGAGTTCTGTGAAGGGGGTGATCTTAACCATTTCATACTGTCTCGTTGCCCTGACCCACAAACTAATAACAGCTTCATGCTGCAACTGACCAATGCTGTTGCTTTCTTGCACCAAAACAATATTGTGCACAGAGACCTCAAACCAGATAACATCCTCATCTCCCACAAGTCAGGTTCACCTATCCTCAAAGTTGCTGACTTCGGACTGAGCAAGGTCTGTGCTGGCTTTCGAAACAACGCTGAAGGCAAAGAATGTGAAGACAACAACAAAAACGTAAATTTGAACAAGTACTGGCTGTCATCCGCATGTGGCTCGGACTTTTACATGGCACCTGAGGTTTGGGAGGGTCATTACACTGCCAAGGCTGATATTTTTGCCATGGGCATCATCATCTGGGCCATGCTGGAGAGAATCACCTTCATTGACGCAGAGACCAAGCGGGAGTTACTTGGGACTTACGTGAGACAGGCGGGGAACATTGTACCCGTGGGCGAGGCGCTGCTGGAGAACCCCAAAATGGTCCTCTGTATACCTCAGAAACGCAGGTCTCAGATGTGTGAAGGGATGAGGCAGCTGCTACGGGACATGCTCGCAGTTAACCCGAGTGACAGACCCGATGCCTTCCAGCTACAGACCAGAATGGACCAAGTCAGCTCTGTCTGGCCCGTAAGGTAACCATTACCTTCACTAATAAACCTTTAGTGGCACTAAACCTGCTAGGACTGACTTGTGTTCAATTTTCTCTTGCAACGCAACAGTTGCACAACAATTTGAACAATACTAATACTTGACATGTCGCGTAATGTTAGACAATGTGAAAATCATTGCCATTTACTATCTGTACTCTGTGCCTTTTTCTTACAGATCTTGATGCCACCTCAAGCTGCAGCTGCTTTTTCCCATACAGGCTGCTACTCGGTTTCGAACGACAATCAGAACAAGAACTTAATGAGGAAACATGTTTGTGGGACATTTTGTATGCAACCATCTAAAATACCAGATACGTGTTTTAACAGGGCTGGGCGAAAAGGGAAAAAAAAATATCACCATTTATTTTCCTCATATTGATCAATCTCTATTTTTAATTTGATGTTATTCAGTCTTTTTTATTTGAAATGCTCTGTGTTTATTTAACAAATTCCAAAACCACAACCATATCATTGACAACTGAATCTTGATCTCTCGATTCATTACCCAGCCCTAAGGATAACACTACAAGACCGATATCTGACTGACCTTGTACTGTTATACCATATTTGGGCTTTTTTGCAAATGATTGTAGCTTTGACTAATAACTTACAGACTGGTTTGAATGTAGAGCAATTGTTACGATTCCTTAAGTGCTCTTCTGTTTACTTCAAAGTATTGGGAGTTTACAGTGGCTGAAGCATCCGCATGTGTTCTTTGTGGTACTGTGAGATTCCAAGTGTTGGAAGATGTGCTTTGACATTTCGCTTAAGGTTTAGCATGTTTCTGAGCCATCTACTAGACTTTTTTTTGACCCAGTTTAATTGCATTTAACTTTTTTTTTAATAGTGATGTTTCATTTTTGTACTGATGTCACTTTTTACAGTACATTTACAGCATACCATTATGTTTTAAGTGATAATCAAGACGGAGTTGAATGTTAAACCAGTGTGCAGATGTATATGCAATCCTCACATAGGTCTATATATTCTTTGAAAGTTTTTTGCTTGAGTTGCGGTTTGCCAACTGTGCTGCCTTTAACTAAGTCTGATGATTTAGGCTTTCTACCTCATTCTTTTGGAGCCTTTTCCTGGTGCACACGTTTCAGCTTCCCGATTTGTTTACCTTGCGCAAGTATTTGTGGTGGGGAGAAGTTGCAGTTTGCACACATTTTGATTATTATATACTTGAACTTTATTCTAGCCTTTGTTTGTTTTACTGCTCATAATTATTCCTAACATTTGTCATTTATGTGCTTCTTACTTGTCCTGGGGCATGTTTAGACTCCGTTAACTAAATGTTTTTTCTTGTAGAAGTTGAAATGACGAGAAAATGTTTTTACTCGGCAGAGCAGATTACATGGAGGTGAATTATGCTCTGGTTTTTATTACATCTGTCTATCCGGACACATCTCCAACCAATTCTGGCTCCTAAGATGCACCCTGGTTTACCAAATGGGAGTGGACTATTGTGAATTAAATGTTCTTATCTGCAATTTGAAAAATAAAGGTAGAAAGAAAAAAAAACTTTTTATATTTTGCAAAAAGATAACTCATGATGTGGTGCCATAATTTGCTGTGCAAACACTGTGTTTTTGTTGTTTTTGTTTTTTTCCACTGTTTATTAAGTGATGAGAGAAAACACCAATTGCAATACAAAAGGTTTCCATACAAGGTAGTAATTAGGTGACCACCTTGTATTTGAATGCTCCAATCAAAAACATACCTTTTTCCAAAAGCAAAACCACAAAAGCAAAAGTATGTATGCATGTCAAGGCATTTGGATGGAAGATTTGAGTTCAGTGTCCATTCATGCTCAGAGCAAAATCTCTACTTCTATTCGACTCAATATTTGATCTGTAACCATTTCAGAAGTTGCGTATAGTGGTTCTCCTTCACATTTGTTGTATGACTCAAAAAAATGTCCCTCACATCACAACTCGTATAGCTCATATAACCTCCAGAATTATTCACATTTCTCTGACTTGATTCAGTGTTCATTTAAATACAATGTAGTCAGTTTATATTTAGGATATGGAAAGTAGCTTAATAATGCTAACTCTTTGTAACCAACGCCACGCTGGTGGAGGGCGCATAGAGATGCACAGATTCTACAATTGCAAATACAACTATATGACACTTCAAAGTATATTTAATCAAGAAATACAACTTGGAAAATTAGACAGCATAAAAGAATAATTAGGATATAAAAGGACAACTGCCTTTTGAGGATTTCAGATGAGGTGTGTGAGAAATATAATTTAATTCTGTAACTATACACTATAGACTGCCTTCAGTGTTCTGCTGGCTTCATGGGGATCCCGCAACCCCATCTGGTAATGATGAACTTGAGGACGAAACAGTATCAAAAGTCACAGCAAACAAACTGAGAAGGTAGTAGGAACAGTTCCAGCTGTAGGTGGAATGTGAGTGGGAAAGTTCAAGTCCACCAGGAGCAGCTAAGTTATGTCCTTTTGCCTGGGCGGCCGGTGAATGTTCCGCACTACACACTTCACCATCCACTCGATGCCTTCATTTACCCCATCACTGCAACACAGTTATTGGAGCATATTTTAATATAATGCACATTAGAATGTAATGAGGAAATGTATGCATAATATATTTCCAATATTTAGTTAGTAATTCATTACATTTGCAATGGCAATAAAACATTACATAAAATTAATTGATAACTAAATGTATAATATGTAGCATTTATATGTACGTCAACATATCCATGTCTCGTTAAATTAAGTAGTCAACATTTCAACTAATAAAATATGAGTCATTGAGAGAAAAAGGTAAAGGACCATTATCCCACAAGACACCTGCAGAAAGGAATTTCAATTGTCAATGTCAAAAGGAACATCTACTTTACTTACCCTGTGAGAGCTGTACATGGCTGAACCAAGCAGTCTCTTTTGCCAATCTTTGGGGCACAGTCACTGAAGGCTGTTTTAATGTCAGGCACAGATAAGCAGTTCTATGTAAAAAAATAAGTGAAAAAAAAAATTAGCCAAGATAAGATGCCAAAACATTAGAAGCAGTTGTGCTTGCTTGTGAGAATGTACCGCTACATCCTGTTTATTGGCCAGCACTAGCAAAGGAACGCCTTCTAATGATTCACTGCTTATCATTTTCTCTGCAGATCACAAGAATATGAAAGGTAATTAGACATCAAAAAAGAAAATTGAACATTGATGATCATAGTAAGACTGACCAAAAGCCTCCTTGGACTCCGATAGTCGCTCTTCGTCAGTTGAATCAATGACATAGATGACTCCATGTGACTCTGCATAATACTAAAAAATAAATACACGTTGTTAAAACCTGGTAGTAACTTAACAGCATTTTGCTCTCCACCCAATGCAGGCTTCCCACATTTTAAGTTTACATGATTGCCTGGGAAGATCAATGATCCATCAAATGCAGTGGTAAAAGTAGATTCCTATTTGTTGGCCAATCAAAATAATTTATCTAAGTCTATATTTTCAAAATGAAAATCAAACATTAGACATAAGGCTACTTTATCACATCGTGGGTTGCCTATTTTTTGTGTTCGGGGGTTGTGAATATCAAATGTTATTATTTTGGGGGTCGTGACTGAAAACGGTTGAGAACCACTGGTCTAGATGTTTGGTCTCCCTTAGATTGATTGAGCAAAGTCATTGTAAGAGTGCATGTAGATGATGGTGTGGTGATGGTGGCATTGAAACAGTGTGAACAGCTCCATACTTTGTCCCACAGGGACTGAAGCTCGTCCTGACCTCCCAGATCCCAGAACATGAGCCGAGCCTTGCCCACATCGATGGTGCCGACTGGAAAGCAATGGCCCAGAGTGAGAACACAGGAGTTAGGACTCTACAGAAAATAAGATGATCTAACTTACTGTTCAGACCAACTGTCGTTGTTATCTTCGAAAGATTCATCCCTTTGTAGTTTTTGCTGAATTTAGTTTTGGTTTGTTCAAGAAAAGTCTGCAGAGAGATGGCTCATCAGAAATATCCTTATGTATAAGACATAACAGGATAATAAAGGAGTCTCTGTTAAAGAAATTATAATTGTGAATATTTACCGTTTTCCCTGCGTTGTCTAGTCCCAGGATAAGGACGCAGTACTCGTCCTTTTGGAACATGTACTTATATAACCCAGATAATAAAGTGTACATGTTTGTACAGCGATGTAAACAAACTCTCGCTAACTGAGAGTTAGCCTATGTCCACTCGTACTCTTCAATGCGCTCTCATCAGAGACAGAGACCACCGGAAACAACTTCATGTGTGGCCCTGTCGACGTTTTCCATCAGCGATAGAACATGTATATTAATCTAAAAAGTACAACATACCTCTAATAGGCGTTAGCTTGTGCAAAAGTATTGCAGACGCTACGTGTCGAGGAGGATCATGAGATTTGTTTTTCCTGCAGAGTCTAGCACAGTGCTGCCGCTGTCGGTGCGGAGGTCAAAAAGCATTTACTTACCAAATAGAAGTAAGTACAAAACAAGAACAATTTTTTCGTACTGGAAAAAATAAATCAAAACAGACTAACGATTGAAGAAAAAAAAAAGAGAGAGAGAGAAATGAAAAAGTAGGAGCAACGGGAACAAAAAAGGATGTTAGGGAGTGTTTTTAAACAAAAAGGTTTCAAAATGTTATTTTTCTTTTTTTATTGCTTTGGGATGAAGTGAGTATTGGATTAGTTGTCTGTATTGATTGATCTTTCGTTTTGGAAAATTAGGAATAGTATTTTTTATTAGCAATAATAATAAAAAAAATAATGTAGCACTTGAAATGGTCTCAAATAAGCATTACGAAAGTTGTTATATTTCATATATTATATTCATTAAGTTCATTTGTTTGGAGGCAGTTACACATCTCTATACTAAACCATTTAAAATCTATCTGCGGAAGAATCTTACAAACTATTTCCAGAAGGTGGCAGTGATGGGCACATGACCACAAGAGGTGTACTGTATTGCAGTTTCAGGGTTGTTGGCATAGAAGGTACATCCTTTTGTCCATGGCCTTAAATTGCATTTTACCGGGTTGCAGCGATGCAGTAGGAAACTTCTCTTTGTTTGCTTGTGATAAAGAATTTCTGTGAAATAGTGAAATAGGGTCTAATAAGACAATAAAATATTCAAATAACTAATATTAAACCTGATTTAACATGCTTTGACACTTATTTTTCATTTCGCTTTGGGGGTCCCGAGTCAGTTGCATGACTATTTTGGGGGTCCCAGCCAGAAAAGTTTGGGAACCCCTGGCGTAGAAAAAGCATCCGAAAGGCGTGGAGACGGGCAGAGGGACGGATCACACCTGCTGCTGCACCGGAGGTTTGTGCAGCAGCAGCCCCGCCCGTTCTCCTCTGACCCGTGTGTGCGTCCTCCTGTTTCTCTCCCGTGTCCTGCCTGTTCCCCTCTGCCCCGTTCGTGTATCCTCCTGTCTCTCTCCCGTGCTTCCCGTCCTTCCTCCACAGGTCCTTCCTCCGCAGGTCCTTCCTCCGCAGGTCCTTCCTCCTCAGGTCCTCCCTCCTCAGATCTTTCCTTCCTCCTCAGGTCCTTCCTCCGCAGGTCCTTCCTCCTCAGGTCCTCCCTCCTCAGGTCCTTCCTTCCTCCTCAGGTCCTTCCTCCGCAGGTCCTTCCTCCCTTGTTCCAGAGGACACAGAGTCCGACAAAAGTGACTCGGAGCCTTCCCCTCCCTCCTCTTCTCCCTCTTCCTCCGCTCTTTCCTGTAGGCGACGACCCTGAGACCAGCTTCAAGACCAGCTTCAAAACCGGCTTTAAGACCGGCTTCAAGACTGGCTTCAAGATAAGATTTTATATAGTTCAAAATGTGGTGGGATGGAGGGTAGATGAATTGAATTGAAATATGAGCTTCTCCAAAGGAGCCCATATTTGCTGAAAAATGAGACATTGGCTGAAAAAGAATTTTGCTCTTTTAGTATTAATGGCACAAAAATAATAACTTATAACTAATAACTAATAATAACTTATCTCTTGTTACATAGACCAAGGAATTTGTGTACAGCTCCTTTCTCAAATCAACGCACGACATCTCCGTCGAAATGATTTATCCAATGCATCTCATCCCACATTTTCTCACCACCACATCCGTCTCTAGACTCTGGAGCATTTAGAAGGAGCCACAACGGAGACACACAAGATTTAGTCAGGCAAAGCAACGCTATGAACTCATCTTTCATAAATTCAAATCAGAAGCAGTACTCCATCAGGATCTTCCCTATTGGCTCTCAGGCAATCGTAGATTCTCTTATGACTGTGACAAGTAAATATAAGGACTCTTGTTCATCGTCCAATAGGAATGGACGGTTGCAGATAAAGGGTAAAAGAACCACCGATGATATACAGTGAAGAAAATAAGTATTTGAACACCCTACTATTTTGCAAGTTCTCCCACTTAGAAATCATGGAGGAGTCTGAAATTGTCATCGTAGGTGCATGTCCACTGTGAGAGACATAATCTAAAAAAAAAAAATCCAGAAATCACAATGTATGATTTTTTAACTATTTATTTGTATGATACAGCTGCAAATAAGTATTTGAACACCTGAGAAAATCAATGTTAATATTTGGTACAGTAGCCTTTGTTTGCAATTACAGAGGTCAAACGTTTCCTGTAGTTTTTCACCAGGTTTGCGCACACTGCAGGAGGGTTTTTGGCCTACTCCTCCACACAGATCTTCTCTAGATCAGTCAGGTTTCTGGGCTGTCGCTGAGAAACACGGAGTTTGAGCTCCCTCCAAAGATTTTCTATTGGGTTTAGGTCTGGAGACTGGCTAGGCCACGCCAGAACCTTGATATGCTTCTTACAGAGCCACTCCATGGTTATCCTGGCTGTGTGCTTCGGGTCATTGTCATGTTGGAAAACCCAGCCTTGACCCATCTTCAATGCTCTAACTGAGGGAAGGAGGTTGTTCCCCAAAATCTCGCAATACATGGCCCCGGTCATCCTCTCCTTAATACAGTGCAGTCGCCCTGTCCCATGTGCAGAAAAACACCCCCAAAGCATGATGCTACCACCCCCATGCTTCACAGTAGGGATGGTGTTCTTGGGATGGTACTCATCATTCTTCTTCCTCCAAACACGTTTAGTGGAATTATGACCAAAAAGGTCTATTTTGGTCTCATCTGACCACATGACTTTCTCCCATGACTCCTCTGGATCATCCAAATGGTCATTGGCAAACTGAAGTCGGGCCTGGACATGTGCTGGTTTAAGCAAGGGAACCTTCCGTGCCATGCATGATTTCAAACCACGACGTCTTAGTGTATTACCAACAGTAACCTTGGAAACGGTGGTCCCAGCTCTTTTCAGGTCATTGACCAGCTCCTCCCGTGTAGTTCTGGGCTGATTTCTCACCTTTCTTAGGATCATTGAGACCCCACGAGGTGAGATCTTGCATGGAGCCCCAGTCCGAGGGAGACTGACAGTCATGTTTAGCTTCTTCCATTTTCTAATGATTGCTCCAACAGTGGACCTTTTTTCACCAAGCTGCTTAGCAATTTCCCCGTAGCCCTTTCCAGCCTTGTGGAGGTGTACAATTTTGTCTCTAGTGTATTTGGACAGCTCTTTGGTCTTGGCCATGTTAGTAGTTGGATTCTTACTGATTGTATGGGTGGACAGGTGTCTTTATGCAGCTAATGACCTCAAACAGGTACATCTTATTTAGGATAATAAATAGAGTGGAGGTGGACATTTTAAAGGCAGACTAACAGGTCTTTGAGGGTCAGAATTCTAGCCGATAGACAGGTGTTCAAATACTTATTTGCAGCTGTATCATACAAATAAATAGTTAAAAAATCATACATTGTGATTTCTGGATTTTTTTTTAGATTATGTCTCTCACAGTGGACATGCACCTACGATGACAATTTCAGACTCCTCCATGATTTCTAAGTGGGAGAACTTGCAAAATAGCAGGGTGTTCAAATACTTATTTTCTTAACTGTATGTAAAAAATATAATCCATGTGAAAGATAGATGCCTCAAAACACAAACATACCACCCCTCTGTCCTCTCTTTTTCCAGATCATGCACTCCACTCCTTTAACGCTCGCTGCGCCACTGAGCATTTCGGCCAATCACAGGCGTGGATTCTGAAGTTCCAGGACGTGAATGGCAACAGTGAATGGTGTCTGGGCGAAGCAGGCAGCAAACTTGGCCATGTGCCTTCACACTACATCCGAAAAATCATACACTTAAGGTATTTAACTGAAGTTTCATCGGATGCAAGTTTGATGTGCCATTCGGGCCATGGGCAACATTTGGAGTGTTTTGAAAGGCGTATCGTCTGAATAAAAGCCAAGTACTGCACTCAATACTCTAAGCCCACCTTACTTCCGTGCATGCACTGGTATATGAATCTGTCTTTCAATAGGTGAGTGGTTCCTTGATGCTTCGTTGCAGAGATGGTCAGTAGTAAATGTACCGTAGTACTGCATTAAAGTACAGTTCATGAGGGTCTGTACTTTACTTGAGTCATATTTTTGTGGAGTACTTTGTCTCCTCTACATTTTAAAGACAAACATAATGCTTTCCAATCCACTATATCTCTGAAAAAGGCCCCAAGTACACGGCGCATCTGTAGGTCAGTTTTCTACATCATTTTTCCCATTTACAGCCTCATGATGCTCACTCGAGAGACCTGATTTGCTCTTCGAGACTCACAACAAAGAGGGTCTGCCCTGTACATGTTGTGGTTGAGATGTCACTGATTAGATTAGACAATTTGTTGAAACCTGGCTTTATTCGATTTTAATGGTCACATTTAATATCTGCAGTTCTAACCTACTTTGAATTTGCTTTTGCTTGGGAAATAGTAATTAAAACAGTGCTAATTGTCTATTCGTCTATATGTCTATTCGTTTACTAATTTTACAGGGTGGACAAAACAGGACAAGACCAAAATACACTTTGTAAATTCGTAGAAGGAAGTGACTGTATTTTATTGTTTTTGAAGCTGCAAAGTTATCATTCACAACACATTTTAAATTATCTGTGAAAATGTACTTTCAATAGTTAAAGTATTGAAGTATTCAGAGTAGTAATTGCTTAAGTTTGATTTCACTGAGGTACTTTTGCTTGTATTGGAGTAATATTTGAGCCGGTGTAGTACTTTGACCACCTCTGCCTCTTGGATTTGAGCCTTGAGTAAACATAATATTTGACCCTTGACCTCTGGCTTAACATGTCAAAATTGCCCATGATGTCTGATTTTATTCACATAATCACAGGTTGCATTAGTCTCACAGCCTCACCAACAAACACTCCAAAATCAGATTTCCAGGGCTCTTGGATCATTGGACAGGTGACAGTCTGAGAGAAAAATGGCTGTGTATAGGCTATTGTCAATAATAATAATGATAATGAATTACTAGGGAAATATATAAAATTCTTTAGACACCTCATTTGCCTAATTGTGAAATCAATAAATCCTCACCACACATCACCAACTATGACCAGGAGTCAGACTAACAGGGCCAAAAATGGTCTCAAGGAAGAGTTACATTAAGAGCAACATTACTTTTAAATAACATCAAGTAGAAGTACACAGTGGAAGTCCAAGATATTTATTTATTTATTTATTTATTTATTTGAACAGGACCATGTACAATGACATTATGCTCGAGGGCAAAGATGATTGCACCAGATTATAGCTATGCAAGCTAATTTCCATCTGCAGTCCTGGATCAGGGACAGGGGGAGTACAACGTGCATTAGTTGTATGTATGATATGAATCATACATAAGTAAAAACACACTTGGTAAACTATACTCAATTAACTGTCTTGATGAACATCTGATTTATAACGTAATATTAGTATTTCTAATTTCAAATTATCACTTAGTTTGGTGTGATAGTGCCTGGAGTAAATAATCATCAGTTTTACACCAATGTAGTTGCAGATTGTGAAGAAAAATAAAATGATAAAGACTGAAAAATACAGGAAGTAGAGCTGAATTCTAAAAAAAATTAAAAATCCCATCATAAATGCAGCAACAATTTAACAACCATAAAGTGTAAACATATATTATTATTTGTCAATTTTAATCATAACAATAACAAGATAACTATTGTGTAATGTATATGGATTTAGGCCCTTGTTTTCCTGCATGGTTGCAACACCTAATCCCAGTTACTTCAATTCCCAACCCATTTATGCCACTTTGCATTGGTGTCTATGCTGTATATTTTTTACAGTATATTTTTTCACAATTAGGGTAAGGTTAGGATTAGGATTAGGGTTAGGTTTAGGAACAGATAATGTGGTTAAGTGAGTGGCTTTGGGGCAGCTAACTGAACCGGGTCAACGTTTTTGTAAAACGTATCATCTTCACTACATTTTAGTGAAATGCAGTCTAACCCAGTGTTTTCCCACCTTTACTGAGTCGCGTTTTTTGGATGATCCAACGGCACCTATAAAACTGCGATTTACAATTATTATTATTATTAGTAGTAGTAGTAGTAGTAGTATTAATAACTATTACTAAAACATTACCACAGCAGACCTTTTAGTAAAAATTGTGCCTTATAATGTTCATACCACTATCCGGTTCTTAAAATTTGGCCGTAATTGGTACAGAAGTATGTTTAGGACACTCCAAAATGGTAAATTATTCACTTAAAACCATATACGAATCTTTTAATTCAAACTGGACATGTTTTCAAAGCACACCTGGTGTGTCAAGTCAAGTCACACTAGTGTTCCCCGGCACACTGGACAATCTAGGGTCTAACCTGTCATATGCCCTTAAGTAATACTTTTACTTTCTAAAACTGCTGCGTACTTCTTGACAAAAACATTTGAACAATAAATAAGAACAGTTCCAAAAGTCCTTGAGTCAAGCCAAAGTGTAAATCACCTATACACACAGCAGCCATAGATTATGCTGGTGAGGAGAAGATTGAGTAAGAGCCCGTCCGGTGATACTGTGGCCCCCCGGCTGTGCACTTTGGGGCATTCTGTAACGTACGCTTTCCCCTGGGCACAGACGTAAGGGAGGGGGGGCTCTTGTTGGGTTTGGTAGTGCCCGTCTACCCTGTCCCGGCACAGACTGAGGTCCGGAGACACCACTGTGATGCTGTTGAGGCAGCTGGGGTGCACCACCGTCCCACTGCTGGTGTCCGTGGCCGGGCTGTTGGCGCTGTGAGGGCTGCCTGTGGTTTTCGGCGTTTGAGGTTCAGTTGGAGTTGTGTCATTTAATTCTGCAAATATATTCAGAAATGAAACATATTATCTCATATTGTATCTTATTATCTCACATGTAAGCCCAGGAGTGTGTGATATTGACAAAAATAAAATACATATCTGTTTGGAGTACTGTATCTCGATAACAAGATTCAGACAATATTAGGCCAATCTGACAGAAATGTGTTAATACGTGAATTTAAATATTTTAGTTATAATGACAAAGGTTCAGAAGTATTACTTTGTACCCTTATTTGAATGTTTACAGCAACTTTTTTAATTTACATTTTTAGTCAGGTATTTTTGTAGCCCTTTTCATTAATTACATTTTATTTAATTTTTTTCGGAATCAGAAAAATGTACCTCCAGAAGCAAGGAGTGGGCGTCACTGGCAGGGTGCGCAGTAAGTATCGTCATCGAGAATCACGTGACTGAGAAATATCGTTATTGCGCTCTGGTAATGAAAGAGTTAACTCTTTGCAGAAACAGGAAGAAAACAGCTCCGTGGACAGAGCATGGTTTTATTATAGTGGGACATAGACGTGTCGCCGTTATTTATTGTAACAGCACAGGCTTTTAACTTTAATCATTCAGTGTCAAAAAACCCAGAAACGAGCTTTTAAAAGCTCTGAAAAAATTTGAGACAAAACGTCATTAATAATGAACGCGCGACGAGTTCATTTGTGAGTGCGAGACAAACGCTACGTTTTTTTCAGACATTATTTGATGATTTGATTTAGTTTTTTGCTTAAACGATACGTTTAGACATTTAGACATTTTTCATTTGTAAGTGAGTGCGGCGTGTCTGAGCAGCGCACAGGAGACTGACGCTGTTCTGAGGAGGCAGAGCAACGAGCTGATCACACATGGACTGGAGAGGTGCAGAGGGAAAGTGTAGGTCTAAATGAAGAACAAATGCACAGGATTGGAATGTGTGAAGGCTAATTTTAGCCAGTAATATAATAATATTATATTTTTAAAATTATGTTTAAAAAGTTAGATAGGCCTATAATGTATTTAGCCCTATGTTTAGAGATTATTATTCATTATTATCAATAATAAAAAAGTTTGATAGTTAATATAATAATATTATATTATATTATATTGATAATAATAATAATAATAACGCATGCTATCTAAACATAGGGCTAAATAGATTGTAGGCCTATCAAACTTTATCCAAGTGAAGAGTATGTGTTTTACAATGGGTTAATACGTTTTAAAATAGATTTTATTCAGATTTCGGAACGAAATTACGCATACGGCATACACTTACATAACATACAAAAGTCTTTATAATAAAAATAAGAGATTAAAAAATCCAAACAATATATGCAAAATATATATATGCAAACATTTCTCATAATATGGTCCCGATCAAAAGGTTAAGATCAGTTGAATAAATGGCAAAGACACATTTTGCATGGTTGGAACAAGGTTCAAAGTAGAGCTTCAATATGCAGCAAGAAATGGGGTCAGACAAAAAAAAATAAGTTTGAGTAAACCTTTTATTGAAAACAACAATTAAACTGAAACCAGCTGTTTTGCAGTTATTCAAAAGGACCACATACTATTAAAAGCCAGAATCTGCACAAAAATGTGAATTCAATGGCATTTCCTGTCAGGTATTCACACTGTCATGACGTTCTGATGGAAAAGACAGGCATTTGGAAATTCTTAGAAGATCCTGAAGGTTAGGGAACGAAAAAGTCAAACTCAAAAAAATGATACCAACGCTGAGCCGGAGGAACTGATTGGCTGTCTGTCAAAACACTTGACGATCAATTTCCCAAACTAAGGCCGTTACTGGTGCAGACTCCAGCCCAATAACCTTCACATACATGGCATCTATGACTGACGTGCTGCAAAAACAGGAAATGTCTTCAAAGGCCTCGTCTCCTTGAACGCCACAGAACTGCCACTTGGACTTTACAAGACACAAAAAACATGGGACATTGAATGGTGGAAGAAAGTTTTATTCTCTGATGAGAAAAATGTAGCCTTGATGGTCCTGATGGTTTCCAACATGACTGATCCCTCATGACCGAGGTGCTCTCATCTGTGGAACCACTGGGTTTTTCAACAGGACAACGCTCCAGTCCCTGCAGGACTTCTTCCAGGAGAATAACATCATTCTTTTGGACCATCCTGCGTGTTCCCCTGATCTAAATCCTATTGAGAACCTTTGGGGATGGACGGCTAGGGAAGTTTACAAAAACGGACTACAGTTCCAGACAGTAGATGCCCTTCGGCCGTCTTAACCACTTGCAGAAGTTCCCACTCACCTCCTGGAAACGCTTGACTTAAGCACGCCCCAAGATCCAACCATGCAAAATGTGACTTCTGCCATTTATTCAACTGGTCCTAAACTTTTGATCGGGACTGTATAAGTATTGGTGTCAGCTTACAATGTTCATATCGGTGAATCCTTTAGGGCTGAATGATTTTGGAAATATGTCTAATTGTGTTTTTCTGATAAGCATTGAGATTGCAATTAGCTTGTCTTTTAATAGGATTCTGTTAAAGTAGTGCTGCACAATATTTGAAATTATTATGATATTGCTGTGAAATTATGCAACATTGATATTATTGTGATATTTACATTTTGCCGAAATAATTTCAGTTATCTTCATGCTTTAATGTATCAGTCAGTCTCTGACAAAATAAAGACTTTGAACTTTGAAGCTAATTTAGACTGAATAAGGACAATCATTTCAACATTTTCTTTTTAAAACTGTAAATTTAAATATATTTGTATATTTGTTTTTTGCAATATTGAATAACTGCGATATAATTCAAAGTTTACATTTTAAAAATGTCCAAGGGCATTGACGTTTGAGAGAAGACTGATAAATTAACTCAACATACATTTCAGAACATGTTTGTAGAGATCTAAACTTGATTTTGTAGGTCTTATCATAAAACAGCATAATTTGTTTTGTTTGCAGAGGAAATTATACCACTTAGGCTAAATAACTGCAGTTGTTGAGATTTACCAATTGTGACCATTCAAATTGCAATTTCGATTTGACTGTGATATATCTTGCAGCCCTGTCTTTCATTAAAGATGATATAAGGGCTGGACCATGTCATATCTTTCATGATGTGTTGTTATTTGCTTTTGGGGGAATTTGGAATATTGCGATATAATTTAAGCCAATTGCCAATGCCTAGAGACAAATTAACACTGACTGCAGAGGATAAAAACACCAAAATTGACTGAACTTGAATATCCTTACACAAATTAATAGTAATATTATAGATGCCTCTAAGTATTTTGTCTTCCATCAATTATATTATCAACTATATAATCAATTTATTGTTATCGCAAATTTTCTCTCAAATATAATATTTGGCCATATCGCCCAGCCCTTTTTGATATTTGTAATCTTTGCAAATTTTCTTATAATTTTTTCATGATCTCCAGAAAAACAATTCTTATATACTGTATATGTCACATTTCTTCTCACCTTTTCTCAGTTCTGCTTTCAGATGAGATATTAAAGGGTAGCTGCCTTGGCCACAGAACAGTCCAGTGAAGTCGTCCAAGTCCATACTCCACACAGCGGCCCCTCCCAGGCGCCGACTCCTCAGGTACGACACCTAACACATTATCTGATCAGATCTGAGTTTGAGTCTGAGGTTTTTGTTTATTCAAATGCACTGCTACTGTACCTTTGCGCCATAGCTCACTTGGTTGTCAAAGCCCACCCACTGATTGTATTTGACTGCATAAGGCACGTACTGACTGTCAATCCAGTTGACCGATGCCCCCTGTAAGAAGGCACATGTCTGGTGCCAGCAGAGCAGTTATTAATACAACAGAAGCACAGTGAAATCATGTAATCTGGAGCCTATTTGTAAACAGAACAGGTGGAGGAGGGTGATATTTACAAAAATGAATATATACTAGTGGTGGGCCGGTAACGGCGTTAACGTGCTGCGTTAACGTGAGACTCTTATCGGGCGATAAAAAAAATATCGCCGTTAATCTATTCTCAAAGTTGGGTTGGGAGCACTGTTCCCTCTAAGATGCGCGCGTGCGCAATTGCGCACAGCTCCCAGGGGCATCGCGCAGAGACTGAAAGTAACGTATTCCGGCCCGTTACTGCGGACCTCTAAAACATTTGGTGGTAGTACGCTGTACCAGCAGGCACGTAGACGAGCTCCTCCACCTTACGCACGGAAAAGCAGTCCCACTAAAATCATTACCTCTGGAGTCCAACCATCACATTAGACACAAACTTAATCCAGGATCAGGCTGTACACTTTTGGAGATTTAATCAGTCCAACCCTGAACTCTCAGAACTCACGATGACAAACTTGATTTGAGCTCATTCATTTTGGATCTGACTTGTCTCCGCGCGTCATTACGCGTCTTTACGCGGCAGCGGCGTGAGCGCCGTGAGCAGCGCGGCACAGACACAGACACAGACTCCTCTGTCCTCAGCACCAGTGAAGAATCATGAACCAATCAGAGCAAACGCCACAGCGCTTCGCACAGTTTTCGCGTGTATTGATATGTAAATTAGCCGCGTGCGTAACGAGGCGTTAAGTGCTTTATGCACAGAATAATCCCAAGTGAAAACTGGAAGAATGAAAATGAATGGCCTTTGAAGACTGACTTGTTGTGTCAGAGCCACAGTAAAGTCTAATCAATGACATCCTTCAAAAGTTAACTGTAAATTATCATTAGGCCTATTTGAAACATGGGCTTATGATCTAAACATGACACACAGGTTACTTTGTCCAGAGGCTTCCAGGGGAAATTTAAGCACAGAATTAAATTAATACAGAATTAAATGAATATTGCACAGAAGTGTTGCTGGATAAGAGTCAATCTTTATATTAAAATGGATCAAAAAACTGAAAGCTTTGGAGGGAAAAAACACCATGACTCTGATTTGAACACAATTTAGTGATGATATCCTTTTTTTTTTTAATTAATTCTACCTAAACCAAATTATAGCTGAGGGGCTGTGATTAGAGTGGAGGACAGTGCAGCTCACAGAGAAACACTGACTAGAAAATTTATTTTTAAGAAGCTTCCCAATGGAAATCTCGACAAGACTAAGGTTGTTTGCACCTTGTGCAATGCAGAATTAGTTTACTGTAGGAGTTCTTCCAGTCTCAAGTACCACCTAAAGGCAAAGCATCCCTTAGCTAATGCCGGGCCAAGCACTGATGTGATGAGCCCCTGGTCTAATGCGCCACCTGGCTTGAGAAACCCGTTCTCAAAGACTTACTTTTAGTCATTATTTGGGTAGCACACATATTCTGAATGTCTTCGTCAGAATTCAAATGAGCCATTTTAATCTAGATTAATCTAGATTAATTCCAATATTACAGTGAGATTAATCTAGATTAAAAAAATTAATCTATGCCCACCACTAATATATACATATGTTTTTGGAGTATCACGATAATTATATGCAGATGGTAGTAATCCTAATTTTGTTCCTGGTTTAGTCCTGTTTTAGTCTTGCTTTGGTCCTGGTTTTGGTCCAGCAACTACTGTTTCGCATTTAACCATTTTACATTTTGCTCATAAAATGCAATATTGATCTAAAATGCCTTAGTAATTGAAACAAGTTCATTGACATCCTGTTCAAAACTACAGAACTGATAAGTAACATTTCACCAAAACAAGCTGCATCTGTCATTTTAGAACTCTACATGTATCACTTGGAGTCTAAATAATCACAATTAAAAACAGGGGATGTGGACAGGGATAGGGGGTAGGTGAAAACTTTTGAGCACTCAAGCTTCAGTTGCAGCACAAGACACAATTACTGAATTCATGCAAGAATCGACAGAAATACAACTTTGAGCAAACTAATGCTGAAGAGACACCGTTGTAACAAAATGAAGTACTCATTAAAGATGATTCTGCATGATTTTTGCATAATCTGTCCTAATCTGTCCTAACCCTTTCAGTAAAGTTTTGGCATAATTTAGTACATTTTTAGTCATGTAACTATACTTTACTTTTATTTAATTTTACTGTTACATGATGCACACTGATCTGATTTGTATTAAGTATTGTTAAGTATTGCCTGACCTACCTCAAAGTTGGACCAGAAGCCCATCTCGTGAGTGAACGGGCCGGGATTGGCTAGTCCGCTTATGGGAGCTCCAGCAGTTGATACTTTAGTGGAGAGTGTGTATGAACGTGCATGAGCTGGGAATCCAAGCAACAACTTCTCTGCAGGGGTCCCTTGGTCCAGCATGTACTGTGTGATAAAATCCTAAAAACAGACCAAAGAGTTATGCAAGATCATTTTTTCTGTGCAGAAGATAAATCAATAAAATAGTCGTTACTATGCTGGCATTGTCGTTGCTGTAGAGTGGACTGTGATGTGCTGTTACTTGACCACGACTGAGATCAAAAGTTTTCACACTGATGAAGTCCATAATTCTGAAATCATATTTCATTTTGCTTTCTTTATTAAGTCTTACAAAGCGCTACAATTGCATGGAAAGCAACAGAAACAATATCAACCACTTTATTTTGATTTTCTTAACACATATTTATCTCTCCAATCAATCAAGAACTGCAGTGTACACATTCAAGCATTATCAATATTGAGCTAGAGCTTACTTTGTTAACTCTGTGACTTCATAGTGGTCAAGGGAGATAACGTCTTTTTGTGGAGTCAGAGAAACCGACAGCATCAGTCTGGTTCTGTCTGTTCCAACACTCTCATTCTCAAAAGCCTCCAAGAGATCCTGTCAATAATTTATTGAAAGAATTATACCAAAAACATAACTCTTTTTCTTTAAGTTTTTTTTTTAGCATTGTTTAATTTGATTGTGTACAGTAGGCTTTGGAGCCTTAAAGTCAACCCTCTGATATGAGCCACAATGAAATAATAATCTGCACTACTCCTGGTCCCGGAACTGATCTAATCTCACTGGAGATAAGAAACAGTGCTAGCAGCCAAGTTACTGGTCAGAACGTGGGAGAGGAGACCCTGTTCGTAATAAGTGTTTTGTTTTTCCTTTCAAAAAAAAACAAAAAAAACAACTGTTATTGAACAACTTCAAGATTGCTTTACTGTTCCAGGCTATCTAATAACATCTAAAACTTACATAATGCAGGTTAGTGTAATTACACCTGATGTAATTATGATGTTTCAGTCATTGACCTGTGGCTGATACTGACTGCTTTGTACATTTTAACCTTTAGTACTGGACTAACAGTCTCTGGTCCCTTTTTAAAATAATTAAACATTAATACTTTTTTCAAACTGAGTACATACTAGTAGAGAAAAGTAAAATGAATTGCATAAATGGGAGGAAGTGGAGATAGCACCTTACAGAGCTGAGTGAACTTGTATTTATTGTTTCCAGGATTATTCCAGTCCAGCTCTAGACCATCAAAGTCATACGTCCTCAGGAAAGTGATCGACGATTGGACGAAGGTCTGACGAGTGGCTGCAGTGGACACCATTTTGGAAAACCTGGACAAAACCAACATTCAGCTGCTATCCATTTAATTTGTTACAACCTCCACATAAAGGTTTGTTGTCCATATTCCAAAAAAATTTATTAATGTCAGTCTTAATGAAGCATTCAGTGCAGTAGTTTGACACGGTCAGTAGAGGGAGGTGTGCACTTACTGTGGCTCTTTGGTGCTCAGCTCTCGCACTGATAGCAGAGTCTTTAGCTCAGAGTTTCTGAAAAAAGTGCAGTGAAATGTCAAAGAATAATATCAAAATATACGTTCATTAATATCTAAGTCTACCAGTATACTATACTTGAAATATATATATGTGTGTATATATATATTTTTAAATTATTTATATATATATATATATATACATACACACATTTATATATATATATACATACACACATTTATATATATATACATACACACATTTATATATATATACATACACACATTTATATATATATATACATACACACATTTCCTTGACCATAAATCAATTAAACAGAGATGTTTTGATATATTATACTATAAAAATTGTTTTGATAAAATAGATTTAACAGTTACATATTACAAATTAGGCTACTCCCCCTACAAACAAATGGCAAGTCACTTGTAGTTGACAACATAAAGTGTTTTCTGTACTTGTTTTTAAGTCCAGCTAATGCCCTGTAGAAACTCTTCTCGCCCAACTCGTTTTCTGTGAGCTTGTTGTCGTAGTCGATGATAGCAAAGTCATACACCACATGTGTGCATAGAAAGGGGTCTATGTTGTCCACCATAAATTTTCCCAATCCCGTCCTGTACTGGGACCAGTTGGCAAAGTGGCACACCAGTTTGAATGTAGTTGCTGTAGAAAAGAAAAAATAATCATTCTGTATTTAAACAAACTTGAGTTCCTGATATTAGAGCAAAACTTACTGGATTGGATGAGCAGCAGAACAGCGAGCAGGGTCCGGCATCCCGCCATTGTGTGGCATTTGAGTGGAAGTGAGAGTCACTCAAGTGTACAGGGATAACATCACTCAGCTCATCTTACACACTGACGTGCACCATTCAAACTCTTAACACCTTGACTATCCTAAAGCAAGTGTCGGGGTCGGAACTGTTTATCTTTAGTACACATTTCGAATAGGCTAAAATAAACCGGAGGGTCATGGGTAACTAAAATCTGGAAACTAATAACATTTATCTAGGTGTCACTAATCCATCTACCCGTGCTTTTGGACAGATGAAGAAAACCAATGCATCTGGAAGACATAGTGACAACAGGCAGTGTATCCACTCATGATCTCATATCCCTCTGGCAGGAGGTAAGCGCACTAACTACTGTGACACCCCAAACCATATCACCTGTGAGCCAGAAATACACAAAAAATAAACATTAATTCTCGAAATTTCCCTTTGCAAAATGTTTAACTCCTGGTGTGTGCTCTGGTTGAAAAAAGAATTGAAAAAGAAATAGTAAACCTTATGTTTTTGGATCTTCTCCTGTTTGTGTTGGTAATGTTGATATGTTTTTGCTGACAGCGCCTGACAGTTACAGTCACACAAGACAAAAGACTTGTCACACTTTTGTACTCTGAGAGTATTATTGTCGTGGGTCTGAGAGCAGGGGGACAAATGATAAACAGAAAAACTATACCACAGTGAATGAGTTTGAAAGTAGAGATGTTTATTTGATAAAAAAAATTCACCAAATTGAACGTGGTGTAAAGTGCAAAATGAAAGCAATACCTTATTCACTCTGGAAAAAAAACAACAGTTGTTTGAGTTGACAAAAACTGGTTGAATTAAGAGGTAGAATTTTCATTTATGTATCAGATATCTTCTGCATCCTGCATATGAGTGTGTGCATGTGTGTGTTTGAGAAACTCTAGCACTCACCTATCACACCTTTATTATCTCGGTGATAGATATCAAATTTGTTGTCATTGTCATACTCAGTCCCTGCAGGCTTATGTTAAATGATGCATGTCTTTAAATACAAATCCTAATTGAAGATGTAGTTTAAATGGCAACAAACAGGCTCTACTTTGCTTATTTTTTGTTGATAAGTGTGTGGTGAATACAGGCTAACTCTCATTTGTCGCGGACTTAGGGCTTGTGAACATATCATGCTTGATGCTTGAGGAAGTGCAAGAGAATGCACTTTTTATACATTTAATCCCCTGACCTGCTGCTGTAATTGCGAATGAGATATGATATAACTGGCTTAAATGTTCAAACTTTGCTTCTTTACTCATCCAAGAATAAAACACCTCACAGTTTTGGGTGTGGAGTATTCTGTCAACCCGATATTTATTCTTCAGGCAACAGATGTGTTATTTCCCCATTTTCAATAGACGTATCAAAATCTCATTGAATCCATTGTCCTTATGATTTGTTGTTATTTCTTATGTTACAATCAAACATGCAGGTGTCAATTCACATTTTAATATTGTTTGTTTTTCTCTCAGTCCTCACATGTTGGTTGTGGCAGTGTCTCCAGGTTTTTCTTCTGTGTTTTTGGCAAAAAATATTGTACAAATACACCCTTAGCTATTTATCTTTTACGTTTAGTTTTGACATCTCTTTCTAACTTTTATTTGTTTATATTACATTGTTTACATTACTATGATATATATTTTGTAAAAATGTTTCCCTTATTTGATAGATTTGTGTGTGTGTGTTATTGTAAACCTGTGTTATAAAAGCTAAATTTATAGTATAACCACAGTTGAATTGTCAATATTGCATTGTGCGCATGCGTCAACCCCTGTGCAGCCTGTTACAAGCGCTCCGACTAGTTTCCTACTTTTTCTTTAAAGAATTTCCCCTTGGGGATAAATAAAAGTAATTCTGATTCTGATTCTGATTGTTAAGTGTTTAACAACTGGTTAGGATAGATGTTAATGCTGACAGCAGAATACCTCTTTTTCACTCTCACTTCAACTAGGTAATATTGGTTTAATTTAATCTTAATTAGTTTATTTTAATTTATCTCATCAGTAATTGTCATGGTTTCAAACAAATCCCTAACAAAGAACAATTATAAACGAAATGAGGCAAAAACATTTCTATGTAGATGTTTATTTTCAGTTGATGTAAAGCAAAAAGTAAATACATCCCACATATTTCTTTCGTTGGGTATCCACATTTTGAAATATTTGATAAACAAATTGAAATTTTATGAAAAAAAAAATAAAGATAAAATAAAAATCTATACTATATATATGTATATAATGCTATTTTAAAATCCAATGTTGTTAGACCGCTCATGGCCAGACGCAGCACTTGCAGTCGTTGTCAAAGACCGTGCCACTTCCACAATGGCGGATGTGAGTGATGCCTCCGGCGCACAGGTAGAAGCTGGTCTTATCATCAGCATTTGCGTATATGCCATCAGGTTTGCCGTTGCAGAAGCCTGGTCCAGGGGCGTGAGTGGTGGTGGTTGTGGTTGATGTTGTAGTCAGGGTGGTGGCACTGGGGTCACGGGTGGTGGTGGGGGGCAGTGGGGGCAGCTCTGCATTTGACGGAGAGAACATTTAATTATACTCAGATAAGCACTAAATATTACAAGCTCAACTTTGCTTTTCTAGGGTGTATGATTCTGTACATGAGCTCACGCCTAGTGCAACTTTTCAGAAGCAAAAGGGTTTTGTCCTCAAGTGGTGAGGGTGCTCTGTTTTTCTCTTATCACCTTGTAATGGCAGATGATGACTCATCATCTGTGTCCTTTTATGCAATTCAATGAATTACTGTTACTTTATACTTTACTATTACTATTATATTAAGACCTATTTATCCATGTAACCAACTTAATTAAACAGGGAACGTTAAAGTACAAGAAAGCAATGGATAAAGCTGCAATTGTAGATTTCACATCAAGATTCAGGGCAACCAGTGCAGTCAGGGTATGTGGATTTTGAGCAACTGGTATGTATGTCTTACCAATATTGAGAAGTTTGCGTAGGTGAGCGAGCAGAGGGTGACTGCCCTCTCCACAGAAACGTCCTGCAAAGTCATCCAGATCCAGAGCCCACACAAAGGCCCCTCCAAACTTCTGCTCCTGCAAATAGCGCACCTGTATAGACAAACAGAGTCAATTCAAGATATTCTGAAGCCACCATAGATTAAAAATAAAATAAATCATCCTCATACCTTAATCTCGTAGCTCTCCCTGGTGTCAAATCCTACCCACTCATTGTTTTTGGTGGCATATGGAACCATTTGGTCTTCAATCCACTGGATCTTTGTGCCCTTTACAAATTGACAGATCTAGAGCACAAATAATGAGAAACAAGCAAATTAGTGAGGTTTGGGTCTGGTGGTTGTCCCACTACACAAAGCTTATTTTACTGTTTAGGAGTGTGCACCACTTCTTTGAGAAGTAACCCTATTGGCTCGTCACTACATGTGTACCTCATAGTAGGACCAGAATCCAGCCTCACGAGTATATGGTCCAGCAGCTGCGGGACCATTCGCTGGGGCTCCAACACTGGTGTCTGAGGACGTCAGGCGGAAAGTACGACCGTAAGAGGCAAAGCCCATCCTCAGCTTCTCCACTGGAGTGCCATTGTCTCTCCAGTATTTCATGGCATAGTCCTACAAATGTATACCATGTTAGAAATTGAATTAACCAGAAGAGACACAAATAATAAAAAATAACAATTTTAAAGTCTCTTACAGTGTTGAAGTAAATGAGGTCCCCAAAGTCCTCAGAACCACGGTACAGTGGACTGTTGTGTCCAGTAAACTGTTCCCAGGTACCATGGAAGTCGTAGGTCATCACATTGATAAAATCTAGCTCTCTAAAGGAAGACATAGTTGAAATGATTAAAAATTAATTTAAAAAAATGCAATATTATCTCTAGCAAGTTACCCCACTTACTTTGCGATCTCAGCAATCTCATATCCTCCATCAATAGTTCCCTTTCCAGCAGACACTGCAGCAGTCAGCATGAGCTGAGGTCGACCTGTCGACTTGGCCTCAGCTGCATAGGCTTGTACAAGTTCCTGGACACAATTAAAACGTAGAAGCCACATAGAAAACCAAAATATTATTGAGTGTTGTTGAGTGGACTTACCCTGCACAGCAGAGTGAACCTCTGCTTGTCTTCTGGTGGACTTCCACGTGCTCCTGGGTACTCCCAGTCCAAGTCCAGACCATCAAAGCCATGAGTCCTCAGGAATTTGATAGAAGACTGGATGAACTTCTGGCGGTTAGCTGCATTGGACACCATGATGGAGAACCTGTGGGGAGGAGGACTTTGTTACCATCTGGGATCAATTGCTTTTACTTATTTCCTCTGGTGTCAGGGGAATATTCTTGAATGGAATTTGTGTTATCAGACCAAAAATATCTAAATATAATGCACATTACTGAACCAATACTAATTCCAGGGTTCCTACTTTCTCATCCACTTATGTCTACTCACTGTTGAGAGCCGAAGTTCCATCCGCCCACAGCCAAAAGTGTCTTCAGATGAGGATTCCTGTGTATTTGTGAAAAGACAATTACATGATTTATATAATATTTTCAGTTGTCTATGGCATTATAGTAATCCCATACTTTCTTGGTGTATGCCTCCTTTATTACCCACAATAGTTTAGTGATTAACATTTTGATAACTGTACTTTACATCATCATCTTGTTTGGATCATTAAGCAAACCAAACAAGATATCTTAAGAGACATTTTTAGACTCTTCATATTCTGCTTTTAGAGGTTTTGCATGCCAGAACTGTCTCCACTCACTTTGCCTTGAGATTGTTAAAGGACTTGTAGAGCACGTCGTCATTCCACTCATAGGTGACCAGCTCGTTGGCATGGTTGATGATGGAGAAGGCGTAGATCAGGTGGGTGCAAAGGAAGGGGTCCACGTCTTGGGGCATGAACTTCCCCTCACCAGGCCTGTACTGGGACCAGTTGGTGAAATAGCAGATCATCTGAGAGGCAGAGCCTTACGGGACATAAAAGATTCATTCAGAAATCTACAAATCGGAAGGGAGTTTAAATATGAAAGTTGTAAATGTTCTTACCAAGCTGACATAGCACCAGGCATAAGCCTACAGAGGAGAGAGAAGCAGATTGGTGAAACAATACTATGACCTATCGCAGGGGTTCACAATCATTCTACCTCTTCAGACAATACTTGACTTTCAACGTACCATGTTTATGTTTCTGAAATTAGCAGTACTACAAAGACTTGAATGAAATTAGGTCAAAACAAAATAGCATCAAAGTAGGGCTGGGACATATGACATATCCCCCCCACATATTGATTAATCATGGTTTTCAATTCTGTTTAATTTTGTCTTGTTGAAACAAATTCAATAATACTCCAAAGTCTGAACTATGTTCCAAACCACATGCTTTTTCTGACAGATTATTGGCTTTGGACCACTCGATTAAAAAGAGCCAAGCTGATCATTGACTATTAGAAATTACTAAATCTAGGTCTTGTTAAAATATGAACTAATAACAGAGTAACACCATAAGAAATCTGTATAACACCAGCAACACCTGTACCACTGCTTGAGAACCACTGACATATTACAGCCTTGTTGTGCTTTACCTGCAAGTAGTGTAAGCTTGGTCATCGTCAACCAACTTTGGGGAATTACTGTAACATAAGAATTAGATTAATAGAAACATTTTGAAGAATTGAAGTGCATTGACAAACCACAACAAAGTGCCCATGTGTCCTCACCTTGCCAAAAAGATACAGACCCAAACCACAGCAGGGTCTAGCAATATTTTATACACAAACTTAGAGGAGGAGCAGTGCCGTCATCGTTTGACAAGATAAAATTCTTAACGTTTGAACCATATGTAGACAATCATTGACTACAATTGCACCATGACTGCATAGCGTGAGCATAATGTGGGCCAGTGGCCATATCAGAGCAGCAATATGTTTTACAGCCAAACTTATACAGATGAGTTTCAGTTTGACAAACAAAACTATAAAATGTTAAACAGCATACATGCTTTATCTTGAACTGGAAGGGTCATTGATAATCAGGGAAATGGTCTGAGCATTATTGTTTATTTACTTTCTATGTCAGCAATATGATGTACGGCTGTAATACCAGGAGTAGGTATTATGTAAATGTCTGTGCAACTTTGCATACCACCACACTTATAACAATGAATTTCACATGTGTTTTAAAACAAACAATACAAGTCTCAAAATGTCTGCTTGTCTTTCATCAGTTCAAAAATAAAAACATGAGAAAACTGTTTTTTTGTAACACTTTATATAACACTTTTATTCATAAAGCCTACGCAAAGACTTCAGGTTCAACTTTATTTATACCCACAGCAGAATTGGTTTGCAGTTGGAGTTTGCGTTCATATGTACAAGCAATAAAAATGTGAAAGTTCGAAAGTGCCAGCACTGAGAAAAAAATAAAAAGGGGCGAAGACTAAAACTTTAAGGTTATTATTGAAAAGAATCACACAATTGAGCAATTAAGGTGAAATTTACATTTTATTTAGCTAACAAACTGGGATAAACTGTTTGTAAAGTGCTTTGTTTTGCTTCCTTTGTGCAACGGGTGAGGCACTGACTTCATAGTAAGCAAATTGTTTATTATAGTTATTAGTTATTATAAAAATGCTACCAAAATCCTTTGTGTTTTCATTTAACAGTTTTAATTGATGAAACATAAGCTATTAATGCTGTATTATTATGAAATATCTGTAGGGAACCTGATGCAGAGTTAGAATCAGTGAAATATGAAAACACAAGGTGTATCAGGTGTAAGCAGGGATCATAAAGCCTCTGGTGTAAAAACACTGTGTAAACTCCTTTGCATTGTTGTTTTCCTTAGAGATAAGACATGTTCGTGTCTGGCATCTTTTTCAATTATACCAATATTTCATTGTGAATTATTCAGTAGATTAGATATCGTAACCACATCAGACACAAACAGCTTATGCAACGTGGCCTAAATGATCCCCGCCTTAGCAACATCTGTGAACATTGACCACATGCTGGCATGAGGAATTTCTGCCACTAAATTTATTGGCCTTCAATTACCAGATAACTTCAACATTATCAAAATATAAAAGCCATATCATTATTATGTTAACAGCTTGAAAACCAAAGGTGGGATAAATGGCATCATTTCAAACTGTGTTGCACCATTTATTACAGGGCAACGGCATATTTATTGTTCAAAATCATGTTGAGCAGCTGCAGCCATCAGTTATGGTGATTCATTTTCAAATGAATTTTCAATTTTTTGAATAAGAATTTATTTTTTATTTATATGAAAAATATTATTATATATAATTTATAATTTATTTTTTGAGTTTCTTTTATTAAATGCAAATGCAAGCTCTGTACCTAGTCAGTAGTGGAGTTTTTCCACAGAGTTAGGAATAAATACATCTCAGTGTCTGTTCCTTTTCTATTTGTAACTTTGCTTTCTGGCAAGATTTATACATTTTGGTGGATCAGTGTTCATTACTTATTTATTGTCTTTTCTGTCACTGCACATCTCTCTAGTGGCTTGTTCTAATAGGTACTCAGTGGACCTTTATGAAACTCAGGCCTGATTGAGCAATCAGTTGCACTCCGTAAATTAACTATTTCCAACTGTACCCTTGGTGAGAGAGAGAGGCAGACAGAGACAGAGAGAGAGAGAGACAGACAGACAGACAGACAGAGAGGGAGTGAGAGAGACAGAGAGAGGAGGAGGAGTTTGTAATGTACTTCAAATAACAAAAGTAGTGGCAAGGGTATGCAATTGCTGTTTCATCAGATCTGATCAGATTCTGATTGCCTGTTTACTTCAAACCCCAATCTTTATACCAACAGTATAAATGCTAGTTGGATACAGTAAATAAAAACAGTAGAGGTTGCTTATTGTTTCATGTTCTTTATTGTTTATTGTAGCCTACAAGTTTACAGCTGACATAGACTGTTCCTTCAGTCAGATTTTGGCCAAGTACAGCACTTGCAGCTGTGGTCGTACACTGTGCCTAAGCCGCACTTCTTCAGATAGGTTTCACCTTTGATGCACTCATAGAACATGGTGTTATCTGTTGGATGAGGGTATATACCATTGGGCTTGCCCTCGCAGAAGCCGGTTCCGGGCACAGTGGTAGTGGTCCGGGTGGTTGTCGTACCACTAGGCCTGGTGGTGGTGGTGCTTGGGTTGGCTGTAGTTGTGACGCCTGGTTTGTTGGTAGTTGTTTCAATTGGTGGAGGAACACCTGTAACAAGCACAGGAACAGGTTTGGAATTGATCTAATTGTAAGACTTTTCTTTTAAAAGATATTCAAAATGGTAAACCAACCGCCGTTAACAAGATTGCGAAGGTGGGACATCAGTGGGTGCTTTCCTTGTCCACAAAACTCTCCATTAAAGTCATCCAAATCCAGGGCCCAGACAAATACACCTCCAAATCCGTTGCTCTTCATATATTGAACCTATAAATGAATTTGAATTATTATCTATTATTGAACAATTGACTGTATGTGTTTTATTCATGCAGTTAATTGTTGCAACAGTATCTGAAACAGACCAATCAGAAAAACTGAGATCACTCAGTTCTGGTTTGCTGAATGGCAATGGAAATTAATCTAATCTAAGATGGAACCAGGACATGTAAAAACCACTCAGACTTCACTAGCACTAACAAGAAATGAATAAGGAAATCAATAATCAATGTTATTTTACCATAGTTAGTGGTGACAGAAGCCAGTTTGAATGACATATTGCAGATTAACTGCCATGACAGAGTTTAGGTAAAACTGAAACAATAATATTCTTTGACGATTATACCAGACTTTACCTTAGTCTCATAGCTCTCTCTGGTGTCAAATCCCACCCATTCACCGTTTTTGCTGGCATAGGGAACTTTCTGGTCACTGATCCACTGAACTGTGGTCCCCTTTAAGAATGTGCAGATCTGCAAGAAGAGTAATAATAAAATGAGATGTCTATATTAGTCTGGCAGTAACATTTGCAGCCTGCTGGCTTACCTCATAGTATGACCAGAATCCTGCCTCCCGAGTGTATGGTCCAGCAGCTGCAGCACCACTCGCTGGAGCTCCTACGCCAGTGCTGGAAGCGGACAGGCGGAAAGTGCGGCCATAAGTTGCGAAGCCCATCCTCAATTTAGCTGCTGGTGTTCCTTGGTCTCTCCAATATTTCATGGCAAAATCCTTACAAAAAATGATAATTCATAACATAATCCAAAGAGTAACAATTTGTACTGGATTGATTCTCAATACACTTGAAACTATATAAGGTATTTTTTGCTTACTGTATTGAAGTAAATGAGATCACCGATGTCTTGGGAGCCACGGTACAGTGGACTGTTGTGTCCAGTGAATCTCTCCCAGGCTCCATGAAAGTCATAGGTCATCACATTAATGAAGTCCAAGTATCTGAAATAACATTTCGATTAGGCTTGAATTTGAACTGGACATATTTGGAGATAAACGTTTCCATACTTTGCAATCTCAGCGATCTGATATCCGGCATCGATGGTTCCTTTTCCAGCAGACACTGCAGCAGTGACCATGAGCTGAGGCCTGCTTGATGCCTTAGCCTCTGCAGCATAGGCTTCAACAAGTTCCTGCGAACAATCAATAAATTCATTTTAAAAATTTGACCAGCAGCACATAAGTCATTCCATAGTGGTGAACAGACCTTGCACAATAGAGTGAACCTTTGTTTGTCAATTGGTGGACTTCCACGGGATCCTGGGTACTCCCAGTCCAAGTCCAGACCATCAAAGCCATGGGTCCTCAGGAATTTGATGGAAGACTGGATGAAAGTCTGACGATTTTCAGGAGTAGACACCATGATTGAGAACCTGGTGAAAAATATTTTACATTTGACATTGTAATTGTGAATTGAGAATATTTCAGTCAGTCAACCTCTTTACTTACTGTGCTGATCCAAAGTTCCATCCTCCGACAGCAAGTAAAGTTTTTAGCCCTGGGTTCCTTCAGAGAAGTTAAGTAAAGGTTAGCTTATACTAGTCTTTTATTAGTTACAGTAGAATTAGAAAGAATTGCTTATACTTGGTCTTTAGGCCATTGAAGGTTTTATAAAGAGTCTCATCATTCCATTCGTAAGTCACCAGCTGATTTTGGGGGTTTATGATGGAGAAAGCATAAATGAGGTGGGTGCAGAGGAAAGGGTCAACATTTTGGGGCATGTATTTGCCGGTGCCTGGTCTGTACTGAGACCAGTTTGTGAAGTAGCAAACCATCTGGGATGCAGTTGCTGTAAATAAACAACAAAGCAAACAAAGACAAAAGTTTATTGACTGGTACAATGTGTCTCTAATAATCTAAAAATCTCTCAATACTTACCCAACTGGCACAACACCAGGCACAAGCCTTTTTGAAACACCCATTAGAAAGAAATTAGTCATGTGTACATCATAGATTAAAGTCATATTTTGATGATGCATTTTACCTGCTAGGACTGTGAACTTCGTCATCTTGATTTTGAGTCCGTGCAGCAGACTGTACATGACACAATAAACAGATACAAGCTTAATGTACAACAAATATGTCACATTTAGTGCATTTAGCTATATATGCATATTTTTTTGCTATTGATGCAGTTGAGCCAATATACATTTTATTGCTGTGGCTATATTTCTAAATGTCTTCCATCTTTTTTCAGTAAGTCGACTCATGACTCCTGCCATCCCCAGAACAGACTTACCTTGGGACTGAACACAAAGCCAACATGCATGAGTGTTCTGGATACTTATATACATTACACACCTAGCAAGGCTGGGGTGGGGTCCAGTCGATTTCAAAATTGAGGTAGTAAAAGAGATAGCCTAATGGACAAAGGGTTGTAAATCATAACTCATTCTCATTGAGTTTTGAAAAATACTTATCAACAGTTAATATATTAACTAAAATAAATTGTCAGAATGGCCTGGTTTTGCCCAAGCTGAAGTTATGTAACAACGTGTCCTTATGGTAATATAAGGTAATACAATAAAGTAAGCATCTAGTTGCCATTTTTACAGCCAACATTAATTCTACATTTAAGGTAAGATGTGAATCCTAATTTATTTCTTTCTCACTTTTTATAAAACAATAAAACAACCTTGAGTTATATTACACTGACAAAAATTGCACAACAATAATTATTCTAGGTGTCATATTTGCCCAGAACCAAACAAAATTACACAGAGAATTCTGTTATCATTTTAAATGTATTTTTCTCATTATCAAATGCCATTTTATGTCAGCAACACTGAACAGGTAAACTAAAGGTCAATACAACCTATCCTTGGTCCAAGAACTGTTGCCAGCGGGATTGTTGCAAGCGAGAATGCTTTATCTTATTTCCACTCGCGTATCATTTGTGATTGTGTGTAGAGCAGTTGTTATGGTGATATTGAAATTTTGTCTTTAAGATAAGAGAAACAAACTTGTATTAGAATTTTTAATAACAGATATATCTGATATTTGGTTATCTCAATGACAAGAAAAAATTGAGAGATACTTGGCTCTCAACTAAAGAACACTTTTTCAAAAACGTATATATTAAAAATATTATTATTACAATTGGGAGAGACAAGAGTAACATAAAGAGGTACGGCAGAGGAACAATGGATGTCTCTCATAATTGAACCAAGGTGGCCCTCTTCAAGAAATGACCATGCACTAAAAAATTGCCCCATATATAAAAAAGCAAACCTATTTGCATTTTATGATAGTATCTACAACAATTTTAGTTGTTAAAATGACTGAAGTTGCTTACATTGAATAAAAGGATTTACTAATTACGTTAGCATACATCTTCAGTTTAGTTAAACTTTATTATGGACTGATACTTTGAATAGACTTTTTCAAAGTAGAATTCACTAAATTGTTGCTTGTTGCTTGTTGTTGTTGTTTGTAATCACAAAATGCCATTAGGTCTGTTTGATTTTTTTTTTATTAAAAGATTTTTTTTGGCCTGCAGGATTTATTTGACAGGACAATGAAATGGGGATGACACTGGAAGTGACATGCAGTAAACAGTCTGGAATTGAACTTATGACCCCCCAGACATATCTGTATATGTATATGTGTGTGTGTGTGTATATATATATATATATATATATATATATATATATATATATATATATATATATATATATATATATATATATATATATATATATACAGTGTTTTTTTGTTTTATTTTTACTTGACAATAACAAATAAATCCTATTCTATTCTAGAGACTAAACAGGCCAAAGATTTTCAGACTAAATCTACTTTATATATATATATATATATATATATGTTTTAGCCATTGCACTGTATTGCCTTTATCAACATGTACATGTCTGGACAGACTTAGGTTATAATATATATATTCATTCATTCATTCATATATATATATATATATATATATATATATATATATATATATATATATATATATATATATATAATTTATTTATTTATTTATTTATTTATTTTTTAAGTGTATATAATTGGTGTTTAGATATGGCTTGTCTGTGGCTGACCTGGTTAAACCTGCCCCACATTGTACAGGTCAACAAAGCATTCCTGTTCTCAAAGACAGAGCTTGTACTTTGCCCGTACCAAGCCAGATCATTAATGAATATTGTTCCATAAATATGATAAAGTGTTAAAGTGATTCCTGATAAGATGTAAGCAACAGTCCTTGATTGTCATTAATGTTTAAATGTTATTTTTCCATCTGTACTGATTTTACTGACCAAGCTCTTTCCGTTTTATTATAGCTTGGATTTAATCTGTAGATTGTGACAAAATGTTTCTGCTCTATGTTTCATGAAAATATACATAGACTACATATACATTTGTGTTTCACTTTTACACTATTTCTTGAATGGTTTGGGTAATTTATATTCACTTTTATATAATGTATGACTTGGGACCAGGGAGTTGCTTAATTTTCATTGTTTTTACTTGACAATAACAAATAAATCCTATTCTATTCTAGAGACTAAACAGGCCAAAGATTTTCAGACTAAATCTACTTTAATTATTTAAATAAAACTTGTTATTGCTTATTAAACAGAGCATACATGGAATTTACTATTTTCGCAAGAAATTAACTTTTAGTATCCATTAATATCCAAGAAGCTTCTGACTTTGTTGATTTATCCCTTCATTGTCTACTCAGGTAGTTACAAGCTTCACTCCTCATCACGCGGCACCATGGTCTTGTAATAAGACCTTTAATGTTCACAAGAAGTTCTCAAGAAGCCCCGGATTTCTGGACTTAATGACTACAGGTCTGTGGTGCCGATGTCTGTAGTCCTTCAGTCAATCAAGCACCTGGACTTGCCCCAATTCAATTCTTTCACTTCCCCCCTCCTGGATCCCCTGTAGTTTGCCTATAGAGCCTACAGGAGGCAGGCAGACCAGCTGGTGTCCTGGTGCAGGGAAGAAGACAGTGGAGATGATCGTGGACTTCAGGAAAGTCACAGGCCCTCCATGCCCACCCTCACCCTGACAGACTCCTCCATCACTGCCATGGACTCTTTCCGTTTCCTCGGCATCACACAAGACCTCAAGTTGGAGCCAACCATCAGCTCCATCATCAAGAAGGCAGTGGATGTACTTCCTGCGGCAGCTGAGGAAAGCCAAGCTGCCAGTGCAGATGATAGTGCAGTTCTACACGGCTGTCATTGGGTCCATCCTCTGCTGGAGCCACAGCTAGGGACATTGTGCTCTCTGCTGAGAAGGTGATTATCTGTCCAGGATCTGTACGTCTTCAGGACGAACAGATCGGATCACAGCTGACCCTTCACACCCTGGTCCTATATGAGCCACTCCCCTCGGGCAGGAGGCTACTGTCCATTCGAAGCAGAACCTCCCACCACAAGACCAGTTTCTTTCTCTCTGCTGTTGTATCCGTGATCAATTAATAACACCTATCTCGTTAATAACTCAATAACTTAATATCAATAATACTTCACCTATTTGCACTGTGTGTGTGTATGTGTGTGTGTGTGTGTGTGCGTGCGTGCGTGTGTATGTGTGTGTATATGTATGTATATATATATGTGTGTGTGTGTGTGTATATATATATATATATAAATATCACTGTACAGACCATGTATTTTATTAATATAATGTTTTTTTTCTATCTTAGGATGTCTGCTAATGTTACTGAAAAACTGAATTTCTCTTAAGATTAATACTATCTATCTACAATATCCCCTCATCCTGTCACTCTTTTCATGAGTGAATGAGTGACGGGTGTATTTTGAAATATAAAGTATTGTAGAATAAACAAGACACAGTTATTGGTTTGACGTGTTTAATGTAAGATGAGTTGTTATATACCAGTTTGATCTGAACCATGCATTATTTTTAACAGTTAAAAACATGTTAATATCTCTTCTGTGTTGCTTAGGGCCAGTCGCAGCATTTGCAGGAGTCCCAGTAGATTAAACCAGGCTGGCAGCGGTGCAAGTATGTGTTTCCCTGGAAGCACTGGAAGTAAGTGGTTTTGTCTGCCACATTCTCATACAGGCCATCAGGGCGGCCTCGGCAGAAGTCCGCCACAGGGTCCCGTGTGGTGGTGGGTCCTGGGGTGGTGGTAGGCTTGGGGCCAAATCCTAAGGAAGCAACAGAACTCTTATGCACATTTGATCATGTGTATTGTTTCACTGGGCATGGAGAAAAACTGATAGAGTTCAGAGATGTACCGGTAACTCAAGAGGGACATGTTACAGGAACTTTATTATAATAATCACGGTGCTTTGGAAAGTTGAGTTGAGGTTATAAAAATGATGGTTTTGCCCCAGTATTTATTCTTGTTTTAAGCAATACCTATATCACTGTCAAAAACAATTATTTTTGCATGGAATAAGATGATTGCTGATTTCATCTGGAACAACTGGAAACATAAGTTCAAAGTTGATATTTTAACACAATCAATGCTACTCAAACTCTTATAATATTGAAATGGATGAGAAAAGGGAACCAAATGGATTAATATGGAAAGAACTTCCACAAGATTAGCTTTGGGGACTTTACCTTTCATAGAAAAATCGCAAATGAAAAAATATGAAGTGCAAAATTTCTGCATATTGAATACATTGAAAATATGGAAAACAATACATAGTGTGGTATTTCTGAGAGAAATAAGAAATTATCCTGATTTTCTACTCAACAGGACTGACAAAATCCTAAAAGACTGGGTGGATAAAGGGCTGGTATCATACTCTCAGATGATATCTAAAAATATAATACTCTCATTTGAAATTATTTTCTGTAAATTTAAGATCTCAAGAAACACTTTTTTAAATACCTCCAGATAAGAAGCTATTTATTGAAACATCTTGAACATAACATGTCTGAAAAAAGTAAGGGTAAAATATGTGAAATGTATAAAATAATGCAAGAAAATACAAAGTTAGATTGTGATTTCAAATGTTTTTTAAAACCATGCAATCTAAATACTAGCATGAATTTGCCTGGATAGTGAGTATGAGGTATGTTATTAGCCCTGCCCAGAGGAGAAGGTACCTCCCCACAGCAACTGAATGCTGGAGGGGCTGTGGTGAACAAGTGGCCAGGCTCAGCCATGTTATTTACGTGTCCTGTGATCCTTCCCTTCTGGGAAAAGGCGTAACAAACGATGAAAACACTATTCAATTTCAATGGTGACCTGGAACAAGAAAATATGCTCTCTTTAAAATAATGATGTTTATTTACCCATAGACATCCTTAGGTGGTTGACCAGTGGATACGCCCCAGAGCCGCAGAATGTGCCACTAAAATCATCCATGTCCAGTGTATACACATGAGCTCCGCCCAGATTGTGAGTAGTCATATACTGAACCTACATGACAAAATCGTAACTTTAACATTTTTACAGAATCTTTATGTAACTGTTTAAAAAGAAGGATAGAAAGCGCTGTGAATTTGTACCTTAGAGGAAAAGCTGCGTTCATTATCGTAGCCAACCCAGGCACTGCCATAGGTTGCGTAGGGGACCTGTTGCTCGCTGATCCACTCTTTTGTAGCACTGGGAAGGAAGCTACACACCTAACACACATGGGTGAGACATCAGGCCAAAACATTACATATTATGTTCAAGGTTTTTACTTTAGAAATGTATCCTTGAACTTAGAAAAGACTCACTTCATAGTAGGACCAGAAGCCAGCAGTGCGAGTGTAGGGGCCAGCGTCTGCAGGGCCATTGGCTGGAGCCCCCAACCCGTTAGCTCCAGTGCTGAGGCGGAAGGTGCGGCCGAATGTGGGGAAACCAATCTGCAGTTTCTCAGAGGGCGCTCCCATGGCCAGCCAGTGGGAAACAGAGGCATTCTGCAGCACATTCATTAAGTCACATACAGTAGGTACAAACCACTCATTCCAGCACTGGGTTTCTTATTTACAATGTTATGGTGAATATAAGATCCAGGATCCACAGAACTGCTGTACAGCGGGCTGTTGTGTCCTGTGAAGGGCTCCCAGCTTCCATGGAAGTCGTAGGTCTTGAGGTTGAGGAAGTCCAAATGACTGTGGAGGATACAGAGTGAGCTTTATTCATGCTCAAGACTCTGCACACATTTAGACGTTTCATATTCTCTAACAAGCTTTTTATTTATTTTTGAGTAACAACACACTTACACTGCTATCTTGCTGACTTCATAGGCTGCGTCAATAGTGGTCCGGAAACCTGCTAAATCAGCTGAGAGTAGCAGAGGAGTGCTTTTGGTAGATGTGGCTTCTTCATCAAAGGCTTTAGACATTTCCTGGTTTAACAGAGGAATCGATCAGTGTCAAACATCAATATTTATATTTATGCATATGAATTTATCTTTTTCTCTTTTACATAAGATTTAGCTTAAACACCAGTCCTCTTCATATCTGGATTGTCTAACACACTGTATATCAGAACTTATACTATGCTATTTGAGAGTTTATATTCTAGGATAAAGGAACTGGAGAATTTTAAAATGTTATACATATTCTTTTAGTGGTGGTGAACTGACCGACAGCAGCAAAGTGAATCGCTCCCGGTCTGCCACTGGACTTCCATTGTGACCAGGGTAATCCCATGCCACATTCAACCCATTAAATTTATGAGTGCGCAGGTAGTTGATGGCCGATCGGATGAATGCGGCACGGTTCTCTGGTTTGGAGACCACTGAGACATATCTGGCACAAACAGAACAATGCATTTGAAGGGGTACAAGATGTATGATGTAACAGTATGCTAAAAATATTTTTAAAATACTTACGGGCTGATTCCATTTACTGTGCCTCCCACGGTTAGCAGAGTCTTCAGGGCTGGGTTTCTGAATCAGGCACATTAACGTCAGCTATTATACATGATTCAAACACAGTTACATACTCAGGACTTCAGCAACAGTAAGTGGACAACATGTAACATACAAGTCATAAAGCTAATGAAGCAGTAATTAGTAATTATAGCTACTAAAAGTATTCTGAAAATACTGCCAAAATGTACAAAATTGAAGTATCTTTTACTTGTTTTCTTTAACTCTAGTTAAAAAAAAAAAGGAAAAGGTGCACTATATAACTTTTTTGGTGAAGGGTCAGCCAGATGCTTGTCCCCTTGGAAATGTTACTGCTTTGACCAGAAATTTCCATTGTATGACATTAAAGTTAACTATCTCCTTGGAGAAGTTTTATATATATATATATATATGTATATATATGTATATATATATATATATATATATATATATATATATATATATATATATATATATATATAATACGTTCCACTATCGCCAGACACTGCATATCTGAACAGTGAACAGTGAACTCTTTTTCACTGTAACTGTGCAACTATAAACAAGTGACATCAGGTGGCCCTCTGAAATTGGAGAGATGTAATAGACAACTTTAACCAACACCAGTGCGTACGTCCAAATGTCTTTAAGGAAATGCACTGTAACAAAAGGATCCACAAAACAGACTGAAGCAAAGTGGCGCGCTCATGCCAACTCACACTCAAATGCACAGATCAGATAACGCGTTATTGACTGACTGCGTGATTTCTGCCAAAACCTTGACATGTTTCAAGTTTACAACCTCTTTGATTGAAAATTTTTGTTTAACCTCTTGCATTTGAACTGCCTTTCTTGCTATTTTCACATCTGGATCTCTATTTTTTATTTTTTTTTACTTTGAATTAAAATAAAACGAACCATTTTACCATAGTCTTCAATGCAACTAGCTCCCTCCAGCATACTTTATTCTGCAGTATAATAAACCAGTGAATGATGTCTTTTACTTACTCTTTTAATTCACAATTTCTTATTTCATATTTACTCTTTAAACTTCATTAACTCTTTCATTGTTTCCATACAGTCCATATAACTTCTTTAACTGTTTTATGTTTTACTTTTTGCAATATTTCATTATTTTCAAATATTGTATCTGTAACTTTTATATGACCGCAACTGTTGCATGTTTGTCATGCAGCATGCGTCACTTTGTTCAGCTTGATTGTGTGTGCAGAGAAACCGTCAGCTCCAACAGTCTTGATCTTCTGTTTAAGTGGTAGAGTAGTTCCTTTGAAACCTAGGGTCGCTGGTTCAGGTTTCGTCTCTGGCGTTTGTTCATTTGGGAAAAGTGATTATTTCTGAATAAGCACATGAGAGACAAATATGTAAACACCACCTCAGGATAAATTCCATTCCTAAGCAGTGACATATTCATGTGTACATAGACACTTGGCATGGTAGGTGTGTATAGGACACAATGACAGTATACACTGCCCAAAGCAGTGGTTGAACCTCTAAAGTTAAGAGGTGAGGGTGAACACTTACACACTATTGAGTCACTGCTGCTGTCTTGCTTTAACATGTGTGTTTGAGCAATAAAACACCTGTAATATGGGCGAGGGTTATGGTAGGTTTAATGCCATACTGTGGAACAATCTAGGTTACGCAGTGACATCTCTACGGAGACAAGCAGGTGGCGGACCCTCCCCCTGAAAAGTCACCTACTGCACCATTAAGAGTTGCTTATAGATAAAAGCATAATTAGCCTGAACTATGATTTCTCACTTACGCGTCCTTCAGGCGGTTGAGGCGAACAAACTGCTGCTCGTCGTTCCACTCGATGGGGATGATCTGGTTGAAACTGTTGATAGTGACCAGATCATAGATGACATGCGTGCACAGGAATGGGTCAATGTTGTCCGCGGTGAACATGCCCACGCCCGGACGGTACTGGGCCCAGTTGGTCATATGACACATCAGATTATTAGATGTAGCTGGAACAAATATAACAGAAAGTTATTTCAAACTAGCTTATTGTGCCCAAATTGCCAACAGTTCAAAACTTACCCATGTGCAGGGTGAGCATTACGCCCAAAGCTGAAGAGAACATAAAGAAACAACTGTGAGACAGGACCAAAAATGTATTCACATTGACTTGCATGGAGCTTGTGAATTGCATACAGCGATTCTCATGTTGCGGTATATTGTAGTCTTGGATTATCTTGTTATTTTATTTATTCATAATTTTGAAAGCACATGCATTTTGGACAAATTACTGAGTATACGGACCCTTCGTATATTAATAACACATTGATATGTTACTTACATTCCAAATTATTATGTAAATTGTGTCATTTTTTGTTTGTTTTCCAGTGAAACTCATGGATGGTATTGCGTCTCAGGGCTCTTTGGGTCAGTGAAATCAATCTCAGACAGCTGTGCCAATTAGTTTGTCAGGTAAATCCAATTAAAGGAAAAACAACTTAAGAAGAACGTTCCACATTATTAAGCTGACCACCATTTTCAAACAATATGGGAAAGAAAAACGATCTCTCTAGTGCCGAAAAGCATGAAATAGCTGAATGCCCTGGACAAGGTGTGAAAACCTTATATATTTCATGAAAACGTAAGCGTTATCATCGTACTATTAAGAGATTTGTAGCTGATTCAGAGCCACGACGAAGGTTTCTGCCAGACAAATACATCGGATTAAGAGAGCAGCTGCTAAAATGCCTTTACAAAGCGGCAAACAGGTATTTGAAGCTGCTGGTGCCTCTGGAGTCCCGCGAACATCAAAGTGTAGGATCTTCCAGAGGCTGCAGTTATGCATAAACCTTCTATTGGGCCACCCTTAACCAATGCTCACAAGCAGAAACTGCTCCAGTGGCCCAGAAATACATGAAGACTCATTTTCAAATAGTCTTGTTCACTGATGAGTGCCGTGCAACCCTGGATGGTCCAGATGGATGGAGTGGTGGATGGCCACCATGTCCAAATAAGGCTGCAACGTCAGCAAGGAAGTGAGAGTCATGTTTTGGGCTGGAATCATAGAGGCCCCATAGAGGTTGGCCCCTTTAGGGTCCCTGAAGGTGTGAAAATGAGAAACTCTCCACAAACTCACAAGTTCAATGGATGCAAGAATTGTGAAGCTCTGTCAAATAAGGGCTTCTATGTTAAAATGTAACTTGACCTGATCAGATGTTTTGATTGAAATAGCTTTTTATTTCAGTAAATATAACCTGCTGATGCTTCTAATTTAGCAAATGACCATTTTCAGTTCTTTACAAGAATGACATGGTTTGAAACTCTGTTGTGCATAATAATTTGGAAGAGTGCATTTTAAGTTTTTATTTTTTGAAAAAAAAAAAGCTATAATTGAGAGGTTTGTTCAGTATCATTCGAACTGTACTGTAAAGGTTGATTACTTTAAAATTATGATGACTGTCATTTATATTGACTATTTGGCAAAATCAGAGAAAAATATAATTTGCATAATCATTTGGAACGCAATGTATATTTCCAAGCTACCTCCCTCTGAGGCTAGTTGTAATTGTTTTACCTGTCAGGAGCTTGACCATTATTCTTGCAGATCCAAACAGACTTCAGAATGACCTGTGAAGTTTCAGAAACAATGTTTTATATTCACAAGGCAGAGAGCAACTATACTATATATCCACATGTAAATGTTAAACAATAACTACTAATGTGAACCAGAGTTACCTGCTTTAGAGCTTTCCAGAAAGTCCAGATTTGCCGAGGCAGGGACACATTTATATTAATGACTAATAGCGGGTGAAAGTGCAGCTGATAGGCTGAGGAGGGGGGCGTCTGTCTGGACAGACTAATAAACCCATTTCCTCCTACTCTTCAGAGAATTGTTACGAGACGTGACTGATCACTCATGCCGCGCAGATAATAATATAATAGAGCCAGATACCCTCTGGCCTTTCCTTCACTCCTTCAATAAATTATTTTTAAACATTATTAGATTTTAATATTTCAGTGGGGAAAACTGCTGTGCATTTGACCAAACATGTCCTCAGTCAACCTAAAACCACGGACACTAGGAAAAATCCTCTAAAGCTATGGGGGTCGACTGTTCCAGACAGGTTTCCACCGTGGCCTTGAAAGATGTTAAGAACTAATATCCCCACAGGGATCAATAAATCAAACCATACCGTATATCACTGATTACACCAGCGTATTAGGGAGCAATAGGAGCCCAGCTGGTGGATGCTGTGACTTGCACACCAATTTCCACTTCAATGCCCACTCCAGCCTTTGTGTGATAATTTATGGTTGGAGATGCCATTAGTATTAGTGTTTGAGGATCATAAAAAGTTATGCAATCTACTTTTATTAAAAGCAATAAAGATTATTGATTATATTTGACTACCATTGTATTCTTTATATATATATATATATATATATATATATATATATATATATATATATATATATATAATTTTATATATATATATAGATATATATATATATATATATATATATATATATATATATATAAATTAGAACTTATATATATATATATATATATATATATATAATTTTTTTTTCTTTCTTTCACAAGCATGCACCTTCTCTTCCTTTCTTCCTTTCTCCTGGTGTTGCCATCACTTGGTATTGCCACGTTAACCACAACGGCCTTCCTTTGCTCTTTATCCACCACGATGTCTGGTTGGTTGGCCAGTGCCATTCTGTCAGTCTGTATCTAGAAGTCCCACAGGATCTTCGCTCGGTCATTCTCCACCACCTTTGGAGGTGTTTCCCATTTCGACCTTGGGGTTTCCGGTCCATACGCCGCACAGATGTATCTGTACACTATGCCAGCCACTTGGTTATGGCGTTCCATGTATGCTTTCCCTGCCAGCATCTTACACCCTGCAGTTATGTGTTGGACTGTCTCAGGAGCTTCTTTGCACAGCCTACACTGTGGGTCTTGTCTGGTGTGGTATATCTGGGCCTCTATCACTCTGGTGCTCAGGGTCTGCTCCTGTGCAGCCCTGATGAGCCTCTGTGCTGTCGTTCAGTCCGGCCCGCTTTAGCCACTGGTAGGATTTCTTGATATCAGCCACTTCAGTTATGTTCCGGTGGAACATCCCATGTAGGGCCATGTCCTCCATGATGGTCTCTCCTCTAGCACCTCGTCCTCTGTTCCCCATTGCCTGAGACATTCACTGAGCACATCATCATCTGGGGCCTTATCCTTAGTGTACTTGTGGATCTTGGATGTTTCATCCTGGATACTGGCTCTCACACTCACTAGTCCACGGCTAGTGTACAGTCTCAGGGTGCTGGATTTGGGATGAACCCTCCATGCATGGTAAGGAGATTTTGAGTCTTAACATCTCTGGTCTGTATCTCTTCCTTTGGTCACCTTATTATCCCCGCAGGGTATCGAGCTGGCTTCTATGATATATATATATATAGTATTGGCACCCTGGATTTTTGCAACTACACATATTTTGTTATACACATGTTTATTTCCTTTGTGCGCATTGGAATAACACAAAAAACTGAGAAAACTAGCAAATTTGACATAATTTTACACTATAATCTCAACAGGACAAAACAAAATTATTGGCACCCTTAACTTAATATTTGGTTGCACACCCTTTTGAAAAACTAACTGAAAATAGCTGCTTCCTATAATCAATAAGCTTCTTACACCTCTCAACTGGAATCTTGGACCACTCTTCCTTGGCAAACTGCTCCAGGTCTCTCATATTGGAAGGGCCTTTTCCTAACAGCGATTTTAAGCTCTCTCCACAGGTGTTCAATGGGATTGAGATCTGGACTCATTGTTGGCCACTTCAGAAATCTCCAGCGTGTTGTTGGCATCCATTTCTGGATTTTTGTCATTGTCCTGCTGGAAGACCCATGATCTCACACACAAACCCATCTTTTTGACAGTGGACCCCAAAATCCATCAGTAATCCTCAGATTTCATGACGCCTTACACACAGTTAAGACACCCAGTGCCAGAGCAAAACAACCCCAAAACATATTTGAGCCTCCACCATATTTGACTGTGTGTTCTTTTATTTGCAGGCCTCATTCAGTTTTCGGTAAACAGTAGAATGATGTGCTTTACCAAAAAGCTCTATCTTGGTCTCATCTGTCCACAAGATTTTGGCTTACTCACATACATTTTGGTAAACTGTAGCCTTGCTGGAATTTCTTCGGAACTTGTATGGGGCTGCTTATTGACCATCAAGACTATCCTGCGTTGCAATCTTTTGTCAATTTTTCTCTTCCATCCATTCGAAACTTCCTGATTATTTTGCTCACTGTGGATAAAGGACCATCAAGATCTCTGAAGATGGACTTGTAACCTT
Organism: Rhinogobius similis; assembly: GCA_019453435.1. Classification (NCBI taxonomy): domain Eukaryota; kingdom Metazoa; phylum Chordata; class Actinopteri; order Gobiiformes; family Gobiidae; genus Rhinogobius; species Rhinogobius similis. The sequence continues at coordinate 26,932,022 of CM033627.1, read as the reverse complement.
GAGATTCTTGATATCTTTCCACAATTTTGGTTCTCCAGTCCTCAGATAGTTCTCATCTCCTCCTTCTCTTCTCCATACTTAGTGTGGCACACACAGACAGACAATACAAAGACCGACTCACTGACTGACTTGTTTATTTTGAGAAAGAGAGGGAGAGAGAAAGAAGATATTTTTAAAGAAGATTTACTTTAATATTTTTGTAATAAAATATTTAAAGTAGGCAACAATATTTTCTAAAAGCATTCCATGTTTTATTTGATATCATTTTTACAGTACATTCATCCCAGACTAAATTTCACTCAGTAATTCACAGGGACCAAAGGCAGTGTGTTCCTTGATTTTAGATGGTTGATGATAAACAAAACATTCCAATGTGTGTAACAGACATTAATGGCTAATGTGAAGACTAGAGTTACTGGACTCAAACACTGTGTAGCTCTTATGTCATAAAGAAGAATTTTCCTAATACTTCTAATATCACATCAATACTGTAATGGGGTGAAATTTTATCTTGAAAATGGCAAGGTTGCCACGACTGAAAGAAAGAACTCCAAAAACATCCAGCTATAAACTAATGGAGAATGGTAACTGTTCTCAAAAGCCATGCGTTATTGCTGCATCCACATATATTTTAAAAAAGCTGCTTAAACATCAGAGAAGTGTTTTGGCAGCTTGCTCGGGGCACCTGGTTCATACACAAAGGTGTTTTGTAGATTTAAAAAAAATACAATTTTCTGTTGTTCTTTGGCCACTGATGTTTCATAATGTTCAGGTTAGAGGATTTTACCAGAGATCGTATGTACTAAGCACATCAAATGAGTGCTGTGACAATTGTCATTTCAAGAAATCTGCTTTTGAACACAACTTAAGGCTTGTGCACACATACACACACACACACGCACACATACACACACACGTACACTGACACACATACGCACACTGACACGCACGCACACACACACTGTACACACAAACATGTTATATTCCAAATAAATTACATTCATTGTTGTTGATTATAGACTGTAAATTAATACACTTAAAATGAATAAAATATTTAAATACATTTTAAATAAATAAGATTGTGCATGTATGATACTGTATTATCTCAGTGTTCCCTTCTGCAGATGGGGATTTGTATTTTCAGTTTAGAAACTCTGACACTAACAGTCAATTTACTGTAGTAAAATGCAGAACTGAACCCATGCTGAGACTGGAAAAAAAAGACCATATAACACTTTCAATAAAATGTAGGCAAAATGTAGGCAAAATGTAGGACTTATTTCATATTTCATGTTCGTTTTTTCTGTTTTTGAAAAATACAGCAACAGCAGCCATATTTCAAAACTGCGTGTTGAAATTCTGAATTCTGAATCACACTACTGTAAGTGTTGAACATAGGCGTAGCTATATATATATGTATATATATATATATATATATATATATATATATATATATATATATATATATATATATATATATATATATATATATGTATATATATATATATATATATATGTATATATATATGTATATATATATATGTGTATATATGTGTGTGTGTATATATATATATATATATATATATATATATATATCCGCCTATATCTCCAATAGAACATGATCATTTTCAACAATTTGTTATAAACTTAACTTTATGAGTCTTCTAATAGGTAAGGCCACCAGCAGGACACTGTTATAACTGCCTTAACTGCTCTGCTCTGGAAAAGTAGAGAAGTCTGTCAGAGTGGCACCTCTGAAGGTAAAGGTTTAGGGAAGTGTAGCCAGATGATGATTCCATAATACATCGTCAAGAAATATGTTTTTCCACTGTAAAATATTAGGGCAGTATTATAAAAAAAAAAAAACCTTTAAAAGTTGTGTGACCCTTCCATCCTGGTATCAACATAAACAGTATTATATTTGTTTGTTACAAATGGAGTACATATTGTTAACAAGTGGCAGATATGCTGAATTTGGTCACAGGCCCAAACACATGATCATAGTGAGCAGAGCCAGACCTCCAAACATCTGGACGCACTGGACTGTCAGTGTTGAGTGTGCACCACTCTGCACCATCATTCCGGTTCCTACAAAGAAGGAAATGCATTCAAATTAGAAGAACTCTGATACACAGAAAATATAAGCCCAGGAGCCACATAATTGCTTTTAATCAACTTTGCTGTTCAAGACACATTTTTTCCCCACAGAGAATATTTAGTCACCTGTTCAATGCCTTTTACCCATCTTTGTAAATATTTTTTATTTTTTTTGTTTACTATTTACATCTAGTGATTTTCTAAAATGTAGATATGACCCATTAAAACGTGAATAGTTTTTTCTGTTTGTTGTAGTTACAGTTGATTGTCTCTGCTTTATTAAAGTGATGTTTCATATCTATCAGATAACACAACTTATAAACGCTGGACTTAGGAAAGGATTTTCTCTTTGAAGTATTAACAGATAATAACAAACATGCATCCAGAGTAATTTTTTTTTAATACAGTTTATTTATTTATTCCACAAAAAAAAAAAATGCAAAAAGCCTATTATGTAAATTGATCTCTCAGGGAAGGATATCACTATGCACTGATAGTTTAAATCATTTTCATGTAAGCATCAATATTTGCAAACATCATATAAATGTATTGGTTTAAAAATACTGTTTGATGATGATATATTGAGCTTTGTGGTACTTACTATTTTTCACATTTCTTTCTTCTGTGATTATTCATAATTGTAATATTATTCAATTTGCTCTGTGCTATTAAGTCATTTATTTTTTAAGCAAATGTGTCCAAGAAATTTTTCTAGCTGATCAATAACATCTTGTTGATTATACTGTATTTTGATCACCCATAGGCCTTGAATTTTAGAACCTCACCGGATTCTTGAGACACAATAATCTCATGAGCCGGGCCATCGCCACCATCTCCCCATGAACGGATCTCCAGCACCACGTAGCCATAGTCTTTGACCAGAGGCAGGCTAGCCGAAGTCTTGGTTTTATCCAGGACCTTCAGGGTGGTTTGGCCGTCATGCTTGAGCAGAACCTGCGGAGGTCATGGATGGGACAGTTTTTTAGCTGCGTTTGCTTCATGTCTTTAATATCTGATCTAATCTAGTTATAAAATGTTATGAAATGATCAGCTTTTATGACTTTTATCAGTATCATTGTGACCATTCCATCATTAACAACTGACAACATGTGTGCTCACAGAGAATGATAAGGGCAATTCTCTTTCATGTATCTATCAATTAACAACGCGTATCAAAAATGTTGATAACTTCTTTATCATGTGTTTCGATTGTTCCTGGACCAAAGGGAAGGTGTCTGTTTCCCATAAATCATTTTAACTTAACTAACTAACTTATTTTCATGTCCGTTGCACAGTCTGCTTTGTGTTGGTGGTTCATTGATGGCCAGTTATTTGTTAATAGGGAAACAGATTGACCATCACGTGTGTGTTCATATTGTGGGAAGAGGCGAGAGAACCCCCTGGAACATGGGCAGAACATGCAGAATAAATATTATGGCTGATGGGACGCTAATCCAACCCATTATTCTTCATCATAACTAGCTCTAACCATTTACCATTTTCAGTAAACAGTATTAGAACTGAAATACATTTGAAAAGATGAATCATGAATGCAAAATGTCAACCCTAATTTAGGGAGAAACCGATGGTTGGCTGAACTCACTTTGTATCCTAGCACGGCAGATTCATTGTGCATTGCGATGACCGGATCCCACCTGAGTGACAACGATGAGCTTTGGGTCTTCCATGAAACATTTCCAGGAGGGCGGTTAGGAGCTGAGGAGAGATCAGTTTCAGTGTTAATTGTGTCCTATTCAGATCTGTGCATTCCACTTTTTTGTTTAACATATTAGCCCTTAGTCCCCACATGTGTCTGTACCAGTGTCAGAAAGTTGCTCTGTAAATTACAGTGCAATGGATGGCAAAACGTGCCTTTGTGTCTGCAGGCAAAGGAGTGAACTGGGCTGTCCAGCTAATATCAGGTTTAATCCTGTTGACGCTTTCATTTACAGCCTGCTGGAATCGGAAGAGTCAGAATATCAGTTTTCTGACTGTGAGAAGCCAGTGGGCTCTGTTGCTGATAAGAATAATCCCTGTTTGCCTGCAGCATGGGAGGAGACCTCACAGCAAAGTCACTCAACACTTGTCTAGACCAGGACTAATACCTTCATTCTTGTTCACAGTGAAATCTGAACAAAGCGCCATCTACTGTACTGTAAAATAGAATGTGTGTGTGATATGATTATTATTGCTACTACTTCTACTACTACTACTACAAGTAATATAACATAATATATGTCCAAATTATAATACACTAAATTTGATGGCAATAAAACAAGAACACACCAGACATGATCACACATGCTCCTGAAGGTATTTTGAAGGCACAGATGAGACTTATTCCAAAATGGTGTGTATATATGACATACGTGGTTTTCTTGTGGTGACAGTGGTTCGAGGAGACAGGGGTCCCGTGCCTGCATTGTTGTATGCAAGAACAGCCACATGATAGCGAGTGCTGGGTCTGAGGCCTGGCACTCTGGCAAATGACTCTTGTCCTGCTATGCGCACTCGGTCTGCTGCTGCTTCACGCTCATGCTGCCTCCAGTATCGGATCTGAGCACAATGCAGAGGACCATGGAGTTTCAAAAACTCTAACTATCAGTGTGTTTGGCATGATCATTGTAATAAAGTGTACCGTAACCTTAACAGAGAAAATGTAAACAAACTTAAAAACATGTGCATGTGTTATGTAATTATAGATTATCATGATGAAATGCCACCTCATATCCTCGGAGGATTCCATTAGCACTGAACTGCTGCACAGGATCCCATGAAACGAGGATTTCAAAGGCTGTCAGCGCTGTAGCGTTTATACTCTGAGGACCAACGGTTGGAGCTGTTAAAAAGACAGAAGAGCTTTCACTGGTTGTGACTGCTCTCTAATGGTAACAAACAAAACTGTTTCCCATGCCATGTGGGACACAATTGAATATCTTATGAAAATAAAGGAGAAATTGGTACCTTATTGATCCAAGAAGACTTGACTATTATTATGTATTTATTTATTTACTTTTTGTTAATGTACTTGGATTGGATCTATGGCTTATTCGTAAAATATTTTAATTGTAGCTTAAAATGGCATAAAATGTGTAATACATATGTACCACCAATAGCACCACTTACCCTCCTCTGCAGAGTACACAACGGCAATCTGACTGAAAGGCCCTTCTCCGCGCTGGTTGTAGGCTTTGATCTTTACGTCAAAAGGGCTATACGGTTCCTGGCTGCTGTTGACGAATACGTATCGTGACGAATCCACATCAGGAATACGCACCAACTCCCACAATGAGGATGGATCTTTTTTCTTGATGGCCAAAATATACCCAAAACCATCACCATTTTGATATTCTCTGGCCATGCGCTATAAAGCAAAGTATTTCATATTATATTGACAACAATCATAGCTTCTGAGGATCATACACTGACATGCAGGACATAGAAAATTTCCTAACAGTTTTTTTTCCAAGTTCTTGATCACTTTTGGGCCACTGTTACCATTATAATTACTGGAGTATCTCTACTGGTATTTTGTAAATGAAAAAAAGAAGAAGGCATGAATTCCCAACCCTAACATTATTAGGGACATCACAACTAGCAAATTAATATGGACAAAACAAATTATGCTCTACAAGACTATTGTATTAGGATGTGAAATGAAATCACTCACCGTCCAGGTAATAATCAGCTCCCCACGATCTCCACCTCCTCCTCCGAGACCACTGGGTGCCACTGTAGGGGCTGAAAATCCATACATTCATGTTTTTATATGATTGTATAGAAATAAATTTTTACAGTATATAAGTCTATAATGAAGGACATGACACAGATAGATAAAGAGTGTGGTAAAATGTCAGACAACACTGACCTGCTTGTAAGGTGCGGATGGTTTTTGAGGGCATACTGGGCTCTCCACTGCCCAGAATGTTGCTAGCAATGACTTGGAATTGATAGTCCATCCATGGGATTAATCCAATGACCTGTGCAAACTCTGCATTCCCTTCGATGTTTACTGGCTCTGAAAATGTACAAGTGGCACTACTTAAAGGGAGTCAAAATGAGTGAGATGAACACAAAGACCTCACATACCTGTTCTCATCTTCTTCCACTCAGAGGTCAATGAGGAGCGGCCCATGATCACATATTTGCCAATAGGGCTGTGGTTGTCATACCCTCTGCTCCATCTCAGCTCAACAGATGTTTCTGCCACATTTCTGACAAGTAACCCCCCAGGTGGTCCAGGTGGACCTGTATTTGACAGAAAAATAATATACTTACAATAAATATACTGATATATTAATGAACTAACAAACAATTGTGTAGTTTGCATCAAATCAAGAGAGTCTGAAATATAATTACAAAACCAGGCATTCATGTGTTCATTCACTCGGTGTAATTATGTTCTAGTACAGCAGGTGGCACTAATGGCTTGACTCAGTAAAGAAATGTGAATGTAAATGTTTATATTTATCATCAATGAATCACAGTCTTACCAGTGACAATCATTTGATCTCTAAAAACGTGGTCTCAGGACACAATCAACCAGACAAATACTGCATCTTAACCCCACACAATATTAAATATTTTTTAAGAGACCAGTTACTCTGGAAATACAGTGGGAAAGAAGTTATCTTATGCTGATATAATCCCCAGTTCATTTTAAAAGTATCATTACAGTAAACTTGATGACTGAGCATTCCTTCCTTTTAATGTGATTAAGTCATTAGCAATTATACTTTATACTTATAAGTCAAAAAAACTCACAGCAGCACAAAATGGGACCCTTAATATATCAAAACGGTACATGTATATAATATTATAAAAGATATTACCTCGCACCACTAGTTTAGCTGATGACGATGCGCTGTCCACTACAGTCTGTGCAGTGCATGTATAAACACCCGCCTGATTAAGCTGGGTGTTAACTATCAACAAATCACCAATGGTTTCTTTCTGTGGGAATATGATATTATTTGGCATTACAATAGTGTTAAGTGCTGTAAACACTGTATAATTATGCATTATACTCACGCCCTCCATGCGGAAGTATGGCCCAGAGGGATGTTCCAGGTCCAAAGGGACACCGTTGAGAGCCCACGTAAAGGTCAGGTCCATTGTGGGGTCGTGGGAAGCATGGCATTGCATGGTAACATTCTCACCCTGGTTTATGTCAGCGTTGGACGGAGCCAGGGTGATCTTAGTGGCATCTACGAATTGAAGAAGGGGAAAAGTGGCCTTTATCATCTATTATACATTTTGTCTAGCTTGCAGGTTTTTTCTTTTTCAGTTTGCACAAATTCCACATCTTTTTAGAATAAACAAGCCTCAAACTGAACTGAAGTTTGAACAGGGTTGGTACCTCTGACAGAGAGGTGACCAGTGCTGTTGGCTTTGCCAAGGTAGTTTTCAGCAAAGCATGTGTATTTCCCTTCATCAGCTCTGCTGACATTATAAATTCGCAAGACACCATCTGGAGTTACTGTGACTCTAAACAGAAAAAAAAAAAAAAAATAGATGTATTTTGACAATAGTTGACTTAGAGCGAGCAGTTCCCTACATAACATTCACATGTATGATAGGCAGAGCTACCTGGTGCTGTTGATGAGCAGCTCAGTTCCGCGGCTCCAGAACAGGCTGGGCTTAGGCGCAGCGCGAGGACGACACTCAATCATCACCTCGCCTCCTCTGGCTGCTGGGATCAGCTTTTTCACTGGATTTGACTTAAAGTCTGGAACCTGGACTGGAGGTTAAACAGGTATTTTTGTTTATTATTTTATTACTTTTGTTTATCATTTTTTGTTTCGGTTGAAGAGAATAATTTATTTTTTGTCTAATTTTATCTGAGATCTGAGATGTGTGTTTGTGCAATGGCACAGATAAAAGTAATATGCTGTGACCATGAATTGACTGCAAACTTCATTCTACCTTGGACTCTGAGCTCAGCGGCGGAATAAATTGTGCCATGCTTGTTCTCTGCAACACACTGGTACATCCCAGAGTCTTCCAGGGCCAGGTTACTAATTTTGAATTGATGCCCATTTACTTCCATTCGATCCTGTGTCATCACAACAGATACATCTGTTAATTTGTCAGCAAATTTATAAAAGGATGATAAGGACATCAATTAGAAATACAACTGGGCTTAACATACCACAACTTAAACTCAAATTCAATAAACATTATGCCATCTCCAAAACTAAATGCTGTATGATGCTTACAAAAAAAAATCCAAAGAAAAACTTTTAGCATTAGTAATTTGTCCTTTGACATTTTTTGTTTTTATCTGGCAATGTTAAACTATCCGAAGCTCTTCAGATAACAAGTTATTGCGTTACCTGTGTTGTAAGAGGCTGTCCATTGCGAAGCCAGTGAACAGCGGGCCGTGGTTTTCCCGTCGCAACACACATCCAGTGCAGTTCTGAACTGATCTCCACCTCCGAGTCACTCATCACCTGCAGCCACTGAGGCTGAGCTACAAACAGGTAAGAACTTATATTGGCTCAATAAAGCAAATGTTACACAAAAGATTGGCTGCAATAGGGTGCCAATTGCATAAAAAATGGAAAATAAAGATCAAACAGTGGTTGTGTGCGTCACCTTGCACGTTAATCCGTCCCTGATATGTGTCACTGCCCTGAGAGTTGTAGGCCTCACATTCATAGACCCCCTCATCATCAAACGACAGATCTGGGAGAATGAGTGCGGGCCCGTCGCCACTCTGGCCCGCTTTAGATGGCAAGAGGCTATCCACTTTTCTCCATCTGATTTTTGGCACTGGACTAAAAAGAAAATTTGATCAACTCTAAAGCTGACATTTTAATGTTAAAACAGAAAACTTACTTTCCATACGCAAAACATTCCAGTTGCGCTGTGTGTCCAGCCAAAGCATAAGTGTCAGCTGGAAAACGCACAATGATACTTGGAGCTGATTTCCGTGCATTTGCTAGAGAGAGAAAGACAAATAAAAAAAACACACATAAAAAGTTCAAAATGTAATACACAAGACTATCTGGGTAATATGTGTGTCATTTACCGTCTGCCACCACAGTGAGCTGGTTGGCTTTGCTGAATGTGCTTTTGGTGCTGGCGTCCATGTTAACAGTAGTGAAACAAAAGTAGTTGCCAGTATCATTAGGTTCTGCCTTGGCCACATACAAGTTCCCTGTGACCTGGGACACAAACCAGCGTGGATCATCCTTCTTGATAAAATTTGGAAATTCATTGATGAACCAGCGATAGGAGAGAGCTACAGAAGAAAAAAGATTGTGAGAATTTTATTCTTTTTTTAATTACAATTGTGAAAGCCCTGAAACAAATATATTCCAAAAAAGGGAGCAGTACTTATACAGCTTAGAGTGAATTTAAACCTGGATAATGAGGAGGAGGCTGGCAGGCCATAAACATCCCCACTCCTTCTTTTGCTGTCTGAGGGTTTCTACTGTCCGGGGAGAAGTCATGAAGATCTGTTTCAAAACACATTTACAAAAAGTGACACACATGAATTAATTATTTTTGTCAAGAATATTAACATGACGTGTGTACAAAATAATGTACATGTCTTTGTAACTTACAGCCAAACTTGAGGTTAGCAGCCTGGCTGATGATAGTGCCGCAGCGGTTGATGGCAAGACATTGGTATGAGCCTGTGTCCTGGCCTGGCTCAGGACTACTGATCACCAGACTTCCAGCTACCAGAGTATAACGAGTGTCCAAACCCAGTGGTACCTCTGTGCCATTCACCAGCCATCTATACAAAACCAAACAGTATGTAAGATAAGTATGTTTACCATTTCCATATCCGTAAAGATGTGTGAACCAACCTGTAGGACGCAGCAGGGCTGGCCCGCGCTCTGCAGCTCAGGGTCACTTTCCCCTCTGTAAGCCCCTCTGGGTAAATGACACTGCTAGGCTGTTCCTCAAACACTGGTCCACTGTCATGTCCCGACACACACACGTCTCCTCCTGTAAAACTCGTATTAAATGTAGTGCATGCGTTAAACAGCTGAGATTAAGACAAACTTCACCTACCTTGTACTCCTGTGAAAGTGAGAAGGCTGATGACCAACAGAAAGTGATCCATTTCAGCAAGAGCAAGGATGAGCTCAACTGATGGCTGGTGATGGCATCTGGAATGAGATAGATGAGAGAGAGAAGTGGCTTTATTTTTGCTTTTATTGCTTCATTAGATGGGGTGCACGGTGGCAGAGCGGCTAGAGCAGAGGGGGGCAAACTAAGGCCCAGGGGCCACATGCGGCCCTTTTGGCATTTTGATCCGGCCCGCAAAGCATTCAATAAAAAATTGTATGAGTTAGGTGTGGTGCATTTGTCATTTTATAGTTTCCTGAGCAGCTGCTTGTTCATTAAAAATCAGTTTTGAGAACAGCCACCACTAGAATAACACCAAACTTTGATGCATTGGATAAAAGGAGTGACCAACCGCACTGTTCCCACTAAATAAAGGTAATGATTTTTGCTATTCTGTAGTAATTTTTTGTGTATTTTAGGCATTAAGTCTATGTATAGTAGTATGTGTGTAAAATGGTCCGGCCCCCAGGCAAGTGTAAAAATCCAATGTGGCCCTTGCGTCAAAATAATTGCCTACCCCTGGGCTAGAGCTTCTGCCTCCCAATAAGGAGATTGTGGGTTCGAATCAACATCACACGATCTCTCTGGGTGGAGTCTGCATGTTCTCCCCCGTGTTACCGTGGCTTCTCTCCGGGTTCTCCGGCTTCCTCCCACCGTCCAAAGACATGACTGTGTAGGTTAATTGGAAAACTCTAAATTGCCCGTAGTGTATGAATGAGTGAATGGTTGTCTGTCAATGTCTCTGTCTCTCTGTGTCAGCCCTGCGACGAGTTGGCCCCTGTCCAGGGTGTACCCCGCCTAAGGCCCAAAGTCACTGGGATAGGCTCCAGTCACCCGCGACCCCTAACGGGAATAAGCGGTAGAAAATGAATGAATGAATGCTTCATTAGATTTCCTGATTTGCCTACATTGCATTAAAACAACAAAAACAAACAAAAACATAATTTTGAAATGCAAATCTCAAGGCTGGTGATTGTCAATCAGCTGAAACAGTGCAGGCTATTATCATAACAGGCCTTATTATAGCTAAATAGAAATTACAGTCACAATAGCCATTAAATCTGTCTTTGTATGAATGTGTTTTTCTAATCTATCTATCAATTCATCTTTAATAACATGAGATAGGCTACTTTAACGCACTGCAAAGTCTAGAGAAAACTGCAGATGTTTTTGATTATTTTTTCAACAGCAAGACTGAAAGGAAAGAGGATTTTGCGAGGTGCGCTACATTGCGTCAAAACACAACACCATTGGAAAGGAATATAGGGCAATATTTTAAAATGGCTCTTGGTTCTTCTCGCGTGTTTCTAATAAGCTATTTTAAATCCGTGAGTGCAGCTCGTGTGGTCATGATGCTGAGGATGTTTACCCAGTGATGCGCAGCGTGTCCGGGCTCAGCGATGGCGCCTGTCTGCGGGGGTTTACTTCCGAATTGTGCCGTTTAGATGTCAGGGGGCTATGTTTTCCAACTCATCAGGAGAACATTCATGGATCAGCCTTTTCGTGCGCTTCTGCCCTGCGTCTCCTCAGATCATCAAAGCCCTAGACATCGAGTAAAGAGCGCTTCAATCACATCAACAACTTCCGGTGGGGTTTTCAGTGCGCAAGAACTCTGCATCAATAGAATACGTCTTCTATGGCCATTGTGAGGCTGCATTAAACAGAGCTGGGTTTTTTAAAAACCCGTCGCTGTTTTTAAATAGGATTACGCTTATAGGATAGCTTTGTGCGGTTACATTTTGTATCCTATTGACCCTTTAGATCGACTGTCCCTGGGAGAATAGTTTCCGGGGCGTTTCTTGCCCTTCTGTTCACCCCCAAAGATCTATTGTTTGCCCCAACACCCCGCCCTCCTCCCCTCGAACCTCTATCCTTTGTTGTGAAGTAGCTGAATAAAATAAAAGAGGCCCCCACGCCCCATGACGCAAAGACGCACGGTCCCTTTTTAGGCTAATTAACGTCGGAACAGTTATATTTTTTTTAAATTAGGCGTTATGACAGAACAAGTACGTATATATTCAAAATCCTTTGTCCTCAGATGGGACTTCGGGCACTGAGATGGGGATCGCAAGATAACCTAATTAAAAATATAGCTAAATAGCCTAATTTTAAATCCATAATAAAATTAGACTCTTAAAAAAAAAAAAGTGGGAATCCTATTTGATGATTCTATGTGATTTTTTTGTGTGAATTTATACTATGAAATTTTACAAATAAAGTAATCCCAAGCAATGTAACTTAGTTACTTTCTTGAGGCAGTAAGTAAGTAATATAACTAACATTTCAAAAAGCTAATTAGTTATGTGTAACTAATGTATTTTTCAAAGTAAATTACCCAACACGGTCATTAAACACTCTTTTATTGAAGAACAGGCAAATCTATTGAAAGAAAATACCCCATCAACGTGCATTCGACTGTAGCGGGTCGCTTCTCCACAGCCGCTGGCAGGAGATGTTGTCATATATTATAGAACATTTCAGACAAAGTGACATGATACAAATCAGATTATTTAAAAAGGTGCACAATGTTTTCTGGTAAAGGGTCCGCCCTTTACCAACATTGTGCACCTTTTTATTTTACGCAAAACGAAGACGTAATTAAGACAACGCCCCCTGCCACACTCCACCTGAACTCGGTGCCACAGAGTGGAAATATGGCAGGGGTCTCATACTCATTTTGGGAGGAGGATTAATTTAGAAAATCAGAGCTGGTCGTAGGCCCAAACAGAGACAGACTTGAAACGCACTCAAATACCTTGTCTGTGAGCAACGTATTGCTACGCGCTTTGTAGCGTTATTGAGGAGAGAAAGCCGAAAGACACAGGAGCGGGAGTGTGCCCTACGTGTGTGCGTGTGTGTGCGTGTGTGTGCGTGCGTGTGCACGTTTTGTGTGTGCGTGTGTGCGTTTTGTGCGTGCGTGTGCGTGTGTTCACAGATTCTCACACACTGCTGTAACTTTTTGTAAACGCAGCTGGTGCTGGTGGCTTTAGTTTTGTCAGACAGAGCGTGTGCGATGTTCGCTTCATAACACAATGCGGTGAATCCTAACTTCACTTGGAGAGCAAATTAGCATCAAATAAACAAAGTTATGCTTCTCCCACTTTGACATTCTCTCTGACCTGATCATGAAGCTCCTGCGCTCACATTCCACGTGTTCTCTGTTCATTTATTTGTTAAGGAAAGTGCATAGTATCCATGCTGGGTTCAACTCTCGGCACAGCGCTCCAGGAGCAGTGGAGGAGGGCCGTGTAGGCGCTAATGCTGCAGTGCATTATTGGCTAATAATACAAATTTAAAATAATCAGAATCAGAAAGCTGTTTATTGCCATTGTAAGTGAAGTTCACAAACATAGGAATTTGCTTCGGCGTAGGTGCAACATAAATCAATGGATAAAATAAAAAGGCATGCACAAAAAATGCAACATCTTGGGGCGACCAGAAATCCATGAGTCTGTGACGCCTGAATTAAGGCTTTGATGACCCCTGGATAACCTGCCGTGGGGCACACGCGGGTGCAGGGCAGGCCGTCTGTTATTGTGCTGTCTGGCTGCGGGTTCCGGTCGTCTCGTGTCAGGGGCTCAGGTTATTGCATCCCAAAGGGGAGTGGGGAGGAGCGAGTTTCCCCATCACCATCACAGTCGTGCAGGGATGTGTTGAACTGTCGTCAAGGGGATGAAAGCACATGTGACTGGAGACACACAAGTCCAGTGAATAAAGGACAGCAGCGGTGGACATGGAAGCCAGACAAAACAGGACTATGCAGTTTGGCATTGGATAATCTCTGCTCAGATGTTACATTATTACGTCCCTTCTTTGGTTGTACCTTTGTCAAACTGAGCGTGAATGGGTCACTGAGCCTCACCGGGACTATGAAGTTAGACAATTATTGGCAACTTTTGTTACTCCTATGTTTCTGCATTGTTCACAGCTCTGCCATTGATACAGGTAAGGACGGACATAAGCCTGGAGGTTTAGGCTGCTGATTGCCAGCTTTTCTATAATGGGCCTATGTTGTAGTTTGATAGTAGCCAGAAAGTTTTTTCGTTTTGTTTAGTTTTTTTGTTTTAAAACGAAAACAAGACAGAAAAAAAAGGCCAAATAAAGTTTAAATACAAATAGTAGAAAATTGTGAGGTCAGGAACCAAACTTTTGAATTTTCTGATATGTAGACTTACCCAGGGTTGGAAGAGTAAGCCTTATTTATTTATTTATTTTTATTTAGTAGAATTTACTGTTTTGTAATACAACTACTAATAATGAAACTTATTTTATTACCATGGTGTATTTTCCTGCCATGCCTTTCTACAAAATATAAGCAGTGCACTATTGTTTTTCAGTATAGACTTGTATGTAAAAGTGCACAGTGATCATTTGCGCTTTTAGCTCCCTCAAGCCTTTGTATTTACTTATGCCACACAGGGGACAAGCTCTTTCCCAGCAGTGGGGCTCTGGACTCTGGGACATTCCTGGGGGTCACACAAGAGGAGCTGGATGCTCCCATAGCAACAAAGCTCATAAACTACAGGGGTGGCCGTAAATCCGGTCCTGACCTGGTTTGTGACCCAGAGCCACTTTGAACAATTATTTTACACAACATTAGGGTTAGTTTATGAGCTTATATTTAGAGCGAGCGCATTCCACTGCCTAAATAGTTATATAATACTATTAGATATGTCTTGAAAGGTAGATTCTAAAAGGAAGTAAGTGAATTTTATTTGTTATTTAGCAATTTTATACAATATGTTTTTGACTCTCCTGTTACTGAATGTCATTTACAGCTCCTTTTTTTAAGGGTTTTGTACAGGAATTAGTAGCAGTAACAATGCTTGCAAGTGCACTGGCAAAAATAATTATATTATTTTGTCTTTTCCAGTCAATGTTGTGGACTTTTGTGGTCAGACAATCCGTGCAGATGGTATGATTGTTAACTCACATCAGCAGTCCAAGAAATACTACTTTGTGACAATGGGAACAGACTGCCACATTACCATGCAAGCCAGTTCACCAAAAGACAACATTCAGTTTTACTTCCGCTTCTTCCTGGTGTATAGCCTGCTGCGAGTAGCCCCTCTGAGTCCAGCCCCAACAATGCCAGAACCTTCTTCAAACACCAGCTTGGAGCCCATCTCTGCAGAAAGCCCAGTTGACCGTTGCCATGCTGGATCATTTATTCAGTTCTATGATGGGCCAGACAAGAGCTCACCTCCCTTGGGACCCCCTCTCTGTGGGAAGAGTCCTCCACGGCCAATACTGTCTACAGGTAACTACCTGACTCTGCGATTGGTGACCCGGGGCTCTCAGCCCAGAGTGGACTTTGTGGGGGACTTCACCTCCTTCAGATTAGGTAAGAACACATATAGAACATGAGGTTTTTGTGAATGCTAAAAGGCACTATTGTATTCAGGGCTATGTCATTATTTCTTGAGAGGTATAAACAATTAACAAAAGCTTGATTGAAATAATGAAGCATTGCTTAAGTTATTGTTATTGTGTTTGTGTTAGTAAAATTGAAAGCAGTATGAACTCTTTGTTTTGTCTGCAGGATTTAACCAACAGTGCAACGGTGAGCCGTACTTTAGCTGTAAAAATGGGAAGTGTATCCCGCTCAGTTTGGTGTGCGATGACAAAAGCATTGATAACTGTGGGGATGGTAGCGACCTGGAAGAGAACCTGATGAATGAGTGCAAAGGTCAGTGTCTGCATAAAGAAAGAGCAATCTTTGAGTTTGAAAGGACCTCGTCACAGGAGAAACAGATAAAAAATTGTTGTGTTTTTCAGATGGTCAGCTTTTCCTTCCAAACTCTTCACCAACTACAGCCTCTCCAGTTGCATTGTTAAGTTCCTCTATAACATCCCGAGCACAACAGAACTGTGCCATGCCCGACAGCCAAGGATCAATGTCAGGTAAGTGATTCAGAATCAGAAAAATATTTATTGCCATTATCAGTGAACAAAATTCACAAACTTGGAATTTGCTTCAGCAGAAAGGTGCAACATATAACAATGAATAAAATACTAGTAAAACATATAAAAGAAGGCATGCATAACGTAAGTAAGTAAAATAAGTATTAGCTAATATAATGACGTAAAACAGACTTAGAGTATATACACAAAATTTACCAGTAGTGCAAATTTGGCAGTGCAAATACATAGCTCTTTTATTATATGATTGTTAAAGTGGAGGTGTTTTAAAGTCTTCATGAGTTCAGCGGCAAACGAAAAGAAACTGTTGTTGTGGCAGGAGGTTCTGGTCCGGATGAACCGTAGCCTACCCGAGGGGAGGGGCTCAAATAGTCCATGTCCAGGGTCAGCTGTGATCCGACCTGCTCGTCCCCGAGTCCTGGAGACGTACAGGTCCTGGACAGATAGAAGGCTGCAGTCGATCACCTTCTCAGCAGAGCGCACAATGTGCTGTAGTCTCTGTTTGTCCCTGGCTGTGGCTCCTGTACCACACAGTGATGGAGGAGGTGAGGATGGACTCGATGATGGCCGTGTAGAACTGCACCATCATCTGCGCCGGCAGCTTGACCTCAGCAGGAAGTACATCCTCTGCTGGGCCTTCTTGATGATGGAGCTGATGGTCGGCTCCCATCTTGAGTGATTATGGTGCCGAGAAAGTGGAAAGAGTCTATGTTGGTGATGGGGAAGTATGTCAGGGCGAGGGGGGCCCAGGAGGCTGAGACTTTTCTGAGGTCCATGATCATCTCCACTGTCTTTTGGGTGTTGCGCTCCAGGTTGTTGTGAAATATATTATTCTTATTTAACTTGGATATTATCACTGAGATTTGGAATCCGTGGTGTAACATAGTGGAGTAGTCTGGGGCTAGAACACAAACAGTGTAAATGTAAATCCTTAAAATTTCTGGTTTGTTGAGGGGTAAGGTTTAGCTAGATCTGTTTGTAATGTACACAACACTTTGTAGTGATCTACTCTCATGGTATTTTCTGATACAACTGTTATATTTCAAAGTAACTGTTACCAGTGGTACATTTGAATATATATGTGTTGTTCTACACATATGCTTTATGCAATAAGTGAGTATGTGTTACACAATCCATCCAATAATCATTTTTGAAACACTGATGAGCATGGTTGAACAAAGAAGCAACTTTTCTTAATTTTTCCTTAAATGTCTATGTCAACCCCTTGGGTCTTACTTCTTTCAATTGATTTTGAGCATTTTTTTTTCATTTTGTTCTATATCACTTTCTGTTTTGCCCATGGCATAACTGGCTCAAAATACAGACACAGTAATCTTATTGTTGGACCCCGGAGTCCAAATAGGACCCTGCAGGTCCTGGTCCATATGAGCTCATTTAAACACAAACATAGATATGTTGGATGACAATAGATAGAAAATGTAACGTCAAACTCCTGTACAGATCCATCTTGAACCTGTGTTAGTTAATTAGTTGGTTAGTTAATTTGGTTGTTACTTAGTTGGTCACATGTAGTACTATAAAGGAATAACCTTGTAGAACCAATACCATAATGACTAAGTTGGTATAAGACCAAGGTTTAAGTCCTCAGATTTCTATTTCTTTTGTTCCATGCCCCCAACATTATAGAGTTCCAATCTGTGTTTTCAATTCATTGATGGTGTTTCAGAAATTGGACATTTTGCTTGAACCATAATGTAAAACTTGTACATTTGTCCCTTTCTTTAAGTTCTGTGCTCTGGTGAGTCAAGTATCACATTCTGACAGTATATTTTTTGTTGTAATATTTAATGACGTCTGTTTTACCGCACTGCTTACATGTAAAGCTAGACAAATACAGATATTGACCAATATATTGACATCAATGACAAATAAATCCATATTGATTGATCTCTAATCTATGCAATAAACTGTGACATGGTCTTCTGACCATTGCAGGGATTTCAAGAACTCATAATGCTCACTAATTTGGACATCCAGCTTACTTTTTGATGGAAATTTGGCAAGTGAATAGATTAAATAAATATGTTTGTATGCACCCATCGTGTTCGAGTCAAAGTCATACGGGTTCTGTCTCCTCTGTGCTCCACAGGACCGGCATCCTGGCCCCTGCTGCTGTGTATCGCGCTGGGTCTTTTGGGTGGCAGTCTGGTATTCTGCTGGTGCTGCTGGAGCCCTGGTTGGTTCTTGTGGCGTGTCAGTATCTGTCGGTTTTGGCCTTGCTGTAACTCGGCGTGCTCAGCCTGCCAGCTCTGCGGTGGTAGAACGCACTGTAAGGAGCACCGAATGGCCAAAGTAAGCCCTCACCTTCCTCCAGCCAAAGGACACCCTACTACTGCTGTTAACCAGGCTGAGGAGAGTGGTGCCGCCGCTGCTATTGTGTAGTGCTCAGGCAGGACAATGGATGAGAACAGATGTACACACTGGATGTAGTACCACAATTGCTGTGCTACACGCTAATTTAACAGTGGGTATTCAACCAGTTTTAACAACATCTGTAGGTTTCGTCTTACCAGAACATAGATGTCAGTGTACTTTGTTTATTTTTTTTTAATTTCATGTCAGATCTATACAGTATAAACCAAATCAAAGGCACTGAGGCCAACCTTTGGATTTCAAATAGTGCCTACCTTCGTTATTTTCTATGTCAAGTTACTGGATAAAAACTGCATAGGTTTGTCGTTGCCAGGCCTCTGTCAGCTATGTGGACTGTAGACTGAGCCCTCTTCCTGTCAGTCCATTCCTTACATGTGTATGCGTCAATGCCGAAAAGGTCACTCCTACTCTGTGTCTGTGGCAACATTCTACTGATGGGACTGTACATTTACAGATCAGCAGTGCTTTCCATTGTCTTTATTATCTGAATATCTATAATGTATCCATAGGTTTGATTTACCACTTAGTTTTTATTACTTTGGCTTATGTCATCCCAACAGACCACTTTTTATTTTGAACTACATTACAAAAACAATCAAAGACAATAGGCCCTCTAAAGAAGATAAACCAAGTTCCAACTAAATAGACTATTTCCTTGTGGAAATTATTTCTTATTATTTGCCGATAAAAACACATTTGTACCAAATGCGTATTGCAACACAATCAGATAATGGACGTTATAAGTTTGTCTGAAAAAAAAATGAGAAAAATTAAAAAGAAAACTGAAATAAACTATCGTTGTGTTTTCCCTTGACTGTATCACTCCACAGTTTGAGTTCGAACAAAGTAATATTCTCTATCAATAGTAGGATAGCCCACTCTTGCTCTGGATTTGAACACTCTGTAACCTATAGCATACAAAAAACTTTGTCTGCTGTTTCTATATCCTGGTAACAACTCTTACCATGATCATCATCATCATCATCATACAAACATGTATTATGTGTAGTTGTTGTTGTAGCCCCGTTTGGTCACAAGGTGGAGCTACAGTGCTATGTGCGCGCCATGGAAGTAGATGGAACTACTACTACTGAAAGTAGTTATGACATTTTTGTATACATTCCATGGATGATAAATTCATATCAAATTTTGACAACAGCGACCAATTATACAAATACTGAGTCAGTTTGATTCTCTAAGATATCGCGTATTAATATATCTGAAATATGAAAGCTGACCAGGAGGTGTTTTTTTTCCGACCATGATTTGAATTTTAAAACAAAAAGGAACAACAGCTAGGTCACTTACACCGTTTCTTTAAAGGTACCAGTGTGACCTGGTAAGTGCTCATTAACTTGAGAGTCATTATTTCTGTAGGCCTACTTCAGAATGAACGAGTAGCCAATAACCAAATAGAACTATTATATGTAAAGCAAATCTGAGTTACACAAAAACTGCACTTCTTCGAATTGGTGTAAAAATAAATAACTTTGAAAACATAACTTAATATAATATTCTTCTTGTCTCTTGCTACATCTAAGTCACAGGTACTGTGGTGGAACAAGGTGTATTACTCTTTGAAAAACGTGTTTGCTGATCCAGTTAAGAACAGCATTGTTTGTACCAAGAACGCAGCAACTCTCCCCAGCACTGACGGGCAGGACTGTTTAGGAGCCTTCAGCTACTACCTGCACTCCTTCTAAGAAAATGGAAAAAGTACAGTGTTGTCTAGGAGGGTGTCAAGGTGATACAATTAGTGCAGTGGTATTGTATCAGAGGGCAAGTGGAGACTGGTGAGTGTGATGGATGATGAGACACGGGGCACACCCTGTACTTGTCAGAAAAACACGGCCTGAGGCCACTGTTTATGACACAGGTAAAACACACTCAGTCCCCAACACTGGCCTACTCACTTTGAGTGAGCAACACTTGTCTGTGCATGATCATCTGTTCTGTCTGGGCCGTTTCCATTCTTTAAGCTTTTTCTCCCCCCACATTTATTTTATTGGAAAATAAAAATCTTGAGATCCAGACTCAGTTAGTTAGTAATTAGTCGAAATCACAAATAACAGAAAGTAAGGGCATTCTTCTTGCACACGATAAAATGAGCATTGAACTATGTTGTAAAACATATTTATTGGATTACAGTATGAAATTTGTGGAGTAATTGACAGGGATTCCTAAGTCAAGGATTCCCAGTTTGTTAACCCTAATTAAAGAATGTAAATATAACAAAAGACCACAACCCTAAACAGACAGCCTCACTAGCCCACGCTCAGACTTGTTCATAAACTATGGGTTGGCATGAGGTGTTTTGTTGATTCAGCCAGTGGAGGGTGCAGCAGCAGGGTGTGTCTCTGACACACAGTGTATAGGTGGGACTGAGTTCTTATACAGCAGTCCCACATGTGCGGCTCACTTCCACAGCTTCACTTCAGACATTCAGAGTCCTTACAGAAAGCCTACATAATGATTCCTCTACTTCTTCTAGCCGGTAAGAACTCGTTTTGTTTTTCTTTTCTGAAAGCATTGTGTTTAGTTATGACATGCTCAACTGAACCATTATGAAAACACATTGGTCGCATACAGCTGTGATTTGTGTTTGCTCTGAAAACAACATTTAATACATAGAAGAAGTTTGGGATGACATTATATTGCTTAGTGTGTAACTTTTATTTCACAAACTTCCTCCTTTGAAGCCCTGGCTGCAGTGTCCCGGGCTTCGTCTAACTGCTTGTTAGGAGCGTGTTATCCTCCCAGTGGAGACTTGGTGCTTGGCAGAGCTCAGCAGCTCTTGGCTTCGTCCACCTGTGGCCTCACAGGCTCGGAGATCTACTGCACACCTTATGAGCAGGTAAGAGCTGCCTCCATCCTCTGTGCCATCAAAGCCGCTTTCTCAACTGATCACTAACTAAACTCATCAGTCTCACTATTTCATTACTCATTTTCTGGTCTCTCCAGGGTCTGATATGAATAGTGCATTATGCTCTGACCTTTCCTTTCACGTTAGGACACATGGAGAAGGCCAATAGGCTAGTTAAGCTCATAAGGTTCTTCTAACTATTTCTATGAAAAATGTGCTCCTAGGACATTAAATCCCAGTAATCAGGGAGAATCCAGTTTTTAGGCTATGTTGTTTTATCAAAGTTTAATTGTTACACCGCACATCATTGGCAAAGTAAACTATAGGCCACAGTTTTAATTCTTTAGGTTTGTATGTTGAATAACATACAAACCTATGTAGCCATATGACTGTGTAGTGCTAAAGAAAATATATTTTGTATAAATGCCATCAAAGCAGCTATCTTTTCAAAATCTCAGTTATTGGCTGCTTGTAGTATTGCATCATTGTGTTTTGGGAATTGCGAAGCTAAGATGTGTTGCATTTGTTGCAGAGGAGAATGAAGTGCTGTCCTTGTGATTCACAAAATCCAGAGGGTCCACTGGCCCACACCATTAAGGACGTTGTCTCTACGGCTGGACCTGACCGCTGGTGGCAGTCGCAGAAAGGTGGGGTAAAGAAATATTCACCAGATCATCTATGCACTCATCACAAAACATTCACAAACCAAATCCAGACAGAACTGAAAATGAAAATTTGCCAGGACAGATTTGTGCTTATTTTATTCTATTAGTGCACTATTTCTCATACAGGTAATGATGATCTTGGTTGTAGTTGCTATTTAACATTTTAAACAGATTCCATCCATCCATCCATCCATCTTCTTCCGCTTATCCGGGGCCGGGTCGCGGGGGCAGC
The DNA here is from genome assembly GCA_019453435.1 of Rhinogobius similis. Classification (NCBI taxonomy): domain Eukaryota; kingdom Metazoa; phylum Chordata; class Actinopteri; order Gobiiformes; family Gobiidae; genus Rhinogobius; species Rhinogobius similis. Next base: position 26,909,764 of record CM033627.1, on the reverse strand, counting down.
AGCCTGAGCAGGGACTCCCAGACTTCCTTCACCCCAGACACTTCCTCCAGCTCCTCCGGGGGATCGAGGCGTTCCCAGGCCAGCCGAGAGACATAGTCCCCCCAGCGCGTCCTGGGTCTACCCCGGGGCCGCCTCCCGGTGGGACATGCCCAGAACACCTCCCGAGGGAGGCGTCCAGGAGGCATCCGGAACAGATGCCCGAGCCACCTCAGCTGGCTCCTCTCGACGTGGAGGAGCAGCGGCTCTACTCTGAGCTCCTCCCGTGTGACTGAGCTCCTCACCCTATCTCTAAGGGAGCGCCCAGCCACCCGGCGGAGGAAGCTCATTTCGACCGCTTGTATCCGCGATCTTGTCCTTTCGGTCATTACCCAAAGCTCATGACCATAGGTGAGGGTAGGAACGTAGATTGACCGGTAAATCGAGAGCTTTGTCTTTCGACTCAGCTCTCTCTTCACCACAACGGTCCGATACAGCGCCCGCATCACTGCAGACGCTGCACCGATCCGCCTGTCAATCTCACGCTCCATCCTTCCCCCACTCGTGAACAAGACCCCGAGATACTTGAACTCCTCCACTTGAGGCAAGGACTCTCCACCCACCCGGAGAGGGCAAGCCACCTTTTTCGGTCGAGAACCATGGCCTCGGATTTGGATGTGCTGATCCTCATCCCAGCCGCTTCACACTTTCGGCTGCAAACCGTCCCAGTGCATGCTGCAGGTCCTGGTCTGAGGAAGCCATCAGGACGACATCGTCCGCAAACAGCAGAGATGAGATCCTGTGGTTCCCAAACCGGACACCCTCCACGCCCTGACTGCGCCTAGAAATTCTGTCCATAAAAACTATGAACAGAACCGGTGACAAAGGGCAGCCCTGGCGGAGTCCAACATGCACCGGGAACAGGTCTGACTTACTGCCGGCAATGCGAACACAGCTCCTGCTCCGGTCATACAGGGACGGACAGCCCTTAACAAAGGGCCCCGGACCCCATACTCCCGAGCACTCCCCACAAGGCGCCCGGGGCACGGTCGAATGCGTTCTCCAGGTCCACAAAGCACATGTGGACTGGTTGGGCAAACTCCCATGAACCCTCGAGCACCCGATGGAGAGTATAGAGCTGGTCCAGTGTTCCACGACCGGGACGAAAACCACACTGCTCCTCCTGAATCCGAGGTTCGACTATCGGTCGGATTCTCCTCTCCAGTACCCTGGAATAGACCTTACCGGGGAGGCTGAGGAGTGTGATCCCCCTGTGGTTGGAACACACCCTCCGGTCCCCCTTCTTATACAGAGGGACCACCACCCCGGTCTGCCAGTCCAGAGGTACCGTCCCAGACTGCCACGCGATGTTGCAGAGACGTGTCAGCCAAGACAGTCCCACAACATCCAGAGACTTAAGATACTCAGGGCGGATCTCATCCACCCCCGGAGCCTTGCCACCAAGGAGCTTGCCAACCACCTCAGTGACTTCAGCCAGGGTGATGGATGAGTCCACCTCCAAGATCTCAGCCTCTGCTTCCTCCTCGGAAGACGTGATAGTGGGATTGAGGAGATCCTCAAAGTACTCCTTCCACCGTCCAACCACATCCCCAGTCGAGGTCAACAGCTCTCCACCCGCACCGTAAACGGTGTTGGTGAAGCACTGCTTCCCCCTCCTGAGGCGTCGGACGGTTTGCCAGAATTTCTTTGAGGCCAACCGATAGTCCTCCTCCATGGCCTCCCCGAACTCCTCCCAATCCCGAGTTTTTGCCTCTGCGACAGCACGGGCTGCAGCACGCTTGGCCTGCCGGTACCTGTCAGCTGCTTCAGGAGTCCCACAAGCCAGCAAGGCCCGATAGGCCTCCTTCTTCAGCCTGACGGCATCCCTTACTTCCGGTGTCCACCACCGGGTTCGGGGATTGCCGCCGCGACAGGCACCAGAGACCTTGCGACCACAGCTACGAGCTGCCGCATCGACAATGGAGGTGGAGAACATGGTCCACTCGGACTCAATGTCTCCAACCTCCCCCGGGATCAGGGCGAAGTTCTCCCGGAGGTGTGAGTTGAAAACCCTGCCGACAGAGGGCTCTGCCAGACGTTCCCAGCAGACCCTCACGATGCGCTTGGGCCTACCAAGTCGTTCCGGCTTCCTCCCCCGCCAGCGGATCCAACTCACGACCAGGTGGTGATCAGTTGACAGCTCCGCCCCTCTCTTCACCCGAGTGTCCAAGACACGCGGCCGAAGGTCAGATGACACGACAACAAAGTCGATCATCGACCTCCGGCCTAGGGTGTCCTGGTGCCACGTGCACTGATGGACACCCTTGTGCTTGAACATGGTGTTCGTTACGGACAAGCTGTGACTAGCACAGAAGTCCAATAACTGAACACCACTCGGGTTCAGATCGGGGGGGCCGTTCCTCCCGATTACCCCTCTCCAGGTGTCACTGTCGTTGCCCACATGGGCGTTGAAGTCCCCCAGTAGAACAACGGAGTCCCCGGGTGGTGCACTGTCCAGTACCCCTCCCAGAGACTCCAAGAAGGCCGGGTACTCTGCACCGTTGTTCGGCCCGTAGGCCGACACAACGGTGAAGACCTGTCCCCCACCCGGCGGAGGGATGCGACCCTCGTTCACCGGGGTGAACTCCAACACGTGGCGGCTGAGCTGTGGGGCTATGAGCAAGCCCACACCAGCCCGCCGCCTCTCCCCGCGGGCAACGCCAGAGAAATGGAGCGTCCAGCCCCTCTCGAGGAGCTAGTTTCTGTGTCCGGAGATCCGGTCGTCGAGGCCCCTGCCTTCGACTGCCACCCAGATCTCTTTGCACCGGCCCCTTATGGATCCTCCTGCAGGTGGTGGGCCCACGGGAGGGCGGCCCCACGTCGCTCCTTCGGGCTGTGCCCGACCGGGCCCCGTGGGGAAAGGCCCGGCCACCAGACGCTCGCCGTCGAGCGCTCACCCCAGGCCTGGCTCCAGGGTGGGGCCCCGGTGACGCCAGTCCGGGCGACGTGCACGTCCTTGGTTTTATACTCGTCATAAGAGGCTTCTGAACCGCTCTTAGTCTGACCCGTCACCCAGGACCTGTTTGCCATGGGTGACCCTACCAGGGGCATGAAGCCCCCGACAACATAGCTCCCAGGATCATTCGGGTACTCAAACCCCTCCACCACGTTAAGGTGGCGGTTCAAGGAGGGGCAGATTCCTGTTACATTATTAAATTAGTATAATGTTGGGAATAATTTGAATTACTTAGAGCTGTATAAGATTTATATAGATTTATATGTTTTACATCTTATAAATAAGTGACCTCGTAAGCACTGCTTGAAGGAGACACTGTTGGGAATACCAGGGGCATATTATTGTTGTTTAGTATGAAGTTGATAGGTGCTTGAGTGAGGGCTTGGAGATCTTGATGGTGCAGGTTGATGGTGCAGATTAGCAGTCTTGCTTCTGTACCTACAGGAGTGGCTTACCTCTGCAGAGTATGGAAGGAGTGAATAGTTCATTAGTTTAATTTGTTTTCCATGGCAGTTTAAAAATGTGTAGGAAAATGTGCAAAAAATGTTAGTGCACAATAAAACATTAACAAAAAACAATAAACAATGGATATAAATTATAAAATGCTAAAAGTAGCAAGAACCAGTTTGGACTGTGAAAAAAAGCTAAAAAGATGAAGGTGGTTAAAAACAACATCGTAAAATGCTAGATCAAAGTTCAAAGTGCATTCTTCAAGCTTGTGACAGCTTGTAGGAAAAATTCACTGCAAAACACTTTGGGTGTCTTAAAAGGTGCTATACAAATACAGTGTATTATTACAATTATATATAAATGTTGTTTAAACTGTTTGTCGTGCGGGTGTTTGGTGGCCACCCTTTTGTGCCTTTATGTAGGAGTGAGTCCTGTCACAATACAACTAGATCTCCAAGGCCTGTTCCAACTTGACAGTCTTGTCCTGGACTTTAAGGTATGATACCTTCACCAGATATTCAACTTTTCATCGTTTAGAATATTTTTATAGTGAAAGATGTTATTGTTTGCAGGGTCCTCGTCCTCAGGCTTTAGTGGTTGAGAGGAGCCTGGATAATGGCAGGACGTGGAAGCCATATGTCTACATGGCTGCACACTGTCCGTCAGCTTTCCCTGGAGTCCCTACAAGCACCCCATTGAAACTGGACGACGTATACTGTTACACACTCCCCCCTGTTGGGAATGATCCATACAAGGATCACCAAGTATGTTTTTTTTTACTATACTATTTTTATTTTAGATATACCACACTATTTTCCAGTACAAGAGTTCACTTACTTTCTGACTTTGGGACTACAGAGAGATAGATTAGGCATTTTTACACAAACTTATTACTACATTAGAGCACCCATTAGTGGATGGAATACAAGGCTATTAGCTACAACAAAAGAAACATTGATGTGAAAAACTATACAAGCATGAGAATTTGTGACAATTAAGGAAAAATGTGTTACAATTTTGGAAGGTGGTCATACTGTTTTGCCTGGAGGTTGACGTAATCTCCACATTTACTGCAGTGAGATTTTGTAAAATATGCTCAAAATTTCACATTGTGCTCTTGCAGATTCACTTTCGGCCTTTAGAGCAATACACGTACGTTCCACTTCCAAAAGACCAGAAGATTGAAGGTAAGATTGAAGATACTTTTCACAACTAATGTCTAACAAGCTGCTTATAATTGTGTTGCATGCAGAAATCTCAGGTGTAACGGGTCTAAGGGTGAAGTTGGTGGAGCTGGGTGAGGTACCACAGATCCCAGGCCGGTCACTGAGTAGGTTCTTTGCTCTGAAGGAGATGAGGATGACCGGACGTTGCATGTGTCATGGACATGCAAACAAATGTCTACCAGATACTTACACATCATTCTCCAACTCCATCCAGGTATGGCTTTAATCCACATGTTTTTGTGTTACGTGATGTCGCAATGTAGATGAACAAATTAACTCTGGTGAAGTGACTTAGTATTTCTATCAAGACAAACGTTGTCCAGGTATGTTGCATAGCGAGATAAAATTCAATTCTGTGAACTGGACAAAGGTTTTAATCGTCAAGACGTTTCGCCACTCATCCAGATGAAATGAAGAAGCGACTTGGATAAGTGGCGAAACAGCTTCACTCTTAAAACCTTTGTCCAGAATTTAATTTTCTTTTACTGTCTTTATTCAATCACAAATGTCATAATTGTTGTTGTATAGCTATAAGAATTTGTGGACCCAATCCCGAAACAAAAAAAAGAATTAACATTAACATTTGTGGATTTTCTGTTTGGATATTTCAGTGAATTACTCATAGATTTATACAGCCTGTTGCCCCCTCATCTGAAATAAGTTCTGAAATTGATTACCATCTAGAATGCCATGAATGCAGTCTATAGTAAATGAAATTATGAATAAAATTTGACAACTTGTGAAATTTGGCAGGTGCATTCACAGTGTGACTGCCAGCACAACACAGCAGGCCTAAACTGTGAGCGCTGTGCTGAGCTGTACAATGACCTGCCTTGGAGAGCGGCTGAGGAGAACAACCCACATGCATGCAAACGTAAGCTGCAGGAAAACATAACACAAACATATACAACCTACAAAATAGATTTCTGCTCCAGGACTTTAAGAGAAAGTTACAGGCCACATGCAGTTTGATTTAAAGGATGCTATACTGTATGTTACGGTGTGGTCAAAACCTGCTACTATTTTACATTAGACCTGCAAGTTTAATAATAATGGAAATCAAAATAGGCATTTATGAAAATTATAATGATTTTGTCTGTGAACAACAAAATATCTTGTCTCCACACTATAAAACCTGAGACCCATATTAGATCTCTACCAACATTTTCGGTAATGCTTGGATTTCTTTGTGTATTTGTTTAGTAGTTAATATTTCTTCTATCAAATGTTTAAAATGTGCACTGATGCATATCTTGATTTTGCAACATCGTAAATCTCGCAATATGTGTTTTTAGCAATAGCTGTTTTTTCCAGTATTGCTCATTCATGATTTTAATTATTTAATCTAACTCATGAAATTTGCATTTTCTTCATTTCATAAGCTAAAGTTTCCTTTTTTCAAAACTTTTCATAAAAGTTGACATATGAACATCTTGATAATGTTTTGTAAAATAAATAATACAATAATAAATAATGGTAAAAATCAAGGAATACATTGTCTTCAAAAGAGTCATATCTACATTTTGAAGTTTACATGGTATTGAATACCTCCGTTTCCAGTTGCTTAAGTGTTTTTGTTCCTGTGGTAATGTTCAGGCTGCGAGTGTAACAACCATTCTCAGCGCTGCCGTTTTGACCGAGCCGTGTACGAGGCGAGTGGTCGGCGCAGTGGAGGTGTGTGTGTCGAGTGTATGCACCACACCACCGGCCCCAAGTGTGACCAGTGTGCCCCCGGTTACCAGCCCAACCCTCTCAGCAGGATGGACCGACCAGACGCCTGCATACGTGAGTCACAATCGCTTTATCTGTAATAACAGACAATGGTTAAGATAAGATAAGATAGATTGGTTGTTTAAGAAAAAAAAATACCGGTTTATGAGTTTGTCTCATAATTTCCTATAAATTTAAGGATCTAAATACCATAATATTTAAAATGTTACATACACACCATATAAAGGCGAGGGTAAGTGTAAGTGGTACAGGTATGTTTCATTTCATGTTTCATTAAAGTAAATGATATTATTTTCTTTAACATGTTTTATAAAAATAAATTGAGAATAAAGTCATGAATAATTGGAAAAAAACAAGGAATACACGTCCGACATAAGTGTGTAGTTGTACAGTATGTCTTTAATGGTTGTATGCATAATCCTTCAGTCATCCAGGTCGGCTCCATAGCAAAAGCCCTAAACCACTGTCAACTAACAATTCATAACCTTTCACTCGATGAATATGAAGTGATCTACCTTTGGCAATTAGCATTGGGTATATATATAAAGAATAAATGTATGAATAGCTTTGTGTGTTTTCGCAGGCTGTGCGTGCAATGCTGCAGGAACTGTAAACGGGGCTCTTTGTGATGACACCTCAGGCTCATGCCGGTGCAAAACCAATGTAGAGGGGTCTCAGTGTGACCGCTGTGTACCAGGATTCTACAACCTGAGCTCCTCCAATCCACAGGGCTGCACCAGTGAGTGCTATCATGTCATTAAACCACAACTTTATTTAAAACTAAAACTGTTTAATTGTGCCATAGGCCTCACTTATCATCTGAGTAAACAATCTAATTCTCATTAGAATTGATCCTATCCTCAAACATTGGCTAAAATGAATAAATATTCAACTCAAAATAATGTGTTCATTTAAGTAGTTTTGAGTTTAAATTCAATTTATTTTGTGGCCTTGATTGTATTAATAGTTTTGAGACAAGCTTATTTATATTTCTCAATATAATTGACTTGATATAAAAAATACACCTTGCCCAACTGGCATTTGTATTTGAGAATAACCATCCATCCATCCATCCATCTTCTTCCGCTTATCCGGGGCCGGGTCGCGGGGGCAGCAGTCTAAGCAGGGACTCCCAGACTTCCTTCATTCCAGACACTTCCTCCAGCTCCTCCGGGGGGATCCCGAGGCGTTCCCAGGCCATCCGAGAGACATAGTCCCTCCAGCGTGTCCTGGGTCTACCCCGGGGCCGCCTCCCGGTGGGACATGCCCAGAACACCTCCCGAGGGAGGCGTCCAGGAGGCATCCGAAACAGATGCCCGAGCCACCTCAGCTGGCTCTTCTCGACGTGGAGGAGCAGCGGCTCTACTCTGAGCTCCCCCTGTGTGACTGAGCTCCTCACCCTATCTCTAAGGGAGCGCCCAGCCACCCGGCGGAGGAAGCTCATTTCGACCGCTTGTATCCGCGATCTTGTCCTTTCGGTCATTACCCAAAGCTCATGACCATAGGTGAGGGTCGGAACGTAGATTGACCGGTAAATCGAGAGCTTCGTCTTTCGACTCAGCTCTTTCTTTACCACAACGGTTCGATACAGTGCCCGCATCACTGCAGACGCTGCACCGATCCGCCTGTCAATCTCACGCTCCATCCTTCCCTCACTCGTGAACAAGACCCCGAGATACTTGAACTCCTCCACTTGAGGCAAGGACTCTCCACCCACCCGGAGAGGGCAAGCCACCTTTTTCCGGTCGAGAACCATGGCCTCGGATTTGGAGGTGCTGATCCTCATCCCAGCCGCTTCACACTCGGCTGCAAACCGTCCCAGTGCATGTTGCAGGTCCTGATTTGAGGAAGCCATCAGGACGACATCATCTGCAAACAGCAGAGATGAGATCCTGTGGTTCCCAAACCGGACACCCTCCACGCCCTTACTGCGCCTAGAAATTCTGTCCATAAAAATGATGAACAGAACCGGTGACAAAGGGCAGCCCTGGCGGAGTCCAACATGCACTGGGAACAGGTCTGACTTACTGCGGGCAATGCGAACGCAGCTCCTGCTCCGGTCGTACAAGGACCGGACAGCCCTTAGCAAAGGGCCCCGGACCCCATACTCCCGGAGCACCCCCCACAAGGCACCCCGGGGCACACGGTCGAATGCCTTCTCCAGATCCACAAAGCACATGTGGACTGGTTGGGCAAACTCCCATGAACCCTCGAGCACCCGATGGACGGATCTCAGGGCGGATCTCATCCACCCCCGGAGCCTTGCCACCAAGGAGCTTGCCAACCACCTCAGTGACTTCAGCCAGGGTGATGGACGAGTCCGCCTCCAAGATCTCAGCCTCTGCTTCCTCCTCGGAAGACGTGACAGTGGGATTGAGGAGATCCTCAAAGTATTCCTTCCACCTTCCGACAACATCCCCAGTCGAGGTCAACAGCTCTCCACCCGCACCGTAAACGGCGTTGGTGAAGCACTGCTTCCCCCTCCTGAGGCGTCGGATGGTTTGCCAGAATTTCTTTGAGGCCGACCGATAGTCCTCCTCCATGGCCTCCCCGAACTCCTCCCAATCCCGAGTTTTTGCCTCTGCGACAGCCCGGGCTGCAGTACGCTTGGCCTGCCGGTACCTGTCAGCTGCTTCAGGAGTCCCACGAGCCAGCAAGGCCGATAGGACTCCTTCTTCAGCCTGACGGCATCCCTTACTTCGGTGTCCACCACCGGGTTGGGATTGCGCGCGACAGGCACCAGAGACCTTGCGACCACAGCTACGAGCCACCGCATCGACAATGGAGGTGGAGAACATGGTCCACTCGGACTCAATGTCTCCAACCTCCCCCGGGATCTGGGAGAAGTTCTCCCGGAGGTGTGAGTTAAAGACCCTGCCGACAGAGGGCTCTGCCAGACGTTCCCAGCAGACCCTCACGATACGCTTGGGCCTGCCGAGTCTGTCCGGCTTCCTCCCCCGCCAGCGGATCCAACTCACCACCAGGTGGTGATCGGTTGACAGCTCCGCCCCTCTCTTCACCCGAGTGTCCAAGACACGCGGCCGAAGGTCAGATGACACGACAACAAAGTCGATCATCGACCTCCGGCCTAGGGTGTCCTGGTGCCACGTGCACTGATGGACACCCTTGTGCTTGAACATGGTGTTCGTTATGGACAAGCTGTGACTAGCACAGAAGTCCAATAACTGAACACCGCTCGGGTTCAGATCGGGGGGGCCGTTCCTCCCGATTACCCCTCTCCAGGTGTCACTGTCATTGCCCACGTGGGCGTTGAAGTCCCCCAGTAGAACAACGGAGTCCCCAGGCGGTGCACTGTCCAGTACCCCTCCCAGGGACTCCAAGAAGGTCTGGTACTCTGCACCGCTGTTCGGCCCGTAGGCCGACACAACGGTGAGAGACCTGTCCCCCACCCGAAGGCGGAGGGACGCGACCCTCTCGTTCACCGGGGTAAACTCCAACACGTGGCGGCTGAGCTGTGGGGCTATGAGCAAGCCCACACCAGCCCGCCGTCTCTCCCCGCGGGCAACGCCAGAGAAATGGAGCGTCCAGCCCCTCTCGAGGAGACGGGTTCCAGAGCCCAGGCTGTAAGGAGCCTGAGAATAACCTTGAAATACAAAGATGTTTTCAAGTTATCGAGGCCAATCAAGGAAATAAGTTACTCAAAATAAATTACTTAATATTTGGAATTCCAGTCATTCTAACAAATCCAGATAATCAAGATTGCAGTTCATGTCCTCCAGATGTGTGAAAAGTGAATCTATTCTTACTTTAAAGCATGTGTTTGGTTGTGTGCAGGGTGCTCCTGCTCTCCCACAGGCTCAGTGTCAGAGCGCTGTGATCCACAGACAGGTCAGTGTCTGTGCCGTCCACACTTTGGTGGGTTGAACTGTGAGAGCTGCTCCCCAGGCTTCTGGAGGCCAGCCGGGTCTGACCGCTGTGTGCCCTGTACATGTGACCCCACTGCTTCTCTGAGCAACATCTGTGATCAGGTAAGTCTCTCCGTCGTGGACGTTCTGTTTTGTAATACTACTATTTGATTAGAGGTAGTATTTCAATATCTTTGTCATTAACTTGATGATGAAGATGATAAGCAGACAATATTTTAGCTATCTATCCAAACATGTGACTGTAAATGTCAGGGTTGAGGACAGGTTCAACTATTAGACAAAAAGTTAATGGACTGTAAAAAAGAGGGCAACATAATTTGGGAAAAAAATCTAATTGCAACGATTTATGAATACGATTAGAATTGCGTTTTATGTTTTGATAATACAATTCTTTTCAAAGTTCAAATGTTAAATAAGTCCAGAAGAATTTACAAAAACACTGAAATAGGCTGGACCTGACCTAAACAACAGTGTTAGCAGTTGCAAAATAAGTTAAATTTTGTTGTTAGTTTAATTTGTGATGTGCCCTTCAAGTTTCAGTTCAATTGTGATTAATCTTGCAGCCCTTTAAAAAAAATTACCTAGAGCTGAATTATTACTTTATAGGAAGCAACTTCCCTTTTATTCATCATGTACTTGAAATTCATATTTTCTTCAAAACAATGCCTTCTATAGGCCTATTATATATCATACAATCATTCAATTTCATCCATCTATAAATGTGAATGAAACTTTGAACTGTGTTTAAATGTGTGCGTACATTTATTCTCCATCAACTTATTGAATGAAACTACATGAGTGAATTTCTGTAACTTTGCGTAAATTTTGTTCTTTGACTTTTTTCTTCCACCCCTCTCAATATAGTCAGGCCAGTGTCGGTGCAAAGCAGGGTTTGGAGGCAGGACGTGTACTGAATGTGCCAACTATATGTTTGGAGACCCATACAGAGGCTGCAGACGTGAGTTTATACACAGTTCCTATAGTTTTATATTTCTGATTATTGGTGGTGCACCACTGGCCATGTTTACTTTCACACCTAAATCTGATTATTACGTGACCTTTAAGATCATTTATATGACATGTAAACTGTAAAATCTGATCAGAGGGATCATGAGTTTGTTCTTTAACTACATACCACTTTTGCTCCTTAATCTGGTATTAATCAGATATTGATAACTGTTTTGTTGTAGCACTAAGCTACAAAGCTGTGAATTACATGAACCATGATCCTTTGCTCCATTACTGCTACTAATGGGTTTGCTGTTATCAATCTCTGTCTCTCTCTCTCTCTCTCTCTCTCTCTCTCTTTCTCTCTCTCAACTCAATTTTGATACACATTTTGACAACACAATGCTCTTTTTTAGTTCAAGATTTTAGACATTCTCAACACAAAATAATAGTACTTTATTAATTTATCATTCTCTTGTTCTAGTTTTGATTAAGTTCAAGATGATTTCTTTTGTATCTATACTCAACATTTTTCGTATTTGTACTTCAAATTAGTTTTCATGCAGATTAGTATGTTTCTGACAACCTTAATCCTAACATAAGGCGAAGTCTAATACATTTTAACATTTATCATAAATGCGTATTTTGTAATGACTTTTATGCTGTCACATTTTTGTCCCTAATTTGTGTTCTGTTACTGCGTGACTTCATAGTAAATCCTTGTGTCTTCTTTCAGCCTGTGACTGTGACAGGGAGGGCACGTTCTCAGAGGGCTGTGATAAGCAGACAGGAGCGTGTGTGTGCCAGCCCGGAGTGACAGGTGCCCGCTGTGACTCGTGCAGCAGGGACCGCTGTGACTCCTTCCCCCGCTGTCAGACGTGCCCCTCCTGCTTTTTCACACTCGACGCTCAAAGACAGAACATCAGCGCCACCCTGAGAAACCTGCGGCTCCCGGAGACCCCAGGACAATCCCCCGACTTTGGCCCCCGCATCCACGCCCTCGAGTCCGGTCTGAACAGCGTCAGGAACTCGATCTCACTCCCACCAGCTGTTGTAATAAAGGTTGATAAGGCCTTGCTCACGATGAGTCAACTTCAGTAAGACATTTATTACTACTACATTACCCTACATTGTGATACTTCTAAAGAGGTCTGGTGTAAAAGCGTTTCCAAGAAAAGGGCGCTGGCCAGTTCTGAAATTAGATTGGCTCAACACAGAGTGGATGAGGCTGTATACTGGGAGTAGATAACAATTTCAGTGTAGTTTTACTTATAACTGTGCACCAAATTTTAACAAAAATAGAGGGGGAAAATCTAATTACCAGACGATTATTTGTAATTATTATTTATTCCCAAAAGTATAAAATGTAAGAGTTGAATCTTCAAAATAGATTAGTCTGAGTATGAAATGTGATACATAATATAATAAATTAAGTAAATGGTATTTTAAGATGCCCCTTTTATGAATAACAAACAAACAAAAAACACACTCACATAAATATCCATGTCTTGTTACAGATCAGAGCTTGACCGAGTACAGAATAACTTAAAACCTTTGGAGAAAACTAATCTGGAACCAGAACTGGACAAACTGCAGGCTTTGCTCGACTCTCTGAATTTAGATTATAAAATCAAAAGTGACAACCTGAAGAACACAACCAGTCCCACTGACACAGGTAAGTGTTATTAACTACTAACTAATAAATCGATGACAAATGTTTCAGCAGATATATGATCAAACTTGCCTGTACAGTGCCATTTATGATATGAAACTGAAGCTTGTAGTTGACTCTTTGCAAAGATCGGCCAAATTTTAGTTAGCACAAAATTAAATATGGATGCCTGACTTTGGAGTTATGTGTTTTTGTAAATAAACGCTTTACCTTTACTATAATTTTATCCTAGGAGCTTTTTCTGCCATCAAGAATGCCTACAGCGAATCTACAGATGCTTCCCGAAATGTGAATACCTCAGTCAAGGTTCTCCAAAATTCCTCGAACATAAGAGAGCGTACTGAGGACCAGCTGAACCAAGTGCTGCCCGTCAACAGCAGGAACTTGAGCCAACTGAACAGCACCTTAGCCTCCAACCCTGACCTCAGCCCTCTGGCCAAAATGGTACGTAGCAAAACAGCCTTACTTTAACATTAACAATGATATTTTTGTCCTTTTATTGGTGTTAATATTACTTGTACATTGTAAGGTGTGCGGCAAAGTCCTGTCAGAACCGTGCACGCCTCTGCAGTGTCTGGACGAGGAGCTGTGTGCTTCTGACACACAGCCTCCCTGTGAGCCTGGCAAGCCCTGTGTGGGTGCACTGCCCCAGGGAAAAAAGGCGGTCACTGATGCTGAACAAGTAAAAGACAAACTGGATGTACTTTCCAAAAAGATCTCCGATGCAGCTAAGAAGGTTCAGCACACACGCATCAATCCATCACTGAATGAGTCTCGCAACTTCTGTTTGACAAGCCCTTCTTTTTATTTTATAGCTTCAAAAAACACAGGAGACCACTAACCTGGTGCGACAGTCTGCAGAGGAGCTCAACAACAGAATGAAAGAGGCCAGAGATACACTGGAAGAGGACTTGAAGAAAAGCCGGGATGTAGTGAAGGAGCTCAAGGACTTTCTATCAGGTACAGCTTCTTTAAACAGCGTGAATAAATACGTTCCAAAAATAATGTGTCTGCGGCAATCTAATGTCCCTCCATTTGCCAGATCCTTCCTCCAACTTGACACACATTCAGCAGGTGAGTGACTGGGTGCTCAAGGCCAAACTGCCTGTTAGCCTTGCTGATTTAAAAACAAAGCTAGACGAACTCAAGAGCCTTGCCAACAGCCTGCCTGACAGCACCGCAGTTCTCAACCAAGCACAGCCACAGCTAGAGGCAGCAAAGAAACTGCTCCAAGAGGCCCAAGATGCTCGGTATGTTATTTGTTTTTATTAGACAGTTTTTTTTTTAATACAATTTGTTATTTTATTGTGTTATGAATGCAAGCACTGAATCGCTGTTTCTTTCTGGGTAGTGACACAGCCAAAGGGGTGAAGGCAGATGTGGATGGCTTGGTGTCAGGGTTGAGATCCATGGAACAGTCCCTGTCAGACCTGGAAGATAAGCTCCAGAACAGCACAGACCTCATAAACAACCTCAACGACAGCATCACCAAGGTTTGTCTGTCTTTCACTTAATGGATCAGAATGAATGGGAATTTCTCTGACCTGATCCTTGCAATGTTTAGGTAAAGGAACAGCTGAGCCCAGCAGAGAAGACTTTGGATGATGTCTCTGTATTACTGAAACCATTAAAACCCAACCTGGAAGAACTTAAAAACCTGTTAAACGAAGCAAAACAGGGAACCCTGGACACTCAGGACAAGGCAGATAAAGCTGCAGAGGAAGCAGCTACCACAGCAAAGGTGAGAGGGATTGATGGAGATGAATATACTTCAATTCTTGCTAAGAACACTTTATTTTAATGGTCTGCTCTTAGAGCCCAGAAATATTTATCTTCAGATAATGATTGTGTCTATGTCAACGGGTAAATATGTGTAAATGTGTTTAAATAGTGATGAATAATATTTTCTAATCTATACACTTTGTATTAGTGCCTGGATTTCATTATATTTATTCAGCAATGCAATAGATAAACTAAAGGGGCACATACTCTATGTCCACTAACAAACATGTTCTCTCTTCTAGGACATGAAAGACCTGGAGAAACAGTTGGAGACTCTTAAAGCCAAAGCACCTACCAGTAAGCCTGAAGGAGATGCAGCCCAGTTAGGGGAACGTCTGACAAAACTTCAACAAAACGCCAAGACTCTAGCCAACACCACAGACCACATGTTTAAAGCGCTGGATGGTGAGTTTGTATCTTAAGTTACAGTATGATTAAGGGTTTGTAAATGGGGTGATTTTTGGATTTAAAAAAAAAATGATTTGAATGGTGGGCCTGACGTTTGTAGTTCTTTCACAGGTAAAGCTGATTCCATCAAACTACTCCAAGACGAAATTATTGCCAAGTCTAGCAGGCTGGAGGGCCTTGATGCCAAACTCAGTGATCTTCTTGCTCAACTGCGAAAGAGAGCCCAGGAGCTCCGCACTTGCCAAGGCTGAGGACCCTAAACCTGTACAGCTTTGTCACATGGGATCACGCACCATAAGAAATACATATACAAAATCACATTAAGAAACAGAGGTCACATGTGGGTTTCTTTCAATGTTCACTTTTATTTTATATTTTCAATAAATAGAAGGTTTTCCTGGATCGTCCAACATACAGTTTTCAGGTAGATGTTTAAAGTTGAGCTTGCATTTTTTTACTGCATCAGAGAAAAAAAAATACTGAAATCTTTGCATGCCATTCACGTAGAGTAAATGGAGAGAACACTGTGCTGCCAGCAGTCATATTGGCATCACCAAAGCATGAGTATCTGTACAGCTTGTGGCACTTGAGAGTAACAATAATGAAGAGATCAACACATAACATAGAAAGTATTAAAATATAGTAATATAGTAGAGTATAGTATATAGTAGTATAGTAAATAAGAGTATAACAATGTCATTTTCTTTCCAAACGACGTCTATATATTTTCAAACACATACAATATTTCATCAAGAACGGTCAATTGTGAGCGGAGAAAAAAATCTGAAGAAAAAAAAGGAAAAGTGTAAATAAGCACAGGTGATATCCAGTGAAAATCAGTAGTATGTGTTTAAATGTAAACATAAAAAATAAAGAAACAACAATCAACCAAATATTGCTTACCTCAGTGCAAACTGCATTTATATGTAGCCAGTGGGTTACATCAAGGAACAAACTCCTGATTGTGGAGCCAGGTCTTTCCTATGACAAAAATAAAAGCACCAAACTTAACAAACAATGTGCATAAAATATATCATTAATGGTATCTGTATTTATTCAGGTATAATGTTGGCCCCTTTTTACCCATATCCGTTGCATGATCTGTGATAACTACAAAATCCCCAAATGAGCTTAAATATTTTGTAGACAGATTTTCAGATTTTGGCGCTTATTCATTGCGTATATTATTATATTTATTTATTTTGTGTATACCATGATGTATGATTGATGCCTCTTAACTGTTACACTGTACAACTATTTTACCCACGGGTCCTAATAAAAACACCTAACCTGCAGGAACCTGCTGTAAACATTCAAGCCTGGTTCTTTGTCATCGTTCTCTATCAAAAAATAAACAAATGAATAAAATAAAAACCTTACACAATGAACTCTCATCAGGAATACTATTACTTGCTTAGCAAGTCTCAAGTAAGTCTCAAGTCTTTGGCCTCAAGTTCAAGTATTTGCTTTGAGGTTTATGTCATTGTACCACATTGCCAAATACAGCCCATATTTATTACAGTTCCAAAACTGTTTTTAAATTGTACTTTGTAAAAGTCCAGGTAACAAATAGACAAGTGGGGAAGATTTCAGCTTGATCCTATAAAAATAACACAGCTATTTTTTTGAGGAGGAACAACAAGTCACTGGGCTTCAAGTCCATGTCGAGTCCCAAGTCTTAGTCCATTTTATCAACTCAAGTGACTCGAGTCCAAGTCACGACGTCCACACCTCTGTCATTCAGTCAAAGTCAATTCTTATTGCAACATCCTATTGTATACATGCCTTTATTTTATCATAGTTTGTGTTTTATTGTTATTTATTGTTTTATATTGCAGGAATTTGCCGAAGCAAATTCATAGTTTGTAAATTTTGTTGACTTAACAATGGCAGTAAACGTTTTTCTGATTCTGGAGAATGCTTGATTTAAATGTCCGTGACTTTTTAATGCCAATGGTGGGAAGCGTACAGATACAATAGCTTATTAGCGCTGCGATTTGTAACATGATGTTGACAGATTACGTGTAAGTAAACTGTACATTTTTAGAGGCAATTGTAAATTTACGATAACCCAGCGAGGTCTTATTCCAGTAAAACACATTTTGCCAGTTGTTTTGTTTCCGTAGAGCTTACATTTGGGATGCTTGGAATGAGGTATCACTTTCAGAATAAAAGCTGCGGATCTCGCGAGACACTTCAGGAGACGAGCTTTGTCCTGGTTCACTGTTTGTGGCTCTCAGCGGGGGGCACAGGTTTCTGCTCGGGTCACTACTGGACGTGTGACCCGCGACGTTGACCAGGTTTCCGTTGGGATCAACAGCCGCTGGAATGAGAAGAGGGTTCTGGGAGGAGTTCTGGACCACGATTTGAGGTGGGGGGAGTTCTGTTGTGGGTTCGCTGTGGGACAACTGCAGCTTCTTCATTTGGTGGATGGCCGAAGCAGCGTTAAAGGCTTGCTGAGAACAACAAAGACAAAACGCATTATACTTTTTTCTTCTTCCTTGACGCTGCTTAGCTTGTGGAAATGTATATACATAGTAAATACATATATACAGTAGGTTACTTCCTATTTTTTAGGGAACTCAACTTTAATTTATTTATTAAATCCCAATAGGCGACGATGTTTGTGTTTCACGTGGTTTGTACATGCAAAATATTAGCTGATAAAAAATAATGTTTATAAATGCATGTGTTAGGACATTACCAGGTAGCACAGTCATTTGTGTAATGCAATATATACTCACTTTCCATTTAGATTTGGCAAAGTTCCTCTCCATTTGTTCACAGACAGAGTGGTAAATGTCCTGGTTTTTGGCTGTATCACCAGCAATCCTGCAGAGACAGGCCAGAGTGAGACACAGCTCCGTGGGTGAAGCACTGACAGACAGACAGACACTCACCATGGATGTCTGAGGGCCTCCTCTGTGCTGAAGCGCTTCGCCGGGTTCTTCTGCATCATATTCCTGATGAAGTCTTTGGCTGCAAAGACATTTTAGACAGTGTTAACAAACATACACGAGTGGTATTTGCAATTCAGTGATTCTAATAGACCCTTTAAATGTTCTAAATTCCAGACTGGAGGCCAAAGTGAACTGGAACATAATGTAATTTCAAAGGAGAAACTGGGATTAATTGCAGAAACTAAATATGAAAAATCAACAAGATTTTGGCAAATTAAAACGCGAGTGAAATCAGAGGCTGATTTAAACCGATTTTGTATGGTATTTTACATAATGTGCTTATTTAATAGTAGATTATAACAGACACATTTTTGATTAAGGCAAAATCCTGAATTTTAGGTATTACTGACAAACAGGAAAAAGAAAAAAACTTTGAATTTTGGGTTGTTCCCTCTCCTTTTTATTCTCTAGGTATTACTGACAAAAAATGTGGAGCCTACAATTGCTTTTTATTTTATCTAAATATATTACATACCACAAATTTCACTTTTTGTGAAGCTCAAATACAGTTTTCAAGGCTTGAGAATTTATTGTATTTTTCCATCCTTTGTTATAGAAAGCAAATTAAATGACATCTCTGTGCAGGGAATTCAAAATGTGTTGCTTATTTTTTGTTGTAAATTAATTAGCATTTAGATCTGATGTCAGCTTTTTTTAATTGAAAATGTTTTATGGTCTACTTCATTTTGCCTCCTGTTGCCTTTTTTAACATTCTGATTCTGACAGAGGGTTTTAAAGAGTCTAAAATATGGTTTATTTAATAATTCTGTTGTAAACTTACCTGTTATTACTACCATGTCACTGTGTATTGTTGTGCTTCTTTTGTATACGTTATTGTGCGTTTAATGGGACTTTTCTTTGGTAGACCATTGAACCATGACTCTGACCAGAGTGGTTTGTAGATATATTTGTTTTTTAGGTTAGCAGTAGTTCTAACTTCTAACATGCCCCTAATGAGATTACCGCTTGGTGTATATACTGTGAGAGTTCTAATCCCAGCAGGTCAGGTCTGTTATATCAGCAAAGATTGTGGCTATATCAGGCCTGAGGTCATATGAACTAATCCCTGATGCTGTTGTGAGGCTTTGCAGAATAACCACTTTCATGTTCTGCAGTTATCAAGAATATTGATATGTTGAATGTTGATGTATGTATGGAAATTATACTGATTATGATTCTGAATGTGTTGAATGGAACAATATTGTTAAAAAGCTAATTGCATGTGTAGAAAAACATTAAAGAAGTAAGCGGTGGATAAACAAATTCATACCTGATTCGGAGATGTCATCCCAAAATGGAGAATGAAACGCATACTCTGCCCTCATTATCTTAGAAAACAAACGCGTTTCGTTGTCTTCAAAGAATGGAGGGTAGCCACACAACCTGCAACACAACAATCAAGTGTCATTTTATAGAGAAGAATAAAATTAAAATAAAATAAAATGATCTGCCACTATATCAACTAAACAATACTTTTCTTACAGGATATAAGTAATGACTCCAATAGACCAACAGTCCACTGCTTTACTGTAGGGCTTCTGAGCCAAAACTTCTGGAGCTAAAAAAGAAAAAGGAAAAAAAAGCATAAAATTAGGAATATATGTTAAATGTATGCAAAAATACCAATGTCTTTCCCTTCTCAAAAAATCCAGGTGTTTTATGACCCATTTTATTCAACCACATAAAAAGGGGAAGCTTATGTGTAAGGATCATAACATTTCACCGGATTACAGATCAATATACAACGCTTTCTACAAATATCACGAAAAGTCACAAGGACACTACTAACCCACATATCCTGGAGTGCCACAGGCCGTGGACATGACGCCATGCTCCAACGTCTTGGACAGCCCAAAGTCACTGACCATAATTTTGGCGTTTTCGTCCGTGTTGTAGTACAGCAGGTTTTCTGGCTAAGCACACAAGTTGAAACGGTGTAAGAAAATGTGACAACGGAGGAGCAGAGATTATTGTTGTGCTCTGTCTTACCTTGAGGTCTCGGTGTACAATGCTGTTTTGGTGCAGATAGCTGACAGCCTGAAGCACCTGTTTGACTACTGAACTGGCATCTTTTTCTGTGTACACTCCTCTGTCTACAATCCTATCAAACAGTTCCCCTCCTGATACCCTGCAAGAAATAAGTGAGTCAGAATCACCATGCAGCATTCAAAAGGCTCCATTTTTACAATTCTGCTTTTACAGTTCTGCTTTTTAACTGTTTAATTGTTGATCAATGCAAACATATTCATCCCCAACCTGTATAAAATGTATAGTAAAACTTATTTATTTTTATTTATCATATTGGTACCCTGCTTTTTATCTGTTTTATTGAAAATGTTGCTACTATTCTGCAGTTTTATTACTATTCTATTTGTTCTTTGTTATTAAACAATGCATTTAAGTATGGTTTTGATATTGTTTTTTTTCTTTTTGTTTTTAGCTCTTACATCTATATTCCTTGTGGATAAATACAGTGTGTCAAATACTGAGAACTTGTTAACGCAATAATTTGTCCATTAGAATATTAAAATAACAAAAGCAGTTTAAAAACATTTCAAATAGGAATCTAAAATGGATCAGGCCCCTTTGCAGCACAAACATATTTAAACAATATGATAAAAAGCAGCCTTCTATACTCACAATTGCATGACGAGGTAATAGTGCGTCCGACTCTCATAAAAATCCTCCAGGCCTACAACGTTCTCATGTTTTATTCTGAAAATTACAGTGAGACATCAGAGTGATGTTTTTTTCAACTATGCATTTAATGAATAAACGATTTACCTTCTCAACACATTGATTTCATTTTCCAGGTTACTGTGAGCGAGATGCTTCTTTCTGAGACATTTGAGAGCAAATAACTTCCCTGTGGCTTTCTCTCTCACCATATAGACTTCAGAAAAAGACCCTCTGTGAACATCAAGACAAGAATATGATCGTAAACATGATGGAACATCCAGAGAAGTGAGTGTTGTAGCATTCACACTAAAGAACTGTTGATAGAGCGCTCTGACATTATCACATCTTTGGCTGAGATATTAGATACAGGGCTCACTAAAATGGCTGATAATGAACAGGTGGCTCTTCATGGTTACGCGTTTGCACCTGGCTTTTCCACATGCTTGCATGGAGTACACCTGCATTGAAACAGCCAGACTCTAATCCAATAATGAAGTGGTGTCAGGATGTTCCCTCGCTGCTGTGACGTCAGCGAACACACACAGCTCATTCATTCACAGAGAGTTAAGCTGCTTTCTGCCTTTATACTCTTGAAAGTAACGCCTGATTCGTGTCCTGATTTTATGGGCCGAGTTGTGTGAAGGGAAGAAATCGTACACTTGAATGATGCCCCTCTTGGTAATATTTTTATGTGCTTCTGAACAAATAAAACATGAGATGCTGATTGAAGAATAAGTTTCAATGAAGTTTGTTTATTCTAAAGACTTTTTTTTTTAGATTGGTCTAGCCCAATCAATTTGGGCTATAGGATGTGTCTTCAAGCAGGCATCAGTTTGTATTGTTCTCAATGGGTGAGAGTCTTTAAGAAGCTTCATTGAGAAAAGGAGCTGGGCCCAGGATTATCCATTGGCACTAACTCCAGTAACCATGACACTAAAGTATTCAAAATAGTGTTCATGTAGTTCTAAATATAAGAGGAAATGGCAATTTTTATTGAAAAATAGTGAGTTCTGAGGTCTAGTCATTAATTGAAATAATCAGGTTCAACATTTGTGAATCAGCCTCTTAGATATTTCTTATGAAAAAATACTGTTATTAATAGGAAAACATGGCTCTTGAAGTGAGAAATCCTCACATTCTACAATATGAAATCCACCCATTCCTACAACTTACGTTCCCATTTTGGCCTTGAAGTCAAATGTATCTTTGATGTTACTGATGCTTTTCTTCCAGCTGCAGATGATTTCTTTCCGTCCCATTTTGGCTCTGACGTAACTGCAGACTCCTGCAGAAATCACATGAAAACAGTGTTGTTGCTTTTGTTTACTGTGTAGAAAAGTATAGTAGATTATTGATGTCCATCATTACCCTAAGTACACATAATTATCTCAATCTATCCTTGAGTCTTAAAGTAACATCAATGTAAGATGTCAGAAGTACACATAGGTACACATAGGTCACATGCCTTTTAGTCCTGTTCTTCGTTGACAGGGTTCAGATCTAAAATGTTAGAGCTGTTTTAGCTGCACATGAACATCTTAGAAAATTCCTGTAATGTGGATCACTGATAGAGTTGAGTTGAATATGTTTTTATACATGTGAAAACAGTATCCCGACCACCTGCACCAGAGTAATTCATCTCCAACCTGTCCCTGGTAAAACTGTTGAATAACTGACTCAATATCATAAGTATCTGAGTATCTGTTTGATTGTTTATGTGACGTAACCAAATATTGAAGACAAAATATCTAAAATACAACACACCTTATGCAAGCCTCTAAATTGAAATTAGGTTTATGTTCTGTTATATAAAGCAGTTCTTGTCTGGTCCTAAGCCACGCAAGTATCACTTATACAAGACCCAGGACAGGCAGTGATTAGACAGATAAATACCAGTGGTGAGTTAATCTGTCAGGCCATGTCTTCAGTGTTGTGCCTCTTTGAGACACAGACTAGTTGCCTGGATCCTTTCAAAAATGGGTCATTTTAAAAATCTCATCAAAGAATAAAAATCTTTCACAGAAAATCTGTGATGAAGCTCAGAAGACTATACATGTATTAACTAATAAGTAATTATTAACTTGAAACTTAAACTTGTTGTGTGTAAAAAAACAAACAAAAAAACAAACAATTATAAATTTAATTTCAATCGACTTTCATTTGAGTGTTGTGTCATAGATTTAGTGATGGCCTTCAAGGTTTAAAAACAAAAAAACAAAAATAACAAAAGCAAAAATATAAACATATTAAAATGTTATTTAATCTACTGTCAGTCTTTCTTTTGAATCTGTATTTTATTCATAGCAATTATGTTAAAGAATAATTTCTAGAAAGTTAGGATAAATAATGTAGAGTAGCCTACCTGGGAGCGGAGGTGTCCTGCTGGGTTGAGGTTGCTAGATGAACCTGACCACTCTGAGTCTATCATCCGCTAAAGAGACAAGGAGGCGGAGCTGCAGTGCTGTGGCCACCACCACATGTTCTAAATACAAGCATGTGCAACATGTGAGGGATGAAGAAGGCTAAGGTTTAGACCAACAACTGAGTTAGCTGCCTCACAGGTTAAACCCTTCATTTTGTAAAATAAAGCACATCCCTTTAAAACTAGTTAACCCATGATTTGTCATATTGTTTACTCGTAGAGGTTTTTTTTTTTTTTTTAGCTTTTCAAGGAACATAGACCTGTTGTTGTTTTATTAAGTTATATAACCTGTTAATAACAACAACAACAGCAGCAGCAGCTGTTGTTATAATAATGATAATATCAATAAAAAAACAACAACAACAACAACAATAATAATAATAATTATTATTATTATTATGTTGTTATTATTATCATGTTAAAAAAAAAAAGAAAGAAATCTGACATATATAGTTAAATACAACAGTATGGAACCTACTTTGTTATTCCATCTGGAAATACGTGGCAGAAAATCGGTTTAAATGTAGATTAGTCTATGATTATGTTATACAAATACGATATCAATGTACAGCGTAACTATAGGCTGTAAGGCGTAACCTTCCTCTGCCATTGGCTAAACGAAACAAAGACGTTGCGACGTACGTACGTACGTACCGTACCGCGCGACCTCTCAGCCCAGGAACAAGAAATTATGCTATGTTTATTAACTGGTAGAAGGTTGCACTGTTTATAATTATGATTCGTAATCCCTCAGCAAAATGTGAAACCACATACGACATATAGGTAACTGCTGCTCAGTTGACAGGTTAGCTATTATTTGTAATTACTTTTAACCTTAAACCGGAAAGCTACCGGGTCATATCATGCTAGCTCCTCCTTAGCTTATTTAGCAAACATTAGCATTGGGGCAGTGGGATGTCTGCTACTGACGCGCAATCCAAAAATCCATAATCTCTTCTGTTTGTCCTAACGCGTGTTTTGTACTTTTTTCTAACCTCGAGTGTGCTCTGCTAATCAATTTAATAACTCTGTCAAGACCTACCACGAGCCAGAAGTAGTCTGCGGCTAGGCGAACTTAGACGAACTCTACAACATCTAACTGTGGGCTACATTGAAACTATGTGATCCATTAACTCAAGCTTTGCTGCAGAAACATGGCCCCTCGTTTACAATTGGAGAAAGCTGCGTGGCGCTGGGTGGAAAATGTCAGACCAGAAGAAATTAGTCTGGAGCACGTAGAAATGGCTTACCGCGTGAATCTTCCCTCCTGCAAAAGAGGAACATGCAGGTAGCGCCTCTTTCTTTACACATTTGTTTGAATACAAGGTTGTGTTCCAATTCAATAACTGTTACTACAACAATAACCAGCCACCGCGTTATTTTATTGTCATATTGATTATTAAATACTGATGATAAAAACACAGGTGGCAATTATAAGTGGAAAATTTGAGGGACTCATTCCAATGACTTCCAGAAACCTCAGGCTAACCTAATACAAACAACGTTTATGTCTTTTTGTCTATGTATTTCTTGATATCCAGGAGAAACTGCAAAGGAAATCCAAACTGTCTCGTGGGTATTGGTGAACAGACATGGCTTGGAGATATCGATGAAAATACGTTTCACAATATTGATGATCCAAATACAGAACGCAGAGTCAAGGTATTTTGCCTGCATTTAATTTCAGCAACTCAAATGTATAGCTATTTTTAAAAGGTTAATAAATAAATAAATATAAATAATAAATATGTATCACAAGCTCATTTTCTCTCCTTTTTTTAGAACTCATTTGTTGGTTTGACAAATTTAGGAGCAACGTGTTATGTGAATACATTTCTGCAAGTATGGTTCCACAATTTGGAAATGCGAAGAAGCCTTTACCAGTGTCAGAGCTACAGAGAACAGAGCCTTGATGATGACTCTGGTATGAAAACGTGGTGTAAATAACATGGAAGTTTGAAATGTCAAAAACATTTTGTCTAGTTAAACAACTTTCTCTTTAGTAATTTATCTTTTTTTTCCTCCCTGAAATGTGTTCAATCTGTATGTTTCAGATTATGAGCCTCAGACCATTTGTGAGCATCTGCAGTATCTGTTTGCACTTCTACAAAACAGCAACCGGAAGTATATTGACCCATCAGGATTGGTGAAAGCATTAGGTTTGGACACTGGACAACAACAGGTAAGTAACTTAACTATAAACAGTGAAAAAACAGTGAAAGCAGATTTTTAAATGTATGCTTTTTTGGACCTTGACACTTCTATAATGTTGCTTACAAGCTATTCTTACCTGACTCAATTCTTGTCTCTGTTTAATTTTTAATCAAACCTTTCCTGAGCTGATCAGTTATTTTGTAGTTAATGGTAGATTTTTGTTTTTAGGATGCTCAAGAATTTTCCAAGCTCTTCCTCTCTCTACTTGAGGACACTTTGTCAAAACAAAGGAACCCCAGTTTGCAGGATGTCATTCAGCAACAATTCTGTGGACAGTTTTCTTATGTTACAGTGTAAGTAAGTTTTTCCTGGCACAGAATAACATGTTAACACACATCACATAGTAATTGTGCTACAGACAAAACATTAAATATAACCTGGACAAAAAACTAAAGGAAACATGTATTTTCAGTTGTACCCAATGTTCACGATCATCTGCCCTGTCATCGCGGTTTTATGAGTTGGAACTTAATATACAGGGTCATAAAAACCTGGCTGACTGTATCCTAGAGTTTCTAAAGGTAATTCTGTTTCTTACAGTCAAAGTGATCATATTTGGAGTTCTATGTCTTTTATGCTTAATCTTGCAGGAGGAAAAGCTCGATGGGGACAACCGTTATTTCTGTGAGAGCTGTCAGAGTAAACAGAGTGCAACCCGGAAAATTCGACTTCACAATCTCCCACCCACCCTCAACCTGCAACTTATGCGTTTTGTCTTTGATAGGTTAGAAACAAATACTAAGAACTCTTGTCATTCTTAAGATGCAGTAGTTGTTAAATGCACTTCTTTATGGGTTCTGGGTTCTTCTTTATAGGCAAACTGGTCACAAAAAGAAACTGAACACATACATCAGTTTTCCTGAGCAGCTCGACATGGGAGTATTTTTGGAAGGAAAAGGAGGTCAGGTGCACTATTGATTTGTATTGTCTTTTGTGAACTTTTATATCTATATAGCTTTCACCCTTTCAGACCTGACGTGTGTATATGAGCTCAGTGCTGTGCTCATACATCGAGGAGTCAGTGCATATTCGGGTCATTACATTGCCCATGTGAAAGATCCATGCACTGGTGACTGGTACAAGTTCAATGATGAGGAAATTGAGAAAATGGAAGGCAAAAAGCTGCATCTTGGTACAGAGGAGGACATTGGTGAGTGGTGAATTAATAACATCACTTATGGTACACTATGTAAGTTTTCTAGTGAAAGGTCATCATCTGCTTGTTTACGTGTTTATTGCTTTACCTAAAATGTTCCACAGTTTAGCATTAATAATGTATCCATGGAGACAAGCAGGTGATGCTAGCAGGCAGGCCAAGTTGCAGTTCAGGGGTCTCATTTATAAAACTTACTGTGGAATTCTTACTAAAATTGTACGTACAGACAAAACATAAACGGCCAAAATCTTCCTCTAACTTGTTCACTTCTCATCTCTCACTTCAGATGGTCTTTTTCTTCTTCTCTTAAAGCTCAGATGCACAAAGCTCTGAGTTTTTGTCTTTTCATAGATCATAAACTTAACGTTGAAAGTCACGTACTCAACATTTTTGTACGTTCTCAAGATTTATAAATAAGTCCCCAGATCTGTGCAGAGGCGTCTCCGCTCTCAGGGAGAAGGCACGCTTTTCAAGTAAAAACACTTTTTCACGTATATTTAGAACAATGTTTGTCAAACTGGTATGCGGGCTGCCTCTGGTGGTATGCAGAGGCCTCTGCAGTTTGAGTATTTATTTTATTTTGAGATAAATGTATTAATGTTTTGTCCTCCTTTTGGATTAATCATTATTTAGAACAACCATATTTTGTCTTTAATTAAGGCCTGATGTAGTCAGAGTTTTAATCTGGTTGTACTCAAAAAGACAAATATTATCTTTGATGGTCCTCCTCAAGGTTATGCATCGCAAGAACCAATCAGGGGTGGCTAAATTAATATACAATCAAGTAGCTAGTGTGGCTAATCACCTGTGGCTAACCCGGATATTCATAATCAGCTTACACTGTGTACATTGTGTCATCTGGTTTTCCCTTTACTTTTGTTTCAAAGCAGAAACAGCAAAATCTCAGACAAAAAAGCCAAAATGTAGCAAGGGCTACCACTGCTCCAGGAATGCCTATATGTTGGTGTACAGGCTCCAAGAACAGATCACTTCGGACACCCCTAAGCTGACTGTTGAGGTTCCAGGTCAGTCTCTCAAATATAAAATGTCAAACAAGGATTTTTCTCTCAACAATCTGTCCATGCAGATTTTCTCAAGAGGTTGGTGGATCGAGATAATCACAAGTTTGAAGAATGGTGTATTGAGATGTCAGACATGAGAAAGCAAAGTGTTGACAAGGGAAAAGCTAAACATGAGGAGGTGAAGGAGCTGTATGAACTTTTACCTGCAAAAGACGGTTGGTAAAACATTACACACATTTTATACTGCAAAAGTCTTTGCATCGACAATAACGTTTCTGTGCACTAATGTTCATGAAAGAGAAATATTTGCACCTAGGTGATTGGAAAGTGCAGATATAGTACCATTGCTGTTGTCTTTCCATTTTTAGGTGATCCGTATGATTTTATTTCTCTGGAGTGGCTGAAGAAGTGGCTTGATGATTCTACGGCAACAAAGGAAATCGACAACTCCTCATTTTTGTGTTCTCATGGAAAACTTCATCCTGACAAAGTTGGTGATTGCAAGAGAATCTCTGTGCAAGCAGCCCAACAACTGTATAATCGATATGGAGGGGGGCCAAGATTAGAACGTAAGTTATAAAAGCAATATTTCTTATATTGTGCATGTTGATGTGCAAATAAACGTTCTGTTCTTACTGTTTAATACTAGTAAGGGACTGCCCATTTACTTACTTTGTTACAGGGCAAAAATGGCAAGAAATAATGTTTTAAATAAAGGTTTTACTTTTTCCTTCCGTTTGTAGGTTCATCTCTTTGCAGAGAGTGTGTTGAGCAGCGATGTAGAGTACTACGATTAAAAAATCAGCTCAATGAGGACTTCAAAGAAGTGTCAAATTTGGTCAAACGGACTCCTAGGTAATATTTGACCCCAATGCGTCAGTTAAACAACAACACAAACCTTTTTAGTTAATTGTGCGCTTTACTAAAAAGACATTTCAAGGCCATCTGCCTGACTAAAAAGCTCCTTATAAAAGCAGCCGCAGGTAAAAAAGACTGTATTTAGAGAATGGACTAAGTGGCAAAGCTAACAATTCAAACTGAACCTTGTTCCTTACTGGTGGTTTAAAATCTGGTTCTGGCCCATTTAAGACCTATACATAATTGTATAACTTCTATAATTGTCACAGTCAGTATCCAGTTATCCATCCTCTAGAAAACAGCAGATGAAACTAAAAACTGTGACTATTTACTTTCAGCGAGGATGGTTTCTGGGTAGGAAAAGCCTCTCTAAGGAGTTGGAGACAGTTGGCTTTAGAACAGCTGGAGACAGATGAACAGGAAACCAAACACAGCAATGGAGAGACCAATGGACAGGGTCCAAATGCCAACAACAAAGGTAGTAATGCTAATTCTGATTGTCTATTTTAGATGCAGAAACTTAGTCTTGTTTCTTTTAGAATTAAGTTCTGAAAACTCTGAGGGCACTGAAGAGGACATGAAAATTCTCAATGAAGATATAGTGTGCAGTCATGGTATTTTACTCATCTTTTGTGCTTATAATTCAAAAGAAATTTCAAGCATGTTTGTGATGACCTGAACTCTGCAGGAGGACTAAGAATTGTAGAGAATGAAAGAAAGTTGGTGTCTGCTGAAGTTTGGGCAAAACTGAAGATGTACTTTCCAAATGCACCAGAATTTCCCCAAAACCAAGAGCCATGTCAGCAGTGCTTGGTGACTTGTCTTTTTGTTTTTTTACTTGGGCTTTTGTAACTTGTATAGTAGTGATAACATTCTTTCCCTTTGTGTCCAGACTTTGGAGCAAGAGGAAAAGGACAATGAAGCAGTCAGTAAGATGATGGCACAGGACCAGAAGAATCAGCTGCCTAATCTTTTCCAGGACAAAAACCGACCAACACTCACCAAATGGCCTCAAGTAATTGAGTCAAACAGAAAATTATCTTGACAAATGAAAACCCATTTATGTGCATGAATGTATTGTTTTTAGTTGAAAAAATGCAAAATAAATGTTCTGTTTCCCACAGGACACAGATGTTCTCTATATAGTCCCAGTGTTTTTTGTGGACGAGTGGAAAAAGTTCATCCGGTATGTCGGGTAATGTACTGTGTTTTGACTGTTGACCATTGTGATAACTTTTGCATTTCACCTGTTTTAGGAGACCGACCAAAACCTCTCCAGTTTCCAATGTGGGCAACAGTCTACTACTTTGTCCTCATGGAGGCTTTATGTTCACTTATGACTCTTTGCTAAATGGAGATACACAGCAGTAAGTATTTTGCATTTTACACATAAAACTTAAATCTTCATACGTTTTATTGGTATTGGGCAAATTAAAGTGACCGTGCACTTTGATGTTTAGTATAGCTTTACTCTGGCCCAGTGAATGGGAAATAATAAGCAGACTCTTTATTGTGGATCAAGCAATCTCCATTCGCTTATGTCAAGAATCTACATCTGCTGGGCCTGCACCTCAGTACACAACTGAACCTGGTGAGGCGAATTATTTAACTAATATAATTTTGAATGGTTTTGATTTGGTACCGTTACTGATTTTATACAGATCTATGTTGGGAATGCCGAGAGGGATTTATTTTCCAACAGCAGAGGGACCTCAGAGAGTACGCCCAAGCAACCATCTATATCCGTAAAGTCGTAGATGATAAGGTGGTAAGACAATTCCACTTGCAAACTGAGTAGTGGTTACAACACATGGTTAACAATGCTGTATGAGTATGACATCTGCAATTAAGTTGGTGTAATGATCCAATTGGGGTTTAGACCAATCATTTGGAAAAAAAAGGGTTAGCATTTACAATCTCTGTATTGAAATATTACACTAGTATGATTGGTCATTTCTACTGATATCTGATAAAATGTCTTGGCTTATTTTTGGCCTTCTTTTTGTCTGTGGAGCTTTTCAGAAACTTTTTTTTTTTTTTTAAGAGAGGTCACATTAGTTAGCTGTGATGTTTTATGTTATTAAGCAGTAGAAGCTCTTACTCTTTGAGCTACAGGAGAATGTTTCGAATATTTCATTAGTCACCACGTGTTTTTTGCCCCCACTAATAACATTTGAAAGGCTGTGATGTCATCTGCACAACCTCCAGTATTTTTGTTTCTTATGTGCACACATTCAGGATGGTGTTTAATTCTTTCATTGATAAGCAGTTTGACAGAATATTTGATTAATGTTTTGTATAAACATGAAGGACGCTACCCCAGAACCCAATGCTAGCAGCTCAGAGCCAGAGGAGGACAAGGAGGAAACGCCAAAAGCAGATGAGGAAACTGATCCACACTTCACCCAGGTAACAAATTCTCAGGTATTAAAGGTGCTGTTCCTGATTTTTGTGGTTTTAAAACATGAAAAACAGAACTAGTTCATTTTAAAAACTCACTTACCTAATGCAGTCCCAGCATCGTAAATATTCACAGCGAGTTCACGCGAGTCTTTTAGCCCAGAGTGAGTTTTGCCATCACGGTAAAGCTAACAAACATTAGCATGCTAACAACGCTCTCGTAGAATAAAACGCTTTATAAATAGAATATAAATAGAAATCATTATCATTCATATTGTTAAAGCATCATTATAGATGCTTTAACAATATCTGTACTGGGGCAGATCTTTATTACATGTAAGAAACTGTAAAAATCAGGTACAGCGCCTGTAATTACCTAACATGTGATTTCATATATTATTCACTTGGTTTTCAGTTACAGAATGGCAGCAAGCGAATAAAGTTGGATGAAAACGTCTCCACCAGCTCAGCTCTGGTAACTAATGTGACTAAAGCAAGTGGGATTAGAAGAAGCACACGTCACAGGAAACTGAGAGGGGAGAAGGCGCTCATTGTTTCTGCAAACCAAACCCTCAAGGAACTCAAAATCCAGGTGACTTTTGAAAAATAATTTAATTTAGATATTTATATGTAATTTATAAAGATATATAATTTATAAAGATATAGATATATATGAGTATATATACAAGTTTATTGTTTTTCTTTCTTTTTTACCATGGTAGATTATGCATGCCTTCTCTGTGGCTCCGTTTGATCAAAACCTCTCTATCAATGGAAAAAGTCTAACCGACGATGTGGCCACCTTAGGCAGTTTGGGGGTCATCCCTGAAAGTGTAATTTGTCTAAAGGTGCGTTTGATTTTGACCACCCCCAAAAGTCTAACTAAAAGCTGCTCAGAGTATTGTTAATGCTGTTTGTTTCAGGCTGATGAACCAATTGCTGACTATTCTGTGATGGATGACGTCTTTCAGGGTAAAAGCATTTACATATTTATTTATGTGTCTCTCTCGTGTTACTAACCCAGGTGGATCAAACATTAAAGAGGTCACAGGAGTCAAAAGGGTTACAGAATATAAAGAGTTTTATTTAAGTTGGGTTTAGGTTACTTCTAACTTCTTGTGGAACTGGTGGGCCAGCCAAACAGAACAAAATGACTCTACAGAAGTCATGAACAGATTTTGTATTATTTGAAAAATGTGCATCAAGATTTCCCCATGGAACTATGATTTTGCTCAATTTATCTTTATATTGTTAAATAGAAACTGAAAGTAGATTCTCTTCTGTCTTTGCCAGTGTGCAGAGCTTAGCTAGCTTATTTGCTAACGGCAATTGTTGGACACCGCACAACAATCATTTTCTCAACACACTGACTCAAAAACGTCTTATTTAAGGAGAGATAGGTAATAACTCTGTGATCCCTGTCTGTTTCAGTGACAAATGTGAGTGTAGCCTCAGTGTTCCTGTTGTTTATCTGATTTTCTTCAACTGTTTACTTGATTTTCTTTTTATACATGTCAGGAACAAACTAAATATTGAGTTGTACATTAGATATTTGTTATCAGACTGTAGCAGCTTTTTCACATGATGGTTGTGTTTTGAGCTCTTACAGGTGAGGTCATTACTCACCACTGATTCTCATGCGTTTGTGCTACTCATTGCTAAAGTTCCCGATGTCATCTGCATAACCTCTATACAGTGTCATAGGAGACGGTGCCAACTTCATTAACTCTAAAGTCAAAAATGTTGTCAAACTAACCTGAGCATGCCAAAAGGCTGAAAATGGCACCGCAGGTCCCACCAGGTCAGAACAAAGGGCAAACTGCAGCTAGCTGCCAGCGTGGTGCAGCCTGCACCAGGCAGCATCCAGGGCCTGAAACGCACAGGGCCATGGGCGCGTGCCCCAGGAGGGCGATGCAGTGCACAGCAAGAGCGAGAGAGGGCGCCATGGACATGCAGCTATTTACAGTGCGTGACCAGCCACACCATGAAACATGCAAAAATATAAAAGCACATGTGGAAAGATGTGCTGAAAGGTCTTCCAGCTCCTAACAAACACATATTTTCAATGGTAACAACAATCCAACAACTGAACAACAAACAAACAACAAATTTCTAAGTTACTAATGTCACCAATCTTCACACCTATTGCAGGGGAGGTCCAGTACAGCATAGTCAGAATAAGGTACAAAAGTACTGTTTTTTCAGTTACGATCTAATTTATATATGACATATTTCTTGATGCTCTCAAGGTTTTTAATGCCAAGATATAGAATCATAGCTACAGAATAAGCCTATCCTAAAGTTTAGCAGTAGTGCCCTTAACATTCACAATACACAAAATTGTCAATCTAAGGTAATCCTCCTTACAAAGGTAAACTCACAATCTGGAGATGGGTCTGTTGGTGTTGCATTGCAGGCACCCGGCAGCATTAAAATATGGGTAAAATCTAGCATTGATAAATTATCCTAACGCAACCAACATGTCATTCAACATTATAAAATATATGCAATTTACATGACAATGATGATCTGTTGTTAATTCAGTTTTGATGTTTACAGTGAGAATGCCTGAGGAAGGATTTAAAGGTATGCTTTTAGTGCCACATACAGCAACCCAGTAACTGTTATTTTTATTATGTACAAGCCTTATCTTACATGTGTTTAGTGTGCATTGTAATTAAGTTTTGTGTTTCATTTACTTCTGCAGGCACTGGGCTTCTTGGACATTAAAAGACAATGCAACTGACAATGTTTGCTGACAAGAGGGCTGCTAGCCACAAGAGCATAATGCTTGAATTATCCAAGTGTCTGTTTATAAATATTAAATATTCATTCTTTAGGTTTTTTTTATGCATTTTCAATAGCTTTCATTATATTAAAACTGTGAATGTTGCAGCTCAATTAATGTCTCTTTGTAAAAACTGATTTTTATATTTAACGTTTTGTCAATTGGCTTTGAAAGACTGCATTGTTTTTCTGCTCGACTAATAGAAAGCGTAGAACATCCTGTTTTCTGCAGTCTTTACTTGTTTCCTTTTTCTCACCTATTTCTCAAATTATTTGAATGTTACACAGGAGTTGTAACTATGCCTATAAAAGCAAAAGTAATGACTAAAAGGTTAATCGTCCACAGCAAGCCAATTATTTGCCCCGAAATAACTCATTGACCTCCACAAAAATGAATCAAAATAGAGCTCAGGATAGAACATCAAAAAACAGCCGTTACCATGGAAATCCGCCATGCTGTTGGTGTGCTAAGCTTGCATAGAAAAAGTGATAAACTGCTGGATCACTTCTGGTAAATACATTTCTCAATATATATAGTGTTAGCGGTCATTTAAAAGTTATATATAATGTTTTAAGTTTAGTATTTCTTAAAATCTTCATTGAATTAACATTGAGCTACTTGAAAATATTATGTGTGATGTCACGATCCTGAGCTCAATAATTGTAAGTCTGACCTCAGGCTCCATCACATCGGTCAAAAACGGGCAAACAGTAGGAGATAAATGGAGAGCAATGTGGGATAAAAGCCAGAGAAAACATGACCGACGGCTATCCTGTGGTGGGAGCAGCGAATTTATTATTGATTGATATTGACCTAACAGTAAATTTTTGGCGCTAATAAAGAAGGGAACGCCATCTACAGTCGGATCCATAAATATTGGAACATTGACACAATTCTAATCTTTTTGGCTCACCAAACAATGGATTTAAAATGAAACGAGCAAAATGTACTTTAACTGCTGACTTCCAGCTTTAATTTGAGGGTATTTATTTATTTTATTTATACATGTGGCTTATCTGTAAATTGGAAGTCTGCTGTTATTCTGCCTTTTGTTAAGCCTGTGAAAATTTCATTTCAAATCCATTGTGGTGGTGTGTAAAGCCAAAAAGTTTAGAACTGTGTCAACATTTATATGGACCTGAGTGTATATCTATCATCAGATTTATTTTCCTTCACATTATAAAAACGAATATTTACCCTAAAAACACTGATTACACTGTTGTACACTGATTATTCTGTTTACTTAACACTAGAAATGTATGTATTACCATAGACAATCATGGTCTATGTGTATTACCTATGTATTACCTAAAATGAAAAAAAGAGATATTTTTTTTCTTTTTTTCCCTTTTTTTTTTTGTTTTTTTTTTTTGACACGGCAACAGAAATTATTTTAGAGGAGAGATGTAAAGTCAACCACTTAACCCTTGTGCTTCCATTATTATAGATTGATGTTTTGACGCGTGTACTTTTCTTAAAGAACTCTTGTCTTTACGGCACTGTTGGTAAACCTAATTATAAGCATAAAACACGTTTGTAGCTGATTCCCAAATCGCATTAAACTGGTCAAGAGAGAAGAGACCTGGCTTATGAATGGTTATGAATCTCCACCTCGATAGACTCTCTTCCGTTGACGCCATTTTCAAAACAGCCAAGCTTTATTGCGCGCATCAAAATTGTCTCAGACGTTTAAATAAAGAGGCGATTCTTTGAATCATTCAAGGTAATCCTTCAGAGTTTGACTTAGAATCACGAACATCATTAGATAGATTCGTGGCAATAGCAAGTCTCGATTATAAAGGCTATAACGACCTTACAGTGGCTAGCTAGCTAGCTTAAACGTTATAGTATCTACTTGACCCTATCAGTTATTCTTGTTCAAAACTAACCTGCAAGACCTTTATAATTCAGACATAATTAAATCAATGTACATACACACTAGCTTATTTATCAGAATCGGCTCTGCTCAATTAAAAATCTTGCTCATGTTGCTGCCAACCACAATATTTATCACACATATATTTAATTAAAACATTAGATTATGATTTTATGTTTGCAAAGATTTGATAAAAAAGATGGTTGCTGACAAAGTGGTTGGCAGACAGAAATAAGGACACACAATTTTGTTACTGGCTTCCAGATATAGGATGCTGGAGTTGCCCAACTACAGCAGTCAGCTGATGCAGCAGCTCTGGGCCCTGAGGAATGGAGAGCATTTCTGTGACTGCACTGTGCTTGTTGGAGACAGTCCACATCGTGCCCACAAGCTGGTGCTGGCTGCTTCCAGTATGCTTTTCAGGTACTAAACTTTGTGATCACAAATAAATATAACAATGATAAAGTTATGAATAAACTATTGAAAACCTTGACAGGTCTCTACTGGCTAGCTCGGACACCATCTCCATTGACACTGCTGTTGTCTCCTCTCAGGAGTTCAGCTGTTTGCTGGACATGGTCTACACAGGCAAGCTGCCTCTGGGTAAACACAACGTGAGCCGCATTATAGCAGCTGCAGACAACCTACAGATGTTTGATGTGGCCATTGGCTTTAAAAAAGTACTGAGTACTATTGTAAACCCACAACCTTCACTCTCAGAATGTGCCACTCAAAGTTTATCACACAACAAGATAAAAATGGATAGCAGTGATATTTCCACTGCACCAAAAGATCTACCATCCCCAAAGAAGGAGTCAAAGGCACCCAGTGAGAAGTCATCCACAAAAAGCAATCAAGAAAAAGGGCAGAGGGACCCGAACCAGAAAGTGGTCTCAGGTCAGTTCTTTATTACTGCTGAACTTTGGGTTTGTAAGCAAGGATATGATTGTCATCCCATTGCTATATATAAAACCTATAAAAATAGTGTTTTCTTAAGTCAGATGATCTCCTTTACCTGCTGTCCACTGCACTTGTACTTGCTTAATGATATGCTTTAATTTATTGTGTAGCGTGTTTGTATGTATGTACTAAAAAAAAGTTGGCCAACTCTTTTCCACCCTCACACATAGTGACAAAGTGATAAAAATATGACAAATCAATGTTATACATACATATACATATACATATACATTTTTGTAATTTATTTTTGGTATTAAATAACACTTTTTGGGAGCAGGGTTTGAAGAAACATTGGAAAAGGACATCGAGGATAAGGCAACTTCAGAACAACATAAAGATGCAGTCCTCAAAGTTCTGGAACATTTACCTGTAATTGACAAGCTACTAAACAAGGTGCCCACCATCAGAGAGCTGCTCATTCAGGCAGCAGAGAGCAGCCTGGACCAACAGGAGCGACAGGTAAAGCTATTTAGCAATTATGTCCAAATAAATTTATTTGCAGAAAGTGTCAACAGACATATGGTGCAAATACAATTCAGTATAAAATGAAACTAAAGCCTAAGCACTAATGATCCGGGGGGCATTCTCAAGACACCGTCCAGAGGGGAGGAGGTTAAAACAGAGGGAGTGGTCTGGGCTTTCCATTATTTGTTTGGCCTTGCAAATCAAGCCCTGACAAAGCCATGTGCATCACTATATGGCACTTTGGTATGAAAATGTATTGATTGTTCGGGTGGTCGACCCTGTTTCACTCGCCTGAAAAAAGGCTGCTCCTAAGGATGGTTTTTACTTGAGCCACAGACCCATAAGCGAGGGAAATGGGTTGCTCAGAGGACTGGAACCCCTTTGTTCAGGGCCTCAGGCCCCCTGCTGGAGACAATGGATAGCTGCATTTAATATTGAAACTTAATATTGTGACAGGTAGTATACAATACCACCCTCCCTGCAGAGGTCAAATTTCCTTACGGGGACAATAAAGTGTAACTTCTGCATTCATTAGTGCAAATCGAAAATAGTACAACTACAGTTAATTAAGTAATATACATTTCACTCTGACCAAAAAAGAATCATGTTTCATTGTGTGTGAATATAATGTTCTGAAATTCATGATAAATCAGTCCTTTCTCAAATGTTATTGCCCTTGTGAATTTGAAACAGCTGTTTATAAAGGTGCCGTATGTAACTTTTCATGTGGAGGGTTCACCATCTTCCTGTCTTCATGGAGATGTTGCTTTGCCTAGAATGTTTCACAGTATGACATGTACTTACATAGAAACAAGCAGGTTGTACCTCCAGGTCAATCTACAGGTCAAATCTGTGAAGAGGTGAGGCATGCTCAAGAATGCATATTTTACAGGGGTTTACAGGTACAGTTTTTTTAGTATCTGTAATTGACTGCTTGCAATTTATATAATTGGAACGCCATATTGTGGAGCATTTCAGACAAAGCAATAACATCTTAAACAAAGAAAAAACATTCATTCACATTACTATGAACACAGCTGGGAAGACTATACCCAGATCAGAAGCAGTGTGCAGATAAGGTCATGTTTTTCGAGTTTTTTTGCATATTTCTTTATCAACTATAGGTATTAGGTTGGCAGAAGTTATTTTAAAAGACAAGGAACAGAGATTTGTATTTTTGTTCATTCTTGTTATTCTTGTTCTTGATACAGTGTACTTGTACGCTAATATTGTCTTTAAGGTTGTGATTACGTGCTGTGAGACGGCAGAGCCTAATAGAGTTGTGGAGGTGTTGCTGTCACACGTGAAGAAAGGTGTGCTGAGTGAGGCAGCATTCATCACTCTGCTCTGGGCAGTCCACCGAAACACTCCTGCCCCATCCACTCAACTGCAGAGCCTCCTCGAGGAACTGGAGAAGGACACAGCTACTACAAACCAACTCAAAGGCAAGAAAATGTGAAGGTTTTTTCAACGTTTGTTTTTTTACAGGGACACTAGACGTTTGACCAAGTATAAATTTAAAGTCAAACGTAATCATAGAGCAGCTGACCTACTCATGAAGCGATCTATATTAATAAGAACATTTAAAAAAAACTTTGATCCCTGAGTAGACATGTGAACCAGTTGTCAAGATGTAAAAATAGTTTCTGCTTAAACTTAATACAAAGTACAGTGTGACCTTGACCAGGTATAATTCAGACCATGATTGACATATCCCTCCTATTAACCTGTCCAAAAAGCAGATTCCACCGAAAGAAGCGGTGAGGCTGGAAGCACAAAGGAGGACAGCGTAACTGAAGATAGCGACGATTATGAACCCAAAGAGGGGCCCTCATCCCCATCCTCCACAACCTCTTCTGTGTGTAAAAGATTCACCTGCCACTCTTGTAAAAGAAAGTTTGACTATAAGTGCAGATTGAAGGCCCACATAAAGCACTGCTCAAAGCCCAAAAGGCCCTGGCACCAGTGCCCACAGTGCCCCAAGAAACTGTCCACCAACCAGGCCCTGATGCGCCACCAGATCCAGTTACACAAGTTCCCCGTCAAGCAGAAAGTGGAATGTGAGCTTTGTGGGCGCAAGTTTGCCCACCCCTCAGGTACTTCCTCGTCACCAGTGAACACAGCACAGTGCAACACCGTATCTAGGGATGGTCCAATTGGGATTTAAAAAAAACTGATGCCAATATTCAATAGTAGGCTAGCTGCTGTGAGACCAATATTGAGATTGACAAATCTATATCTAAGCCCACAAAACTATCTTAAATTAAAGTAAACATCACAAATTCACTTTTCATTTAAGTTAAAATAATAACAATGTATTTATCTGGGACATAAAATAATATGTGGCATGATTGTGTAAACATATGACCATATTTTTTGCCTGATTGCTCTTTGTTTTTACTTGTCTGTTAAAAAAAAACCAACAACATTTGATGCACTGTGGACAAACTTGGAATGACACACAGACTGGGGTAGCTCAAAAAAATGTTGTCAATTTCTTTCTATATCGGCCAATACATATTATGGTGATAACTGGGTCTAGTACCGGTTATGTCCCATGCCTATCTGTGTCCACACCACACAAAAAAATCACATTTCAACATCGACATGTTTGGAAATTGATGGGTTTAAAATCATGCTCTGTTTTTTTCAGTCACATTTGTTAACATTTTGCCAATATTAATAGTGGAAGGCACTGTATTACTGCTGTTTTTCTTCTGTTACTTCTGTCAGGTATCTCATAAAAATACAGAAACAACAAGAGTGCTAGTTACAATCCACAAGTTCTCTTTTTGTCCCAGGAATGATATACCACATGCGGAGTGAACATTTTGATGAGAAGCCATTTTCCTGTGACGAGTGTGGTGCAAAGTTTGCGGCCAACTCGTCCCTGAAAAACCACATGCGGCTGCACACTGGAGAAAAGCCCTACAGCTGTAAGGAGTGTGAGATGTGCTTCACTGTGGCAGCGGGCCTGGCCTACCACATTAAAAAGAAACACGCACAAGGTAACCACGCACTCATATACACTTTTTGAGTATTGCTGGAAATGTATAATATAACCCAAAATTATCATGGTATCATCATATGGTAAATTGTATGCATGTATTGAAAATTCAGTAAGTCTGTTGTAAAATGTAAAATTGTAATATTGAGTATATTTATTACAGTCAAAAGAAAATCCCACAAAAAGAGCTAACTCTAAGTAAAAATGAAAACGGTTATGTTGTAAACTTTTAAATTTCAGTTGGATTGACCTAATGTTGTCTGACTACTGTTTCCGGGACACACAAAAAAAAAATTAGATTGATTGATTTTTGTCAATATTGTCCACCCTTATCAACATTTTGAGAGATCATTATCACTGTATGTACTTTTTTTTTTTCCTTTTGACAATTGACCACGGATGGTCCGAGTCCAAAACCTTATTCGATATAATACATTTAGATTCAATAGAAAGCTGTTACGTTAAATTTATGAGCAATTATTGTCTCCTTTAAAAAGAGTTGAGCGGACATTAGGGCTGTAGGCATTTAGTTGATTAAGTGGTTGATGTGATCATGTTTTGGTTGACCATATTTTTAATAGTCGACTAATTATTATTTTATTTGGATTTTTGTCATTTTTGTAAAGGACATTGGAACATAAAGGAGAAGGCATATTAGGTCTTCTCTGTATACATTTGTTTTACCTCAAGATTCTCATAATTTTGGGAGTTTCCTTCTTTAATCTACTAAAGCCATGGTTGAAATGTTGATTTTTAAATTTTATTGTAGGGAAGATGTATGTTTGTCAGTACTGTAAAGCTGAATTTGCCCAGTCCATTGAGCTTACACGGCATGTGAGGACTCACACTGGAGACCGACCGTATGTGTGTCGAGAATGTGGGAAGGGCTACTGCCAGGCCAAGGGACTGACGGACCATCTGCAGACAGCACATAGTAAGATCCAATCACCAGCAATTCACAGGCGTGGGATCAGTCGGCTTATAAAACTGGCTAATGTCTTGTTTCAGATTCAGGTGAGCAACATGACTGTCAGAAATGCTGCCTGAGCTTTTCCTCTCTGACTGAGCATCAACAGCATGTTCAAGAAGTCCACCCCAGCGAGTTTCACCAGTGTCCAGAGTGTCAGAAAGTGTTTCCCACCGTATCGCTGTTGAACAAGCATAAAAGTAGCCATGTCGGGAGCAAACTGTTCAGCTGTGACCTGTGCAACAAGTCATACCAGGTACAAGGTCTTTCCTTTGCTTGTTTTACTTTCTGTAGGTTGTAACATTCCAGAATGCCTATCTGGAACTAGCTAACTATATATATATCAAATATGCCAAATCTGGTGAATATTGTGTCCCTGGCAGCAACTCTCAGGTCTTTGGTACCACAACCGGACTACCCACCCTGAGGTGTTCAGCAACCACACTCGACAGCTCAAAGCCCTGGTGCAGTGTGATGTCTGTTTCAAGTTCTTCCCCAGCAACGAAAGCCTGGCTCAACATCAAGCCATTGAGCATGAAGGTACACAATGAGTTCAGCCGCCTACTTTTTTTGGGGGCGTATGAAAACTGGTCACAAAAATATAAATTAGCAGATTTCAATGGTAGTAAATCAGTTCTCCCTGTTGCATCATGGTGCTGTCTATAAATGCAGACTGAATTAAAGAATGAATACAGCTTAATAAACGTGAAATAATTGTTGAGTTGTTTTTTGAACTACTTCTCAGAGCAGTAGTTACATCAAAACGATTCAGGAAACAAGTTTATAATTTTAGCAAATTTTATCTCAATCACATTGCAATCAAGTAACTAATTAATTCATCTGAAAAATAAGTTATTTTTTTACAAAATAATAATTAGTTGCAGCCCTAAATGTATCAATAAAAAAAAAAGTAACCTCCAGTTGTGCACTGTTGCAGGACCATCGGGCTGTGCCCTCCGATGCCCCTTCTGCCCAGCTGCCTTTGCAGGACAGGACTGGATGCAGGAGCACATCAGAAGTCACCACACTGAGCAGAGCGCCACCATGTGTCTGCAGTGTTTGGAAATGTATAGCACAGCCCAGGAGCTGCAGGACCACATGGTTACAGAGCACAAGGAAACTCAAGCGCAACAGGGGCAGGAGGCACCCACCATGGTACAGTTGCATCTATTTAAGAACATAAATGTATGACATGACATCTATTGTATCTGGACTGGACTATATCATTATTATAACATGAAACATATTGTTATTTTAAGTGCACATTTGTTATTCCATCAGTAAATTCTAGGGCAATATTTTTTTTTTTCAGCAAATGGAGCTCACCAGGCCCACCCTCTTTAAAGTCAGCCTCGGTTTAATTAAATTCAGATATTAGGGGCCGTATTTTGCCCCTAGCGTTAGCGCTATGACCAGCGGGTGGTTCCAGGTTGGGCTTGTGCTACCTTCACAGTGGTAGCACTAGCGCAATGAGGCTGTACTTGTCCGCTGGAGGGGGATGTGACAGTCCATATGTGGTGACAGTGGCGTTTTAAAGGCCGTCAGTGCAGGAGATGTTTACATCCACGGCATATCCAGGCAAAGAAAGAAGCCAGCGCTTCACAGGAGGAGACACTTGTTCCTTTCCTACAACAAGTCAAAGAAAGAGAGAGACTGATATACCACTGCAGTGACCAGCCGCTCTGGGGCTTCTTTTGACCGCTCCCTCTCGATCCTGAGTGCCACTCTGTGTCTGGCCTCCTGAGATATCCCCGCGGGTCCCAAAGTTTTTTGTTTATTTTTTTTATACGCCATATGAGCTGTGCTTTAAGGCTCGGTCTGTTTTAGTGCAGAGACAGCATTTATCTTTAATAAAGCCTCATTAGCGTCACTTGAATAGACCTATAAGCATAGGAACTTGAAACTGTTACGAGGGACAAACGTACACCACCAAACGTCTGGCACATGGACGCTCTGCAGCCACACGCACCTCTCACAGCGTTCATTCATAAAGTTAGTTCAGCCTGCTCTGTTCTTCACGTGATCAAACACACAAGAACACTCACTCGAGGTGTGCACCGCTCTGTGTATTCGCTGTTTTCGCTAGACATGAGCGGTACTCGGGACCGAGGTGTTTTAGTCTGTTGCCAATCAATTCATGATTTAATGGAAACAGGCTCAACACGATGTTTTTCGACATTTGAAGCAGATCTATAGTTTTGCACAAAAGCTCAATGGAAACTCAGCTATAACTATTTAAGGCAGACGGACTGTCTTAATTGGACTATATTCATTATTCTGTAATGTACCGTTTTGGTTATTTGTGCCCATTAAGTTTGTTTTATTTGGATTATCTTGTCCATATGAGGATAGTAATCGACTCCTGGAAATGTTTCCCATGTTATGTTTTTCACTGAATTCGTTTTGAAGCTCATTAGTTGCGATTCTGGCCCTACATTTGCTTCACTCCAGCTCATACTTTGGCATGATCACGTCAGAGCTCCACACTCCACGACGTCACCATTTGCACTGGCGCAAAACGTCATAATTAACACCAGCACCGTGCCACCGCCAGGGGCAAAATACAGTGATTTTTTTAGAAACAGATTTTAAACTAAATCATAGTAAACTAAATCACCTTGCGCTCGACACAAAGCCGATTAGTCCCAAGCAAGCATTCAACATTTATTTTTTTCAGAATCCCTATAAGAAAATTTGAAAATTTACTTACAGAAGCAAGGGGTCATTGTCACATGGTTTTGTTGTATCATCATCGTACACCATATTGCAATATTTTTGTTA
Organism: Rhinogobius similis; assembly: GCA_019453435.1. Classification (NCBI taxonomy): domain Eukaryota; kingdom Metazoa; phylum Chordata; class Actinopteri; order Gobiiformes; family Gobiidae; genus Rhinogobius; species Rhinogobius similis. The sequence continues at coordinate 26,866,113 of CM033627.1, read as the reverse complement.
TTGTGACATGATTTCTGTAGGATGCAGTACAACTTATTACTTGATCTGCCAAACACTATGACATGATCAAATATTGTAAAATGGACTTTCATGTGTTTGTGACTAGGTTACAGGCAAAGCCAATGTTGGCATCAGTATTGTTAAGATCAGCTTTTGGTGTTGATGATTGAATAAAAAAAAGCTACTCCAGCCATTATTGTGGCATTTGGATTTGATGAAATGCAAGACTGATTGTTTTCACGGTCTATGTTTGTTTCTAACTTTTGTAAACTTTACTTGTTAATCCTATTTAAATTAATTCAGGGAAAGTATTGCAGTTCCTTATACGATTGAACCATATTACTATTACCGGTAATACTAGTACAAAAGCAAATGTGTATGCTTTGTTCAACGACATTAACGTGAATGTGATGTTTTCCATTGTTCCTATTGTTGGTGTGTCCATACAGGAGGTCCCAGCTGAAGCCACAACAGAGACAGGGGATGACGCAGAGCAGGTGAAGGCAGCAGACGGTGTCCCGGAGGCCGATGCGCCCAGTGCAGCAGACCTTGTGCTGAGACAAGGCCAGTCCCACCTGGAAAATGTCCAGCGGGTGTTTGTGGCTCTAGCAGATGGACAGGAGAGCGCCCAGGTGGTGGAGATGAGCATGTTTGACCTGCTTAACAACTCAGTCACCTTCATCTGTGAGGAGGGCGGACCAAGCACCAGCGCTCAAACCTGATCAGACACTTGACACGTCACCACGTCAAAAGTATGTCAAAGTACTCTTTAAACTTTAACTTAAAATTTGTTAATAGCAATATTTTGAAAAGTAACTATTAAAGTTGAAATTTGTTAAATCTTGTTGACTTTTGGCACTGATCGAATTCTGACACCACAAACCGATCATGAAATACAGCCCGACTTAACATTCTTGTGATATTGCATATAAGTCAGTTGCAATAAAAAGATTTTTTCCCACGTAAGTAATATGGCCAAGGATATAATTTTGCGATTTTTGGCTTGAAAGTTTTTCACAGTGTTTGTTTTTAAAATGTTTTATTTCAGCAAAGCAAAATTGAATAAATAACCAAAATGTAACAAACCCCAAAAGAGAGACAAATGTACGATCACTAAAAACAAGATTTAAAAAAACAAAACAAAAAACAGGACTGGCTCTTAGTAACCACTTAAATATTGATTTAGAACATTCCTGAATTGTTCCAACCACATCTACATGTAACTGTCTCCGAACAAGAGCTTTCTCAAAGTAAATCTGAATGGAGCAATCTCATATGGTTATCTTCTTGTGGGGAAGATGAGAATTAATAATTTGGTTCATGACGACCAGAGCAGGGAGTAGGGGCAATAGGAGCAGAGCCCACCAGGCCACCCCTCTCACTGTGGCCTGAAACCAGTCGGAGAACATTGCAGACACAATGGTGACCGTAGCGAGAAAGTAGACCACAAGCCCACTGGTGGTGTGATACAGTTTGAGTTTAGCACGATGTGATGAGAGCTGCAGCAGCCTAGGAAAGAGCACACACAACCCACAGGCAGCCTGAAGTGCAATGACCACCACAGTACACAGCCCGAAGACACTGTGCCATGAGACCAGATGAGGCAGTTCGGAGCGTTGTTTACTGGCCAACATGAAGCCCAGACCAGTGACTGCAGAGAGCAGCCCCACAGCCTGGCACAACCAGTGCAGGCGTACTTTATGTATACGAGATTTACAGCAGCAAAGGGATCCCTCCGCAAAGAGAAGCAGGCCTTCTGTCATACACAGCCAGTACTGCAAACAAAACATACAAGAGTAAATACAATACCATTTGCGTTGCATTATAGCATTTGATGATTTATTATTTTTAATACCACAAAAGGGTCTTGATATGTTAATGTACTGTAAACAATTTTCAGAATGTGCTTTGTAAGATTTTGTAAGAGGACTTTTTTTCTCCCCAATATGTCGAAGTGAGGCGGTTTCTTTTACAAATGAGTGGATTACACCAAGCCCAAATCAATTATTCATAGTGGAAAGAAAAGAATGTGACCTTACTAAACTGATAATCAGCCACCATAACCAACTTCACCAATGTTACTTACGGCCACAGACATGCAGACTGGATGCCATGAAAACAAGCCTTAAAGTGGACATATCATGCTTTTATTTTCACCTTTTGAACATTTAAAACATTTCCCTGGGGTCTAAATAAACTGTACCTGCAATCTACAGTCTGAATTCCTCCTAATTTTCTTTCTACATGCCTCTCTTTTACCCCTTTTGTAAGGAGCGCTTTTGAGCGCCTTGTTTTGGCACTGTCTCTTTAAATGCAAATGAGTTAGTTTGCACCCCACCCCCTCCCATGTGCATTGCACGCAGACTCCGCCCCGTTCAGCCATTGTTGTAGTCCCAAACACAGTCCGTCCGTCAGATCCAAAACTTCTCGAAAGTTAGAAAAAAACGTAATGACAATCGAAAAATGGAAACAAGCGAAGAAATCAACATCCAGCCACGAGCCAGAGTCTGACACAGACCAAGAGGAAATCGAAGAAGACGATCCTCCGCAGCAAAGACTTCAAATGGCTGCATCTCAATGGTTTGTTTACTACTATGTAATTCGCTATGCGCTCCGTTAGCTTAACTGTGTGTGAAAGATATTAGCAGGTTGTCTAATGGACCCTCACTTTACCATCTTACTACAACAACAGTCCGGGGGAAAAGGCTACTGTCAAGTCAGTCAGCGTAGTTAAGGTGCTGCGGGCTACGCTTGCTGCGCGCTAATGCTAGCGACATGCTAACGCTAGCGACATGCTAATGTCAGCTACGAGCAGTCTGATGTGAGTTCTGCCTTATGAAAACATCAAAAATAAATGTATTATATGTGTATATAAAGACATGTGCCCTAAGCAGCTGGAAAACAGCCGAGTAAAAGATGGGCAGCTACAGGTGTAATGCTAATCCCTCACAAATGGCCAGAACACAGGTAAAGAATGACTGAATAAAAAATAGGTCTAATAAACAGTGTTTCAGCGTTTCTCCACTATATCATCATCTCCATAGACCGAAGGAACTGACCCTTCGATCAAATGCAATCTTTGAGTAAATCCCTCGTTGTACTGGCGGAGGTTACTGAAGCACTCCTTTTTGAAGTGCTTAGCACACAAACTGGACTTTCCCCACTGTCGGTGGTACATTACCACGAAAAATAAAACGTAACCAGCCGATCTCTGTTGTTCGGATGCTGGCGGTCGGTGTAATGAGTTGTGCTGGTAACACAACCAAGAACAGAGCATTTTAACTTGTCCACCAAGACCTTTGACATCTTTGCGCTTGGACTACAAAATCGCTACGAGGAAAATAAAGATGGCGGTCTATACGAGTGGTTATCTGGAAGCTCTTGACCTTTTTTAGTAGTTCCGCTGTGACGTGATAGATAAAAATACGTAACAGATAATGCGGATATTCGAACGAACTGAGAAATATGTTGCAAAATGTATATAAATATATCTCTGCAGCTACTTAAGTGGTTAATTTCAACTTTTAGCCACTACCAGACACCCACAGTACACAATAAAAGGTATCTAAGGGCCAAAAAAGTAGATTTTGCATGATATGTCCCCTTTAAACAAAGAGAGTCGCCCATTATTATGGTTATGATTATTATTACAACTGAGGTCTGAGTTACAATAAACTTACTAGTTCCAGGTCTGGAGAGCATAGAGATGGTTAGAGTCAAGCTCAGTCCGGTGGCATGCGCCGCGATCACTGCTACTCTGCGCATCCACACATACAACCGTGACTCCTGCATCCCGAGCCCCTGTCCCACGGGACTGTACTCCACATCTGTCGGGCCCGGCATTCTGCTCGCTCAACTCAGCCCAGGTCTGGCTAATAATAAAGAGGGCTACAATCGGAACGGTGCACCTCCATTGTCATAAACAGTGCGTGTTACAGTAGTCCGAGTCTGCTCTTGACAGCTCCCGATTAACTCCAAAAACTACCAGACGCACGCTTCTTTATGGTCGTATCGTAATAAACGCCCTTGCTTTTTGCCCAAATAAACATATGTTCCGGGAGTGTATATCTTTAAGTAGTAGTAAATACGATAGACGTGAATTAACGAACATTGTTGGTCTGTTTCACTTCCTGTTTAGACACGTGATTGAACAGGCATGCGCAATGTGGAAAACATTTAGTGGTAAAATTTTACTTAAGAAAGAAAGTGAATATTTGTTTATAAACAATACGTTTATTTTAGCAGCATAAATTATATTGAGGTATTTATATCTTTCTCATTCCAGCTTCCACATTTTTTCAGACATTCATCCATAAACATTCACCCAACATACTGCACTAACCAGCATTCACTCCGCACTCATGCAACTCATTCTTTACAAAAACTGTCCAGAGCCCTCGGCTGAGCACTTCTGTCTTCTTGAAGAGGCATGTGTGGCAGGCACAATTAATGGTGCAATTTTGGCTGCAAGACAAAAGACAAAAAAGTACCGGTAATCAAAACAGGCTCATCAAGTACCCGATGGCATTTGGTAAACAGTTGTACGTCACAGTATGTTACTCTAGTTACAAGATGGCTCTAACGTGCCAAGCATGCCCTTACATGCTTCGTTCTCTAAATAGAGAGCAGAAATTGTATTTCTTCAGTGGAATTCACAAGTAGTGACTCCAGCACATCTCTTTTGCTCATAATATTCAATTAAATATTAAAGAGAGAATACATCAATGTTTCTGACTCAAGAAGCCATACAGTGCATCTTTATATGGTTTTTGGCATCATTATCCCTTGAAACGTGCACAGAGTTTAGTGACTAGCACCACCTGCTGTTACAGACTAATATTTCTGCCTTTTACCAAAGAGGAAAATGTAAGCACCACTTGGGAAAAAAACACTGTTCAAAATTCCAAGAAGCATTTCAAGTTTACGTGGGCAATAAAGAAACTCAGCAGTTGATTAATAACTATACACAGTATGATTAGTTGTGTATTAGTTTATAGATAGTAGTAGTAAAAATCTATACCTGTAATACATTGACACTCACCTTTTGTGTGGCCAGTTTCTTGTCCATGCCCCTTGACATTGCTCCAGTCTTCCCATCCTTCAAAGTGTAGAAGCTGGAGCGAGGGGGAGCGGAGGGGACGGGAGTGGCTGGCAGTCTGTGCTGGGGGGCTGAGGACTTGGATGTGGGTAACCGCTCTTCTGTGGAGCAACTTTTGCGTTTTTTTAGAAGGCTGTGGTGCTCTAGGCTCTGGGCAGTGGTCTGACTATGTGATCCTGAGTCTCCTGTGGCACCACGTCTTTGAGAGTTATTGTTGGGAGTGGAATTTGGGGCAGAGGACACTGGTGGGGGGTGAGTTCGTCTATGGCTCCATTGGGAATCTGTTGTTGACATATGGGGCCGGGGTTTGGAGCTGGGTGACTGTGTGCCGTTGGTCTGTCCATGCGATAATGCAGGGGAGAGAGAAGTCGTAGAAGAGCAGAAAGGTGCTGTGTGGGTAGAGGGCAGGTGTCGGTCCTGTAGAGGGGTGCAGTTCCTGTTGGGGCCAGAGTGCTCTCCGTCCTGACTGGGGGCTTTACGTTTCCGCAGGGCAGCTGCATTAACTACCTCTTCCCTAAGCTTTAACATCTGTTTATTGGAACGCCTCATTGTGTTCTTGGTCCCAAAATGTTTCACTGTGGAGTTCACATCTACTACACCGCTGTTCGACCTTGAGCTGCCGGAATGGGAAGGAGTCGGTTTGGCTGTTCCATGACTGGACAAAGAGATGGACGGTGTTGTTTTCAATGATGAGCCAATGAGACTTCCTGTCCTTACTTTAGAATGTAAAGAAGTTGAGGAGCTGGTCTTGGTAAAGGGAGGTGGAGACTGAACGTCTGTAACTTGAGGTATTTTTCTATTGACCAAAAACAAAGTTTTTAACATTATATTTCGTGCTGTTGTTAGCAGTAGCACATCTTTTACACTTGTACATCAATTACAAGGTGTCAGAAGAAGCTTTCACTGTGGGGTCACACAAGCAGCTAGGTAAAGATACATAAAGAATTGTACCAAATAAAGACAAAAAGACTAGAATAATTTGGCTCAACTGCCCGAATTAGTCAAAATATTCAAGAAGGCTAACGGCTGCTGCGGGCTAAATGCTACATCGATGCTAGCGCTGCCTGCTGTCAGTTTATTTTTCTGGGATAACACCATGTTAACAACCTCAATTAGGACAGTTTTAACTCTTAAATTAGCACTTAAATTAGTGCTTAAAATACACAATTTGCCAGAAAATGTCTTAAAAGAGAAAAATTCTCCTCGCCCTCCACGCATATGACATATTGCTGACTGTATCTACAGTTATTAAGCAGGACAAGTAGAGCAATACTTACTTCCACAGATGAGCACTGATGTGCTGCTCAATCATGGTGCTGAGAGCTGACCTCAGGTGATGTAGTCTCCGGTCAAATGTGAAGATGCTGTGACCAACAGCATGGCTTCCAAATGAACACACCTGTGGAGAAAAGAGAAATAAATATTGCTTTTAACAAATTCTGTATATTGCGGCAGACGTGTGGATGATGCACCGGATACGTGACAGATTTGGTATAAATGAGGTGTAAATGAGGGGTTAATCAGCGTCGGACCCGTCTTAAATGGGTCCTTCGAAGTGAAACTAAAAGGCAAATATACCTTTTCAGAAAACTCGTAATGATTCTAAAAATGTTAGTGCAGAAAGACAAAATTCAGATCGTAAACCTTGAGTTAAGCGGAGGACATTTAAGACTTTACGTCAATGGATCCCAGGAAACAGGATTCATTCTGGCAACGGTAAACCAGAGAAGGGTGTCATTTAAATGGAACAGAAAGTTGTGTGGCTGTGGACTATGCTTGGGACAGTGCAATCAGGTTTATTATATAAAGAATGTTGAGAAGCTTATATTATTAAATTAAATATCTGTAAGATACAAAAAACTAGCCAATTACACAATTCTGTTGTACTTGCATACAAGTATAAAACCATCATTTTATCATTGTTTATACACTGTAGTGTATTACGTATGTACATTTTTAAGAGTAGATTTGACATTTTCAATGAAGAATTAAGTTTTAAGCATATTTTAATCCACTCAATCAAAAGTATGATTAATTACTGTTTCATGCATTTGCATGAGCAAATACATTTTCATGTTTACGCTGATTGAGTACATACAATAAATATTAAATCCTAGAACTTTAAAATCGATCTTTGACAAGTGTCCCCAGTTCTTGAATGAGGAACTGAACTGTCCAATCCGAGCGCTCCTTCAGGAGCATGCCCAGGTTTTATTCTTCCACCAGAGAGTGTTAGATTCAGAAACACTATTAGCTCAGCAATAGACTCTGGGTTGAACAGGCTGGGGTTAACGCTTTGAGTTGGGTTCATTTAAACCCTCTTTTTTGTAAAACAAAAAACTTAGAGTTTAATAATCCTGAAATCAGCTAATTCTAAATTTTCAAAAACCCTGCTTTGTGAAACAGGGCTCTGAATTTTTTAACTTGCCAGATACGGTGGATGGAACTGGTCACAGAAGGCAATACCTGGACTCTGCAGAGAACCTACAGAGCTTACAATCAGGTCAAATCTAAAAAAAATGTTTAAAGCTAGCCGTGTTCTGCATTATAGACTAATTGATCTAGCTTTTAGCAAAAATACTAACTGAAGAATCAAGAAAAAATACTAACTAACATAAATGTTGTAAACTTCTAGTCTTCTTTTATGTAATTCTCACCGCTAGTGGCCTGGGATGTGCAGCTGAAAAGTGGTACTCTGCTGGCTCCTCTGGTGACTCCCCCTCACTGTCATCACTAGAGGGCCCTCCTAGAACCACAGGTGAGGGTGATCTGGGAAGGACTTCCTCTTTGGTTTCCTCCTCATCTGCAAGTTTCTCCGCGGAAAGTGGTGAATGACTGGAAGAAACAGTAGAACAGTTTCCTTTTTTTTTGTTTTTTACTTGCTCAACTAGAGATTAACTGAAAAAAACAGTAAAAGATAGAATTAACCTTAAGCAAAAAATCTGTAGTGTACCGACTGTACATTTGACAAATGACTTTTCATCAGCCATAATGTATTAATAAGGCTGAGGCTTTGACACAGAGAGAAATAAGCCTGAACACCAGGGATCCCAACATCATAATGCACCCACCTGAAAGCAGGATGGTTTGCCAAGGGTCTCCTGCAGTGTGGGGAACCAGCTTGGTCTTTAAGAGTCTCTGGGCTGGGTGAGCGTTTAACACACACCCCTCCTTCAATGTTCTGGAATCCTTTTTCACGAGTCTTGGTTTTGAGCTCTGCCACAAGCTGATCAAAGTTCTTACTACGGCCAAGCACCTTCCTTCTCTGGTGAATGGAGTGAATCTGCAAGAGCATACACAGTTGATACAACCAGGGACGTCTAAAGTTGGGTCCCAACAATACACAGTATAAATAGTTACTACTTAAAGTGTGGGGGTCCTCCCCCAAGAAACTTTTAAGAGAACAGTTGACATTTCCTTTCATTTGGTGGGTTTTAGGTCAGTTTTTTATAGATCCAGTTGGCCTTGTTATAATGATAGGTTTACCCTTTATGTGCACATTTCAGGCTTCAGCTATGCAACATTTTGAGGACACTTTCCCTATTCAAAAGATACATTTTATTTTAAATTGGTCATCACTATGGCAGTGAGACCTAATTGAGGTCTCATCATTCTGAAACCCAAGGATAGCTTTTTTTACTTTTACACCTAAGACAACAACATGCACTGATTTCATTAAATAGGCCAACATCAAATAAGCTAAATCCACTGCACAGCACTTAGAATTACTGACTTTTTTTTTTTTAGGGACCCTCACCCATAGTTTGCAAACCAATGCTTAATAAGAACTTTCACTGGTACTTCTGGAGCTTCCTTTTAGCTTTTCCAGTAAGGAGGACTTCACACAGTCGGTTAACATGTAACCTGCACAAGTCAGGCAGGTTGCGGTGCCGGGGACAAGTGCCTTATCTCAACAGATCTGTGTTCTCTAAATGAGACTGTACACCAGCCATGAGACTTAACAGAGCCAAATGGCTAAACAAAGACTAAACATGCAGGTGCAGGACTATTATAAACTCATTAAATCCTAATGCTAGATGTTTCAGACAATCAAGTCTATGGCATGTCTAACCTAATGTGCACACAGAGCCTGGACCAGCAACATTGATATAAAAAAAATCTGGTATGCACAAAATATTCTACTGCTGCAATAACATCTGTGGCTACACATATCATTTGTGTAGGCTATAGCCAGCAATAAACCCTGACTCTAGGGTTAATGAATGAATAGATGACACAAAAGGGTTTGAACAATAACACAGCTCCTTAAATTCTAACATCACTTGCCACATTCTCAAGTGATATATATATTAGTAGGAAAAGGCTACATAAAAGCCTAAAAACCAAGATTTTAACCAATAATTCAAATCAGAAATAAAATAAAGACTACAAAGACAGCAGCCTAAAGACAGAAATAATAATAATAATAATAATAATATAATATGCCTCCTTCACAAGCTGCCCCTTCAGCCATCTCCTCTCTCCTCCTCCCAGCCCCTCCTGCTACTGAACTGCCCTGTCCTGCTCCTGTTCCCGTCCTGCTCCTGCCTCACTCACTGCCCTCATTGCTCTGGCCTTTAACACATCAACTACAATCTAGGTAAAAGCGATGGAGCAGTTAGTCTGTTTTACGCGCAGATAAACAACATGCGGATTTTCGCAGAAGTTCTTATCGCTCATTTGTCCGTACGCACTGCGCTGCCAGACTTCATTATATCTCGCCCTGTGCCGCCTTTAATTTAAAGCCCCATATTAATTTAGTTTGAGACAAAGGTCTATAAAATGTTAGTTGTCGGATCTCATGCTCTGCAGAGAGATGCACAGAACCCTTTTCCTCAGATGAGGACAGGGCAGTTTCACCTTGAATGACAGTGAGGGCTGTGCTGCGCAGCGTGGGGCTGATGGGAGGGGACTATGGCTCATAAGATGTGTTCGCAAGACCATACCAGTCAAAGGAAACTATGTTAGTGGTGCTTGGGAAGATTTTAAGTCTAAAGACATCCCCGGATACAACAATGTCTGATTCAATCATCTGGGTAAAATCTTTGGCATGAAACGATATCATTGTGTTTTGATCTTATATCAAAATGTGTCAATTACTTCATTGATAAACATCTATATATACAGCTTTTGTAAACAAGTGGGTCATTGGTAAAATACAGTTTATAAAACTTACATTGCATGTAAGAAGGCGAGTGCAAACTTTCTTTCTGTCTGGGTCCAGGACTCCACAATGTTTGTCCAAATCACACTCTCGCTCTGAAAACGTTACAATAATGATAAGTCAAACAGGCATACAAAAATGGTTATATACACACACACAAATAAGGGGAAATCATTATCATTAATATTTATCAGTTCTGTATGATTTTGTAACCCACCTCCCCACCCTTATCGAGGATACTCACTGGAAGCCACTTTATTATAGGCTCTTGGAATGCGGTGGGCTGGTACAGAAGAGGACAGCAGGGCATCCTTCTTTGGAGTAGGAGGCCTGTCACTGGGTATGGGCCGCATGGGTGGGCCCCCTCCATGTGGCCAGGGCGGATCTCTGAGAGACGCAGGAGGAGCACTCATCTGCGGCTCGAGGAGGGGAGGTGCCTTAAACACCTTAGGCTCAGAGTGGCTGTTGTGCGAGGACTTCTCCAGAGGTGAATGTCTGCCATGTGGAAAACAAAAATATAAAATGTGAAGAAACCCATTGCTTGCTAATTGGACTTTTATTGCAAATAAATCGCTCGCAGTGGAGAAGTGGATGTAAAACTTTAATATTACGAGGTCATTATGAATTTTGCATAATATATGCCTACTTCCAAAAACAGACAAGAAATACACCTATAGCCCCCCAGATTATAGTGCATCTTACCGTGAAGCCTCCTTGGGGCTCTTGGAGTGTCTGTACTGTGGAGGAGTTGCAGGTGAAGGAGTATTACGTGAAGGAGGAGTATTGCGTGGTGGCCCCGACACTTGGTTTCTACTTTCCCACGATGACAGAGGGAGTGTGGGTGTAGCATGAGAGGGGGAGTGGTTGAGCGGAGGTCTCGAAGGCTGGGAGCCAGGGTTGACTGTACGCAGTTTAGCATATAGCTTAGCCAGTGGCCCATGTCTACGCTCACAGTGTTTCTCAAAGGCCTGTGGCTTCACTACTTGTCCACAATGGTTACACACCACCAAGTAAAAGTCATCATGACCAGGAAACAGACCAAAGATGGACATGTCTGAAAGAACAAAAGTTAAATTACAGGTAAATTAACATATTTCTTTATACAGTTTATCAAATAATCCTTGTGGGCTGTATACAAAAGGTGAACTTTAAGACTGTGTAGTCTGTCAATTCCGTGACTACCATTCAGGGCTAAATAGGTTATTTGAATCAAAATAAAAAGCAGAACCAAGCACTGTTGTTATCAGTTGTGGTCAATGTTAAATCTGCAATAGAAATATTGGCAAATGCTTTTAGTAGTATAAGCGCTTACCTTCTTTACTGAGAGCCATGGCTTCAGTTGTCTTTTTGTCATTCTTGAGATCATCTACACCAAGACCTAAAAAGACAGCACAGCAATATGCTTACAAGATGATCTTGGAGACTTAATAATATCAGTGTGATACTGCAAAGCAAAGTTTGTCTGGAAAACTAGTCTGCTGCAGCCCTTGGTGCAGGTAGTTCATCAGTGCCAGATGATATCAGGACTAGCTCGCCCTAGCTTCACAAACGACAAGTTCCTGGGCCATCCATTCACACAGGCTCCCTTCCGCTTTGATGCCACAGTGTTTTAACTTACAAGAGCCGTGTTAAAGAGTGGCAGTGTGCGCCTTCAACTGTACGCCCAATAATCAATACAAAACAACCTAACAGTGTACCGCCTTTTATGTCTCCTTGTAAATAGCCACCGTAACAATGAAGGAAAGTAATAGCTTACCCACCCAGCACTAGGACCCGGCAGGGTCTTTGTTTGGGTAACATGGTTAGCTCAATGTCTCGTTCCTTTGAAAATAACGTCTGTTATTTTGGCCAAGCTTCCTGAAAGCTGACCATCTGAGCGCCGCTGTGCTCCCTTACCATCCGCAGCTGTTACACCAGCCCATTCCACCCAGCTCGACCAGCTTTCACCCACAAAATCATCGAGGCTAGGCACCCTCCGACCCAGAGCAGCCATTACTTTTACTGCGCGTTCACGCACCGCCATCATCACCGCGCGGCACCGCACGCGACTTGCGTCATTTATCGCGCTCCCGTGATCCAGGAACGTCCCATGTGCGCGTCACGGTGCGCGTTCTGGGAACATCTCATGGTGGTACCATGAGGTTGGCATACTCATGCTATGGATAGTCGTAACTCATGGCACCAGGTTAAAGATGCCTAATAGTTACTTAAAGGAAATGTTAGTAAAACACAATCGTGAAACAAACTCAAACACGCAAAGGACCATTTGATCTTGGATGCATTTATTGCATTCTTTTTTGCAGTTTTAGAGACAAGCAATTTCCATTCTTATGATTATTATTCTTTTAGGTAAAAGAAATAAAAGGTAAAAAATAAACATTTAATTTAATGGGGCACCAGGGCCAGTCCAAGTCTTTGAGGCGATGATTTTGAGAATAAAACAGTTATATTTCTTTTTTTTTTTTTTTTTAAATACTTATAAATAATTATATAATTTTCAATCAGATTTCAGGCCCCGAGGTATATTTCTCAGAGAAATAGAAACCTCAGAAAACCAATCTAGACTTAAAATACATGCTATTCTGAAAACCAATAGTGAAACAAGTGTTTAAAGGAGACATAAAAAAATCTAATAATAGTTTTCAAATCTTAGCTTATTCAAAGTTGTTTTATTTTATTTTTTTTAGGTTTTTTAAAATTCATACAGGTTTGAGTAATCCTGTATTCTGCAGCGTTTCAGGCTGCAGAGCTCTAACTTAGAATTATTTGACCAGTTCAGACTTAACACCAAACAAAAATGATATTCAAAAGTATTACATTGCCATTACAAAAAATATATATATGTATATTTTATTACATAATTTTAGAACTAAATTGGGATTTACCATGGGAAAAATCTAAATCATCATTTCAAATCAATAATTTACTAAATACTACAATTAAGCCAAATGTCTTCTTTAAACTCATAAGTGTCGTTGATTTCATACTCAGCAGTTGACATTACAGTAGTTTCCAACCGCAAACAACATAGAAATATATGTAATGTAAAAACTATAAAATTGGCTTTTTTATAACCTAAAAGTCTGAAACAATGGACAATACACGGCACAATTTCAACAATAACCGCCCATCCTTGAACATTTACTCTTAACTTTTCAAACCTGCTACTACAAACAACTTATTAGCTCAAACTGGGTGGATCCAGAAACAAAAACAAAACAAAAGACATGTTAATACCATCCCTTTTATTCTAGAAATATTATTTCTAACATAAAGAAATTATTCCAGAAATAATAAATTCTCATTTATTATTTCTGAAATAATAAATGATAACTGTGACCTTTAATTTTGAGCTGGATACAACACAATTCCAGGTCTCATTATTAATATTTTACTAGCGCTCAAATTATGTTCATGCCGATAACAGAAACCCATTCAGTGTATTTCTTTTAACACAAGAAACACACAGTACAAATTAATCAGTGGTTAAGGAATATGTTTCAATGATAGTTCTTATTACATTAAGTAAAGCGAATGAAGTGTAGAGATTCTGAATACAGGTGAGTGGGTGAAGAAGTCTCTCACTGGGAGTAGGAGGCTGGACCTTCTCCAGCTTCTACAGACCGGTTCGGTGGGTTTGGATCTTTATGGAATGGAGTCTCTTTGTAAATAAACCAGCAATTTCCCGCCCACAGGATCAAATTTAAGAAGCCAAAAATCTGAATACATAGACAGAAAAAAAACAATTTGCACATCAAACCATGGCAAAAACAAGGGTGCATTATTACAATTTAGTGGCAATTGTTCTACACCTTCTTCACATTACGTAAAGCCGGTGTCCCAAACTGGAACAATCTCAATCTATTGTCCAACACTTGACATTATGCCTTTATGAAGCATATAATATATCATTCTGAAGTGAAATGAGAGGTTATGCACATAGGACTCAGGGGTTTATTTATTAGCTAAAATGTCATTCAGATTCAAATATGCAAACCTTTTTACTATAATGTCTATAGTAACGTAAAAGGCGAGTTGCAAATGTTTATTCTTGTATGATAACACTTGTTTAAAGGAATATATATTGCCCAAATGTCTCATAACTTGGATGTTGTTACTGGAAACCCTATGTTGGCCCCAGTGACGTAACAGTATTAGATCTGGCCTTTGATGAAATTTAGATTGAGATCAATGTACTGTTTAGTTAAGAAGTACTCACACTGGGAACATTTAGTATTCTTATGAACAACATTTTCAAAGGCGTTTTCATACATTTTAGGAAACATACCCCATTTAAACATTTACAAAGCATTTTTGTGCGTATAAGCTTCAGTTACATACCACAGAGGCATTGAGTCGACCAATGGATGGACCATTTTTGGCCTTGCAGTGTTGGCACGTTTCAAGCAGGTGCTCAGGGCTAGTGGCCCATTTAATGTCAGTCAAACCTTTGCCCCAGGCTGAGGATGACACCAACCACAAAAAGGCAAAGCTTGCTGTCACTAGCAAGTCCTGAAAGAAATATCACAGAATGGAGAAAAGAATAGATTATCCTACAACCAACATAAGTGTATTTAATTAATTAATTTATTTATTTATTTAATTCTATGTTTGTAATACTATTTTGTTCAAATGTGTGAGGAGTCTGTCTTATTTCCTTGTTACTGCAGTTCAGGCTTATGGGATATTCTTTATTTTTAATTTATTTATTTTTTGGGCCAAAGGCTTTATTTAATAGGACACTTGAAATGAAATGGGGAGAAAGGCGGTCGAGACATCGTCGAGGGCTGGAATCAAACCCATGACCACGATGGCAGTAACCACACTTGACAGACCTGAGGTCTATCCAGTTCACAAATACAAATACATATACAAATATGAACTGTAATTATATAATTTATAGTAAGTTGTGTTGACAGCTGACTATAATATATGTTAAAGCTTGCATATGGTATGTACTGTAGGTGTGAATGTAGGGCTGTGCCATTAATTCAGAATAATTAAATTATTATTATTTTTGAATATATATGTGCCGTCATTCTGTTTTGGGAAACCTGGAACAAAGTCACTTCTCTAATGATAATTTACAGTGGATTTGAAAAAAAGTGTTGCAAAACATTATTCTGTATTATATGCCTATACTTTCTCTACATATTACTTTTGACAGTAAAAGCAAAGCAAAAAAAGCTATTTTTAAATGTTTTATTGGAATATCCCTTGAGATGTACCATATCAATCAGTCAGTCAATCATTTTCAAGGGGGTTCAAATATGTTTTATGATATTTGCCACAGTTGAGCAGCCCTATGTGAATACCTTCATTGAGTCACCATTTATCTTTAAGGCGGGCTTACACATGAATATTCTCATTTTGGATAATATGCAGAAATGTATCACTTACTATGATGGGTCCACGACTTGTCTGGCGATAAACACCTTGGAAGCCTAAGTACAGGACAAGTGAAGCAGTGCAATATAGAAAGGCAAACACCCCAACACAGACAAAGAACTCTGCTGAGGAGGAGAAATCCCCCTGTAGGTACATCTCAGATGCTGGAGCTTGGTTACATGATGGGATTGTGTAAGCATACGCTGACAACCTGGAACGGTAAGAAAAGGCAGGTAAAAAAAAGTAACACTTGTTGCCTAATGGATAAGTCACTGTTTAACAATCTCACCTTTGCAGCTTTATCCATGGAAGCAATAGAGTGTAGGACACATCATACTAGTTTTTAATAACTTTTAATAACTAAAATAGCTATCACAAAAGCTACACTTTACTGACATTCATGAACAACATATCGGCAATGAAATGATGAGCTAATCACTTATCGCTGTTATCGCTGCTCAAACTAAATCTAAAAATCTGAGGTTAGAAATTACAACCTGCAGTTCATACTACTAAATGAACTGAGGTGAACAGTCCAAAGGTGATGTGGCATACAATTTATCGTATCTAAGCAGAAAAAATATATTTGGTGCAATTTACATTAACTTCAAATACACTGTACCTGAAGGGGTAGCCAAAAACGGCAATTGCATCCTGGGGGTCCAAATCTGGACATTCAACTGTCAAGCTAGTCGTCCCACTGTAACCTCCAGTTGTAGCAAAGGCAAAGATGGCAAATACCTGAAGAATAACGTGTATTATGTCATTTATTACATTCAACTTCACAAAATTATTTCTGACTAGAATAATTTAGCCTGGCATAGCAAGATCAATTTTATCTCTTCTACTGATGATGCAAACAGGGGAGTAGCTCAATCATGCAAATGACACACACTCATTTGTGACAGTCTAAACATGATTAATCTAGTCAATTAACAATAAAAACAAAAACTGAAACAAAAACTGAAATGTTGAAGAAGATGACTCAAAGTGACCATCTTGATTGGTTTGAAAAAGAATCACAACTAATGAACTTGTCCAATTCAATGTTTACAGCTTTAACAGTTTTTTCTGTAATCAGCCTCATGTGTGTGTGTGTGCGTGTGTGTGTGTGTGTGTGTGTGTGTGTGCGTGTGCGTGTGCGTGTGCGTGTGTGTACTATATATGTGACTGTCTGTGGGTGGGTTGTGTGGTTCTGTGGATCAGGTGGTTGTGGGGGTGGTTGGGTGAGAAACGGCCATGTGAGAATGTTTTTAATGCACTGTAAAGCACTTTGTGTTACATTTTGAACATCATGAACATACGTTTGATTTGATGTGACACTTTCTACTGCCAGGCTAATAATTTACATGATAAATTTTCAGATTGTTTACACATAATTTACCCTTAATTGCTCAAATTAATTTAATACATACACTATATGTTAGCACAGAGCAGTGAAAACGCAAATACCAACACTTGCCACAGCTGAAATAAACACTTTCATGGATTTAGAAATAAAGTAAAAGAACTTTAGAAATTCTATCAAAAACAAAGGATAGTTTAACATTTTAAATTGATGTAGACTGACAGATTAGCCAATTTTTGATGTGGCAGCACAGAAGTCAATGTATCCTGTGTGTTATCTTGGTGTTTGGTAAAAAAAAAAAAAATCTGAACAGTCAGCAGTAGACTCTAGTGCTGGGACAATAGCAGGAAGGCTGAACACAATGGAACACTTCCTCTTCAAACAGGTCCATGTCCATGATCAAATTATGGGATGAAGTGGTTTTCAAATCAACGAATAAAAGAATCTGCTCTGTTTTCTACTATTCCTGTGACATCCTCTGTTCAACCTGTCAGGAGCAGCCTGCAGTGCGTCACCTGAAGATCCATCTCCAGATCTTGAGCTGGGTTGATGATTAGGTCTAGCTGGGCAGGAGGATTCTTTGCATTCACAAGTTGTTAGCATCTCCAACTCTTTATCCATTAGAGCTATTCTTTCAGCTTGTCTAAATGTCTAAATAAATTTCACAAACAGATAACTAAAATGCATAATAGCGTCAAGTAAGAGCTTGGTTGAATGATTCCAGTGTTTACTTTTTCACAAATTTGCGGTGTTCTCATAATAACTGTCTGGTTAGAGCTTGGTGAATTCTGGTTGATCTCCTTAAAAGACAGTCTATGTGCATCTGTTTCATTCTATTTTTAGAGTCTTTATAGACAGGTCAAGTGTTAAAACAGTACACAAAACACAGCAGGCCTGAAGAAGCCTGAGTTGACCCCAAGAGAGCAAGAAATATTATGCCTGAAATGTATGTAGTAGCAGTGTCATAACATTTCTTACAGCGTTCTAATCCATTGGTTTGTACAGACTATGTGGAGTTGATTAGTATTTAAGTCAGGTCCACCGTTCAAACAATTTGTTCAAAAATATTGTCCTCAAAAGCACGACAAAGCTACAACATAGTTAAGAGTAGCAGAATTAAGCAATAGACTTAAAATCCAGTGATTTACAGTACATAAAACAAACTTTTTTTTTTTTAAACATTTTTTTATTTACTGTAGCCTCAGTCCATCTCAATGAGGCAAACAGCAAAAAGTTGTAGGCTTGTTGTAGGCCCAACAACTGAATAATCTGAATAAGTGAATCAATGTTTCTTTTATTTACATTTAGGCTTCTTTAGCCTATTCAAAATACTTAACATCAACTTACTCACCTATTTCAACCCATGCTCTCCAAATGGGCAACATGCAAGATTTGCCACTAGTGTCTGCAAACTCCCAAGACATAAGTGTCTTGCACAACAACATAAATCATGTATTCATTATGGGACTCAAACTACTAACCATATCCTTTTTACACAAACACAGATTCACCTTACCATTTTGATAACAGCAGCAACATAAGAAAAACATTTTTTTTTTTTAACATCAAGACAAATACAATGACTTACCCACTCTAAAAGGCGAATGAATCCTATGGGTTCCTTCAGTGGCCCCAGGTCCAATTTAAAGCCAGACACCAGTTTCTATGAATAAAGGATACAACAATTGGCATCTTAAACTAGAATAATAAACTTTTATTGTATTGTAGTCTTCTGCTGAACCTGACTGCCCTGGCTGTAACCCTAACGGGCATAGGCCACCTACCTGAACAGAGTCCATTTAGCAGCCAAAAAAAAAAACACTTTAGTCTGTGGAATAGCGAGCAAACGGATGGCAACACTACCTTTAAGCAGTGGTGATAAAATACATTAGAACAAAATTAGAAAACAACTGCCACTGTCTGTCAGCAGCAGGCGGTGAATCCCGAGCCAAACTTAGAGTGTTGTCAAAGACAAGTGCACAGCTGACCAGCTGAGCTGAACATTCTCTCATGCAACTGGATGCTTCCGGCTTTCCCTTCAGGATAAAATTGTTACATGCCGAGGGCGTGATCCTCAATAATCGATACTGTTTACAACGAATGGGGTGCAAAAATAAATAATCAATATTTCAATCAATGTGCGCTTGCCTTGTTTGCAGAGCGTTCTGCGTTCTGTTTAAAATGCATTTCTTATAGTGATAGCCAGGCCTAGTAAATGTACATACACTTGCACTGACTAAAACGAATGTAAATGTTGTAAAATGCACGCAAATGTGAAGTCACGTAAAGTCACGACAAGTCTGTAAAATAGACCGAACGGCTTGTGTGGGCGGAGCCTCGCTCTTTGGCCCCCTCCCGTGTTTTCCTTTACATCCGCCATTTTGCTTGGGTCTACGACAAGGAGCATACGGGACCGGGTTGTGTCTTCTTTCTACAACAACTTTTGCATTTTTAAATATTCCTGACTGGTAATTGCTTCAACATAATAATCGCATATTTTAACAACACCATACACATTACACGTATAATTACCGTACGCTTCTGTCCTAAATAACGCTCAGCACGAAGTTAGCATGATGCTAAAGCTAAGGTCGTAATGTCTATGTGTTGTGACTAGGCCTTCATATATTTATACTTACTGTCGACGGGCCTTACGAAGTTGTATAACAGCAGCTATGCTTATCGCCCAGCTAAAATAAAAACATCACATCTAATTGATAACAACGGTGTCATTTTACGCTTGTTGTAAATACCAGGATTAGTGCTTTCAGTGTACATTTGGCGTTCAGCATTGAAATATGATGAATAATAACTCTAGACCTTTACGATCATGTGTGTTATGTAACTTATTTTTATTCAGTATGAGGTTTATGCTTTTCAAAACCTTAAACCTGGCATTTCTCGCCTCCCCAAAAATATGTGAAAATATATTACACTGGAAAACGTAGATTTACATACTGATACACTTGCGTAATAACCACTGATAAGCGGCAAAACAGTCAAACATGACTGGCTTCACTCTGGTTTCACTCTCATTGAACCGATCTTATATGAGGAAAGATAGGAAAATAGCGAAATATAGAGAAATAGAAGAGATTACTTTACAAAAGAGGGAAGTCGCTGCAGAAACAGATTTTTTTTTAAAAGATGCTGAAACGTTATAATTTATCATTTCTGTGACTGTTTTCATAATGTGTTTGTTCACTTGTCTATTCATAATTAACCTGTTTTCAGTTCCCAGCTGTTGGGGTGTGATTTTTTTTTTTTTTAGGTTTCAGGTACCATCTTGGCCTTTTTTGGAATTATTTGGATGTGAATTTTGTTCCCCCCACGATTTTTCAGAAGATTTTTTTTCTTCAACTTGAGCATCCTGCTGTCTTTATCTGAATGTCAAGTTAAGCACGTCCCTTTCTAGAAGACCAGACGAAAGTTGAAGAGTTTCCCTCTTTATTGTCATCATTTTTGGCTCACGGTTTGAAATATATTATAGATATTTTTTCACTTTTTTTAGGCGTTTTTGAGCCTTTTTTCCAGTGGCACCCTTTTAATTAAAAAAAAATCCCAAAAGGACTTCCAAAATCCTACAACACCCATAGTGATTAGTACATCGAAAAGGAATTTGGTAGCAACACAAGTGTCTGGACAGTCCTCCCCTTTTGTCCTCTTTTCTTATGGATCAAGTGTTCCTTCAGGATTCAGTTGCCAGAAGATTCACTACCAGCCGCACACCCAGGAGGGTCACCTGTGCTCCGCTGCCTCAGGTAAAGTTTCCCTCAGGGTTATTGTGTTCCCTCTCAAATTAGTCTTCTAAGCTCTAGTCTTCTGCTCTGTGCACAATTAAATGGTTTTGTTTATCTCACCAAATGAGGGTTGTCAAAAGTGTTTAAAATAAGATAGTAACCAGTATTAAAATTATAGTATCCAAACTAGATACTCATTTGAGCGCATATTAAAAAAAAATCATAAACAGGACACAATTACATATTTCCTGAAGATTTTTACACTGACCTTCTTGAGCTTGACCTGGATCAAATATAAATTGTGTATAGGCATAGTGTATTACTTTTAAATAAACTAGATAAATACTAAATAAACAATTTAAAATGTGTTTTTTGTAGAATAATTTTGTTGTGGATGTAGTATTTGTGGTACATAGGTTCTTATAGGGGCTCCATCAAGTAAATCAATTAGTTGCAACCAAATGATTATTAAAATAATCATCAGTATACTATTCTCCGCTAGGATCCTCAGACAGCTTCTCTTCAGCTTCATTTGTACAAATCTTATCATCACGTGATTTTGTGTTCTAAACAAGAAATTGGTTGATCGAATGAATAATCACTGGACTAACTGATTTACAAAGTTATTGTTAGTTACAGCCCTAATCTCTTATTACGGGGGCAGACTGTAAATCTCCTGCCTCGGGGCTTAAAAGGACCCGCGAAATTTAAGTACTTACTTAGTTCTGCTTAATGACAAGTAAAAGTTCATTAAAGAGGGGTGGTACTAAAATTTTACACGAACTGTTATATGCAGCTACAGCGTGAAACTAGTTGTTCATTGTTCATGTTTTCAGGGAAGGTTCTGTCGACCTTGAAAAGAAGCAGATACTGGGTCGGAAGGGTGTTATCCAGTCACCTGTTACTCCAGACACACGAAGATTATTATGACTAACCATGGAGATGACTGCTACTTCTTTTACTATTCCAACTGCTCTAAAGTAAGACATGTGATACATAACTTGACTTTACATTTAAGAACAAAAATCATCTTAACAGTTGACTTTTTTTTTTTATCAGGGAGACAGTTGTCCGTTTAGACACTGCGAAGCTGCGATTGGCAATGAGATTGTCTGCAACCTTTGGGAGGAGGGCCGATGTTTCCGTCCTGTCTGCAAGTTTCGTCACATGAAGATCACAGTAAGAAAATCACTTTCATTTGGAAAATGAAGCAGACAGGAGGTGATTATTCATTTCATTGAAAACAAAAAATCTCCAGCAGTTATAAGGAGCCAATTTGAAATGCTCACAGGATTTCCGCAGAGTCTTAAAATGTCTTTAATTAGAAATAGGAAATTTAAAGTGAAGTCACTTATGAGTTTTAAGGTAAGCTCACTGCGCAGTAGTGTCTTAGTGCTCAAGACCAACCTGGAGACTGGAACGCATTTGGAATCTTGTCATGATCTCAAGAGCTCCTTGGCTCGGTCTTTCACTTACTCGAAGGAAACATGTCTCGGACTCAACATGTTTAGGACATTTACATTTGATTTGAATTGTAGACTTTTGAGGAAATGCGCACATATTACACGTAAATTATTAAGACATGTTTCCAGCGCCAACACAGAGTTAATCTCTAAATAGGCTACGAGAAAACAGCAGAGGAGTGGGGCTCCCTGCTCTCACACACCCTCGGGTTTGGGACGAGTCATGGGTTTGGCCACTGCCTTCACTATGTGACCCTCTCTCCCTCCTCACACATCCGTATCTGTTCTGTCCTCTCCACGCTTCTGTCCTCCTTGTTCGAGTCTAACTTGCAAACTGATCGCTCATTTGCCGATGTAAAGCCTATATGAAGAAAATGTTGCGTGTACATGTATATCTTTGATCCTATGCGCTTTTTGCGATAATTGTGAATGAAGCTGTACAAGTCCTGGTGCAGAGTCTGAGCATGACACAATCCCATGGTGCAACTAGAAGTGACAGTGATGTGTAACGCAAGTGCATCTGAGAGGAAGAGACGGAGAAGAGAGGGAGAAACCAAGGGAGGAGAGCGGGAGAGGCTGAGGGAGGGGAGAGGGAGAGACTGAGGTAGGATAGCGAGAGAGACCAAGGTAGGAGAGAGGGGGGGAGAGGGAGAGGCTGAGGAGAGAGAGGGAGAGACCGAGGGAGGGAAAGGCAGAGGAGAGAGGGAGCAACCGGGGGAAGAGAGGGAGTGACCGAGGGAAGAGAGGGAGAGACTGAGGGAAGAGAGGGACCATAAAAAGTGTTTACAGTTCTTATAACAAAAAAAGAAGCTTAATAATATCTAAGATGTTGGGGGCTAAGATGGGTGCTAATTGTTATAGTGTTGATATTAGGCCTATAATATGTATGTATGTAACTTATTTTTCTTAAAGTTATGTTTATTGAATGTGTGCATGGTCTTAAATTCTGATATCCAAGTTCTTAAAAAGTCTTAAATTTCATACTAGATGTTGTGCAGGAACCCTGGGCTGGGCATCGTGACAGTTACAATTCAAAATAAATTTATAAACACACACACAGTTAAACTAATAAAATGGCTTTCACAATTAATTACATCCTGTTGCACTTACATTTTTAGTCACCAAGAAAATATGCTTACAAAAAGTTACAACTCTTTTCAGAATCGATTCTTCCCTGCTCTGGCAAAATCTTTGATGCAATCTTGATATTGTATGACAGCTTCAGTTGGCTCATGGATGTTGCCTTTTTTTTTAACAGCATAACCGTAAAGAGATTGCATGTTACTGGGAGAACCAGCCAGCGGGCTGCCAGAAGCCGCACTGCGCCTTCTTTCATGAAAAACCCCGCTGCATCGACGGGCTTTATGTTCCACCAGACAAAGGTGAGCGCACTTAAAGCTCACTCTGATTATGTAATAAAGAACTACAAGAATTTCCCCTTGAGGTTAAATAAAATAAATTCTGATTCTGATCCTTAGAACATATTATCAACTCCACTGTGTAAGAGACCTTCTGCAATTCCCCAACAATGTTTCAGGTATAAAGAAGAGTGAGGAAGTGCCCCAAGAGGAGCCGGTGCCCTTACAGCCAACTTTGTCCACTGCAGCCAACCCCCAGGTCAGAGGCGTTAAAAAGAGCGAATCACAGGAGCCCGTCCCAAGCCCAACCCACCCCCCAGTGGTCATCAACCCAGCAGATGACGACGAAGATGAAGAGGGTAAAAGCTCTTAAAAGCCTATATCAATATTTTCACAACATAGTTCAATTTTTTATTTTTACATATATATTTCTTATTTTTCAGACCAGTTCTCAGAAGAGGGAGAGGTTGGAGTGTCTCCTAGAAAGCAACCAGGAGGTCCAAAATCAGGTATAACCAAAAATGCAACAGATAGTGCTGCACTGTGAAATATTTTGAAATTGACCTACTGTCTGCCTGTTTTCAACAGCTGAGTCTATAAACTTTGGGGTCAGCACACTGGAGGAAATCCGTCTCAGGAGAGCTTTAAAAGCAAGCATGAAAAAGGCTCTGTATTCTTTCCCTGGTGCTGATTCTTCTACCAATGGTGGCAAAGAAAACATTCAGTCCCCTTTTAAGCAGATGAGAGATGGTAAGTCTGCAAGACTAATGCATTGGAGTTAAAGTCCAGTTAATAGAGAGTGTGTTTTCTGCTGTAGATTTTAGAGGTGGAGATGAACTCCCTTTGAGAAGGAGTCTTGCGGAGCGCCTCGGCAGAGTTATGGATGAGGAGCAACCTACTGTACCATCTCAGAAATGTAAGACAGCTTGTAACAATCATTGAAATGATGGACAATTGTATGAATTTTTCTCATTCATTTTTCTATTTGTCTCCTTGTGCAGCTTCAAAGTCAGTTAAGCAGAGACTTACATTGCCATCAGATCTTGTTGCAGCAACATCAGGTAACAGATGCAATTTTAAAAACTTTGTTATCATCAAAAGATCATCCATTTAACTACTTTATTGTTACTTTATCATAGAAACAAAGCCCAAGAAACCTGAACAAATCCGAATTAAAACATTGGAGGAGATTAAACTAGAAAAAGCAGCAAAGTCCCAGAACCCAAAAGAGTGTTCAGCTTCAGAAATTGCCATCACTCAAACAATTACTACCAAAACCCCTAAAGCTATCAAGAGAGCCATCACTGTCAAAGATAATTCAATCGGCAATGTTCGAACCTTCTCAGAGATGCTTCACGTAAAAAAGAAAAGACAAGAAGAGACTCAGAAACAAGACAAGGATCTGAGTGAGAAGAGTAAAGACAAAAGCCAAGACAAAGCAGAAGGGGTCGGGTCCCTTGCAAAAGAGGGTGCAGGCGAGATCAGAGTAAAGACCCTGGAGGAGATCCGGCGGGAGAAAGCTGCCCGGCTCCAGGCGCAAGAGGAGATTCAACAGGGTGCGACAGCTGACCCCCAGGAGTCCAGTGCTAAGAAGCCCCGACTGCTACGCCTAAAGAAGGCAGCTTCACTGAGTAAGACACAATCTTCAGCCATGTTTATTTTGATTTAACAGAGAAGTAGCTGCATTGTTTCACATCTTCAAATGCAGTTGAGATTTATTTTCTTGTGTTCTGTTCAATAGGCAAAGACATATCTCACAGGAGTGAAACTGTAACTGAGAAACCAGAGAAGCCCCTTAAATCTACCCCTCCTCCCAACGAGGTACTAAACTCACTGTTGTCTGGGTCATCTCAATTGTGTCTTAGCAGATGATAAAATGCAATGCAGTGTCTATTTTTTCTGTTATATATTTTAATGCATGCCTGATTTTATTGTGGTTTATGTTTTACTATTATTTTTCATTGTTTCATGTTTCACCGTATCACTGTAGAAGTTCCTGGGTTGTGAATTTTTTTTGCACAGGCAATGGCAACAGACCTTTTGTTGATTCTGATAAACTATTGACCATTTTATATGTTTCTGCAGTCTTCTAGTAACAGTATAAAAGTGAAGACCTTTGAGGAGATCATGCGCGAGAAACGCCTTCGCAAAAATGACTCCGAAGAGCCGGCCTCCTCCAGCTGCCACACCAAAAACTCTGCTGTTATGGATCCTCCTGCACAGCAGTTAACAACTTCAGCTGTTAAGAAGAAAGGTCTTGCCAAAGTCACATTTACACTGGACTCCTCGCCCACCCCTGATTCAGGTGTTCACCAAACCAAGAGTAGTCCGTCCACAGTCACTTCTGCTCCTGTAAAGAACGGTGTCACCAGGGAGACGTCCAAGACTGTCACTTCAGAGAGACAGACTCAAGAGACAGGAACAGACAGCAAAGGTACCAGAGTACTATTTTGAAACTGGAATCATGTCATCTCAATTAAAACATTTATTATGTTATCCCTCAGTGAGACCCAAACTGAATGTAAAGCTGTCTGTTGTGAAGCCGAGTGTACATCTAAAGCCTGGACAGAAGAGAAAAGCTCCAGAGCGCTCTGCTGTGGCTGCAGTCAAGCCTCTGAACAGCACCTCCAAGGAGCCACAGTCTGAAGCGGCCTGTGCAGACACACAGGTAGGACCACTGTGCACCTGCTAAACCGAAGTTAGAAATACACAGCCAGGTCTGGGACAATCACCTCACTGTTCATTATTTTATGCTTCCAGGTATTCCCCTCTGCATCCCTGGACAATGAGAGTTCAGATTTTCTCTGTAATCCGGTCACCTCCTCTGACTCTGCCTGTAAGCCCGCACCTTCGTCGCAGGCCCAAGAGCCCCTGGCCCCAGACACCTCTACAATTACACCAAGGTTAGTTCTCAGAAAACATAACACTTCTAAATGGCTTTAACTCCTTATGCAGCATATGGGCAGAATGTGGCTAGTTTGAGTAGTTCATGAGTAGTAGGAGGTTACTAAATGAACAGTATATTAGTTGAATGACCAACAATGTCTGAGCTTCTAAAGCACAAGTGTCAGATTGGCAGCCTGCGGGCCGTATTTGTAATTTATAATATTAATGGCCCGCCAATCCTGGAGCCAGGTGCCGACCACGAATATTTCAACTTTCCTCAACAAACAAATGGACAGAGAACACTCAGGGTGTGACAGCAGGACTTTCAGGTCAGCTCAGAGAATCTCAAAGTGGGAGAACCATAATTTTGTTTGTTTGGTGAACTAATTTGGTATCCAAATAAAGTTAGGCTTCATTGTGTCATGAAGCGAACATTGCAAATACACGCTCTGTCAGATTTTAAGATCGCTGCAGCCATACTTTGTTGAGACAAACAAATGGCACTAGTTGTCTAAAGCTGCAGATGCTTGGACTTGCTTATGATTCTTGCAATTCACTAGAACAAGAGCCAGTGTTAAACCACTGAGAGGAGCTGGTAAAGCTCCAGGCTTGTATTATTGGGTCAAATAATACATTAAATTAATGGTTAACATGAGCTTTTTACTAAAACCCTTAGTATGAAGGTAGATTGTGGTTTATAAGCTATTTTCATTTTTCAAAATTCATCAAATAAACATAAAATGTAAAACTACTGGAAACTAAAATCACGAATATATATATTTCGTGGAAATATATACATTATTGATTATTTAGAAATACGTAATATAGGACGCTTTAGGTATTTCTCTGTTTGGGACCCTGGCCAGCTCTGATTTTTTTTTATTTGGCCTCCTCTCAAAATTAATTTGACACCCCTGTTCTAAAGGCAAGCCTGTAGTATCTGACCTAAGGCAAATTCCTATTATTGACTTCCCATTGGATAAAACTAGAAATGGTTTACAGCTTTATTATGCAGCTCTGTTTTTCTTTCAACAAAAAATTAAAATGTCCTTTCTAACACATTCTGCATGGACATTTGGGTATCACGTCATGATGAAAAAAAAGTCATTAAATCAATGCAGCCTGTTTACTAGCCTCGGAGCATACTGGGTCCAGTGGAGGTTTTTTCATGGACACCCCAACAGTCTGAAGTGGTTTTCGGGTCAATAGTTGAGTACTATTCTGTGTTATCGCTTGAACTTGCGTAAACCTCTGCTTTGGCTGGTGAAATATGCACAGCAAATACATGCTGATTCCTCCTCATTTGAGTGTAAACAAAGCATAAAACCTCTTGTGCATCATCACTGCACTACGCATCTTTACTTCATTTAAGTTACACAAAAGAGTACAGTAAACGCTTGTCATAAAATTAACCCAAAACATTTTTCCTCCCAGCCGCAAACCAGCCAAATCACGAAGGACCAGTGCGGCTGTGAGCCGGCTGTCAAGCATCACAGCCCCGACATCAGCAGTGGATGACTTTGATGAACTGATAAGTGAATTCACCACTGACGACCCTTTGGAGGACAGTGTGGACCCCGGCCTCGGAGAAGACGACCTGCTGCAGGAGCTGTCTGACATGATTGACAGCTGAAGACTTAGGACTACTTTACTGGGTATTATGACATCAAGAAAACACCAAGAAGACACCATCTATTATTCAAGATGCACTCAAATAAATTTTAAAATTTGTATTACATTTTGTTTTTAATTGATGTATTCAGTCCATCCCTTGTGTTTCTTTTATGACCCTGCTTTCACTGTTGAGAAACTGGTGCTCAGAAAAGTATATGTGGACATGCTCAGGTCATCATTGATTAAAATGTGAGTGCTTCATAGATGTGTATACTGTGTATGCAAAATGAAAAGTGAGAAAATAATGAACTGTGTAGCACTTCGCTCAGTTTAGTTATACAACTGTTTAGTTTACGTAACTAGGTCGTCTAAGTCTAATGTGACTGGCCCAAGTAGTTCTTTTATTTGGCTTCTGGATATGTTTTCACTCCTCAAAATCTGTATTAGACCTCTGAGAGAACTTTCCAAATGGCTTGTCCTTATCCTTATTATAATTATTATTTTATTGTATTTAGCTTGTCCTTGGATTTTAGTTATATATGAGATCTCTTATCCTTAATGTTTTTATACTTGTTACTGTTACTGGTTTCTCATGTCTCCTGTATTACTGTATTGTAAAATTATGTAAATAAAAAGATTTTAATGACATCACTGAGATTTTTCAATGGGTTAATAAGTGCATAAATCAATCAAATATTAGGAGATCTTAGCTGGTACATCACTGGGTGGTCCTGCCAGAAATATAAAGTACTGAGTTCCAGTACGTTCTGACCATAGTTCTCTCTCCCATTAACCTTACGCATGTCGCAGCCATAGACCGTACATATGGTCTATGGTCGCAGCGCTCCTGTTCTCTACACTAGTGGTTCTCAACCTGAGGGTCCCCAGATGATATGAGGAAAAATTTAAACCAGGCTGAGCACCCATCAAATGGTAAAAGTAGATTCCTATTTTCTGTTACTGTCAAAGTACATTTATCAAGGTCTGAATTCTCAAAATAAAGTCAAACATTAGACATAAGGCTACTTGATCATATCATGAGTCGCCTGTTGTTTGTGTTTGGGGGTCGCGAAGGTCAAACGTTATTTTGGGGGTCATGACAGAAAAGATTGAAACCCGCTGCTCTACTCTGATTGGCTGCTTTCATTGTTGGTGGGCACATTTTTCTCTGTCTCCGATTGGATCAGTTTCTCATGTCCCGCTTTATTTGTGCTGTCATCAGCTGTCATTGATTACTTTTTCTTGTGCTTGCATTTGATTGGACGCCAGTAGAAGTAGGCGGGGATAAAGGCCGTCAGCGCTGGATTCACCTCGACGAACATTAAAACTAAATAAACGGGGACGATCACGTTTTATAAAGTGCTTGACACGGAGATGAACCCATCTCTTGACAGAACAGAACTTTACACACTGAGGATAAACTGCACCGGGAAGATACAGAGCATGTTCAGCGGGACACCAGAAGTAAGTCTTTGCTAACCTGAGGCAAAAGTGAAATAATTAGCGTGTAAACACTGACCCTGCAGTTTCCCCTTTCATTTCAACGGGATTAACTCAACCTGCTTTGATTTCTTTCTTTCAAACCAACTGCATTAAATGTAAACTTTATTTTTGCAAACTTACGTCTCTTAGGACCTCATTTACATTACATAATTTATTTACCAATGTTGTAATTGTTTTAGAGCCCCAAAACCTCTGCAAAAATCCACTTTCCCCATTCTTTTCAATAGGGCACAGTGATTCCTGCTTATATTTCCGTTTTCCTTTTCATACCAACTTCATTTAAATTTCAGGCGGAGAGATTTGGTTATATATACATCATCACCATCATCATAAAATGTCAATTGTCCCACTAAATATCCTGTCAGCTCTATTTGATTACGCATGCACAGCAGCTTGAAATGAATATAAATCCGCAACATAATTTAGGTGTCTCAAAGTAAAGATATACAGCATATCTGTAAATGCATAGGCGACAACAACATTGGACACACGCAGACATTGAACTGAGAGGATATCGCGAGTGACCCATGTTCTGAACCTGGTCCTCTAGCACCATCCAGTGGTTTCCTCGTATAGTGCAGAGGTCTGCTAGGTCTGTGTTTGTACCATAGAACAGTGGTTCTCAAACTTTTTCTGTCGCGACCCCCAAAATAACAGTAGTTCAGATTCGCGACCCCCAAACACAAAAAATAAAAATTAGCCTTATGTCTAATGTTTGATTTTATTTTGAGAATATAGACCTAGAAAAATGACTTGGGTGTCAAATTTTTCCCCATCATCTGGAGACCCATCATTTCGCGACCTCCCATTGGGGTTCCGACCCCTAGTTTGAGAACCACTGCCATAGAAGATTTGTCACTTAAAAGCAACACAGTTATGAATTAGGTCTTATGTAAGGATACTTCTCATCTCATCTGGTGAGAAGGAATTCATAACTCACAAATAATAACATAATAGTTCCAACACTTGGCTCTTTTTTTTCCCATAAAGCGCCAAAAAAAGGCTCCACCTCTTGTTTCAATCAGTTTGTGAAATGGTGGAATTGGTGATTTATTAGACAGATAAGGTTTGAAAAGCAGTACAAGACCCTCCATTCAAACATGTCAAGCCATCTGCAGAGCATACCATCATTGTGGGCCAGCACTACTTCCTTTGTTATGTGTTTGAAAAATGCACATTACAAGCTTTGTGGATCCTGGATAAAGTGTGCCACAGTAGCGTAGAGGTTAGCACAGGTTCTTCACAGCAAGAGGGTCCTGGCTTTGCCTTCCTGGTGGTGTATGTTTCCTCCTCTACAGGACAATGGATGGAAATTAGCCCAAGCCTATTCTTGCATGTTTAAATGTATCATGTAGGTTCATTAACATGCACTGTCTTGACCAGATAAACAATCAAACAAACAATCTGACACTTCCCTTCCTAACCCTTCATCTTGCTTAGAAATGAGCTTGTCAGTGATGGTGTTCAGCGGTATTAATCAGACATAGAATTGTATGTGAGTGTTGTCAGCTGCTTACTGTTGTTACCATAAGTTGAATGTGTTCACTCACGTCTGTGCACAAACCACTAACATTCTGTCACCAGAGCGATGTCTCTCAGCAGACTCAGCCCACATGGTCTCCACACAGACAATCTGTTAGCAGGAGGAAACTTGTGTGTGCACGCTCTCAGTATGTGGTGCTTTTGCACCTCCATGTTTGTCAAAAAGGAAGTATATGAATCTTAACAGATGGAAGCACTCAGATGTACGACAGCAAAATTAGATGCTTCCTGCGTCAACACAATCTCCAGTGGGTCTAAAAATAAACAAAAATCCAACTCAATTTCCAAGTTTTATCAGCACATGCGACCACAGAGACACGCATTTAATAACTGTTCTTTTTCTTTTCTTTTTTTTTTTTTTTGCTGTGGGTCAACAATCAGTTGAGACAGTGCACTGGTTCTGTTGCATTCTGCTCTGCTAAGAAGGCTAAAGAAATTAGTCATGAAACCAACTGCTGGACTATAAAGCCATAACATGGGGAGATTGTTGCCAGGTTTACATGATGAAACACTAGAACAATTAGCAATTCTGCTGTCACCATGATGTGCATGCAAGTGTGGGCTTATGTTTGTGTGTGGGCTTATGTTTGGCATGTGAAGTAGCCTAATGTAGCCTACTATAACTAGATAAACCAGAACACCACGAGAGCTTCACACACATTGTACTCACAATATTTTGGATTATTTTTATATATTAAGATTTCCTAGCTCGAACGCTTTATTTGACATCTGGGCAGAAATGAAATGAGAGACATTCAGCAAATTGTTAAAGCCAGGAAGCGACTGTATCACCGGCGAGCAGAGGTGTTTGATTTTCAAATGACTGAAAAACAGTTGGCTATTGCTTGTGACTGTAATGCTATTTGAAAAGGATAGCAAGACAGCATAAATCAGCTCACTTGTTGTTCAGCTAAGGCAATTCTTTATGGTCAGATTGTGGTAAAACAAAGCTCAGAGAAACAGAGCAGTGCATCCAGTTCGATTTTTGTATTGTGCTTTTTAAAAAGACTCAAAAAGTTACACTCTAGTCGTTTTTCATTCATTTGACTCAGTACTTGGTGGCGGTAAGCTACCTGTGTAAAAATGAACACATTTTACTGTTCCACTGCGCTCAGTGTCCCATGTTACCCGTATTTACCCCAACTGTTCATATGTTGTATCTAGAGGTGCAAAGGTCAGAATAACACATTTCTGAGTGCCATACATTGCCACAGAAACATGATAATCAACAATATTCTGCCACTGCCATTATGCCACTGACAGAATAATCCTGAAAGTTGTTAAACCTTGTGAACCTTTTTCTGAATGTACAAGATTGTTTAAAATTTTGATCTGCTTAACACAAATGGCAGAATGAAACACTTTTATTTGTAGCTATTATTTGTAGCTATTATGAGTAGCTGAAACTATGTATTGTAATAATGTGAATGTTTTAAAAATATGCACAATGTGAGTATATGGGTTTAAGTAAAATATGCTTGCAAAAAGCGTTAACGACAGGAGACTCAATAAACATTGAGATTCATCAAGATCGCCCACCCCACTCCTAAATAACAAAAAAAAAAAAACTGCTAATACACATAAAAGGTACACTTTAAACATTGAGCCCATAAATGTATTGTTCCATCCAACATTTATTGAATGATAAATCAATATAGTATGAATGACAGACCTAAAAAATACAAAGATCTGCTGTGCATGCATTTCAGAACGACCTCAATTCCATTGGCAAATGAGAAAATGAAACAATTAACTGTACAGTATTGGCCTATTTATACAACCGAACAGTGTTGTCCATAATCATGAATCTTGTCCCTGGCTCAGAGTGATGGACTTCAAGCCTCTGGAGAACAGGAGCAGCGAAGACAACAGGATGACAGCACGTATCAGAAGCGTCTCCATCGGGATAGTTTCACACATGAAGCCTCTGGCCGCTCCCAGCTCTGCTCATCGGCTGTCTGTCTCCCCCACCTGCCAAGTGCATGACAGCTCTCCCAGGACCTACTTTAACAAGAAGCCCCCGGGGTTCAGATGGAAAGACAAAGGATTGTAGCAAATTGTAAATGACCCCCAGGAGTACATCTCCGGGTTCCTCTGTCTGGTGTGACATGCCAGCACAAATACAAATGGAGGTAAGTCTTTGTCTAAGAGGAATATGAGTACTTGTCATGTGTTGTGGCTCACTCTGGGAAAAGTTGAGGTAAATGTAGCTGAACAGAATGCATCCACAGAGGGCTGAGCGAGAGTTTTCCCAGGGGTAATCAATTAGCTTTAGCTGTGGAAAAGTTGCCTGCAATAATGGATCAAAAAGGAGCGTAATTGCAGTCTGTAGCTTTGTATAAGTTTACTAAGTCACCTTCTTGCCTAACAGTCCAGCATGCTTATCGTTTCAATTCTAGCCTTAATGAGACGTTCCGATTAGCACCTCCCTGCCTCAGCTCCCCAGAGACACCGTAAATATGGAAGGAAAAAAAAGCCATGATATCATCTATTTTAAGCATCTATTCATCAGGTTCAGAATGTATTAATACACTTAAGATTGTCACCAGCTTTGTGGGAGAAGCTGTACTCCAATCAGAGCTTGGCACATGCATCTGTCTTTTGTCAAACATAATGCATATTTACATGGCAATGCTGTGTCAGACAAAAAGAAAGAAGCGGAAAGAAAGCTGCTGACCATATCTCCCTTTTTAGTTAATTGTAGGTAATTGGGTAATGTTTGTGTTACATTATTTAAAGGGGACAGATTATGTAAAACTAACTTTTATGAGATTTTGACCATGTTCTACTGTTCTCACTCATCTTTAACTTACTCAAAGTAGTATTTAGTGATAAAATTCTTGGTCGACTAAAGACCTGCCCTATTGACCGATTAATCGACTAAAAGGGGGTGTGGCACAGATGTATCAAAACTATGAAGTATTTCCATGTATCTAACCCAAACTGCACTCAAAAGACAACAATTGAGGGGAAATTCATGCAAAAACTACAATTTTCACTGATAAATACTAGGAAACTATTTTTATGTTGGACTCCAAACTCATCAGCAAACTCACTCCGTCTCTTCTTGTTTTTACTGTTTTATAAATCCTTTAAATCTACATAAAATAATTTGTCGATTAACAAAAATCTTGGTGGACTAAGACACCATCGACTGAATAATCGACTAAATGACTAAAGGTATACAGCCCTAGTTTGAGGCTTCAGTGTTCAGAAAAAACTATAAAAACAAGGACATGAAATTTGCTGTTTGATATAGTGAACTGCAACTGAAAAATCTACCTGTAAAATTTACTAAATAACCCCCCAAAAATAATACGTCCTCTTTGTTCAGTCTACACTAAAAAGATGTAACTTTTCAAGTTGTCGCCTTTTGACATGTAGCATGTCTAGTACTCCTCTGTTTGACATTAAACTTGTTATCTTGCATTTATTGGAATTACAGGTGTTATTGTTAAATTGCAAAACAAAACAAAAAACAATGAAAAATGACTAACACCGCTGAACAGAATGAGCTGTAACCTGGCCTTGCGCACCTGCTTGTGGCGTCTCCATGTAGGCTTGTATGCATACGCTCAATCAATGCCATACTGTGGAAGATTACAGGCTTAGCAATCACATCTCCATAGATTAATTAGTTTGGATCCCCATTAGTTATCACCAAAGCTATAACTATGTTCACCTGGAGTCCATGTAGACAAGCAGAAGACAGACCCTCCACCAGAAAACTTGCATAGTACGCCGTTAATAACATAATAACATATTACGCAGTTCATTCAGGACAGCTAACAAGAAAAACACAGAATGGCTGAAAGAAGCCTTTACTATACACTCTCTGGCAAGAAATATTTACTCATTTATGAAAAGTGACAGTATTTTAGATGTGATTCTTCCGCTGCTCCACCCCTTGACCTTGTCGTTATTTTACTCAAATATTCGGCACAAGCAGTCCATGCTGGTTCTCCCTGACTGAGTTAACCGTAAAAAGTAAGTAAAAGTTACTGAAGGCATCTGCATGAGTCGAAGCCACAGAGCTTATTATTTTGTGGCAAACCGCCTCTCGGAGAGTGTGGAGAAGTGGCCCATGCAGGAGTGAGGTAATTGACAAATGTGTGCATCTCTGTGGGTGCCGCTGTGTGCTGAGGAATAGTTAGCCATGTGTTTCTTTTCCTGGCGGCGCAGGTTACTGCCTGTGTGCCTGAAACCTCATTAAGCATCTGCTGTCATCCTCCATCTGTTAAATGGGGAGTGGCTGATTCCACTGCTCTGATCCTTATTCCATATCCTGCTCTCACGCTAAATCTACACTGGCACTTTTAGTTTTGTTAGCCAGTTCTTTTTATTGGCTTTGCATTTTTTTGCTTTTGCAGTTGTGATTTAGTGCTGGCACAGTGAGAGTGTTTATGAGATGAAATGTTGCAAGTTTTGAGTAATTTTGGACTCGGAAAATCCCTCTCGTCAGACTCAAGCTGATCCATTTGGATCTCTGGACTCTGCTGGCTGGTCAATAGTGGCAGTACACTTGCTGTGAGTGGTCTGGGCAAGACGGGCATTAGTAAAGCCAAAAACATGCTGCTTTAGGGGTAGGCTACCTTTAGAGTTCTGTGCATTAGTATTTAATTCAGAAAATATTGATAAAGTTGACAGATAAACACAGACCTAAGAATGATCCTTAAATCATATTATAATGTGGAGCTATAGATAAAACAAAATACATTTTCTGAATACAAAGCAGACTTATTGTGCCCTCTTATGCATGGTAAGCTCTGGGCTGAGTGCATGAATTCTAAGGCAGGCAGACAGAAGAGCTGGGGAGCACTGTCTGAATGCTGTGTAAATAGACAGGGTCAGATGAAGGGGTCATAGTTTCCGATAAGATTTGATCTCCGGAGGCTGCAGCCTCGGGGACTCAGAGCCCTGTCAACCTCAGCCCCTCCTGGGCTCTGCCAGCTGCCCCCTGTGCCCCTCCAAACTTTTTAATGAGGCAGTTAGCTGCGCTGCAATGGCCTTTCAGTGACGTTCCCTGACCGCAACATCTGATGAGAGAGAATATTGATAAAGCTGTCAGAGACACTGCTCTGCAGCGGTAATGCTGTAACTGTGTGTCAGACTGTCAGTCGGACTGTCAGTCCAACCAAAATAAAGAGCACATAGTCTCAATAAAATTTGGTGACATTCATCTTAATTTACAATTGGAGCTGCTAAAAAGAACTGACTAATTATTATTATTATTATTTAATTACTTCAGTCAACAGATGTATATTTATGATATTCTCTTTTAATTAAAAAAACAAACAAAAAAAGTACAACAAATGAACCGGCATAAAACAACAGGACACACTTTTTTCTTTTAACCAGTTGCATATTTACTGTATTAACCATGAATACCCCAAATATTGGACTAAAATGTAGCAAGACAAGTGTAAGCCTGTGTAGTCTGCCTGTGCAGCTTGGCTGTGGTCTTGGGCAAGCTTAAGTGCCAGCTCTCTCATGGACTATCTCGATATTTTAACAGCTGAGCTTGTATATTAGCAGTATAGTTATCAGCGTGGTGGTGTTACGGTGGAAAGTGTCATTAATAATTCAGTTCTTATCCACTGTCCCACTGGGAGCTAAGAGATGTGCGCACAGATGACAACGGCCGGCAGGTATTAAAGATGCTATCTGGATGAGCAGTGCATCCATGTACATGCACATATTCATCTCCACAAACTCATCCGTGTGGGACTGCTTCTCAACTTCTTAAGCGTAATATGCCCAGAGATCACACACTCAAGCTGCCTTTGTACATTCTATTCCAACGGTTACACAGTGAGCTGATAGTTGATCTCATCATGAAGGTTGTGACTTGAAGAGCATTAAACAGGTTTTCATGTTGTTTTTTTGCTTAGTTAGGTAATAGTTATGGTAAATGTGTATTTTAATTTTACAACAGTCAAATTATAAATATAATGTTTAGTGTTGAATTTTGAAATGCTGGTTGTGTTGTCATAGACTTTTTTTTTTTTTAATAGCCAAACAATAATTTTGTGTAAATTAAGTGAGCGTTGTCTCAGTTTGTCCAAGACAAACTTAATCTTTTTTTGTGAACTGTCTGACCATGTGCACGGATTTATCTGTACATTTAACTCTGGGGGATAGAGTTTGAAAATAGGGGCCTCTAAAATTATTAAAATGTGTGCAAAAACTAGTTGACTTCTCCTAAGATGGGTTACCTAACCACCTGTTTTATTTTCATCGGTTGTCAACTTCAACACAAGACAATAACATACTTCTATCCAAAGCTCACACAATAATCATTGGCATTTTTAAAATATATTACAATTATAAAATGTCCAGGAATCACAAACCGGATTCATAAACTTCAAAAATGCTGTATTTGTATGTAAATTACAGGGATAGAGTTTATAAAAAATCACAGATAAAATAGTCTGATAGTTCTTTGTAGAAAATGTTGTGCAATCCCTCATTTGTCCAGCAGAGAAGCTCGACTTTATACTGCTCAGGGATGGCTAAGCCCTGCCCTCTGAGAAGACTGTCACCTATAAATAACCTCCCCTTGTTTACCGGTTTGTTTACATTGCCTTAGTTTCACCTGAAACCATCCTGCTTTTGTTTACCTGCTATGTAGAAAAGACAAAGACACGCTAAGCGTCTATCTGCCCCCAGCTACTCTATCAAACATTCAAACTTTTCACTTGCATGTTTGCAGCCCAAAACATACTTATTGGCGAGGAAAAGAAAAAGCAGTTTGTTTCGACTGTAGCTTAAACTGCTGCAGGGAGTTAACACACAACAAGATGAGAAAAATAGCCTTGGTGGAGTTGATCTGACGCATGGCCTTGGGGCTACGTTCTGACAAGGTTTCGCAGGAACTGGAAGAGTTGATAGGTAAGTGTTGTCAGCTTCCTGGAGATTGTCTACCAACAGTGAAAGCAGCTATTTGCTTGCTAATGAGCCCAAGAATACCTGTGGATGAAGAGCAAATATATAAAACAAAATGCCACCACAGTACATCGCACACAAAGATCTGATGATTTTTTTTAGGATGACGCACAATGATAATATAAAGATTTAACTTGTCCTTTGTACAAACAAATAGACGTTTAGCTTTCCCCTCGCAGTAAGAACTCTTCTGGGTTTGATTTCTGAGCTGCGCGGAGTCTGTCTGATGAATAAACGCCTCTCAAATACTTAACGAAGCTGTGAGTTCAGATGGCTGTGATTGATTGATTTAACAGGAACACAAATGGTTCATGTATATGCAAACAAACATGGCTGCTCAGTGCTTATAAGGTAAAAAAAAGGAAATAATATCACAGTGGACTGAAAAACATTGCAGATTTTAGTAGTTTTTATTTTGCCTGAAATGTTCCACAGTATTGCATTCAAGTTATATCTTGCATTTATTCAATACTTGCTTTTTCTTTCTTGTTTTTAAATTGTGCAATGACAACATGAAAAGGACGAGGTTAAGTTTCATGAGCAGAAGAAGCATTTAAAAGGAGCACAGGTGGTAAGTCATTAAACTTCAGTGGGACATTAGAGAAAGTTTGAAGGCCTTGGCAGAGTCAAATTATAACCTCAACTGGGCCTATAAAGTCTAATGAGAGTTATGTAGTCTGAAATTCAGAACGTAAAACCTAACTATAATGGGAGATTTGGTTATACAGCGTTCACTATGGTGATTCAGTATAGAGATGTTTTATAGCAAATTAGCATCATATATGGTTAAAGTTGCTGTTTCCATTTTTTTTTTCCACCCGCGGAACATATATTGCAGCTCGTCAAAATGAGACCGATGTGTGCTGTCTAACCCATTTTTATTGGTCGTGAACCAGGAAGTAATGTTAGCATGATGAATATGTTTGGACTGCTGCGAACTGTAGTAGTGATTTTTTTTTCTTTTTTTTTTTTTCCCTCATTTGTAAGATAAAAAAGACTAGATTTGAAGATCACCTCTATCACTCTTGTTTAAGTGCTTTATTTTATTGTTAAACAAAAAAAAAAAGGAATATCACGTTGCACTATGTATATGTGAAGGAAGGGGGGAAAAAAAGAAAACCCCTTATTCTATGAGCAAGTGATGTCAGAGCTGCTCAAATACTATGTCAGATAGTTGATAAAAATTTCACCAGTGTCTCATTGTTGACATGTCCTTTCCAGCATGTTTCAAATGGGAAAAAAATAACTATATAGCAATAGAGATATATTGAGAGATTAATTAGCTTCAGTAAGTATTAGTTTAAACCTTTTAGATACCAATTTACACTTTGGACTTTCTTGTCAACCATTGAAACAGACACAGGCCTTTCAACACAGTTGTGGTTAGTTGTGAGTCTGAGCCTCAGAAGCGCTATTGGACTGGTTTATAAGCCAGCCCTGCTCATTAAAGCCTAATTGTCTGCAGGATTGTGTTAGAGAGAGGAGCTACTCTCATTCTGTTAGACTATATTGTGAGCTTCCAATTAGCAGGTTCATTATGATGGACCGTATAACCAACATCTGATTTGGGACAACATTTCAATAGCTGGGAATGACCTGCGGGGACTTCATCTCTCTTTGGTGCTATACATTTTTAATCACATCATCATCATCATTGATTATTTGATGAAAAAGTGAATCCAAAGGGCCTCTTACAAACAGAATAATTAGCTTGAACAAAGAGCACAACATAAATGTGTAAATGTTAATCTCACACTGTAATTATTCTATTAATTTCACTTCAAAACACACAAATCTAATGCCTATGACCATGTGA
The DNA here is from genome assembly GCA_019453435.1 of Rhinogobius similis. Classification (NCBI taxonomy): domain Eukaryota; kingdom Metazoa; phylum Chordata; class Actinopteri; order Gobiiformes; family Gobiidae; genus Rhinogobius; species Rhinogobius similis. The sequence continues at coordinate 26,826,248 of CM033627.1, read as the reverse complement.
GACCCAGATGAAAAGTAGATCCTTTTCGAGATTTTGACAAATCGGAAAGATTAGGATTTGTTCTGTTGTGAATAGCAAAAACAGGGTAATATATTTACAAATATCTACATTCCAGAACACATGAAAACACAAAATACAATACAAGTGACTTGCATGTAAAGTGTAGGGGATATGTGGGCTATAGTACTGTAATATACTGGATCTTGGTCAGTCCGAGTTACACCTGCTGAAATTATTATTAGGAAACAGTGTTGCCAGATTTTACTGACAGTTTCCAGCCCAAAGTCCACATAAAACCCGCCAAGATCAATGAAAACCAGCCCAAATTATAAACTTTCCAAAATTACTATTTAAATGGCATACAAAGCACAGTTGCAACCGTAAAATTATGAACAAACCAACGGCACACACCAGATAAACATATAGACCACAGTCGGGCCCTTAGCCCTCCTTATTTGGCAAATATACAGTACCACTATCTGATTGTATGGTGTGTTTAAAGTTGACAGGTTAGACATGTTTGACTAATATATACTGAATATGATTGTATTTAAGATTTTACTACACATTTTGCCTATTTTGTCATCTGTTTGACAATCTTCATAACATTTATAGTGTTAACTGTCTATTTATTTTCAACTGTAGGTCACATTTTGATGACACACACCTGTAATTTTAAACTTTTAAAATTTCTTCTGGAACTGTACTTCAAAAATGTAAAACTGCTAAATATTTACCACAAGTTCCCTCCCATTTTGACTGACAACCAGCACATCCAATGTCACTGTTGCAAACCATTCAATATGCAATTTCTGTAATTTATTCTATTCTATTATTCTATTTAATATTCTATCAACAACTCAATCAATAATACACAAATATTTATGAAGATATTAATCTATTTTGCATTTTCAAATTCCCGCCTGAGACGTCCAAAAATAGCCCAAAATATATGCACCCGCCAAACGCTATTTTTTTCCGCCCGAAGCCAACAAAAGGAGCCCAATTGGGCGGAAAACCGCCCAATCTGGCAACACTGTTAGGAAATGTTTCTAAGGTAGTCATCTAGATAGGGTTTTGAAATGGAGACTTTGACTTTTTATTGTCTATGTGACATTGAAAGGTACTGAGCCCCACAGATGCTGTAAGAAATAAAAAAAAGTATCCCATGATCCCGAGAAGTTTTCACAGGATCTCGAGATCCCGAGAAGTTTTCTCACACTTGCGTTCTGAAGGCTCACGCTTAACGGGCGCAGTGGCGAGACACACCAGAGAACATATTCTGCGCATTGGGCTTATAAATCATCTCTTTTGAATGTTTTATACAAGAGTGTATTGTGGATGGGGCTGTGTGAGTAGAGGAAAGGCTGGGCTTGGAACAGGTTACTAATGAGTTTATCGAGAAACAGGAGGTTTCCTGTGCGTAAAGAGGCAGGGGAAGGACGCGGTTTTATCTCCCTCGCTTCAACCTTTACTTCGGTGCTTCTGTTGGTCACAAACCGAGACCTGTCTGGTCACTGCAGACGTGCCAAAAGTATGTGTTTTGAGTCGTGGTGCTGTATCCAAATGTAACAAGTTCCAGACCGAGCGTCTTCTCCATGCAGGAGAGGAGGGTGCACTTTGGAGACTATCTTGTCCCATTATGTGCGTCAATAAATGGCTTTTCAGTTTGAATGTGACTCTCTAACAGTATAACAGTACGTGGTGTGTGTTGTATCTAAGGCTGTCTGTGTCTGTCCTCCGCATACACACAGGGTTGATGGTTCAAACAAGGCCTGGATGTTCAGTACAAGTGGCAGCTCCCGGTCTTCTCTGAAGCTCAGAGCTGATCTGCCATGAGCGCACACACACACAGTGTTGCTCACAGTGTGTGTAATGCTTATCTCATCAACACTACATGTGTGTGAATGCTTTTGTTGACATTTCTTTCCTTTTTATGGAATATGCAGCATGAGGAGAGCAGGGACAGGACGTGCAAATCAAACTCCTAAAAGCGCCTCCAAGTTTAGTCCATTTAAAACCACTTGGTCCCTCTGAGTGCACAACTCATTCAAAAAAGTTTGACGCACTCCACAACATCCACCATGAACATGCAACGCTGCTGTCCAAATGCCATTTCGGTTCCAGTTATGGGATTATCAAGTGTTACACTTCACTTCCGGGGTCTGAGCTGCTGCGCAATTTCACCTCAGATTTTTGTTTTGTTGTTCACTATGCCACAGTTTGGCTTCAGTTTTGTTGAAATATAGCAGCAATTAATACAAACAGGACAGAGACACGTTCCCTTCATCGTCCGTAGGGTAAGAATAAGAAAATAAGTGGCTTGAACTGATAAGGTGAGTTTATGTTTGGCTCACAGCTGTTTAGTTAGTCTTTGGTAAGGTTAAAAACTCTTTATACTCTTGGAACAAAGGCCTGGATAGAGAAGTGTTGTAGATATGGTACTGTTAAGTAAAAAAAAATGAAAGACATTAGGTGGACAGCATAGATGTGCATCCTGCATTGTAATGCTACTGTTTAGTTGCTCAAACATGAAAACCAGAGCTAGTTGATCATAAAGTGTTTGCAGTGGTCCAAAGTTATTGTTCACTCACCTACTTCAGACACAGCATCCAAATGATTCACTCTGATGAGTTTGTAAGCGTTTTCCACAACTTTTAGGGCAGAGTTTACCGTTGCAGTAAAGCTAACGACTAGCATGCCAACGGTGCACTTCAGTTTTTTGTGGGGGTTTTTTCGGACAATAAAACACTCATTAATTAGACGCAAACGGCACACAACGGTGTGACAGAGCTGCTTTTACAATATATCTGTACTGGGACAACACAGATTTTTCCTTTTTAACGTGATAAAACGGTCTACAATCAGCTGACAGATGCAAAGGACCCGGAAGCGAGAAAATGTGCTGTGTGAGACGTCATCACTTAACAATCCCATAGAGCAAGCAGTCCTCCATGGTGAAATTTGGCTCATGTGGGCGAAATAGCGGACAATCCTCTGTCTTGAGAGGAACGGACTGATCCAGTTCTGTCGGAATCACCTGCTCCTGGAGAAATCTTCTCGGGGTCTCGAGATCCTGATCCTAACCTGAAGGTTAGGGTCAGGGTTGAAAAAATAAAAGTAAAATAAAACCAATTCTAAAAAACTGGCCTATTAATATTCTTGATCTCTGTTAGAAAAACTCTTTGTAAAAGGCAAAATAAATGAATGTTGTTGAGTATTCTGTTTTCAAGACCATATGTGGTGGGTGTGGGGCATGCTGGGTCATCCTCCGCTCCAGGTCCTATGGTATAAGGCATATAAAAATACCCAAAGCTCTTAAAAAGGAAGTGGACACTCATGAGGGGAATTTGGTCCAAAGGCAGGGTCCCAGCCAATTCTGCACACTCTCCTTGTTATGTGTGCTATTCTCACTAGGTGTTGGATACGTCGTGTATGTGAGCACAGATTAACAGCAAGCCAAACTCCATTTTCACGAGCCAGGAATCTGAGCGTCTTTCTCCTTTATTACAGTCTTCTAGACAGCTTACAGTTGCTCCGTGAAAAGCTCGAGTGAAGCTAGAAAACAAACAGAATAAATTACATTAGCTTTCTAATATAACAAAAAAATGCACCAGGAAATAACCATAGCCATAAGCTGCTAAACAAGAGATAAGATGCTAATTAGATTGTTAATATGCATGAATATAGGCATTACTATGCTAGTACACAGTGCTACTGAGCTAGCTTTTTAGCATGAGTAGTAACAAATGAATAAAGATGTCTTTATTATTAAATTATTATCAACTGTTTTTTAACCCTTAACTAACACAGACTTTTACTGTGGGCAGAACATTAAGTGTGGAGGGAAAAATCTCTTCCTCCACATGAGTCAGAACACATTCATCAACAGGTCAATTCAGAAAGGAAGCATTGTAGCTAGATTGTGCTAATGCATACGGATATATCCCACACAAACTGATCAAAGTATCCATGGACCACTATTGCATCCATAGTCACCTACAAGGGGATAGTCTCAAGCTGCTTTGGCAACATCGAGTCCCGGTTCCGATCCCTAAAGTTCATTGCAAGGTTCCAGCCGTTTGAGAAAAGAATCATAACAGATTGTACCACCATTTGTCTTGGGAATGAACCTATATCAGAAGCTAGCAAAGAGAGGGTTGACATCCAGTAATGTGGGTAATCTGACAGTCACACCAACACCAACCCATGTGCACACTGAACTTTAAATGGAGGATTGACTGAAGAAGGATACACACATCTGGATTGCCTGGGTGCTGGATCTTCCAACATGGTCTTCTGGCACAACTCATGTGGCTGCTCACTGTCTAGGAGGTCACTGTAACAGCCGAGCGGAAAAGGAAGTTCAACTAGCACCCTCATTTGGGTGTCCCACCAAGTTTTACATTTGTTGGGCTCTACACCAAGTCTGATCAGTTGCAGCTACCTTTGTCCTCTGTCACAGAAGAGTTCAAAGATGTCAAGTGCAGACTTTTCTGGACATTTTAATATTGCCAGATGCAGTAATTCAAACAAGTTCTGTGATGAAGAGGTGTGCCAACGCTGCATTAAATAAAGCAGAAAATGTCTTCAGGATCAGGGAAATGATTGGAATCACCTGCTCCGTACGACAGGGTCCGGAGATATTTGATTTCCAACTGTGGTCCACTCCCAAGGAAAGGAAGGCTTTGATCCATGAGAAAGCTTGAAGCACTTTTAAAGTGAAAAGACAAGCAAAAGCTATGACTTTGAGTCATGGGAGTCTGGACAAAGAGGCAGCAGAGAGGAAATATGACAAGTATCAACAGCTTGTACAAGATTGTGCTGGACAAATTGGCTATTATCTGTTGAGGTACACTGTTGAGGATTTCCAGCCAAGTTGGTGTTGAGTCTGTTGAAGATGATTGAAGGGCAAAAGAGAGGTTGTAGCTTGAGCTTGGGAGAAGTATTGGGGAGAGCCTCTTGTTGGCTCTGGCACTGCTGATCCACCAACTAACTGGAGACTGTTGTGGTTAAGGTTCCAAACGCTCTATAAAGGTTTGTTACTACTTGATGACCTCTCCTCTAGCTACAGTTTAAGCGCTACTCAACCTGCAAGCATGCCCACACGAGTGACAAAATCCTGGAATAATTCTCCCCTCACTGGACCAAAAGCTCATTTTGCCTGAATAATCACTGTGGACAGGGCTAATAAGCTTGCAAGTGCTAATATGAAGTAATTAAGAATAATGATACTTTGTTACATGAAAATGGTTTGCTTAGAGTTCTCCATCAGTTGCCTAATCTGTCACTGCCATGGCGTGCTGCTAATCTGATAAGGCACCCTGTTTCAGTCCAGGGTTACCTTCAAATAACCTCCCAGATTAGTCTAAAGAGTGTTAGAAATGTAAATAAAGAACTTGTGAAAGAATGATTCAGCTGATGATAAAACATTTTGTATGGACAATTCTTCAGACATATTTTCTATATTAATAAAATGCAGAATAATTGTAGGTGTAAATTAAGCAAACAACAACAGTGTAGCCATTTGTTGTGAAATTTCAAGGTTCCAAGACAAATTGCACAAAAAGTAATGAAGTAATTAATGAGTGCAGCTCAAGGGACTATAAACTTAAGTTATATCAACATTTTGCTGCTCTTAATTGAAACTATTTGAGTGATTTTGCTTTCACAATGATCATATTTTTCCTAGTCAAGGAATGTAGATAATATTTGTAAATATATTACCCTTTTTTGTTATTCACAAATCAGCACTGATATATGCACTACTATTGGGCATGCCATTAGATAACATTGTTCGTAACATTTTTATATAAATAAAATAATCCATCAAAAGTATTCATATTATCACTTTAAATTAGGTAGCAAATTCAATCTGTCACCACCATAAATTATGAGCTGCAGAAAGAAAAAAAACACAGATATAATTCTCCGTTCATGCTATAGTGTAGTTACATAAACACTCTCTGTTAAAACATAAAGTGTGAATGTTTAACTTTGCAAAAATAAATAAAAACAATATACAACATGTAACTTTCTTTACTCTGCACTGTTCAGTGTACCTTGTTGCCATTTCTTCATATGCTTTTTTCATTTAATAACTTACTAAGTTTAAGTCATATACCATGCACCACTGGCCTTTTAAGTTAGAAATATAATGCCAACCCACATATATATTCTGATTATGTGATAGAAATGCGTTCAGATTTTAGTGTTCAGTACCACCAGTATTGAGTGTCCTTCCATACCTCCTGACTCTACAACCTCTCTTCACTCTCTCTTCACTGGACTCACAAGGACGTTAGTTTGACGTCACAAACAGGTTTAAACTGTCAAATTCATTTACGGCGACATCCAGGGTCTTTTATGTGTACACTGCAAAGAATAAAGTCTAGATTAACGAAAATGTTTTTGCCAGTAAAGAAAAGTGCGTGACACGGCAGGCCAATATATGGTGATATTTGTGGAGTAAGAATGCATGTTTTTCAAGGCAATAAAAACATCTGCAGTTGAAGAAATACAAGATAGATATGTTAAATGCCATACTGTGGAACATTCCAGACAAACACATAACATCTCCAGAGAAAAAGGTTACATATAGTGTACATTTTAAGCAAGTTTAGATTTTTATTTTTTCAATATTCTGTATTTTTTAAGTTGGACTCTGAGTTGTGTGGATTAGTGCCCCCTTGCCCTTCACATGCACCTCTACGGAGGCTTAGTTCTGATCTGTCCAGAGTGAACCAGCAAACCAAACTGTGATCTGAGTGTCCAGAGTGAACCAGCAAACCAAACTGTGATCTGAGTGTCCAGAGTGAACCAGCAAACCAAACTGTGATCTGAGTGAGTGTAAACCCAGCAGTGAGCCGCACACACGGTCCAAGCTCACAAATCCAGCATCTCCCAGTTCTACACGGGCTGCCTCTACGACTCACGAACTGCATCACTCCAGCAGCGTGTCCGAGGAGGAGGGCTGTGCTACTAGGACCCAGCCCCTCAGGACACACCAGCACAGGGAGAATCCAGAAGGGGGCTCAGGCTATACAGAGGCATTTTATCACATTACGATTGGCTCCATGCACTACAGTGTTATCTAAGCCCCTTCCATTCCTAAAACTCCATGAGGCTTTTGCTAATTAGCACAATAACTAATTCATATTTAAAAATCACACATTGTTGTAGCTGGATAGCATGTTAAGCAATTTACAAATTAAATGAATACTTCACCAGTTGTTTGTGTCAGATACCTTTTCTAGAGGTGATTTTTAATGTGGAGATTATATTTTTGGAAGAAATGTAATGTGACATCTAATGGGATACGTTTAATTGGGGACTTGCATAATACATGATGGAGTTTGATTTTTGTTAAAAACTAAGAGCAGATTGGGTATCTTTTGGTTTTGGTTTGAGGGATACAGTGTCTTGGGTTGAACCTTGCCAGAACAGCACGGTTGACAACTGTCGATTCGTATTCCTCATTCCGCCCCACCCACCTTTGCCTCTTTTTGCCTCAGATCCGCACTCCTGTAGTAAACGCACTTCCGGTTTGACGACAACCCCGCTCACACAAATGCAGAACGGTAGAGAAGTCTCGCCGCTAAAACATCACAAACGTCATGAAGTAGATTGATTTGTGTATGTGTAAAATGTACACATGCAATAACAAGTCAGCGATGCATTTTCTGTTGAGCTCTTCATGTAAACTAATACAACGGAAAAAATATGGTGGCGCCCACAGAAACTTCCAGAATAAGGTGAATACCTGGCTTTGCTGATATGTTGATATTTGAATGTGTCTCATTCACTTACATGAGATGGTATTAGTAAATGATCGTCTAAATTAACAAAATATATATTAATATATATATTTTCTAAAATCAAAGTAATGCTCTATATATTGGTTTAAAAAAAGAAAACAACTGAACTGAAACTACCAGGGTTATAACTGTTGAATGGACGAACTGTAGAATCTGTTCTGACCTTGAAAATTATTAGTCCACTTATAAACTGTACATGATCATGTGAATATGTAAATAGACAAGGATAGTATAGTTAAGCTTATTGTAAATTGTCCATATCGGGGGTTTAGTTGATTAATATAGATACTTTATAAGTTAAGTTAAACGGGGTTGACCATTGGAGATCTACTGTATTTTATTTTTATATTATATATATATCTTACTTTGTTTCTAATACTTTACTGCCTCTACTGGTTGGTTGCACATGTAACGAAAAGAATTTCCCCTTGGAGATAAATAAAAGTAATTCTGATTCTGATTCTGAAAATGCAGCGTGATTACATTGTTTTCACAGAGAGCTGGTGAAATAAGAGTACCATATGGCCAGCTGCTGGTCTTAGTGTGGAGGAGGCAGGAATCACAAGAGAAGTTCCTGGAACCAAGTCTCATTATCATTCCAGAAAGAAAAGCTCACGATTAGTCTTGTTTAGTCTACTGTTGCCTCGAAATATAGTGAACTAAGTTGGACTTAGAGTTGAGTCATTCTCTCACATTCACTCGCAGCAGGTGACATTTTAAGATGACCTACGCTCACACCAGATCTCATGCCAAACAGGCCTACAATAACTATCCCTTGATCTAAATTGGGGCATTTTGTACACCATGAACATTCAGGTGAGAAACAACTGGACCGGACAAGGAAAAAAGCTCGGCATACTGTATACGGGACCACTACTGCATAGACAGAGAAATCAGCGAGACCACACTAAACATTTAAGGCGTGGAAAGTCATATTCATAGACTTCATAAAAATGAATGTTTTGGAAACAAAAGAAGAGTCTTACATTAACTATGAACTATTGTTTAACGGGAGGGTATACAGAAGTTTGATTTCAAATCAAATTATCTATCTGTGTCCCCAGAGAGATCATCTAATTACCTGAATGCCCCTCTAGACTTCTGCAATGCCCAGGAGAAATGGACTCCTTGCAGATTCTTTACGCAAACCTGCACAACCCCTGATCTACGCCAGTAGCCCACATTCAACACTTTGTAAGTCTTGCAGCACCCGACCCGCAACCGATCGCATTGTGTACACCAGGTTTAGTTGTTTCTTTTTTTTTTTTTTTTTTACAGTAGAGTGCAGACTACATACCCTACCTCTAATGTATCACAATAAGTCGATGTGTTTTGCGATTATGCGCCTTGCTCCGAGTGGGAGGAGGACCACTGAGCTGACAGTCTGAAGAAAATTGCTATTATACATATTCATTTTGCATACAATTTGGCAGATAAATTGTGGCCTAGATCAATTCTGTCAACTGTCTCCATGCACGCTATATTTTGTTAAATCAAAATCTGTCTGTGCTTCTCTCAAATGCTGAATGCTTTTTTTGAACCAACACAGTGCAGATGTGTTTATTTTCCTGCTTTAGGTCACACTGTATTTCAGCACGCAGGCACCTTTGTACGGAGAAGAGGGGTCTGGCTGGCTTTCCCCGTTGGCCAGTGCCCCAAGGCTCAGAGAATCATGGCCGGTAATCTCATCTGATCATTATAGCTTAGAAAACGTCCATTAAAAAGTGTATTAGACTGACAGGTAGCGTTATGACATCGAATGTATTTTATGGACGTGTGTAAGAGATTTCTTATTAAGGGATTGTCAAAATGACACATTTCTGGTAATAACAAGGCATGTATAAGAATATGCTTATGTGTGAAATGCTGACTATCAGAATAGATAACCAGATGCTTAGTGCAAGCAATGCTGTTTTCAACCTTATATAGTATTGTATGTTTGACCTGTTTCCTATGTCTGTTATCTGTCAAAAGCAGCTGTTGTTTCCTTCCCTGCGAGGTCATGGGGGCAACAGATGTATGTTGACTTATGGTGCTGCTCCGTACCAGTCTCTCTTATCTAACTGTTGAGAGCTAGACAGACCCGTTGCCTCCCACCCTGCGAGTTCGGGTGGGGGCAACGTGAACGTAAACGTCATGTGACTATCTGACTGAACTAATAAAAGGCAGGGGAAGTGAGAGGCAAGTTGGAGGAGACTGCAGTCGGGATGAGCTGATGTTAAGCGCCATGGCAGAGAGTTGAATCGAGTGCCTTTTCTGCTGTTGGGACGAGCTGACAGACGCGCCACTGCAGGAGTGGGACGAGCTGACAGACGCGCCACTGTAGCAGTGGGACGAGCCGATGAGAAGCTCCACTCACCTGCTCCCCGTGCATCGTGCACGTAAAACAAGCTCATGGGCCAGTATCTGATTACCTGTTTAATTCTCAGTCAGTAGAAGGTTGTTCTCTCAGACTGTCTAGGTTCAATTGTCTTTGTGATAATTTCCTGACAGAAATTGGTCCTTCGAGCCGGATATGGAGTTTTGGCATCTCCGTGGAGGATAATCGACGACAGCTGAAGAATTTCTAAGAAGAGTAACGAGAAGACCATTTCTTCCAAGTGACCAGTTGATCCTCCTTATCCTCCGCGGCGACAAAAGCTCCATCCAATCGGATTTACAAGAGACAACCATACAGGTCAGACAGAAGTTAATTCAGTCAGAAGTTAACTTAGAGTATGAATGTCGCGACTTTGAGTGTGACTGGTGAAATTTTGAGTGTGATTGGTAAAGAAGTCTCATCAGATCAATGAGTTCACCTCAAACTTACAATTTGATGGTTGCTCATTAAAGTGGATGAAAGACTAATTTACATGAGGAATTTTAGGCAGATTTTTCATTGAGAGAAGAACGTTTAGTGGAAATCTGACTGTGAGTACACCCAGCTTATGACCGGTTCATGAAGAGTGAACTAGAAGCTCGTCATAGGGGTCAGCCAAAAAATAACTTTGTAGGACTCCCAACTGCAAGTATGGCAGATTTTAATACTTGGGCTACACACGCCGAAGGCGTGATTCGCAATAAACCAAAGAAAAAGGCCAGTTTAGTCCTATTGACTGATTCTGGAGTTGCGGTTTATGTTTTTAGCCAACAAGGCCAAAACAGACCATATAAAGGACAAAATAGAAATAAAAAATACAAAGATCAGAAGGAAATTGATCGAAGAGAAGGCAATTGTTATATATGCCACAAAAAAGGACATCTCGCACGAGACTGTCCCCAAAGGAAGAAAAAGGACTCAGAACGTGACAGACAGGAAAGACAGGGTAGAGGGGAGCAGAGAAGCGACTCAGACATGTGATTAGCCGAGCAGACAGATAAGCAGACAGATGAGTTTTTAAAAGAGTTGGAGAGGAGTTAAGGAAAAGTGCGTGGGTTAATACGGTGAGCACAGGACAGGATTGAATGCTGGGTAGAGTTTTGTCAAACATAAATAGTAATATTAAATATATAAATAAAATTAAAAATTGGATCCTGAATTGGGTGTTATTATGGTAAACTATAATGCAACATAAAAAAGGAGAAGTTCTATTGTCTTCCTTCTTGTGTTGGTCCAGGTGCACATGGCCCTCCACAATGAACGAAACAAAATTGAACAATGATGAGTGATCAGGACGAGCAGAGGGAGGTTCTTCTCCGAGCTCTCTGGGGTCAGGATTATGAAGATGGGACTTTGATAGAGTCAAGGGGAGAGTGAAGAAGAATGGGTGGATTAGTTTGGGTGTCAGTATAGTTTACTTTTTGTTTCTACTCTTCTTACGTTTTCTATTTCTTTATGTAGTTAGATTCTCTGTAACTAGTGTTAGGTTTTGGTTTGTGTCGAGAGGGGACGATAAGTACACTTGTTTTTGTGAACAAAAGCAAGTGAGGGGGGTAGTTTGTGAATTTAGTGCAGAGACACATGGAGTTAGTTTAGTTAGTTAGTGTTAGCCCGAAAAAGAAGAAGTTGTTGATTAAAAAGTTACAGTTAATCTTAAGGCATGCTTTTTGATCTCTCTTGGAGGGATTGCAAGTTTTTTTTGAGTACTTGGTTGTGGTTCCGCGGTTTTGTTTTTCTGTGTGTGTTGATCTGTGTTGTGTGTAGGGTTTGTTTTTTTATTTTTGAGGCTGGTTTTTACGAAGTCCATGGTTTGAATGGAGTTTTGAAGTTGTGTTCGTCACCAGGGTTAGAGAAGGACTAAGGAAAGTGTAGCATTTGGGAGGCGGAGCTATTGGCTCCTCCTTTATGTGTGTGAGTTTGAGAAGGGCGGAGGAAGTAGTGCTGAAGGAGGAGAGTAAATCTCCTGCAAGGAGTTGATGACGGTGACATGTTGTTAGTTTTTATTTTGGGAAAATAAAAATAAAAGGGGGGATATGATTAGGAACAATAGCATCTTTTAGTATCCCGAAGAGCGCTATATAAGTATAAAGTATTATTATTAATAAATAGAAATATAAAATAGATAAATAAATAAATAAGTAAATAAGAGAAAGCCAGGCCTAGATGGCATGTACGACAAAACAGTACATGCTTTAGGCCCCGACCACTTCTATTTTAATGAACAGACAGTCTTCATTGATATAGAAGTGCCTGAAAATGTAAAAAAGCTAATGTGCACACCCAGTGCCAGACGTGTCAGTGGCCAGAAACCCCATAGACACGTGGGCTGAATTGGGCTGCTATTTACATTTAGTAAAAACATCTAAGAGTTGTAAACGAAGCAGTAAAAGGAGAGCACCAAATGTACCTAACCCAAATACATTGCTCAATTCTATCTCACCAGAAGCGAAGTTCTTCTCTGTCATTGACTTGAGCAATGCATTTTTCAGCATCCTATTGGATGAGCACTCAAGTGGGTGGTTTGGGTTTATCTACCAAGGTAAAAAATAAAAATTAAGATTAGATTTAGACAAGATTATTACAAGGATATTGTGAGAGTCCAACAATTTTTAGTCAAGCCATTACTTCTACAATGGAAAAATTTACTCCGCTAAAAGGAAGTTAAATATTAATATATGTCGATAACATTAATAGCAAATTCCAATCAAAGCAATTGCAAAATAAATACCATTGCAGCATTAAGGTTTCTCGCAGAAACAAGGGACACTGTCAGAAACCAGAAAAAAGCAATTTTATCAGCTACAAAACCCCAAAGAAACAAATGTTGGTTTTTGGCCTGATAAATTACTGGAGACAGTGGGTAATAGATTATGCCATATTGACAAGACCACTCCAAGACTTGATATATACAGGTGAAATGAAACTTACAGATAAAATAATATGGACTGCAGAAACAGATAAAGTTTTTGAAAAGACCTTTTTGATTGAATTTTTAAAAGCAATTCAATTATCTAAGAGACTTGCAGTATGCAAATGTGAAGCGCATACTACGGAACAAGACTCTTTTTCAAAAGGAAACAGACTCGTGGACACAGCAGCAAAACAAGCTGCCACCAGCACAGAGACATTGACTAAAAATACATGAAGCACATGACAACATCCTACAATCAAGCATTGGACCAAAAGAAACAACTTTGGCTACAAAAAGGAGCAAAAAGAAATAGATGGACTACTTTTTTATAGGCCCTGATAATAAACCACGGCTATCCAGATCCATGTTTAAATGGGTAGTTGAAGTGACACACGGGCCGTGCCATGTGTCAACAGGAGGGATGAATAGACCGGTAAACAAATATCATAACACTTATGGTTTTAATACCTATTCAAAAAAATTTTTGTAGACAGTTTTTGATATGCATAAAGCATACATGCATATTCTACCTGCAGACGACAGACATTTAGTCCTGTTGAAATGTTGAAATGAAGGAAACAAGAAGAACACAATCTGCCCGAAGGCAATTATTCCACATTGCAGGTGATGAGACCAGGAGACACGGTGTTCATCAAAGTCATAAAAGAAAGAACTGGACCAGCCCTCGGTGGGAAGGGCCTCATCGAGTGCTGCTGACCACGCCTACTGCTGTCAACGTAGAAGGACGCTTCTCCTGGGTGCATCCATCACACTGCAAACTTCGGAAAATTCTGACAACAGAACCATCGTAATATTAGATTCTTCTAGACGCAGGACTTCTTTTGTATCCAGTGACGACAACGATGTTCTTACAGTGGGTAAACCACTGGGCATCGCGACGTGGAAAAGGTGTTTTTACAGTAATTTTTTACTGGACACCCTACGTTGATCTACAATCAAGATGGAAGATGCTGATATGAAGAAACAAAGACATGAGAGAGACTATCTCATCAAAGAAGCTGACCTCCTCCACAGGCCGTGGACAAAAGAACTTTGGTCAAGAATCATGTTGAAGTTTCTATTCCCAGTGTTGGTTGTACTAATATTGTTTGTCTTTTCACTGTATATTCTCTTGTTTACATTCAAAAGTCCAGAATATGGTTCAAGCTAACGTAATCAATATCCTGAACTCTGAGACCACAAATTACTCAGTGTACAAGAATTTGGAGAGAATTATGATGATTATGATGTTGACCAGCGTTGAAAACTACAGAGTACAAATGTCGTGTTACAACTAAATCTACTCAGTAGAGCGTTGTAATACTGATGTGAGAAAGACTGTGTTTTTTATGTATATTTTGACAAACAGGAGGGAAATGTAAGAGATTTCTTATTAAGGGATTGTCAAAATGACACATTTCTGGTAATAACAAGGCATGTATAAGAATATGCTTATGTGTGAAATGCTGACTATCAGAATAGATAACCAGATGCTTAGTGCAAGCAATGCTGTTTTCAACCTTATATAGTATTGTATGTTTGACCTGTTTCCTATGTCTGTTATCTGTCAAAAGCAGCTGTTGTTTCCTTCCCTGCGAGGTCATGGGGGCAACAGATGTATGTTGACTTATGGTGCTGCTCCGTACCAGTCTCTCTTATCTAACTGTTGAGAGCTAGACAGACCCGTTGCCTCCCACCCTGCGAGTTCGGGTGGGGGCAACGTGAACGTAAACGTCATGTGACTATCTGACTGAACTAATAAAAGGCAGGGGAAGTGAGAGGCAAGTTGGAGGAGACTGCAGTCGGGATGAGCTGATGTTAAGCGCCATGGCAGAGAGTTGAATCGAGTGCCTTTTCTGCTGTTGGGACGAGCTGACAGACGCGCCACTGCAGGAGTGGGACGAGCTGACAGACGCGCCACTGTAGCAGTGGGACGAGCCGATGAGAAGCGCCACTCACCTGCCCCCCGTGCATCGTGCACGTAAAACAAGCTCATGGGCCAGTATCTGATTACCTGTTTAATTCTCAGTCAGTAGAAGGTTGTTCTCTCAGACTGTCTAGGTTCAATTGTCTTTGTGATAATTTCCTGACAACGTGCTACCAAACAAGTGATTAATCTTAAGACAATGTAACTGGCGGACAAAATTTCAAAAGTACACCATATATTTTTGTTTTATTTTTTTGGCCCTAACTTCATTATCTGCCCACGAATACATGTTTATGCATAGAATCCTCTTTGCATCCACCATTATCCACTTAAGGTCTGCTTGAAAACCCTGAGAGAGCTGTTTGGTTGAACATTGTGCACCTAACCTTCTGTCAGCCCTAAAAGCCCACGCGCTGAGAGTTGTTCAATACAGTTAGGTAAAATGTTATGTTTTGTTTTTTTCTAATATAAGCTGACAGATTCAAACAAAGCCATTAGATGTTGTATATCGGAAAATGTGATAATGTTGCAGTTTTTGTTTTTTGTGCGATATTCAATACCTCAGCCAAGACATTTACAGTCATGTTTTAGCATATTCCTGATGGGTTGATAGGTTTAAAATGATACGACTGGAATGTAGAACATGAAAGTACAAAACGTATGATTCAGAGTGCAAAATGTATACTTCAAAAACGAACAAATGGAGTCAATTCCTTTCACAGCTTCATAACTCATGATTGGGTGAAACAAACAGTATTTAGTTTCTTGTCCTTCCCCTCAAATTGCTTGGCTTATGCGCTATCATTTGGCACATTTACAGCGGCCTCTTTAATTAGACCTAATGACTCAGAGAGATGGGCTGCTTTTGAAATGTGCAGGGCTCACTGTAATGGGGTTAAATGATGCTTCCGCCATCACTGGACCCAGCCTCCAGAGGTCTATAAGTGAGAACAAGTAAAGGACCAGGCACACAGATGATCAGGCTTACTTTCCCTGGATTTCCCAACACACAGCTACATCGGGCCACGGGTGGATTTGGATGGGCTCCCAGAAGACTCATTCTTGCTCTCCCCACCAGCTGTCTCTGCAACATTAACATTCCACATCGACTTGGACAATTCTACAATTAAGCACTAGAACACTGCAATTAGTAGAGTGCGCGCAGAAATGGCCCAATTAGTGTTTACCTCACACTGATTCTATCACCTTCATTTGTAAACGCCTGTAGCCTTTCACTGAAGCACTTTTTTATGGTTTCCTGCACATCCATAACACGACGATAGGGCTATTGTTGTTTAGTATAGTGAAGGCTAAATTAAACTGAATAATGATTTAAATATTAGTATTATGCTTATTGTTAGAAAAAATACCATGGTTTGATGATATTCACAATTACTGCAAACATAACCTAACAATTGAAATCTTTAATTTTCTTTCATTCTCATTGTCTTATGTGTTCCTTTTCAAGTTTGTGACCAGCTTTATGAAACTGAACTTTCTGAAGTTCAAATGATATAGTTAATGCGACAAAAACAACCAGATAAAAAAAAAGTTCATTAATTACATTTAGATGCAATTTTTAGACTATAGATTGCATTAAAAAGATTATTAATATTATATATTTTTTATTTCTTACAATTAAATTGTGAATCACAATTATTGATTAACCTAATCTTTACATTAAGGTTAAAGTATACTTTTAGAGGTGAGGATATATAGTTCAGCCACATGGATATAATGCATATCCAGCAAACTCTATATGTATGAAAGCTTGTGCTACCATAACACATTAATCAATCTGGAAAGTCTCTTGGGAAAAGGCGTAACGTCATGACAAACGTTTGAAGCTGATTGGTCAAAGCATCATAACAGCGGAATAAATAAATGTGTGTGTTTCTCAAAACCAAATGCTCCACAAATTTGCTAAAACAGGCCAAAGTACATCTGTCGGTGTTGCCATGTTTGTTGGATTCATCCCTTTGACTTCCGCTCAAACCACAGCGCTGCATTGGGCCTGATCCGGCTCAAAAGCAACAGCGAGAGAGATCATCCAGATGGATTCTCAATGGATTATCAATAATACATATGGTATATTTTTAATGTCAAAACAGTGTTCAGATGCCTACCCCTGAAACCCCTCGCACAATATTTCGGATTTTCCTGAATAACACTTAATTTGTAAATATTATCTTTCCAGAATCCTTCAGTCACCATATATTAACCTTTATTGGATTAAAAATGTCTCAGTGTACAATATATAATTGTTTGATTAGTTGAATAATAAATGTATTGGTGACTTGACTGCTGAAATTATCGTTAGTGGCAGCTCCCTAATGTACCTCTAATTATTATTATTATTTTTTAAATCTTAAAATACAATTTATTTGGCTTGCACGTGTAAATGAGTTTGACATCACTGGAATTAACAATGGAAATCTTAAGTCATTGCCACACTTGCTCTTAACACGTTGTTCTCTGAGGAAACATTAGCTGTGAGGCAGAGTCATATGTTGTCCCAGATTGAGGAAGTCACAAGTCTACTTTTTAATTAACAATCCCATCTAGGACTCCACCTGGACATGCACCCACCCTGTGTATCACTGCCAACCCAAATGGGACTCTCATGAGCAAACAGGATTCTTATTTAGATTCAATTTTCTGATGCGACTTGGCTGAAAGCTATATCTGTATGGCGCACTTATCTGTGAGCAGAATGAGCATCGCCCACAGACGGAGCAGGCACAATAGGCCAGAATAGAACCGGCACCAAGCTGTGGTGAGTGTCGATAAGGATCATTACATTGGTTTATTTATTATCTGGATTTCTTTGTCATTTGATAAAGGCGAGCGGAGTAAAGCGTACATTTGATCAACGGTTGGCAAGGCATTCATAAGAAACTCCTTAGCCTCCTTTGAGATTGTATTGCAATATCTGTACTAGGTAATCAACTTTTAGAATGTATGATAACTACATTCTTCGCCATGTGTCTAAAAATCTTGTACTTGACCTTTATTTCCTGCAGTTCAGAGAAATGCGCCATACAATAAAAAGAAAAAAGGAGGTTAAAAAAAGAAGTGGGTGAGGCTAACAGTTGAAACTAAACACGTTCTTCACATTGTCCAAAATCGGGTACAGCACGTTGAAATCCATCTTTTCACAAAGCATTAAGGACAAAACAAAAACTAATTGTAGCATAAAAAGGACATTTTTTTAACTATAAGGACATTTGTGTTTTTCTATCAAATAAAATGAGAATCTCAAGAGCCTCAAAACAATATGGAATCAGGAATGATGTTTAAATGAAAGGCTCACTGTATCACTGCAAATTCTTTGTTAGGCTGCACCATGTAGTCATGTGTGCAAGAATAAATTAGGATTTTATGAGACGGCGCATGATGAAGAGAATTACATGTTGTTAAATGTGCTGTTGACCACTTTATATGATCTTATAAAACATGATTGTCCATTAAATGTCCTTGGAATTATCATGATAACTTACAAATTGCAGGTGACAGAAAAGTGGAATTTGGTGGTGGATTTTAAGAATCCAAAACCAAATCTAAATCAGCTGATAAGTTTTATATTTTTCACGAGTGATTTCTGTACTAGATCTCGAGACATTATTAGTCCAGAACAAGCTATTGACTAAGATCTATGTGAGAATCTCCCCCTCAAACAGATTTCAAATCGTGAGGGTTAACTCCAAGTCGAACAGTAAAAAACATTTAACAGAGCAGCTCACAAGTAAATCCTACTGTCTCCTTAAATGAATACTGTTAAAGTGTACATCCAAAAGAAAAGAAAATCTACTTCCACAATCTCTTGCACTGACACAAACTGACAGTTTTGTAACAAGAAATCTCTATAATGTACTTGGAAAAGTGTCAAGGGATTTGTTAACAGCAGCTGGTTTGAGCCCACCCTCAGCATAATGTTGTTTTTATCTCTGGAAAAGCAACATCATGGCTGTTTGAGGCGGATGGGCATCTGGTGTAAGTCGTATTACCCCGCATTGTTGTTCAGTAGGACAACCCCTGATGAAAAGGAAGGAATTATTCTTTCTTTAAGTACCAGTTTCTATGTTTTACAGAAATGAGCAGTGAGGGAAGGCAACAGACTGTTTAATTACACGTGGGCCATGGACTTGCTGAGTGTGAGTGTTTTAAAAGTTACAGCCCGCCAATTTCCAGCCTGTTCTACCAGTGTATATCAAATAAAGAGGGTTTAGAACAGGATCCCTCCCTCTGTTCTAGTCGGCACAGGGGACACAGCTCCGAAGTATCCACCTGCATCTGCACATGTTGACATGGCAGCTTTCAGCTTTACTAGAATTAAAAGTTGTTGTTTTTTTGTGACTAGATGAGACTACAGAGAAACGCAAACCTCCCTGCCTCATACAGAAGTAGTTTGGTTAGCACAAGAGGTGTCTAATTGAGTGTAATTTCATGTGAATGCAAGTGAATAAGGGCATGAAGTAGGGAAAGTGCCAATCTTACAGTTTGTGTAAGTCCAGCTCCCAGGGCTCCCTGGTGCAGGCTCATGTGCTTGTGAGGATGAAAGGTTAGTGATGGACATGTGGGAAAACTATGGATCCAGCTGCTGTCTGTAAGCTAATGCTTCACTTCAAAGTCCATCTCCCTGTTCTGCAGCCTTGGACAGCTCTTGTTTGAGTGCACAGATCTTAGCAAAGCAAAGGAATCCACTCTTGATCAATGTGGCTAAGCCATATGCCATGGACGAATACCAGTCATGTTCATTAAGATACAAAATCTCCAAGGTCACATGAATCTCATCTGAGAAAGCGAACAGCAAGAGTTTAAGTGGATCTGAGAAACATCACCGAATGGACAAAAAGGCCCCTAATGTTTTGTACCTTGACTTTTCACGGCCCCACTGACACCCCAGAGGGGACACCATCTGGACCATCAAACTGCACACCATCTGACCAAGGTCCAACATGTTGTGTAAAGAAGAAAAGCTTTATTTTGACATTGTCTCAATGTCCAAATGTGTGGATGTTTATAAACATGGATGATGTCTCTATTTGTCTCTGTTTTCAAACTTTCAAGGTTCCTTGTGTGGTGGAGAGGAGACAGGTCTGATGGGTCTGCAGTGTTGTTCTCTTTATAGGTCTGCAAACAGCCTCTGGATAACTGCCCTGGAACACTGTATACTAGACATTAATGATAAGCACGCCATCACTAGCTCCCTGGGGACCCCTAAAGACTGTTCTCTGACAAATAGCTCCAGCTGATACAAATCTGCTCCCATCTACACGGCCGGCATCATATAATTTTAGACTAACCAGTTGCCTATAGCTTAAATAAATCGATTGGGTTTTCCAAGTTTTCCAAATACACAAATTACATGAACTAACATATAGCACTTTCAGTTCTGCTTGAGTTTGGCAAGTTAAAATCCTCTATTATATAAAGACATAAATGGTATGATCCCATTAATACCATCCACACGGAGTGCTTTGATGACCGTGACTCAGGACAGAATCAGAGTTTTGCAGATTTAAGAGTCCAGGCCAAGCATCAACAAGACGGAAAAAACTCAATGTACACTTGGTGAAATCTGTAAATGCATTACTGACAACTCAAAGGAAGCAGAGTGTTTTCATCCATCAATTTTCTACCACTTACCCTGGGCTGGGTTGTTGGGATGGCATTCTAAGTATGCTTCTTTTCCCATGCACACGTCCTCCAGCTCCTCAAGGGAATACCAAGGCATTCCCAGGCCAGTTGAGTGACATAGACCCACCAGGCCTTTACTCCCATGGGACGACTCCCAGTGGCTCCAAGGTTTCTCTGCATTTCCATCTGCACTAAGCCCGGCTCTTTTAGTTGGAGCAATGCACCTTTAGTCAATGAGTGTCACGGGTTTGTTTCAAACTATAGATAAAAATGGGTCAGTCGCAATTTTTTTTTTTTTTTTTTTTTTTAATATATATGTATATTGATTATTTTATTTGCACCAAGGTCCCAAAAACAGTGCCCCAGGCCCTCCCCTGGGCAAACCAATTAACAAATCATGGGACAAATTTATGGACAAATTAAACAAATACAAACAACATTAAAAAACATAACAACATAAAAGGTACCTTTTAACTTACAAAAAAAAAAAAGAAACAAATAACCCTCCATATGGCTGGCACCTTAACTTAAGGTAAACATTCAAATATAACAACATTTACAAATAACATAAATGGTCCAGTCTTCTAGTCACGTGACACCGACAAGCGCGCCACTTTTCACTATGTAGAGCAGGACCAGGAAGTGCTCCGGTTTGGCCCCATAGAACTATAATAAAACCTGGAAGATGTATCCAAAATGGCCGTCCTGTTTATCCCTATGGAGTGTGCTCATTGGCGCATGACCCCCAAAAAATTTCTTACTTCCGCATTTACTTCCTGATACGGAGGCTGCCATCTTTACTTTAGGGCGCCACGTGACGACAATCCCCCATGATGCTTTGAGCGATGTGAACGACCACGCAGCTTTTTAGTTTTTGTGTTAACGTTAGCTTGTGTGATTGTAATTGTGTTCTTCATGTTAGAGCACACCTGAAAGCGTCTGAAATGAAATAAAATACAACTTACAGGTATCGCTAGTCGAGCCTTTTCCACGTGCTTCTGTTTATATCGTCCGACGTGCTCGTTCACGTGACTCGCACATGTTTGCGGTGACGTTACTTAATATAAAAACGGTAATTTCGGTGATTTTAGAAACGGTAGAAAAGAACATTTCCTTCTATTTTATTTAAATACCGATAATAATTCAGTACTGTCTGCAATTATAATGTGCAATTTTAGAAAAAGGCTGGTTCCAAGAGGCTGCAGTACCTCGCACGGCCACAAATCAATCTGGGACCACAGACAGAGGGGGCATACCTTATCCAGTTCATTTAATACATCCATGTTTGGCCCACTGAACCGGAGGGAGAAATGAAGACAGGTGAGTGTGCACCCTCGAACGCCCTACAGCGGGGAAATGGAGTCCTAGGCCAAGAGAGTGCATCGGTCGGGCAATGACGGGGCGGTTGACTCTGTCACAATGAGCAATATACTTTTTCATATCAGAAAAAAACACTTAACTTTACTACTTTAAACATTTTGCATACATTTTATGTTGTGTGATGTTTGGGACCACCTATGAGAGTTTCATAGTGATGTAATATAAAATAAAAAATCTAGACCGGGTGAAAATCACGCAAAGATACCGAGGGATAATGTAACAGCATCTCTTGCTTATAATCAGACCTCTGTGTGCCGTCTGCATCAGATAATAAAGTAATTTAATTGATGACAAACCAAAAAGTTAAGCTGTAGCAGGGTAAGTTGTGAAACGCGTGTAAAGTCAATAAGGATGATAGAAATAAGTTTAAATGAACTAGTTTTTAATCACATTTTTAGGATGGTAAACATTGAGTAACCCTTTTAAGCGTCGAAATACAGAGCCTGACAAAGTGTCCTGTGAAATGTGCATTTCAGGATCCATTATATTTGATTGATATTGAAGTAATATGAATATTACATAGATTTGTTAAAAACAACATAATGGGTGTATGTACCAGAATAATATTTTATGTTTTCAGATACTTTGCTCAAGACAATATACTATACAATATACTGGTCGTGAATTTTGGTCCTTGTGGATTTATTATTAAACATGCAGACTTTGAGGCATTGCACACTGGCGACTTGATGTGTTTTCTGGTGGATATAAGTGCAACTCTGGACAAGCTGTTTCTTCAGCTGTTTACTAGTCAGATGATACACTGCACTCTGTTTGGGCACATGTATGCCTGTGTTAAACATGAGAACTGTTCTGCAGAGCACATTTGCGGGCACCTGCGCTCTAACACTGTTGTGTATTTATTGGCTTATTGAAAGCAAAGGCACAGAAAGTTGGAATGGTGCCCGGCCTCAGAATTAAAATGTCCTGCCATCATTAACATTTTTATTTTCCTGTTTTGGAAATGTGTGTTTTTACATCCTTAAAAATTCTGTATGACAGGACAACAAAACAATTATTAAAATGTTTTGTCGTAGACTGTTTTAGCTGCATACTGTATGTGCAAATGAATCCGTGGGTGACAGTAACAGCCTCAGTGCCTTGTGTTGGCACCACATAGTCAACAATAATCACCTCTGAATTTTCAACAACAGCTGCAATATTTTGTGGTAATTATGTGAGACAACAACTCATTTAATTCTGATTATTATACATTGTTTACACATAATAATCAACTAAATAATCTGATGGAGGCGAGTTACTGTTTATACTGTATCCACCTTCTTATTATTAGCATGCCATAATGTCGTTATTGTGCAAACCTGGAGCTCTCACTTTTAGCTACACACACTACAACATGACTGTTAAACTGCTGATGGATGTAGGGCATGAAGTGTAGGAGAAAGTAAGATTTATGGAGTCAGGCAATTACTTGAAGCTTGCACTGCAGTCCTTATTTAGCAGAATAGTAAGCCCTCCTTGCATGGAAGAGCACTAATTACCCAAGCTTATAGGAGGCTTACGCTAATCTTGATTGAATTTCTGAAGACGATGTAAGATCGTTCTAACTTTTCTCACTGTCAAAACCGCATCTTGACTCTTTACACAGGTGTATACCCAGCCCCAGAGATGACATGAAACTAGAAAATAAAATTTTGATGTCGGATTACCAGCAGTTCATTCTCAATTTCATCTTGCAAAACTGACTTTCATGAGATTTTAAACATAACGTTCTTCACTCCACAAAAACATACCTGGAGTTGTAATTCTTGCTTCAGTGCTGATTTCATTAATCTTTGTCTTTCTCTAAGCACTTGGACACATCTTTGTTGTGATTTTGCCCAGATGGTTTTGTAATAGTTTGAAAAGTCTCCTGTGCTGTTTTTAAGTCTGTAAACCATTAGCATTTCGGCGTGCAACGGCCCTGTTACTAAAAGAGTTTTCATGGTTCATTCTACATTATTTGATGTCAGCAGAGGCAGCTTTAACGCAAATCTGTTTATTTGGAAAGAACCTAGAACCTTGCTTTTGTGGTGTGTCCAAGCATAGACATCATTTTAATTAAGATTAGGGCCTATTTTTCTTAAAACACCTGGATAAAATTATCCCAGTTTCAGACTGAAGCCGTTTCTGAACCCTTTGGAATATAAAACAAATGGCTGGACACTTTGTGAAGCTGAGATTTGATTTCCTTTTATTTTAAGCTGTACACTGAGGAAAATCTGATTTCAAATATAGATATTTTAAGGATCTGGAGGATGGTCTGATTGACAACAGATTGAGCGAGTTGACTTAGGTTTTGACTATTCCTTTTCAAAGATGAAGCTAATTTCACACACAAAAAAATTTTAAGGACTAGTAATAAAGTTTACTTCTTAATTTTCATATTTGAAAAGCCCAGGAGCTTGATAAATCCCTTTTTATGTGATGGTTGGAAGCAGTTAAATTTGAAACCATGAAGCCAAGGTGACCAAAAGGCCAAAATAAAGCATATATGTCCACCTGGAAAGAATGAACAGTTCTAAAAATCTTCAGTGAAGACAGTTTTTACCTCGTCTTGCAAAGTGCAGAGTGAATACTATTCATTAAACTTATGTAACTTATGTTTTTTTTTTTTTTAAACAACCACAAAGCAACAAAAGACGAGGACAAACCATAAGATGCATTCATTGTGTTATTGTGCCCATAACACATTGCACTGTCTGCACTATGTCTGCTAATATTGTCTTCTGACTCACTGTGGCCATGAACAAACTTTCCCCCTCCAATATATAAGAAAAAATATGAAGTATTAATCCACACAAAAGCAAAAGTAGGTGTACAACCGCATGTTATGTTACAAAGGAACATAAACTATCACAATGAATGAAAATCTTCTGACAAAGTTGCTCAAGCACATAATAGATATATATGCAGGGTGTGTAGGGATCACATTTTCAACCTTGCTTACTGTCAACTTCTCTGACGCTTACTTTTTAAACTTCTTTTATTTATTTTTTGCTATAACACATGACAATTATATCCACCCTGTTAATCCCCAGTTTGTTGAGAAAAGCACACTGCTGGCTTCTCCGTGATGATTAACAATCTCATCTGCAATAAATGCCCTTTATGTGACACAATTTACAGGCCTGATGTTCACTGCAGCTTTACTGCCTGGAGCTGCACCAGCCCACTGCATGAGTTATAAAGAGTTTGTTCCTGACAAGACAAATCACGCCCAAATATACAACTGTGGCTCTGTGCAACTCAAATCTAAGGTTATTAGAAAATGAGACGCCATTTTCAATCTTCCTTCAAATAGTGAGCAAGCCGAACACTCAGACAACATGCTTTTCTGATTCTGAACCATACGCTGTACCGGAATCTATAAATTTAGATACACGGTTTTCAAATTCTGTCGAAGTGCCAATCAATTCAGATTAATTTTGTGATGTGCAAATTTACCCAGCGACCTCAGCTGAAAGCACACTTTGCACGGCATCAAATGAATAATTAAAGGCCTTTAATTTTGAATGCCTGTGAGGCTTCATAAACGCATGTCGCAGAAGGAATGAAATGAACATTATTTATGTGTGTTTGCACTTGAGAGTCATGTCAGAGAGCTATTCTCACCAGTTTGGTCTGCAAGCTTCAAATGAAAAACAGAACACCCACGGGGCAACACGACTCAACAAATACAATAATTCAATTTGTTATTCAATTACATTGGCATTCAGGCTTCCCCTCCTTTAATTAAACAGTGAACATGTCAGTGCAGAGCAGATGCACTCATAATCGAATCAAAACCACCACAAGGACAATAGTTCCACCTGAAAAAGCTCAACTGAGAATATCACACATTGCTTTATCTATTTTCTAATATTGTCTATTATTGCCATAGGCCAGGCTGAAAACCATCAAAGTGACACTAATGAGCACATCTCAAGGAATAAATTATTGTTCAAAAGCAAGGTGCTACTCTCAATATATGAAGCTGTGAAGACAACCTGTCAGTGTCATATGTAGGATCTTGAAAATATGGTTATGAAACTTGGTACATTTTCAAAGTTGAAAATTTTCCATAGGAATGATCAAGAATTTATGGGTATTAAAGGGACTACATGGGA
Organism: Rhinogobius similis; assembly: GCA_019453435.1. Classification (NCBI taxonomy): domain Eukaryota; kingdom Metazoa; phylum Chordata; class Actinopteri; order Gobiiformes; family Gobiidae; genus Rhinogobius; species Rhinogobius similis. The sequence goes on along the minus strand of CM033627.1, from coordinate 26,800,105 downwards.
AGTAATGGGAATAAACAGGGAATTAACTGACTTTCAACGAGGAGTGATGTATAGAATCATAACAACCTGACACTTATTTGTGTGTTCGCAGTCGAGAGCATTTAAAAAGTTGTGATGTGACACTAGCTCTTCATTAGCTGAAACTGACGAGCTCAGGTCAGAACATTTCTTTGGCATCATGCACATCATGTTGGGATCATGTTTGGTGACTTGTCAAAACCTTCGAGGTCAACAGAGACCCTAAAGATGAGATGGATGATTAGGATTGAGGTCACAGATCTGACAGAGTTCACAATGCAAAATATTTCAAAGAATCTTGCTTCAAAACACTTGTAGTTTGTTTTCACAAGATGAATGGTATTATTTGGTGGAAGGGGTCAATTATTGTATTCATTGTATGAGTGGGATGGTGGGATATATTACCCCTAAACATATGCCTAATTGTTCAAATGTGTTCTGTAAAATTCAGTGACTGACATGCAGCAAAAATAAAAAAATAAAATAAAAATACAAGACATTTTCTGCCCTTTTGCCATGTGAAATGTATACAATTTAATAATATTATTGTCTTTTATATTTTAAGTCAGTACAGTGGTCCTCATTTTTTTTACACCATGTACCACCTAAGAAAATAAAGCAATAGCATAGTCCTATTCTATTCCATAAACACCAAAACGAGCTTACATGCCATTATATTTGGAAAGTTTATTCTGTCTTCTTGTAATTATTAACTTGTGAGTTTCTTCTATATGTTTTACATGAAATGTGAGGTAAATAGCGTATATTTACAACTCACAAGTTAAGAGCTTACATACCACCAACTAATAAACAGCTGATGAGGAAAAAAGTAAAGACTGACAAAAACAGATAGAATCCTGGTTCACTGTGTGTGAGATTCAGTTAGCAGCTCTAGACCTAATGATATTCATTGATACACTGAAGTGTGGCACAGGCTTAAAAAGCAGAAAGTCATTAGTTACACTTTTAAACCTGGGCTAATCCCCGCTCTCTTCCACTGTTTATGAAGAGCACCTGCCAGCACATGTGGGCTGGCAGCACAGAGGACAATGGACAAACAAGGACAAATGGGCGACTTTAGACTGATGGAAGTCACAATTCCTTTGTTTTGTACTGCAAAATTAAACAGAATTCTTATTGGATTGGCTAATGGCCTACTCTATATATTGGTATAATGAATTCAGATAAGACCAAAGGGTTCTGCAGTCTTCAACATTAAACTGCGTGTTATCCTCTAGCGCTGCTTTAGGGGAGAAATCTAGTCACAGTTATTTAGGTCATAATTGACATCATTTTGATGTGATTCATAACGTATTGTCAAAAGTTAATTTATAGAAACTGTTTCGACATATGATATACACAAGTGGTTTTGCTCAAGGTGGTGGTGCAGAATGAGCATATCATTCCAAACTGAATATATGTAGATATTTTTTTTCAGTTTTCCAATATTTAAGACAAAACAGAAAAATAAAAATACAGACAGAACATGACACAGAGGGGGAACAAATTAAACTATATATACACACATATACATATACACACAAAAACATTACGGCATCCCATCGTGCATGTTTCATTTGTTAAATTAAGCCCGAATTAAAATGTCAATTACTGTGTCAGTCCAGTCCTTGATTGTTGGTTCATTTTGTGTGTATTTTGTAATGACCTTTTTCCTTGATGACAAAAGTATGCTCCAAACTACTGTATCCATGGTAGCAGTTTTGAGGCCCAAACATAGTTCTGAAGTCCAGTGGGATGTCAGTACTGACAACAGCCTGTAGTGATTCACTGATCTCAGACCAATATCTCTGAACAGCCGGATGGTGCATTATTATTTTTTAGTTAGAGGAATCATGTTTTGACTGATGAACCAAGCCGTGATGAGATATGAAAATCTTTATTTGTCCAGCAATGGGAAATTTCATTGTAGAAGCACACAGCAGTAGAAGTTTTATGTGTAAATGTTAGTATATTTAAAGGTGCTATATGTGATTTTTACTGTTGTGCAATGCAAAAAATAGAATTATTCATTCATATTCCCGATTTGTTGTATGTAATAAAGTAAAATCTCTGTTTCCCTAGTACAGGTATATTGTAAAAGCATCTATTCGGGTGAAAATGAGACCAAAGCACTTTCTCTGCATCTATTTATAGACCGTTTTATTCTACAAGAAGCAGGAAGTGCACCGTTAGCATGCTAATGTTTGTTAGCTTTACCCAGAACGGCAAACTCACTCTGGGCTCAGAGGCTAGTGAGTGCTAAACTCATGGAGGTGAATATATATGATGCTGGGACTGCATTAGGAAAGTGAGTGACACAAGTGACAGCTGTAAAGACTTGAACATCAACTAGCTCTGTTTTTCATGTTTCAAAACAGTAAAGATTAGGGACAGCCCATTTAACTTTGTCTGGTAAAAAAAAAAAGGCCTTTCAACTTGCGTGTGTTAGTTGTGAAACGCTCAACTAGCCACGTTTTCTTTTATGAAATAGGTTTTATTCAACTAGAAGACATGAATTGACACCTACAGCATAGTCAGATAATCATGCTTGTTTTACAAAGGCAACTCAGGACATAAACTGCTTGGATAACTTCTGTGTGCTAGTTAAGTCAAATGCAGTGATCTAGTTGATTCAAGATAGGATTTCTTTGCAGCTTTGGCACTGCATTCTCTAGTTGAAATGCTATATTATATTTTACAGCACATCAGATATATTCAAATGAGCAGAATAAACTTGTAAATCATGGATTCAACAAAATGGCCCTATTTTCCTTTTTTTTTATATACAATGGGATACTCAGTGACTTCATAAATATTGCCAATGTTAGACGTGATTTTTAAATGCGATTTAAAGTAGGTTAAAGCAAGTTTCAATTTTATTTAATGTTTATATATTAACGAATCTCATAATCCCCATTGTCTCCTGCAGGCTGTGTCCTATATTCTCATTTAATGTAAAATGCCAGGATAACAGTGCGTTTCAATCTCCCCCGTGCTTTTTATTTTCATCTGTTTCCAGCACATATCGGGCAGAACAACACATTTGGACCGAGCTCTGAATGTACATTAGAATGGAGAGAGGGGCAAAATGACCCGGTAGGTGAGTTTTTATGCATTACAGGTCATTATACAAGCGGCCCCAGAGCCACTCAACCGCCATTAACCAAGATGAGGGACCAGCGGGACCACTTCCTGCCTGGAAGTAATGGAGAAATGTGAAGTGCATGTTTAGGTCTGATGGACTCTGATGTTCTCTGGTAATGACTATATTCTTCACTAGAACAAACTCCCATCTATAATGCACTGTCCAAAAGTTATTTAGATTTGAATGCATTATGGTAAGTGGACGGCCTCATATGTAGGCTATAGCGTCGCATATCGTAACGCTTCAGATGTGCGCGGATGAAATGACCGTGGGCTATTTCTGTCGTCTCTATTTCATTTAGGCAGAAGATTGGAAGAAATAAACCTTTCAAAGCTGCTCAAACTGACACAGCCAGCCCACAGCCCTTCATAAGTCTTTTAAAGTAGACATATTATCCAGAATCAACTTTAATGACTTTTTGAGTGACTGCCTATGCATAGGCGTGTGGCACGTTTCACAGGCCACAGTTTTTCAATTTTTTTTTTTGCATTTTTCAATACTTCCTAGTCTTCTAATGTCTGCTATTACTTTTGGTACATGTACCTTTTGTAGTTTTTTCATAATTTGCCGAGCAGTTTTTCCCTATCTTTTACAGTGGGAGCCTTTCTATTCGTCCTCTACAGGAAACTTTGCTGTTTAAACTGTTTTTGGCAGGTGCACGGTGGCAGAGCGGCTAGAGCTTCTGCCTCCCAATAAGGAGATTGTGGGTTCGAATCCCAGATCACACCAACATCACACAAATTCAATTGCGCAGTCACTCGCTGAAGCTATTGCAACAGCATCTAGTTAAACTTGTTACAGTGTAACAACTTGTTATATTAGTTTACTTGAAGTTGTATTTCGTTTCATGAGACTCGAGGGCTCAGAAAATTGCCGTTTTCACCTTCCCCCTATCCCTGCCCACATCCCTGTACTGTAGTTGTGATTATTTGAAACATTAAGATTCCAAGTGATTCAAAAATACATTAAAACATGTAAATAACAATCTGGTGCTTGTTACCGTGAAATGTCACTATGAGAGGCGGGGCTTATCAGTTCTGCAGTTTTGAACAGGAAGTCAGTCAGAAGTTTTTTAATCAATATTGCACTTTACAATGAACAAATAGTGAAATGATGATCTACTTGTGTTATAGTTCATTGCTAAGTACCTGAAAAAAGCGTTATATGTCTATTTTTATGAACTAATTTTGTAGCTTTTTCTCTATAAACAACATACTCGATCTTCAACATTCACAATATTATCTAAATTTCAATTAATTCCCCATCTTTTTTTAGAAACCGTACTTAGCGAGTATCTACAAACACTATAATTTCACTGTTGGGAGTATATACATTTTTATTCCACGCACAGATGTTTTGAGGCGCGACAACCAAGGAACACACGCCATGGCACAGTGGGCAGACGTAGGTGGTGTGTGATGTGTCTTGTTAGGGCAAACACCAGTGAAGACGCCTGCAGGCACCTGCTTAACCAGTCACCGCCTCGGGCAACGCAAGCGCCTCGGTCTGTCACCTTCCTCTGTTCGCTTTCACACACACCTTTGTGGATCAAAGTGCAAGGCCATCTGACTTAACTTGGCCCATACACCAGACATGCCCCAATCCAACAACTTTTCCTTTACTGAACACATGCCAGTCGCGGTGGACAATATATTGAGATTAAGATAATATGTGAAAGCTATGTCAAATTTGAATATTGGTGGATCATTTATAATTAAAAGTGAGGCAAAAAGAGCTAATTAATTAAACTTTTCAAACATGTATCTGATATTTAAACCTCAACACATTTTATAGCATTTTAAACCCATTTCTGTTTGAATTATACAATATTGTCTGACTGCCGTTGTCGGGATAGTCCAAAAAAAATATAGATTTTTCTCAATTTTTTCTCAACATTGCCTGTAAAAAATAGAAAAATAATACAAATTTAGAGAAAACAGTAAATATAAAATAATATAAATACGCTTTTTTTTGCCATTTTGCCTCCCAGCTAGGAGATCGTGGGTTCGAATCCTGGACCCAACATCACACGATCTCTCTGGGTGGAGTCTGCATGTCCTCCCCGTGTTACCGTGGGTTCTCTCCGGCTTCCTCCCACCGTCCAAACACATGACTGTGTAGGTTAATTGGAAAACTCTAAAGTGTCCCTAGTGAATGAATGTGAGAGTGAATGGTTGTCTGTCCTTGTCCGAGTCTCTGTGTTAGCCCTGCGATGAGTTGGCCACTGTCCAGGGTGTACCCCGCCTAAGGCCCAAAGTCACTGGGCGGGTGGTAGAAAATGAATGAATGAATAACTACTATTGTCTATGTCTTACCGTTTATAAAAGAAACAACAAAACGACTTCACATATTTGTTCACGATGAGATCTTGTAATGCCAATCAACATTCCTGCACCAGCGCGTACAGACCCTGGGGCCGAGCCGAGTCACATGTGAACTGTGATTGAGCGGCTCCTGACAGGACCTCGCAGGTCTGTCGACACACTCTGCGATCAATGGTACTCTGCGGGTTAATGCATTCAAATATCCAGGGGACTGAGGAGCACTTTACTTACTTTTGTCGTGTCAAAGGGACTTCCCACACACATCTACATACGCCAGAGGAGAGCGGGGCACCTGGGTTGAAGTACACCAAGTACCGGGCTCTACTTTTATACACATAACTATTGGAGGTGATAAATTACTGTATCTAAGGTCAGTGGCATTGTAGTTTCTTGATCAGTTAAGAACATAAATGTAGTAATGAATGGACAAGCAATTCTGGATTTTTGTGACTTTTGAAGGTGTGATTTTGTCTGTTTGAATATAGCCTTGTGATGTTGTACAGTACATGTAAATGGAGACGAAATAACACACCAACATACAAGTTTCCAACAGCCTGCGTATCAATGTGAGGCTTCGATCAAATTCTTCCACCGTTAATTCAAAAACAGGACTTATTGTAATTGCACACATACAAAGGTAGAAGCATAAGATGTAGAGAGGTGTTGATTGAAGCTCCACTTCTGCATGAATAATTGCCCGCTGGTTGAAATAATCTGACCATTCTAACCGTTTTTTTGTGCGCGTTTGAGCAGACATCGAGAACTCTAAGAAGACTGACTGTGCGCTGATGACTTCCTCTTCCGGTTTCAGACCCGCACGTCGTGTTTAGTGTCAGTGTCCATTTGATTAGCCCCACTGAGAAGCCTGCTGAATAATGCATCCCATGAATAAAACCGGCCCTGTGCTCAAAGTCACTGCATATTACAAGTGCGAGATCAATGTATATGAAACGTGCAGAGTCATATGTGGCCAGTAGTACTTTAAATCAAATGTGAGTTAAACAAATAGAACAGGAGTTGCATCCTGCAGCAAGTCTTACTCTATCATTTCAGTTATTTTCACTTAATGTCCTTCTGTCATATTTTTTAGCCTTGTAGTTCGATATGGGAGCCGTTCTCAAATGTAATCATAAAAATAATATTTACTTTACAAAAGATGATTACATTGATGATGACACAGTGTGATTGTATGGTACTTATTTGTATTGCAAATGTACTCTTCATGACATTCACGAGATTTTACTGTGAACACAGCAGTGTGAAATGTCAGTTTCATACATGACACTACATCCATCTCTCAGTCTGTCTTGACACTCTTGTCTGTGTGGATGTGGTTATAGCAGAAAAAATCATGGATGTTTTCCCTGGTTTTAGATTATTGTAGATGCCTTTTGGCCATTGCATACATACTTTCATTTGAGTGCATTAATTCTTAAAGACATACATATTAAGCACTACAAACAGTTACACTATGTTGTAATCAACTTGGGGACATGTCATTTGCATAACATGACAGACATATGAAATATTCATAATTATCCCTTCACTCTTGAATTATTCAGTATGAGCTGAAGCTGAAAATGCTCTTACATGTTCTAAATGTGTGCTCTTAAAAGTGACTTAAAGGTCGTTTGAAGTGAGCCAGTAACTGAACACAGTTATATGCACTGATAGATGAATTTACAAAGCTGCGCTGTCCATGTCAGGGGTGTGCAAGCTGTTTTAATGACCCCAAAAATGATCTAAAAATAGTCCTAATTGACCCGGTTTGTATTCGTTTTGTCTATATGTCAGTCAAAAATTTAGACCAAAGAATGTCGTTTAGCAAAGACACTTGTTGTACCAAGACATAATGTGCCAGGATTTGTGTTATAGCAAATGGATTTATTTTTAGAGAATGAACCAAGGCAGCAATTTGACTCTTGTTCAAAGGTTGCAATTTCCTTTTAACACTTAAGAAAGGTGATTTTAATAACCTCTCTTTTACCTTTAAAGATGGAACCCCATTTTTACATAACAATTCACATGATTTCAAGCCTCCTCTTAGCAAGTGCATAATGACAAATAGCTGGTAAAACTACATCTTTACAGACCTATTTGACTTAATGGTGTTCTGCCTATAGAAACAAACTATCATGCTCTTCTTCACGATCAATGTTTCTGGACTGAGAAGAGCAGCAATTCCTAAAACCTGTAAGAAAGTAATTTTATCCAATATAATTAGCCAGTAGGGGGCAAAGCTATTATGACTTGTCTGCAGCTGCCCTATGGTGTAGTTTTTCTACTTTTAACAATAGAAAAACTGTGCAGCATACTTATAATTACACATGATTCCTTGTGGGGTTAGTGGTGAAAAGGCAAGCGCTTGTAAGTTTCGCTCAAGTGCACAGATTTTCTTAATGCCAGGCAGCAGCTCCTTCACTAAACAATGACACAAATGAGTTTATGGTGCTATAGGACTACTCTTAACCCTCTCACTTAGACAAGTGTAGTGGAATGTATCGGTTTGGTTTATTTCTTTTTCTCATAGCATTTCACTATCAAACATATGTTCCATGAGTGTTAATGTGACACTTGCATCAAAAGATTGTATTAAGATTATTATTATTATTTTTTTTTTTTTTACTACCCCGTGGAATGATGAATTATTGTTATTATTATGTTAGTTATGTTCTTTTTTTACAAACATCAAGAGAACATCACATAAGAACACGTGCTTCTTTTCTTTCCTGCCAGGTAATGACATGATTGTGTCACTGCAGGACCCTTTTTAAAGACTTTGTTTGCTTAATTGTTTCAACAGCCAAATCAAACATTCTCCAAAATGCAACCTACAGTCACTGTAGGGGAAAACACACAAACGTTATATAGCACATGGTTGTTGGTGTGAAATTAGCTAAACGTTTCACACAGATCTTTTATGTTAAATGTAAAAAGTTCACAATTTAAAACCCTTTTTTTTTTATTTGTGGCCATGTGACTTGTACAGAAGTGGCGCTGCAGACAGTAGGAGACAACACCTTGAGAATGTCCTCAACCCTCTTTGTTGTGCAGCAGAGGACACAGTGCAGTCGGGCATTTATCTCGACAGTGCTGCCACACGTTGGCACAACTGCTGGACTGGCACAGCCCCAGTGCCTCCAAGCATTCCCCTCACAAACCCAGATTCTGCCATCTTCCCCACAGCACCCACACCTCAGGGGTGTCAGGAGGGTAATTAAAGAGGCTGATTAGACTGACGGAAGGAGGACACCCAGGGAGAAAACAAGCCTCTCTCCAAAGACGAGAGATGAAGATGAAGAGTGAGAGTGACAAAGAGAACACAGCACCGCAGTACGTCAGGAAAAAGTACCATTTTAAGACTTGTGTTTCTTCTTTTGAAGAGTGAATCTCCAGGGAGAAACCGTCACATCAGAGCTGCTCAGACACAGCTTTTGTAGGTGACGTTAATGACTTTTTTATTTTTTCATTACATGACTCATAAACAGGTAGATACTTTATAAAATACCAAACAATATGAACTCAAACAACCTGAGTCAGTCGGTGTGCTGTGTGTATCACAATTTGGAAAGAAGGTAGAAGAAACAACAATATTGCAGGTGCATTCGCTAATGTTACATTCATTTGTATTGTAAGCACATTTTACAAAGGAGATACTTTGCATTGAGTTATTAAGTTCCACAAATACCGTTTAAGGAGATATGTTATACAAAATCAACTTATAAGAGCGTTTAACCACGTTGTAATAGGTTTTTCCTTCTTATTTCCTGGCTCATATGTTATTTTGTGAGATTCATACATGTTTTGTGTAATCTCATGATGTCATAGCTCAGAAAATTCACATTTTCCCATACACATTCACTGCACTTGGCTTACTTTGGTCTCCAAATCGTATAGCCATTTTGGCACAAATGATGAATTATTGCTATCCATTTGATCAATAAATAGTGATAAAGGAGCAAGTGGAAATCAGTGGTTGCAGTTTCCCTGAAAAAAAAATCTGTGGTTTCTTTTATTAACTCTTTTTAAATAATAACAATCTCACTACTTAACATGTCTCAAATCTAAAGTAATGATCCCCAGCTGTCATAGATTATAACTAGAAACGGACGCCAAATATGTCTTCTTTAATGAACGACAAACAATGTATCTAGAGTTTCTGTTGAGCATCCATACCTGGCACGTCAAAATAGTTCCAGCCAATGCGCTCGGCTCGCTCTCATCATATTCATATTACAACGTCTTACATCACGTTGAATTATCCAACTCACACAATGCTCGTGTTCGTTGATGTGACAACTGAAGCAGCTCCTACAAGGAAGGACATTTATTATTTATTTGCTTTTAATGTTGGAATTAATGTGAGCAATCAGAGAGTAACTCGTGTTGATTTTTTCCTATGGCGCAGAGCAGTAAATCAAATCATTTGTGCTGCCAGAGCTGCTCAATACAATTATGCTTCAGCAGTATTAAGTGCTCTTCAAAAGTCCTCTTGGCACAATGGCATCAGCCCACACTGCTCGGACATGGAAACGGTTGCTTAAATACACGTTCACTTTCATTTAAGTGTGATTTGACTGAGCTAAAAGATGTTTGTATGATGCTTCATAAAATGTACATTTGTTCTGCTGAGATTTAGGTAATTTCTTCAGTTTTTATTGGTCAATAAAATCTGGTTGAAGTTCATATGACAGGTTAGACTACGCTTTTCAATGAAACATAGTGAAGGAGTGAGGATTGTATTAGAGGTTTAACTAAATGTTGTGCCTATATGTGACTTGTTTGACAATTCATAGTTTGAAGTTTATAATGTTATTTTTTGGTTGGACATGTGCTGCAGATGTGACCATACACATTTATAGACACAAAATTATCTCTCTTTCTGTTGCTACCTGAAATTACATCAAATTCAAAGTTCCTCATGACTATGAAGAAAATCCCCTCATTAAAATATAAAAAACCTTTATTTCGTGGTATTTTTGTAATTCCTCTGCTCTCCTCACCAGTCACATGTAAGGTGGTGTTCAGTGGTCACTAGATGCTTACAAGAATCAGAAATCTTAACTTAAATTCTGTTTAGCCTGTCAGCCTTTAGTTCAGTTTTACACGCTAATTATTTTCTTAAATAAAACACCAAAAGATTTAAAACTCAACAATGACGTTAAATGAAGCTTTGACCTCTCCTAAATATGGTTGATGGGTTGGTGCCAGCGGACACCCTCTTGATAAGTTTTTTGCGGGCTAATGTTAACAGCTATTGGAAGGGACTGCTTCGGAGTCCCTCAAATCTCACCGGACTGACACAGTTGCAAAGTGATCAATAGCATGAGCTATTTATTTTATTTTATTTTTTTACTCTCAACAAATAGATTAAATATACAAGTAAATTGGCCTCGATGTTTCTCTTGCAGCGTTAATGTGATCTTTGTGAACTTGGTTCGACTTGTTTGCATTCATGTGCTTTTATCTTGTAAAAGCACGACTCCTCTTCCTAAGCTTCTGACAACAGTTGTGACTACACTTAAACCATAGTCTGGACTTCACTTTACTGCTTGCTTCACTGCTGGCCTGTAGACTTTGGGGGTCAGTTGAGTTGTTGTTGAAGAGATTGTTCCTATGATCAGTTGGGGCTCTTGGTCTTGTGTGAGCGCTGTGTGATGGATGTGATTGGCCTGGATCCAGCACAACTCTAGTGACCAGTGGAGAGTTCATTCACCCTGACCCCAGACCTGTCAGAGGCAAATATATGCACGATCTGTGCAGCTGCTACAAGAAACACACTTCCTCCATTCCATGTCCATTCCAAAGCAGTAGGTTCCACTCCACACAGCTGCTTTTACTGACCTCGGAGGAGCAAAGGAAAGGTGTAATCACTGAGGTAAGCTTATGTGTATGCGGAGGGATAGAGTCAAAAAGAGACTCTACACATTTGTATTCAGCTTTGGAAAATGCTTTAATAACCAGTGAATATAGTGACGTAACCGTCCTAATAGTCAATGTCTGTTGACACGCTGCTTTCTCACTATTGTAGACAAGCTTTCCTCATAGGTTCATAGTTAAGGAACAGGTCACTAATCATTGCCATGTATGAGCACTTTACATCATAAAACCACAACATTTAGTTATTGGGAAGTTGCAAACAGAATGTATGATTTCATCATTGTCTTGCTGTGCAAACAAGCCCTTTTTTGTCAAATATGCCCTTGGCTTTGTGCGTCAATGAAAGGATGATTCACTTCAAGCCAAAGAGCTGCTCTACCTCACATCAAGGTTTTTCTGCTGAGGTTCAGTACAATATAAGCTGAAGTCTTTTCTGTCTTTGTCCAAGAATAATGTTCTACACAAACTAATGCAAACTGTGTTTTGGAATAATAATAGCAAGATTCAAAGTAGACTTTTCACATTGATTGTCAGGTCCCACTGTAAACAGTCTCTGGTGTGGCTTTGAACACTGACATGCTTGGGATAATGTCCCATTTGATCAGCAGCGAATGCAAGTGGAACTGACGTCCACAGATGTGGGCCTTTAATGCCACTGTGCAAGTCTGTGCTTTGACGTGACAGCTGTGAGGATTCTAAACGTACGTCTAAGCCTTCAGAGAGAACCAGGAGAGGGAGTGTCGGGAGGATTGCTTGAGCATGGGCGCTCACTCTAAACCTGAGGCGAGGCACTGACAAAACAACAGCAGCTGATAACTGTCACACCGTCTGCTTGATCCCAAGACACATCAAGCTTTAGTCTGTGCATATACATTTCTACCTCAACAGTATAATCAAATGAAGGAGATAAATAAATACATTATGAAGAATTTTTAGTAAAGGCACAATTTAATAATGCACAGCTTTATTTCTAACAGAAAAGTAGAACCCCCCCCAACACACACATACTTTCAGCCGACTACAACCCAACAAACCATATGAGAACATGTGCTTTGGATTATTAGAAATGTGCTGTCTGCTCTAAATGAGGTCTCTGAGGCAGAGAAAGAGCTGGACTGTGGATGTAAATGAAAGCACAGAGGAGGAGAGCGCTGCATTGACATTCAGCTGGAGGTCTATCTGAGCCCACTCCACACCTTGACGTTGACCCCACGACCTCACAGTGAAAATCATTTGGCAGCTTCTTTGACCTCTGGCTAGTGACTACACACACACACACACACACACTGTACATCATTTCTGCTTTCCTGCTGCTTCAATTTCCATATTATTTTGAACTATAGTAACCACCCTGTTGTGAAAATTGGATTGGACGTTATCAATGCATATTTTATTGATAATGGTGGAAATGGTTAGAGAACTGAATTGTTTAATTTTGTTTAAAATGTTGTTTAAAATCTACCAACTCTATCTGTCTCCACAAATTCCAATGAGCGTGATTGACACCTGATAAACCACAGTGTTTATTTTGAGTGATTGGTTAAAGTATAACCCTGAAATGTATTATTTTGTAGTTTGTGTATCGATTAATGGAGTGATGGAGATTAATTGATGGATACTAGTGCAATAGTTCATCTTACTTATGTGTTCTTTTGATTATTTAATGTGCAGAGGGGGAAATAGTACTACAAATTTGTACTCAAACGAAAGTACCGCTGCCAAACAGCAAAAGTGAAAAGGACACATGAAAAATACTACTCAAGTACTTGTGACTTTTCAACTACATTTTTGAGGCATTTTGGATCAATATTTGTAAAATGTAATTGTTTAAACAGAACCAATTCATTTTAACCCACAATTCACATATTCTCTTAGCTCTGTCCAAACAGATGAGGCGATGAAGTGTTTTGCAAAGTTTTGAGTAAGTGTGGAAAGAAACGGATCCAGCACTGAGACAGCCGAGCATGGAGATGATTGGGACTTGTGTTGTGCTCAGTTCTCACATGATTTTCAAATGAAACTAATTACAGTGATGTGTTTAAAAATCTAGTCAAAAACAGCAATTGCATGTGAGTATGTGTTTTTAGCATCAGGATTGGGTGCAGCTTTTAGGCGCCTCCGACTGGAAAACTATGGATGAATTTGGATTGGAGAATCGCGCTGTATCGGATTTTGTCAAGTTTACACAGTAATTGCCACCGCTGGGTTGATGTTGTACGTACCTTGTATTGGAATTGCAAATGAGTAGCGACTGTCTGTTTTGTCTTTGTGCTCATTGCTAGTTCAATATGAATTTGTCCATAAGGAGTCAATAGAATCCATAACGTAATCTAAAAAGTGTGGATTTCTACACAATCAACAAACTGCAAATCTGAGATCATTCAATATAGAAGTTATATGATTCTTTCTGATACAGGGCTATTTGAGAGGAGCTGTGACGTGTGCTACAAATAAACGGTTGTGACCTTCCTGCATTCACACAGAAAGTAGAAGAGACTAGCTCGTAAAGTTCCGTTAAGGGCAACGTAGATAACTGTGCATCCCTTTTCCATGATAATAATATAGATCACTGCATTTGTCTCTCTCTAAATAATAATAATCCAATATTTTAGAGACGTGGGTAGATAGCAATGTACCCATGTAATTAATCTGCAGGAGCTGGTACACCACTGTGGTTTGACTGACTCTCTTGAATTAAACATGAAGCAGAAGAAACCAAATCAATTGTGCGAGATATTGTTGTGGCATGAATAAATGACGCATAATTGATATAGGTTCTGTTCCATTATGCATTCATGTTCATAAATTTGCATGTGGGGCCATGACGTAAGCAGGTCAGCCCCTGTGAGGGATCCAGTGTCACTGATCTAATGATCTGTACTGTTAATGCGTTATGGAAATGCAGCACCGCCTCCGCTGGCCTTCAATCCATCAGCCCAGGAATTACATTTACACATCCACACACTGATGATCATTTAGACCATGCAGGGTGTGTTGATACCCACCAGCTCTCATATACTTTTGCTGTCTATAAAACATGCTTATTTAACATAACTTTTACTTTTACAATCTAAACTTTCCAAGACTTTGAAAAGAACTTTTCAAAGAACCTTTTTTTCTGTAACAAGCAAATAATTTCCTGGCCCCTGGATACAAACTGAAATTGGTGGGTCCACACTACTGCTATGTCCAATGATACCTTCACATTAAAGGCTTCCTAAGTGCCCATCTATGCCCTGGATCAAGTACCCTTTACCCCCCTGTTTGATGCCCCAGCATGTAACACTTGTAACAGTCACAGTGAGTGAGGGAGCCCATATGCAAAACAAACATCCCTGCATGATGTGAAAGGCATGGGAAAAAGTTTGAACAGGATATGGACCATGGGGACTACAAACGTGTGCAACCAGGAAGACACGCATGTTGCAATAGGCTTATCTTAGAGAGGAGAAAGTTTGCTTTTCTACAGTTTTTATTTAATCTATAACCTAAACTAATGCTAAACTATGCTAAACTGGTGTGTTTATACATTTCAATTGTTCTTTGGGTATACCATACATGGCCACCTGTTACCTTTTACACATTATTAAATACAGAATCAATTATAAATAAAAACGTGTGTGTTATTCGAGAAGCAGTTAAATAATCTACTGCACTATTACATTATACAGTATCACGCCTTTGCATGGCATTTGTATAGGAATTGTACCTGTGCAGAGAATGATATCGAGAGCTGAATGGTCTATCATGAACTTGGCAGAAGCCAGATTAATATGTGCAGCACTCAAGTTGAATTCTACACATAAATCCAGGCTCGGGTCTAGACCAAACAGACTAAGGGTGCATTTGAGTTGCAAAGGGGTGCGATACTCTTTCATTAGTTGTGTTTGTGTTACACACCTCAAATGAGGGTTTTGTGCCCCTGTAGATCTGGGCCTGGAATTGACTCTGCTTTTTCAGGCTTTTGTCTGCTATATATGTTATGATCTACATCACCCATGGATCATTATGTTATATTTTGGACATCTTAAATCACAATATTAATTTAAAATGACTTAATAAAAAATATATATAAAAAAAAAAAAACCCTGTGGAGAGCTGCAGTTCATGATGGTGAGCTGCAGATTATTTTTCTTTTGTACCAAAATGGCTATGTGAAGGTGCCTAATGTGTGTCACAGTTTTAAGAAAATAAAATTGCAGAACAAAGAAAAGACAGAGCAGTGGCCGTGGATCAGTGGGGAATCAGGGGAGCAGTGCAGAGTCGGAGCAATGGTGTCTTGTCTGCAGGAGAATAAACTCAAACACGCATGGATCCCACTAAATACAATGTCCAGCAGTTAAATTAGAAGAGAAAATAACCATAAATGGTTAAACGCACTTAAAAGATGATTTTGCATAGTAGGTCTCCTTTAAAACGGTGGGGAGAAGACAGTACTTCCATTCAGGACCATGGACAGCGGTTGCACCAGCACCACGGACAGCACTTCACTCACCATTGTCAGAATCAACAGTCTGCTGGTTGCAAAAAGCAGAGTAAACTGGTAGACATAAAACCCCACTCCAGCGAGCTGAGTAAGGAGAGACGACGCAGATATCGTTTTGTTTACCAGCTGGGTTTGCTGACAACTAATGCATAATAGTTTGGACGTTTTTTTTTAGCCTAATGTATGCAGTTTTTATTGAGGTTACCACACCCCTTGTGGGTTTTGGTAATTATCCATCACATTCTATCGTATAATGTTTTATTTGCTTTATTTATTTATTGATTGATTTTATTTTATATTTTTAAAAGAAACTCAATAAATCAAAGTATTTCTATTTCTTACTCTCCCATGAGACAAAAATCATTCATTAGAGATAAATAAACTATGCAATTAAAATATGTCTAAATATTTTAAACAGTGTTAAACCTTATTACAAAACATTTTACTGCATGCGGACAAAATCATAACCCCTTTTATTGGCTCTTTATGAAGTGAAGCTACACTGACAACAGTAGAGGTTGCTGTTGCGTTACCATGGAGACCAGAAAGGGCATGCATAGACAAAATCCTTTCAACGTCTATGGACAGAAGGTATAGTCCCTTTATAAACGTACACGTATTTAAAATGGTCTTGCTTCCTCAGTAAAGTTGAACAATTCACACTTCTGTACACAATATCACATCAGCCACAGTGAGGCAGTGCTGAGCAGCCGTGTAAGTTCCCAGACTGTGCAGATGACGGTTATCAGTATGGATCTGGTGTGATCGGCCTCCGCGGCGGCTGACAAATGGCTGCTTTTATGTGACGTGTGTAACTGTTTCACTAAGGGCTGTCTGACGATGAAACACTCACTTTCCCTTCATAGAAAATTAATTTACAGCAGAAATAAAAAGGCTTCATAAACTTTGCAGCTGCTCCGGTATAGTGCAATCTTTTATCAATTTAGGCCTGTCCAAAATCACCAGTGTCTGTTTAAGTCTTTAAATTAATAGGCCTGTTAAAGGCTCCCATGAAGCCTGTGCGGTTGTGAGCTCTGTGGACTATGGTGCGAAGATGACTCCTGCCTCCTCACATGCAGGAAGTATTTTTGTTTTTAGCATTCAGTTATTGCTGCGTTTTTAAATGCCATTAGATTCTTTTATTTTCTGTACTAACAACAAAATCTCTCTATTTCTAAATGGCAAGTAAACCCACTGTACTTCATGTTATGTACATTCTATCTTTAAAATGTTACCTGTTTCGGTGAGGTGGGGCTCTATACATGGTAAAATATCAAATCAAATCAAATCAAACTTTATTTATAAAGCGCTTTTCATACATATAATGTAACACAAAGTGCTTTACAGTGCATTAAAAACATTCCCACATGCCATTTCCCTCCCAACCTCCCCCACAGCCGCCCAGCCCACTCAACCAACCCCCCCATAGACAGTCACATATACAAACCTGTACATTCACGCACACACGCACACACGCACACACACACACACACACACACACACACACACACACACACACACACACACACACACACACACACACACACACACACACACACACACACGCACACTTTTTAAGAGACATGAGGCTGAGTACAGATACACCAGCTGAACAAGCACCATCAGAGGAGCCGTCTGCACCAGGAGCAGAGTCGGCCACAGCCACAGGACACAAACTCAGGGCCCAGAGATGAGGCAAACACCTCCACCAGGGGCCCATGAGCCAGGGCCCCACAGCCACAGACGACCGCCGCTCCTGGTACAGAGGGCCCCTCAGAGGAAACACTGGAGAGTCTAAAATGAATAAAAGAATAGATAAATATTAAGAAATAAGTCAATAATTGGGTTGAAATAGAGTAAAACTAAATAAATAATAAATAAATACAACTAAAATGCTAAGCCTAAGTTAAACACATTAAATAAGATAAATAAATATATTAAATGAATTGATTAAATTAAATATTAGTCAAAAGCTAGGCTAAAAAGGTGGGTCTTGAGCCTACTCTTAAAAACCTGAACGTTCTGGGTTATGAACGTTCAAATAGTGTAAATATGCAAAAACAGATAAAAGTGCCATTTTTCATCATTGGTCACTGAAGGCTTACAATGTACTTTTTATACCGCTAATGTTTTCAAAATCCAAATACATTTTAGTGCCAGAAAATATAATATATATATATATATATATATATATATATATATATATATATATATATATATATATATATATATATATATATATATATATATATTTCCATTCCACTTTGACCAAATCCAGTCAGCTATATTTTCATTAATAAAACTAAAAGTAATTACAGCATTTTCAATTACCCTAATCTTAAACCAATTTAAGATGCAAAAACTAAACTAAAGCATTCATTCTGATACTTTAGTGAGATTCATGTGAGTTTATTGTGTTATTCCTCAGCTCTTTAGTTTACTTTTAACATTGTTTTGGCTAATGTGTCTCTAAGGACGTTTTGCACACTTGCAACTCTTTTTAAATGAGTAGTTGTGTTTTCCACCAATGAGTCTCATGTAATAGCAGCACAGTGTGTCATAATTAAACCACTACATGTTGTCTGCGGCTAATAATCATTTTGCATCAACCCAGAAGCAAGGGCTGAAAGTAGCACTCTGATTGGCTGTGCATGGGCAGATCACCCAGTATCATTTTGGCGTCTGAAAAAAGCTGTTCTAAAGGAATGCATGCACCTGAAAATGAATTAATTTGAGTGATAATGTGCTCCAAAGGGTTTGAGAGAGTTGGGAACAAACTTTTCATACATACTTTAAAGCGTGAAAATCAGGTAACCCAGCTTTAACTCTTCATAGATAAATATTCTCAGAGAAATATTTGAATTTTCTGTTTTACTTCTGGAACCAACTGGTAATGAATGTGAACCATCCAAAGAAATCACTCAAGACCAATGATCATGGCCTGGCAGGCAATAACTGGCAGAAATATTTGATTCAATAATGTTTCTTACAGACCAAATTATACAAATGAGACGGTCAAAGAAGTTGTAAAATAAACCAGAAACAACATGTTGGCAGAGCACACTGGAGCACTGAAGAACCAAGGAGGTGCACAGGGTTTTGATGTGTCCTGTGTGACCTTATTGGAGAAGCATATTTTTCATTCTGACTTGATTTGACTTTCTCCACAGACAGAGCTGGAGGGAGCCGTCGGGGTCCGGACTGACCAGCTGGATTTTTATTAATTTTCAGAATCATTAAATGAAAAAGAGTAAGTTAATTAGCCGGTTCTCAGTGGTGCTGTTAAGGTATCTCATAAGGCTGCCCCCTCTAATGGAAGCCATCTGTTTGAATGGCAAAAATAGCCGCCTGGGTTTCGGAGCGAGAGTCTTCCAACATTTGAAAGCGCGTAGGAGCAACATTTCTGAACTGTCACTGAACCAGACGGCAGCGCGGCTCCAAACATGTTGCAAAATGTCATTGCCATTTCTGCTACACTGCGGGGTTTTGTCAAGAGGTGACTGAAAAGAAGTTTCAAAGTCACTGGACATCCACTACATCACAATTTCTCTATCAACGTTTTGAATTCAAACCTGTGAATAGAGTGGGTCTTAAGATGTCCACGTTCTGTTGCGCGTCAGGTTGTTTCTGAAATATAGGGCCTACTTTTAGATTCTAATTTCACGATGTTAGGCTCTATTTTCTTGAGTTTGAATAAGTCGTTTTAGACAGAGGCATGTTTGGATAGACCATATTAATGTTATGCCATAAAATCCTTTCAGCATGTCCACTAACACGCCTTTTTGACTGAATAATGTCCCTCCAAACTTCTCTATTTGTTACCATTTTTTAAAAGACCATTTACAAAAACCATTGCAATTAAGCAATTTTGTACAAAGACTTGAAAGGACACAAAGATCTGGTCACATGCGCCGCAGACTTGAGACTCGATTTGGACTTACCAGTTTACTCCTCCGGACTTGTGGTCAAAGATCCCATCTGTGCAAGATAATGCTCAAAATAAACACATACAAATTCCCCTTTAGCGTGGTCTGAGGTTTTTGCACAAATTTCGAGCATCGGTGAACCACAAAATCCGGGAAATGACTCATTATCATGTAATTTTTGTAAAGCCAACTTGCATCAGCCATAAGAAAAAAGTGTAAACCCCTATATAGTGTACCCACTTTGTGCCAGTCCATTAGCTGCAGCCGAGGAGCGTGGGCCTGTGGTGTTCTGCTGCCTGCATGTGCTGGAGAGCCGGGGGGCAGCAGGACCCACTCTTCATGTGTGGAGTTAAGTGCTCCTTCACTTCTCCCAGGCCACAGAGAAGTGGCTTTTTTCACACCTCAACATGCACTTGAACCACACAGTGTAATTACCCATCTGTTATAGGAGCCCATTTGTCAGAGTTCCTATTAACTCCACAGTTCTCATCTCCAATCCCAACGAAGACTGGACTGTGTAATGAAACAATAGAACAACTATGTGTAAAAATAAATAAATAAATATTTCATTAAGATATAAACAATAAACTAATTAAAACTGGGGAGGAAACTAGACTAAAATAACATCAGCATCCATTAAAGGTATACGTGATTTCACTGAAAAACACAACAAAATAAGGCCACAACTGACGGATATGTAACCTAAAGTTTACTCTTTGTCGAGAGGTTCATTAGTCAATCCTAATCACAATTATGCTCAGTGGCACGCTTCTGAGCAGAATCTAGGATAGGGCTTGTGTCTGAGGTGATGTGGGGCTATTCTTGGCTCATTAATGGAACAAAAACCTTGAGGACACTGGAGAGCTCCCGTCTATTATTACCTATTATAGTCGGGCCAAGTGCGAGCTGTGCATACTCCGGCGCAGGCGCTAGGATCCAGAGGAACGACCGTTGCCTCCGCGCCCCCCACCCCCCTACTCCTCTCTCTCCCCTTTCTCTCCTCTCTCTCCCCTCTCTCTCTCTCTCTCTCCCCTTTCTCTCCTCTCTCTCCCCTCTCTCTCTCTCTCTCTCCCCTCTCTCTCTCTCTCTCTCTCTCTCTCTCTCTCTCTCTCTCTCTCTCTCTCTCCTCTCTCTCTCACCCTCTCTCTCACTCTCTCCCCATCACTGACTCTGTTTAAAGTCTGAGGCTGACTTGTGCACACACGCTTGCCAGTGACGGACGGAGGAATGGAAAGCATAGGCGCTTTTTGGTCACATACATCGACTCTTGCGTTACTGTGAGCGCACCGAGCTCTGCGTCCGTTACCTCAGCTGCAGCACCGACCAGGCGCCGCTGTCTCTGCGCCGCTGCCAGCCTCGTCCTGTTGTCATTACAGCCACAGCTCCGGAAGACACGGAGTGCTATGTGTGTATCCGTAAATCCCAGGGACTCTTGTGGACTGGACTTGTGAGTGACGTGTCTTTCCACCTCCTGCACCGAGTCCTGCGCACGCCGCGCCCCCGGACACGCTGCTTGCTCCACAGCAAAGGCGTCACTCGTTGCGTCCGCAACTGGGGAGCATAGTTCAACAGTTCATTGTTTGCATGTGGATGCGCTCTTCAGTGCCATGTGGAGCTTACTGTTGATGTTCGCCCACTGCTCGTGGCTGTGGTCCGCGCTGCTACCCGGCTCTCCGTGGGCCCAGGCTCATCCCGGTGAGTCTTCTAAAGTCTGTGTGTTTCTGTCTGGTGTTTGTGCGCGCGGACCGTATGGAAGCTGCCGTGGGTCAGTGCCAGGAGCACTGGCTCGTGCGCACAGGATGTGACCTGTTTAAAGCCTCATACACATGCAGTGCAGAGAGCGCGCGGTCCCGGGAGCCTTTGGTTTAGAGGAGTTTGGTCCGCGTGGATCAAACGGGGATGTCATGTGTTGTCAGCCGCCGGCGCCTTCGCCAAAGCCGTTATCTCAGAGCCTCAAGCAGGACAGCAGGGCTGAGAAGTCTGCTCATGCACGCACAGCGTCACGCACAGTCACGTCCAAGCAGGCTTTGTTAGACTTCACTTTAAACATCATAGTCACTTACATATACCAAGGTGTTGTCTGTCCGAGTACAATATGTTCATAGATCAGTATGTTATTTGACTTTGACCCCCAGACTCTTTGGCTCTGAATCTGCTGAACTGTAATCAATAGTCAACTCCCATAGGCTTTATACAAACATTAACGGAGAGTGGGCTGAGGAAATAAGCAAGATGTAAATTTGACCTTGAACAGAATGATCTGTGTTTCTGTCCAACACTGGACCTTCAGCTCTGAATACACTTCTCCATCGCACGCCTCACTTCATCACTGCTCACACACTGCAGACGTGTCAGGACTTTTGTGCAGCCACACTCAGAGGCATCATGTATGAGCCTGGCCTGACAGATACAGAGAATTCTGAGCACTGCCTCATGATTGAGCTCCATTTCCGAATGACTTAAAGGTCAAGGGTCAAATGACACATGTGGAGGACATTCTTATGGTGAGCCTGGACTCTCGAGTGCCCCCGAGAAGAGCCTTTATTCAAATGTTGTCACTGAGGTGAAGTGGGCCTGATTCCAGTCATATATCTTGCAGTACATTTTTAGAGTTTTATTATGTGCTGCTGCAACAGTCGTGTCTCAACTGAATTTTTCATTCCATCTGATCACAAATCTGCAGAGAAATCAAACCGAGCTGATGAGAAAACGTGTGATGGATCAATGTAAAATCACAGTTATTCAATTATTATTCTATTCATGGAACAACAAACACAATTGGCACAATAAAAGAGAAAAATGCATCAAGATCTTTCACTTTAAAAAAAATGCTGTTTTAGTTTAAAAAAAATGTGAACGAATGCATGACTCACAGTTGAATATAAATTCCAGCTGTTCTATGGTCACGACGGCGCTGTTCTCTGTCGGTGGGCAGCTGTTTGCTTCTGGTCTCAGCCGCCGGAGTGTGCTGAGCTGTGGATGGTTTAGTCACATTGAGCGTCTCCCCCGCTGTGTAGCCTTACTGCCGGCAGACTCTTTCTCCTCACTCAAGCCCGTTTTCTGTATGAACCCGGCAGTTATATCTGAGGCTGGAGCAGACGAGATGGACAGCCAAATCAAACCACCCCTACAGATAGAAGATTAATTGTATAGGAACTACTTTTTATAGAATTCAACTGAAAATATTAGCGTAGGAGTGGGTGATATTGACAAAAATGAATCTCGAATATCCCAATCACAATAGTTGGACTATGGTTGAAGTTTATTGATCAGACAAATGTGAAATGTCTGGAAAAATATGCAGAAAATTATCTCATCTTATTTTACTTTTAATCAACTCTCTTTGTAGCATTTGTTTTTACTACAAATGATATACTAAAATTTTACATATCTTCAAAATAACATTCACAATATTATTTAAATGTTGATATATAGTGCCAACTTTGAACAATTCCTCTTATAGTTTAATTTGAAACATTTGAAAGCTCCTTAATATTTCTAACATACAGTATTTGAATCTGACTAATGATTAATGATTTTATTCCACGCTTTCTTCAAAAATGTCAAAAAAAAGTGATAAATGAAAACAACAAACATCTGTCATCTGTCCGTTTATCTTACACAAATTCTATCCCAAGCCAAACACTAATGCGGCGTATAATTCACAAAATGTAACACTTGAAACAGTGAAGAAAGCGCATGAATTGAAATAACCTCTTGCATGCCTTGAATAAAACATCTTAAGTCTAATTAAAAAGCAACAGAAATGGTCAGAATTATGAACGCTGTTTTCAGAAAAGTCCTCCGAGCTGAGATTAATTTAGCATTTTGAAATGTGGGTCATGGGAAAAAAAAAAACGTGGTTGACTAAAATAGTGCGGCATTGTGATTGTCAAATGTGTCAAAATGTACTGACAGTAGAATACTATGGATGCGTTACCACTTGCATATACTGCAGAAAAAAATGGGACAAAACGGTGAATAAATCCAGTGTTTCAAACTCTGCTGAAAGAAAATGGGTCAATACCGATTTTCTTTATTGTCACTATGTCGGTTTATACTTGTTTATTCAGAAAAGGTTTAACATTCTCTTTTTTTTGTAGCGATACGGTGTCAATTATAAGTAAATCTTACCTGCTTAATTTCACTCAGAGATAACTGCTGTGCACGCCAGAAATGTTACGTAGTGTTCCTTTTAAACAATTGTATTTTTACAACATTTTTGAGCTTTTAACCAACAGTTATAGCATTGTTTCCTCATTAAAAAACATAACATGTGTTTAGCTTCATTTTCGATAGTTTGATCAATCCTGTTTGAAAGTCTGTCTGAAACTCTTCCCTCTGAGCCTCAGAAAACACTCCCTTCTGAATTTCCCATATATGTAATGTCATCGAGTTCCCATCGAGATCTCCAGTGCCGTTTCTAAGTTCAGACTTGTTCTGAGTGTTTCTTTTGTCAAATCACAATCGTTACAACAGCGTAGCTGCTTTAGCATTTCAGAGGCAAGCTAGGTTGGTTTATCTCCCCTCTGTAATTCCATCTGCAGCCAGTAGATGGAGGCGCAAGTCAGTTCTTGGAGTGGGAAACGCCAGCATGACATGAACAATTTCTTTTAGCTCTAAAACATGAGATGCAAAAGTGTTTAAAGGCGAATAACAATATAAATAATGCATAATATTTGTATTTGTATTGTATTTGTATTTGATATTGACATGATTGCATTATTATTGTATACTTTTTGAGACACAATCATTTCAGTTATTTTAAATCAAACACGTTCATACCTTAATTATATTAGTCAAACTCTTTCAAAATAAAAACTTAACAGAGACAAAACCGAGATTAAATCAAGGCTAATTTAGATTGAATGAGGAAAATAATGAGCAAACTCAGCCTTTTTCAGCGGCGTTTTCATCTCACAAACAGTAAATTTCTGTCAGACGGAGAACCTTGATGTCACTGCGAATATTTAGTATGTTACGATATTGATTACGGTGACGTATTGAGATGCACTTCGCGATATATTGCGCGGCCGTAATCCAAACCCCACACATTCGTCTAAATAAAAACTGACGGCACCTGTTTCTACTCCACCTGCTCCCGACAAACCTAGTGTGACCCATCAAAACACGGCACTGCCTCGTGATTTTATTTCATAGCTCACTGCCAACGAGTGCCAACAGTGATTCACCGCATTATGTGCACGCTGACCGTCCGCGCCTGCTGCTGCCACAACCCCCCGGGCTTCCGCCGCAGAAAGTACGACTTTAACGACAATATCAACATGTGTTTTGTTTGTGTTTTTTTTCCCCTCCGATGCATGTGATGGTGGCGGTGACAGGGGCATCAGTGAACCGTCGCGCCCCTGTCACCGCGCCACACTCCAGCTCTGGGTTAACCAAACACAAAACGCCTGTGAGAGGAGGAAGAGAGCTCAGAAAATGACAGACAAGACAATGGAAGAAAAGAGATGTTTGGCCTTCAATCTGGGGCTTTCCGGAGCGAGGGACTGAATGGGGCCGCGAGCAAACAGAACACTTATTGTAGTCAGCAGAGCTCGGGCTGGCACGTCTCTACTCCCACCAACGCAGAACGGCCGCCTCGACATCCATCTCTGCCTCCGACATCCATCTCTGCCTCCGACTGTTTAACCCGAGTGTTGTTTAGTGAGGTACAGAAGTGTCCAACGAGCGGCAAGATGACAAAACATGAGGCACGGGCTTTGTGCTTTGATAGGTTACACTAATTACGCTGGACAAAAGCTTTATTCGCACTGGTTTTGTTTTAGAGACGTATGTAAAACTGAAATTACCACTCGACGTCTGTTTTTTTGTAGAGCTGCGCAATTAACCCAATCGAAATCACAATTTAAACGGACGCAATCAGCAAATCGCAAAGGTTGCAGTATTTGAAGTTCAACAATTTCCTCCACAAACAACAGCGTATCCTGGTTTATTCTGCACAAAAACTGCCAACTTATAGTTTAAATCTGTAAAAATATGTTCAGAAATACATGTCTTTCTTCTGTTTCAGTCTTTTTTGTCAATTCTCTTTCCTATTTTTAAGCAATGTCAGTAATTTACTTGTTTTTATGGACTTTTTCAGTAAATGGGGGACTAATAAACACACTGAAATATGACCATAAACCTTTGATCCATTCGTGTAGTTAGCGTTTCTTTCATTTTAATTTTAGTTAAGCACCTATACTGTAGCGTAAACGTTGTTCTTTACTGCGTTGTTGCGAATCAGGGATTAGAATTACATCAGCGTGATCATATTTGTTGTGAAACAGCCTTAACTTCTTTCTTTAATTCTAAAAAGAGCCTCCATGACAATCAGAATCAGAATGACTTTGATCTATTCCCAGCAGAAGAAAATAAAGGTTCAAAAATATATCATGAAAATAACAAACTAAATTAAACATCTCATAGGAGATAAAACAAAGTACATTGGTTTTATCGACCAATCTCCCAGTATTAACAAACAATTCACATTTAACGTAACTAATGAAGTGTCTGTTTAATTAACTGAACTCCAGTATGAACAGTGACAGTTGCGTTGTACTTCCAGGTCACGTTTTTATCAGAGCCTTTTTGTGTTTTTTACTTTTTCTTATCATAGAAAGTATTAGCATTAATGTAGTTCAAATCTTGAATCTTATAAAGGAACGAAGAGACATTTTGAACCAACACTTGCATCGATGTAGAGACAAAAAACAGCCAATGCCATGTTCACAGACATGATCATTTGCACGGGACTAGATTTATCTGAGGAGTTTGCTGAAATAGTTTGTTAAAAAAAATTGGAGAGAATGTTTACAGACATTTTAACAGAAATTATGGATAGAAATTGAGACAACGTTCATAATGATTACAATTTACCTGAAGTCCCAAGGTTGAAGTTATCCTGTCTGAATAGAGCTAAAGTCTATTGTTGTCATGTCATGGCTTTGTTAAATAGACAAACAGTCCTCTGCTTAGGGATGTTTTAGCTACTATTGGAGATTCAATCAGAGTATAGAGAAACAAGAGGTAGGAATGGAACGAAATATTGTGTTTGTTGTCATGGGAATGTATGACTAATGCACTGCTGTGAACCAAATTTGAGCAACAAGGGGGATGGTACTTCATCATACTATATCTATTATTGTTCTTTTATAATTGCACTTGAAAAAAAAAAGAAAAAAAGATTAAAGCAGGATGTGAGTGCTTTCTACGTGTGAGTGTGGTTATGTTTGTTGCTGTTATGATCTGGCATCAGGACTTGGTTTGTTTACCGTGGAGCCCTCCTGGGTTATAAACCTTCCCTTAAAGCTGCTTTGATTCAGTAGAACAGGGAAAGTGCTGACATTTAGAAATAGGATTGAATATGCCTCATGGACCTGCTATTGGACACATCATCATTACAGTGATCACCTCGGTCAGGCTCAGTGGACTGTTAGAGGCGTCCTCACAGGTCACTATGAAACCAGGGCTTTCCTTAATAGTTATTTGAAGACACTGCTTTGCGTGGGCAGCTCTATAGGCCAGTGCAATGGGCAGTGACAAAGCACATCGGGGGCCAGTAAAGTATGAGTATGATTTAACCATTTTACATCGAGACAGATGTATCATAATGATGCAGCCGTGTTTGTTTTCAATAGCTGATTCAACTTATTTGTCTTCTTTGTACAGCAGTATATTTAGCTGTAAACACACAGTGATGAGTCAACGTCTAATCAATTCTTCTGTCCTGTTCATGTAACTGCTTGTCCATACACAGCATTAGCTCCTTTAAAAAAGACAAATCATGTGAATGGAAGACCAAGTGTCTTTTATTTTGTGCTATTGATTTGAACCGGAAATAATGCTTTGTTGCACAAAAGGGAGAGCTGCAGGTAAATGACTGTGATAATCACAACAATGGTGGCAATGATATTAAGCACACAGCATTAATGATATCTCCTGCACGCACTGGTGTGGAACAGAGAATGAGGCTGGATTAGTTTGTTTTTCATCAGTGTTTCTGCTCAGCTGATGGTGTGTGTGTGGATCCACAAAGGGCCATTTTATTCAGGGCTGTACTGGGAAAAGTGGTCTGAGCAAGACAGCGCTGTGTCAGAACATGTTGTTAGACTCGGTGTGATTCAGGATTACAAATATGTCAAATGGGTTTGGGTTAGTGCAAATGTTTAGATCAGGTCAGACGTTTAAGGGCATAGGTTTCTGCTTCTTTAAAACTGGTATTGAATATCTTAGGCCCAGTGTGGTCTTAGGTCATTCTCACATACAGATTTTCAATCAAGGTCAGCCACCACCAGTTCATTTGTTGTTTCTTATAGTAATCTGAATCAAATCAAAGTAATACATTGTAGATAGTAATAGATACATGATCCATAGAGTGATAATCAATCAGTTTCTTCAATCTATAGTTCTCACAAAAGGAAATCATTTATGCTTAAAACACAGACACAAAGGCCTACAGTTTTGGATCCCTCAGATGCAGTGCAGAAGAGTCTGTACAAAGCAGTTTGAAACATGTTTCTGCCCCCCTCTCTCTCTCTCTTTCTCTCATGTTGCTAGCGGCAGTGCTTGGTGTTGGGGACCATATGTTGGGCTTCCTCCTCCCATTATCACCAGCATGTTTCTGAAGTATCGTTCCTCACATGTCTGTCTAATGCTCTTAGTGCCAAATCACTAGAACACTTTTGAAAGCTGTGGATTTAGCTGCTGCTGGAGGTGAGCAGTCTTCAAAGAACATACACAGAGACACCTGCTTCAGGCTGGAGACGTTTCCTTGTTGTTGCACTGGAGCTTGTCTCGTCAACATGTCTAGGTATGATTCTGTTTGCCTCTAGATTTCAATTTGGACTTGACGGCTCAGAACTCATCATGTAGGCTAGTATGCAAACTATGAAAAACCAGAGCTGTTTAAGCGACTGACAATCACTCGACCACACCAGAGTCTCCTTTGAAAATACTACCACCTGATCTGCAGAAGTGTTTTCTGTGGATTGTTACTATTTGCGATTAATACCAAAACTACATAACATATTAATAAACATCTCTTAAATCTAACATTATTCAGGACAGTAATGCAGCAAAAACAAAGCGGGCCATAGCAGTTGGCACAAATATTACAGTCATAACAAAGTGAACTTTAGAAACTTGGTTGAAGTTAGATATTGACAGTTATTACATGTTGGTAAATTTAATGAACATATAAACAACAACCATGTGTTTGTGCTGTTAACATTTTTTTTTAAACATTTTTGCAGTAAAATGAATGAGGTACAATGTTTGCATCAGTACCAGGCTGTGCCCAAAGCTTTTCTAAACACATCACTCCTGGAAGGGTCTTTAGCCTATGTTTCTATTACTTTTGTGGATGGGATTAGTGCCGTTTTCTTACACATACGTCAATCAGACACAACACCATCTGTAATTTTTACATCCCAAGCTTTTGAAAACATTTACAACTTTAAAATAAAATACCCCAGCAATAAAAGTACAGTATGACTTCACTGGTTCAGGGTTTGCCACATGTCTCAAGATGAAAAGGTTTTGGTTTTCAATTTATCTGGGAATTATTCTTTCTGTTAATCAATTCATTGTTTAAATTGCAAAAAGCTCAAGAGTATAAGGTTCTAAAGTGATGCTGCTTGAGGACATTCTAACGCACTACGCTATATTTACTGACAAAATAGGTTTCCATCAAACCACAAAGATTACATGTTTCTTGTGTCATTTTGATGTAATTCTTGCTTTGTCTGTGTCACAAACCCTCTTCTCTCAGCACATGGCATGCTTTCACTTCAGAATACAGACAAGATAACGATTATTTATACCACAATCCTCCCAAAGTGTGTTTACGACCATAGATTTAAACGACGTAAAAAAAACATGTTACGATTGAGCGAAAAGTCAAGAGGTGTGCGCGATGTTTTTTTTTATATTTCAGCGTGTCTATAGGGTGCCACATCGCAGCACTACAGGGTGTTAAAGGCAGCTCAGACTGACAGGCTCTGGAGCTGACGACCCTAACAGAGAGAGACACCTCCGCGCGCTGCCAGGTGAAATGGGGAAAACCAATAGACTCAGCAAAGCCCCGGGACCTGCCCTTAAGATTGAAGCCTGCGAGAGAGCCATCGGTTCAGTCCCCGTGTGTTATTTGGGACATCCTGGTGATTGGTGTGTGATGGCAGGGCTGCGATGTGTTTCCCTGTCAGCGAGAGAGGTGACAGTTCTTCAATACGCCGCTGAAGGCCTTAGATGGAGGTTCCTTCCTGGTTTCTGAGCAAGATGCGCTCACACTACACCGGGTCATTGGAGCTGACACGGGACTGGAAACAGCTGCTTGTTGACTGGGACACACAAAAAAGGTGCTTGGATTGTCCCATTATGTTTTCTATGACGCTGTTAAAAGAGATTACGCAGCATCAGGGGCGTCGGACTGGAGGGGGTAAAGGGCACTGGTTTCCCCGGGGCCCACGGCAGGAGGAGGGACTTCAGAAGCATGTGTTTTGGTTGTAATAAAATGCAATGTGGTTGAGAAAAGTTCTTAAGAGAGGATGCAAAATCTGAGGGCCCCATCAGTCTTAAAAAAAAAATTAAACAATCGGAAAATAATTGTTCACATATTAGTCAAGTTAACTAACAAAACTAGCAATTCTAATTTTTGCAGTTAGTGTATTTTTTCTTAGTAACATTACGTTTTGAGATTTTGTGAAATTATTGTCAAAATCAAACAAAACAGTATCATAACATAAGCCGGTAGCTACAAAGGATGTCTTATGAATTAGCAAGTTATTGTTAGGTGTATGTAGAAACTATCGGGTGTATATTCTAGCAATAGTGAATGAAAAAAATAACAATAATAACTGAATTTGCGGGAATGAATAAACATCCAAAATTGTTCATTAGGGGCCCACTGACAAGGTTTGAACCTGGGGCCCAGAATTTGCTGCTACGCCCCTGCTCAGCATAAAAAGTCTAGCAGGTTTATGGTATGCAGGAGCACGTTTTAGAATAACACAACTACTTATAGGAGTATGTATAGCTTTATTAACACTTTAATGATTTAAGCCTTAGCAGTTTGTTTTGATGTTAAAGGACCATGTGTTTCTTTGATTGTCAATACTTCCTGAAATGTTTGTACTACCGGAGTTAGCTTTTAGTGCTACATATCCAATCCAATCCACGTTATTCATATAGCACTTTTCATAAACAGTTTCCAGAGTGCTGCACAGAAACCGAGTGACGACAATAAAGGAATCGAGGAATACATGCTGAGTTAATTTTACTAAAACAAGATGAAAACAGTTAATCATAAGAGAATCAAAAGCATAAAATAGAAATAAATTAATACATAAACAAAAGCAATGAAATAAAAATAAATAAATAAAAAAACACAATGGATCACACAACTCACATGGTGTTAAGTTGGTTTTAAGACAACATTAGGAGGGATGTTAAAATATGTAAATATTATCACAGGATGATAATTATATACTATTTTTATTTTTTAAATGCTATTACAAGCCTTTGGTACTAATACCGTCACTTTCTGTCACAGTCTTTAGATTTGACAAAGAAACGTGCTAAATACAGTAATGTCTTCAGGTTGTCTGTACTGAAATGGAGCAAAGGATCATGGTCTGGGTTGTTCCTACCGTTTTTTTAGCTACAACTAAATAATGCATTTGAGCAAAGAGCATGTAATTCGATGACAGCCCACGATATTATTGCAACACTTTTGTCAAAACTATCACGACATAACGGTTATTGTTATGTCCCTGGTTCTTCCACATTTGTTGCCTTTTTCTAGTATCATATATGGAAAAATAAAGTGTTATATAGATAAGAAAATCACCAAGACATATTGAAAACAGAGTGTGCATGATGCGTTATTCAGTTGTGGGGCTCGATGTGCAAATTATATAGACTACATTCTAATGATAACCACACAGATGTTTGTTGACAGGCTGAGAACTCAAACAAACGGGCTCCTTTTTATCTTATAGACATTGCAAGCAGAGTCATTCATAAATTAGGCTGCTTAAATTAATATTCAG
Source organism: Rhinogobius similis (assembly GCA_019453435.1). Lineage (NCBI taxonomy): Eukaryota > Metazoa > Chordata > Actinopteri > Gobiiformes > Gobiidae > Rhinogobius > Rhinogobius similis. The sequence continues at coordinate 26,768,273 of CM033627.1, read as the reverse complement.
GAGGAATCTCAAAGTCGGCATCAACATGCAAAATGTTGAGGACGCATAAGGACAGCTTTTAAAATCTCCTCCTGGCTCTTAATGAGGAAATAAATAGGATATCATTTCAGAGAGATAAATAGCCACTTTTGGCTCAGATACACACTCAGAGTGAAAAGAAAAACACTGTTTACAGCTTGCTTTTATTCCTGTCTTTTAGCCTTCAGTCCCATCAGTGATAATTATCTTTTACTAAGCGGGTTAATTGCCGCGCTCTGGCTGCTGAAATAAATCATTAGAATCAGCAGCAGCACACAGTCAAATTCTTTTACCAACTTCGACTCTGGTCATAAGATTAACGTGATCACATCCGCTTCTTTTAGTGGAGGACATCTAATCCATTCCTAAAGTCTTAGAAATTCCTAACCAAATCAAATTGAACTAGAGAAGATGTTTCACCAGCTCTCCAGGAGCAAAATCCATCTTGAGACTGAATTTACCAGCGTACAAGTCCTTTAGTTACATGAGGGCTTTGAAAACGCAAAGAAATAAGTGATTTTGTGCTTTAGTTCCAGTATGTAGTTCCCAGTTCACCTCAGCTAATTATGTATCAAATGCATTGGCATTGCACACCCAAGCCTTAATGAATTATCTTTGAGGTTCAAATGTTTTTGGGTGTGGAATGAGTCCATACAAGGGATATGTTTGAGGCAAAGTCAAAAAGGTCAGATTGATTGCAGGTCCAGAGGAACACCAAAAAGGATATATATGGATGTTGAAGGAAGGCATGCTTGGAAATGACAGAAAGATGTTTATTTGCTGTGGTGACTCATTGGAACAGGTTGATGGAGAAGAAAAAGGGAAGAATATGTATTCAGACCAGTGGTTCCCAACCTTGTTTGTCTCGAGTACCCCCTAAGCTTTGTCTCACACTCAGAGAGTCCCTTAACGTGAGTTTTAGGCAAATAAATGTTTATTTTTTATTATTAATATTATCTATATATCTTTTGTTTGATTTATGGGCCAATATTCTCCAAAAAGATGCTATATTTACAAATAATAACATGTTTTATTCATATAGAAGAACTTTTCATCTTATTTTAAAACCTGAAACTATTCCAAGTACCCCCTGCTCACGTACCCCTTGGGGTCCCCGTACCCCTGGTTAGGAATCACTGACCTAGACCTTAGTGCATAGTAACCAGCTCTATTTCCAATCGTCAAGCATGTTAAAGGACCTTTTTTTAATCACCCTTTATAACCTTATTCATTCTTCAAAAAACATACCTGGAGTTGTCCTGTTTAGAAAGTCGTCTCTCCATTGAGCATCAGAAACACTCCATTCTGAATTTCGCAGTTACTCGTCATCATACGCCAAGGTCCGAGATAATCTGCGCAATTAATGCATGCTTACATTAGCATATTGAATTAGGCATTTGTTTCTCTCACCTATGGAATCCTCTTTGCTGCCAGTAGATGGAGCCCATAAGTCATTTCTTAAACGGTAATTTTTCCCGACCATAGTTTGTTTTTCATACCTGACAGTTTCGACAGCTCACTCGCAGCCTTCTTTGGAGTTTTCATGTGATGATTTCGTGATGTGTCTTGTCAGCTGATTTACACAGGTTTTGCCGCTGTCTAAGGAGGCGGTTGAAATACGGAAATGTGCTCATGGGACTATAGACCGGGCCTTTTTAACTCTGACACACCAGGGATACTGTCCTGAAGAAGTCGGACTGTGATGGCGCTGTTCTCCTGCCTCTAACGGTACAAAAACAGTGCCAAAACCTATGCAACATCACATGACAACTTTGAAGAAGACTGCTCCTGAACAATTGCAACCGTCAGGTATGAAAAAGGAACAGTTTAAAATAAGAAGATTGGACTTCACTCGTTCTTTTTTGTGTTATCTCATAATGTGCTTCGACAGTAATAAGCGGAATGGACTGGAGATGATGACTTCACCAAAGTGTAACGTTAAGTGCACATTCGCTGGCTTATATGGCCAGTTAGAAGTCTGCGCCGTCCGCCTTGTCCCTGGAGTTGTAGCCGGTGCACCGCGAGTGAGAGCTTTGTGCTTACTGTGGATTAACAGCACACTTTAATCATGAGACGGGCCGCAGCACTCAGTCCGAGCGCTGTGGAGACTGATCATCCATCAATCCCTCAGCCCTCCTCGCCCCAACACGCCGCGCTGCCACCCACTCTTTAAATTAATTTGCACATTTTTGCTGCCCGTACCCCGAGTCCCAGTAAGTGATATCTGCACTCCAATCTCACTTGAAAACTCCATCAAATATTTACAAAGGCAACACAAACCTGCATTTATTTCAGGTCCCTTTTTTCATCTGAAGCGCAGCGCACCAATCAGCCTTGATCTGTTTAAAGCCCCGGGGGAGTCTTCCACAAAGAAACAGGCATCTCTGAGAACCGTAAATGTTCCTACGACTGAATCGGTTATGTGCTCCGTGGAACTGCAGTGCAAGGTTGTTAATATTTACACTAATTTTGGGATTGCAACCCAGCCTGGGAGTTACAAATCTGTGTGTTCTTTGTTCTGATTGTAAAACATGATTTCTTTTGCTGCTGTAATTGTTGCAATTAGCTGTTGGTTGTAAATATAGAAGGTGCATGCATAAACTCTGTAATTTGAGCGAAATCAAAGAACAAAATGATTAGTTTTAACTTTACCATTGAGGAATATGTGGTTACAGGATCATTTACTGCAGAAGATATTGAAGTTTTAGTCCAAGCAAATTGTTTTTTTTTTTTAGCTTGCTTATTTCGAAATGTCAAAATGTTTCTTGGTACTTTTTAGTGTTTCGTAACTCATGTTTCTTTGAATTTGTTCACGATTTTTTTAGGTTTTACTTGCACTTTTTCCATTGTGGTTTTGAAACTACAAATCGCAAATAATCAACTAAACTTAAATACATACATGCTATTCTATTTTCATATGTTGGCAATTTAATCTCGTGTATTTAACTTTTTTTGTACATAATTAGAGTGGAACAATGTTTGTCAAATTATTTTCAAAAGGGAAATAAGTGATTTTCTCTGCCGTTTTTGAGGGAGCTTCCTCTTATTCAACCAATTTCACAAGCATAGAATAAAAAATAAAAATCAATAATACAAGATTTTAAAAGGTTTCTGAGTTCAGACTTGATATAAAACTAATAACTCTTCATTGATTACATAGAAAAAAAGGAAAAACGATCTCTATATTATGTTTCTTAAAATTTCACTCTATTCCCTGATATAATAAATACTTCTCCCAGTGAAGCGTTTGCAGTGAAGAAAACTACCCCACTCTTCTGCGTTTGATGGCCTTAAATGAAGCCCATAGTGGGACTGGACTGGTTCCGACCTGTGAGTATCCAGTCCCAGTGCAGTCCGGGGAGGATAAAGCTCGGCGCGAAGCACAGAGACACACAGAAAATCCCTACATGCCAAGTCTTGTGTCACCGCAAGCTCATTAAATTCCTTCACTGGCGTTGGTTTTTCCACTTTAATGCTTGGGAGACGCTGCTTCCTCCTCGGAGACACGCCGCAACTGGGGGCCGGCGAGATGTGTGTAGAGCCCAATTTGTCAAAGGTCCGGGGGGAAGCGCCTTCAGCAGCACTGGCCTCCTCCTCTTCATCTCCAGTGAGCGCTCCTTTAGTCCGGCGCACATCTCTCTTAACATCCACACCCGCTGCCCCCTTCACTTTCTGGACTGTCTGTGCGGGCGGGATTCAGAGGGTTGCTTTAAAAGTTCTTTGGCCTGAAATACGGAATGATTTAACTGGGAATACGGGGGTCTTTAAGTCGGTGGCAACGTTGGAGGTTAAAATGAAAAGCTCTATTTTTAGTTGGTTGATGTTAAATTTTGTTGTTTGAAGATGTAATATGCTTTTGTCTGCTATGTAGTTGTAATCCAGGACAGCCGGGATCGCTATTTCGGAAATTTGAACAACAAACAACACCAAAACATAATTCTTGGAGACATATATTTAACCATGAGTGTTTGATTGATTCACGCATATTAGAGAAATTTGTTGGTGTAATCCCTCATCCGTCCAGCAGGGATCCATCATAAAAAAAAAAGTTTAATCAAAATTTGTTTCGACTTCCATCCGAAAGTCATTTTCAATCTGGGAAGCTGCTGAGAAATCAATCGTAATACTGCTCAAAGCTGAATTCCCACCCTCAGGAAGGAAATGTTAGAGTAATCTTACATTGTCCTGAATTTGAGGCTTAAGTGCAGGGGAGAAAAAAAAAAAAAAAAATCTGTTTTCACCTAGCCCCCATCTCCGCCCACTTTACTGTACTTAGAGTGATTATTCCAAAATTGAAAACTCCGAGTGATAAATGGAGTGTTATAAAATTTAAACATGTGAGAGACAATAGCCCACTTGCTGTGAAATGTCATAATGAAGAGGCGGGGCTTCTCAGTGCTGCAGTTTTGAACAGAAAGTCAATGGACTGTTTCTATTATTCAGCTGTTTTAGGTATTTTTTTCTGTTTACAATGTACAAATACCAAATACTTGAGAAAAACTCAACTTACCTCATAATGTTATAGTAAATATTTTCATATGCATGGCCAACAATTTTGAATAAAGTCTTTCCTAAAACAGTCTTGCAGAACAATGGACCAATCACAGCGCAAGATTTGAGATCCGCAGCCTCAGACTTTCTTGAACCTACACTTTCTTCAAAATGGCAGTCTTTTAAATTAATAAAACATTTTGTACTTATGGCAGCTAAAGAAAGCAGAAAGTTGAGGATGAGGTACGACTTGTCCCAATGTTTCACAGGCGCAGAAGGCACAAAAATAACCATGCAGTTCCTGTTTAGGATGCACTTTCAGAATATGGTAGAAAATGTGTGAAAAAAACAAACCACAAAACGATAACATAAATAGAGAGGTTTCTTTTTGTCATATTTGGACACACGGTGATGGTTGCTCAGTGACCCATCATGCCCTTTTGTGACCCAGATGCCACTCAAGTCACTTGTCCAACAAAACTAACAAAGATAATACTTTTTGTCATCGTTTCATCTATCTCTGAAATAATATTAAAAACATCTATGCGCACAATTTCCCTACTTTTTTCCCTTTGCTTAAACACCAGAGCATGAACAGCGAACTGACACGTCTGTCTTGTCGGGTCCACTGATAAACATGGCTGGAGTTGAAAGGTTTCCGGAGCGGACCACTGGAGGTGTGCTCCTTGTGCCAGATGTGTAACAGCTGGGCTTCACTAATACACACCAGCTCAGGGGCTGCTCGTCTCCTGCTCCGTCAGCCTCGCTCACCTGCCATCAGGCCTACATCTCTCTTGATTGGCTCTCATTTGCGTCACTTTTCTAATGTTCGCCATCATTTCTCCGGTGATCTTTGTGCTCGCCGCTAACAGAACAGGGTCAGAGAGAGAGCGCGAGAGATAGGCCTGGGTGAAGCCGGAGCCCATTCCTCACTGCTCGACAAGCGGCTGTGTTCCACCTGAAACGCCTTTGGATTTACGCTGTGAACTGCAGCCATCTTTCTTACGTTAATCACCTCGGGGCTGGGTGCTCCGACTCGCCACGTCCCCGGGCCGATGGATGACCCGCAGGGGAAATCGAATGGAAACCAGCCAAGCCTGACGCTCCTCGAGTACTTTCTAGGTCCCACACTGTGAGACGGCAAAGTAATGCTATGTGTGTCACAGGCAGAACTCTGTGTGCTGCTGCTACTGCTGCTGTAATCTGGACTTCCAATGATTGCTCAGCCGCAGATGTTTAATTTTACTCTGCAAATGTCATTAGGCCTGCATTCTGTGGAATTAGATTTATTTGTTTGCAGGAAGTTATGAGAGATAAATGGATGCAAAAGAATAAAAGTAAATGTACAAGCAATAAGAGCAATATTGATTCATTTATTCATCCATCATCTCAAGCTTTTTACTATTGTGCGTCGCAAGTGTCTGCAGCTGTTCCGGGCAACCAGGCCTTGTCCAGGGAACTCAGTGGACAGGGGCCAGTTCAGACCGTCATTATCTGTCAGTTTTATTCTCAAGGGCCAATTTAGTGTGTCCAATTCACTTAACACATACATGTTCATGAATCTGGGAGGACACCACGGTTAGTTCAGGTATTGCTCACTGTGGGACTGTTCAGATTTATTCCCAGCATTTTGGCAGATTTCTCCAGGGTGCACGCAATGCTGTCTGAATGTGAGCACTGTTTTACAACTGAAATCTGCTCTGATTTTCACACATAAATGATCCAATGAGTTTTACTATATTAAACCAATGTCTGAAAGAAAGCATAACGATGGACAATACATAATACTATTTAATGTGAAACAAATACTTAACTCTGATATAACTTTAATTCATTAGGAGATTCAGATAGTTCATGGGTGAGCTGTTTTTCGGACTGAGCAATTCATTTAAATCGAGATTGAGATTCGTCTACTTAGAGTTTTTTAATCAAGAGGTCCAAAGCCAAGTCAGTAAAAGCATGTGATCTGGAGCTGAGATCAGACATTGAAGGAATACGTTTATTGTTGTTTAATAGCAATTGCTAAAAATCTGCATTGTTTATGTTCATGAAATCGATACTGGAAGCCTTTCTTATTATGTTGTGTCGTGTTGTGAAAAGGAAAGAAAAAAAATGAAATAGAAAACTGAAAAACAGTACCCATATCCCAGCCTAGTCCTATCCGTTTGCATCCCGGCTGCGACAAGTGCGTGCTGCTATCGTGTGTCCTTGGGCAAAACACTCCCCTCATGTCGCTTATGCCTGAATGTCTCTTGGCCCGAGCTTCACTTCTGTTTGTCTCCCCCTGTTCGTGGCATATCTTCTGTGAACGATGCGTCGCACATTCCTGAAAAGTACTCGTCGAAAGCACGCTGCCGCAATAATTTTTCAGACCAACTGCTCCTCTACAGATCCACACTTCATTTGTGTGTTCGTGGGAATGAGACGGATTGCATTATGCACTTGCCATAAGAGGGGAATGACCAATAAAGGAATGGCCGTGTCCATGTTGGGCTCAGTAATGATGTTAGCAGGTAATTTGAACAGCTAATGTGCTTCTCACACCCATACTATTCCCCACGCACTAAACACGCATTTGCTTTCAGTCCAGCCATTTCTTCCTCTCTCCTCTGCCAAGTGCTAATGACCAGGGTTTGGATGAGGAATTATCAGTTGGAATCATTTGGGTGGGCTCCGGCAACAGGACATTACCATTCATTTTACATGTTCAGCCCTTTTTAATACTTGCTCATCATTCTAATACAAATGGAGAGATGGTGAGTGCTTCTAATGGCCTGTCAACATGGAATAATTACTGTTGTCAGCAGGAGAAGTGAATGGCCCTGCACACTTAGGATTGCATCGAAAATAATTGTGTAGAATATAAGGACAGTTAAAATCAGGGTTTGGTCGGGGGAAAGCGGGTGGCGTTCTTCTGTGGGCGGGACCATCTCTAACGATGTCATGTGGAGTCGGCGTCTGAGTTTTTGTAACGACCATTAGGAGTTAGTTGGGGTTTTTTTTGGCAACATTTAAACTTTCTTCTGAAATTGTTTCTATTCAAAGTTTCTTGTCAAATTGGTCCCTTATTCATTTGTAGTACAGTCTAACACTAAAGCTGCTTCGTTGGTGGTGCCCTGGGTCATAACTATGTCACATTAATACGTTCATAGTTAAACTGTGTGAAATTTTGGGCCCAAAGAAGACACAATTGCTTGCTGATACTGTAGTATAGAAAATGATCAACATTTTCTATGATACTGTGATTCAGCTTCTCTGTTTGATGCAGCTCTATGTTTAAACTTGACTTGACAAACATTTCAAACTTGATAGCTTAGCAAACAGTGGAAATTACCATGCTTGTCACATAGAAACAGAAAAAAAAGTACTTTGGAAAATATTAAAAGGCAGGGACAAGCCAATGCATTTCAACGCAGATGTGGTATTTTTCAGTTTGCTAAGCTTTGATGCCTCGTCCTGTTTCACATTTTATCTTATAAAGCACTCATTTTTCTTGTGTTTTAATTTCAAACTTGATTTCAAAATACCATTTAGAATACAATGATAAAAAATGATAATAAAGAACAATAGAATATTTCAAGTGATTTCTTTAATGTGTACTATTTCTGATACAGATCAAGACCTTCCAGGAAAAGTCCAAATTTGTCTGTGTTACCCAACTTTTTTTTTCTTTTTGTAAATTAGTACATTTTGTGTTTTCCTCCAAAAAGTACTCTGTGACAAAAAGGCGACAACTGGATGCTTTCTGCATTTAATAATAAAATAAAATCCGGAAGTAAGAGCCAAAAGCAGTGCTCTGATTGGCTGTGCTTGGGGCGGTCACAGGGGTTTCACTTTGCCATCTGACGGATCTAAAGCTGAGTCTGAGCCTGAAAATGAGCGCTTGCGGATATGAACAATGTGCCAAAGGGTTTGTGAGGCCAATGGACGAGTTGGACAGATTTAAATACTTCCAGTTTTCTACTTGTTCAAACTAATATTTAGTTAGTAACCATCAATAACTGTTTACCAGATAATAACTAACACTGACACTTTTCCCCACCCACACCTCTGATTATTCTGGCTCCAACATGCTTCGAGTGAGTGGCAAGTAAAGCAGAACTAAGTAACTGACAGAGCTCCACCTACAGGTCTCTTGTGAAAATACACTCAAGTAAAAAGACGCAAAAGCTTTTTTTTCTTTTTTCCCTTCTTTTTTTTATTGATATAAGGAAGTGCAATCACATACAAAAACATTTCATGTCGCCAAATATTAAAAAGAGAGCCAAGGTTTCTCAGGAGAGTTGTTTTCCGGTCGGCGTCAAGAAAAGCAAAGCTGTTTTTTCATGCAGAAACAGCAGGGGGAGATGGCTGGAGCTTGAAACATTTGCAGACACCACACAGACTTATAAACACGTTTAATAAGGCAAAAATGTTACTTAGTTCTGATTTAAACCAACTACAGTGAAGTATGAACACTCAGATCCAGCGGATGCAAATAATGACTTCCTAAAGCCAAAACAAACCCAAAACATTACTCTGCTCGTGCGCACATTTTAAGATCGCTATCACGCTGCACGGGAATGGAAATCGGAATGGATTTGACAACAACGTTTGCCATGACACAAACCATAAAGCTGATGTTCCATTTTCCATATTGACACGTTATGTTCATCCAACTTTAAAAACATGATTGGAGATTACACACACACGCATGATGCACTATTAATTAAAGTTTGATGGTACATGTCAGCTGCTTTCTCACAGATGTGCTGCCATTACTGTGCTTTGGAATTGCACCTCATTGAGCCATCAGCGTCAGAATTAATCATTACACTAATCGTAGCTTGTAATTCAATTCATCTTGTGTCATTTACTAACTAATAACGATTTGAAAAAAGGGGGCACTGAAATGTTTATTAATTATGTTATGACAGTGTGACAATCATCGCTGGCTGTTTATGCCTTTACACAGAGGTGGCATTACAGCGTTTTCCAGATTACACATCCCTCTGGTCTTACGCAGGTGCTCCATATTGACTTTTCTTGCTGATTCTGCATTTTAAACAAAGGACATTAGTTTTATCTAAGCACAGGTCTTTGGCAAATACCGCACTGCTGACGTGGACATGCAGAGATTTGAAGGAATGCAGCGATTTGAAGGAATGCTTCGATGATTAAAGAAAAACTATGTAAGAATTCAGAAGCTAGAAGATGTTTCCAAGGTTTCTGATAACATATTTTCCCTCGTGCGCTTACTAGTTCTTTAATTGACAGTTTTATAAGTCTTTTTGCCCGCGCCTCTGTTTTGGGATGAAGCCAGATAGAGGAAAAAAACTGCCTCCCGGGCAGTGTCACCTCAAAGCCAACTGTTGTGACATGATGTTGACAGACGCAGAGGCAAGCCAACCAAAAGCAAAATCTAATTACCATTAAACCAAAGAGCTGTGCGTTGGCAATCTAACATCACTCGCAGGCCCATTAGCCAAAATGAGGCTACACACACGCAGCACGGCCGCTGGCTTTCTCCTCACACTGTCCCGTCCTTGCCACGAGCGCAAATGTCACCGCATATTCCACCGCAACACTTCGGAGTGACGCATTCTTTGCTAATACTTTAAACTTGCCATTTCAGTCGGCATATTACAAGCATTTTGTTTGGAAAGGAAATTCTACTACTTCCCGCATATCTCTGGACCGGCTTCTTGTAAATGCGCCTGGTGAACTGAAGTGCATCTGACCGTCACACTGTGGGGATATTGTTTGAAGAAATTTATGGAAGTATTGACTTGATGTAGAGCTTTGTAGAGCACATATTCAATTATACCGCGTTGTTACTATTTCAAAGGGATGTGTGCTGGCTTGTATATGGCAACACGGTGGCATAGTGGCTAAGCCTTGAGGCTATGTCTCACCAATCCGACCTCCCCGTCCCGTCACTGAGTCTGGGCGATGGCTTGTTTTTCCAGGTCTTGTCTCGTTTTCTTGTGCTTCTCCAGTGTAAGAGATTCTTTCTCACTGCAACGACAGATAAACGCCAACACCGCAAAACCTTTCTACAACAGCCGGCGGTGCTAGTGGGTGAACTGTGCGGGGGGAACATGAGCTAGAGTTTTCACGATACTAAAATTTCGAACTCGATTCAGTAGTAAGGAATATACTTGATTGTCAATACTGATTTTGATACTACTGTACTGTTTTTAAAGGCTGACATTTTCAACACTAAATAATAGTACTTTCTTTATTACACGTTGTGGTCTTATTCACCTTATTCCGGAAGTTGCCTTATACGCCGCCATCTTGTTTCCGTTGTATTAGTTTACATGGAGCAGACGAGCTCAACAGAAAATAAGTTCTACATGGACTAAAAAGCCGTTTTCAGACTGACCAGGAAATCGGTGTGTTGTTGACTTGTTGTTGCTCGTGTTCATTAAACATTTTACACAAATCAACCTACTTTATGTAACATTTTACCGGCAAGACTTTTCCCTCGTTCGTCATTAGCTTTAACAGAGTTCTCGTCAAATGGAAGTGCGTTTACAACAAAAGTGCAAAAAACGGCAAAAGTGGGCGGGGCAGAATAAGGTCAATACTAGTTCTGATAAAGCTCTAGATCATTCAAAAACTGTTAACGAAAGATCACATTTTGTCTTTTTTTTTTAGAATCGATAGTTGTTCAAATTATTGTCTAGTTTCAATACTAGTTTTAGTATCAATTATCTGATTTTTAATACTTTTGACAACCCTAACATAAGCACGTGTTGTAACATGGACAGAGTGGACAGGATTAATACATCGTCCGCAAAGAAAGGGGTATTACTGCGTGTAAGGTAAGCTAACTAAATCGCATTATTGTCACAGATAAAAGATACATGCTGAGAGATGTTTAAATCTGAGTTAAACGCAAGTGAAAATGTAATTGAATGAACTGAATGTAGCCTGGGGGCAATCAGTGCGCTCCTGTTATGCTGACTAAGGAGGCAGATTCTATGATTGAATCCTCCAAAAACCAGCCCCCACGACCTCCTCCACACTATTCTGAGGTTGTAGACCTTTAGTCGTTTGTTGATTAAACGGTCATTGGTGTCTTAGCTAACCAGAATTTGTAATAGTTGACAAATTGTTTGATTTTTTGGGGGGGAGAGCAGCAGAAAGGAGAAGGTACTGAGTAAGTTTGCTGAAGATTTGCTTTGTGTAAATTGTCTTTTTGCCTGAACTCTTGTGCAGTTTGTGTCAGATACTTGGTCAAAGATAGTAAATCGTTTTGAGAGCTTTTGCCATGCCACATTTTCAGTCAACTAATCTGTGTAAAATGTATTTAGTTGACCCATATTTTCTTTATTCTACTACAGCCCTAGATTTGACTGAGCCTTTGGAGTTTGAATTTCCCCCACGTCTAGTCTAGGTTTTCATCTTGACTCGCACATACTTGCAGCTCAGAAATAACCTTCCATTTGATCTATGCAATTTTGATGTTTGCATGCATAATGATGAATATTCTTGCTTAGCACTTACTCAGATTTAGGAACTCAGGAACCAGTTAAAGGAATCTGCTTTGTTCACATTAAAAATTACACAGTTCTGTTGTTGTGTTGTATAGTGTGACCCAAAGCAATGGCAGAGCACTACAAATTTCCCTCTTAGATATCAAAGTAGAACCTTGAGCCTATATAATTCCAGGTTTGTAGTACTTGTTATATCTTTTGAGAAAGCACTATCCCCCACAAAAGCCATGGGACAAACCTTTTCACACCTCTCATCTCTGTCCTGTTTCTGAGGTGAAAATGCGAGTGTTTTTGTGGGCCTTTGTGCTGCTGAGTAAGTTCCACATCTCAGCCGATATCCAGTGTGAAGCGATACATGCTTTGTCCATTACGGTCGCTGTGGGCTGTCATGGCGCCTCCGGCCTGCCCGTGTCTGTGTGAGGGTGATGTATTACATGTTTTATTCTGCAGATACACACTCAGCATTTCGAAGGGCAGAGTAAGTGATTTAAGCAAAGAATCAGTAACACAATACCGTCATGTTTCTTGGTAGCACTCTCAGAGGCAGTTCAATGATGGAACAAGGATTTTAACTTTGCAGGAGTGAAAAAAATAACAGTTTTTTGTGCAGAAAGGGGCAAGGCTAAGTCTTATTTTATGAGACATGCAGCTCTCCATAGGGACTTATTGTCGTCCACTCAGCCGAGCAAAAGGAAAATTCACAATAACTCTAGACTATACAGTAAAAGTGAACTCTCAAACCCTACAGCTTTACTACTCAACAGAGAGACAACAACAGTGGCTTTTGTAACTAAACAAGTTTATATTAGTGTGTACTATGATAAGATTGTAGGCTCTTTAATAATAATAGCAGTAGTAATTATGACTCAAAGTCAATTTTCAATTTTGTTCTTTTTTCCTTCACTCTACTATTGTAGACTGGAAGAAAAGAGGCTGCCAATCTGCGCCATCAGCTTCTCCGACCACCAATCACTCACACACCACATTCACATTGGGCATGATGGGTGTAGACTCTTGCCAAAGGACAACGACAGTTTGCATCAGAGCCTCTGTTGTTCCACTCTGGCACTTATTCTCAGCTGTCTCTCATCCATTTACTAACCAGGCCAAACCTTGCTTATAGCTTCCAAGATCAGATGAAATACTGGGCATTGACAAGGAGCTTTGGCCACAAACTTCTATGATGGGAGCAGAATCTTTGAGATCCGTTAATTTCAAAGATAACACATTTAATCCAAGAACAAAGTTATGGTGAGACTGGTATTCAAACAAAACTTTGTGTTACAGTTAAAATCAGGCTTATGCAACCAGTTATTTTTCAGCTTAAAGCTCTCACTTGTGGTGACACTCATAAACAAAGTGAAAAAGATACTCTTTTCACCGCTTGTTTGAATGATCCATGTTATTGAGCACTATTAAAAACATCTGAATGCTTCTGTAACCTATTTTCATGGTTTATAGTTCATCATTACAAAATTCATTTGCACTTTGCACTGTCTAAATGTCAATGTCTAAATGAAACTGATAGTCCTGGATAATGGAAATGCACTGAATGAATAGACAATCAAACTGAGCACATTTTATTTGTGTAATTGAGTTATTGTCCACAGCAGAACCTATAGAAATGCACTAATCCAATACATCCAGGCCAACAACAGTTCAGAGACCAATAAATAATAAGCTACTTCTTAATATGAATGAGATTAGAGAGGGATTTATATTCACAAAACCTACTGAAGAGAATGGATAGTGCGCTGACCAGTGTGATGTCGCTCAGCCCTACAAAAGTATGATCCGCTGCCCTTCTGCTTTGTAAATTTCAAATAGATTTCTGCCATTGATAGACATTGCCAATGCTGTCAGAGAAATGATGTGCTTCTCATGCCAGTGGCCCTTAATCCTCAAGTCTATGTGTAAGCTGCCTTCTGCAGTGCTTATCAGCCCAACCCAAAAATGTCATCTTTAAGCTCTTTATGATTGCATTTTAATCATTATTTTTATAGTCTTTGTCAAAGGCTTATCCGGTCCGGTGATTGTGGGCTTACAGTAGTGAGTGACAAAGCTTTAGCTCTTTATTAATAATCTTTTTTTCTGTGTTGTAACATTGTTTTTTCATTTCTTTTAGACATTCTTTAAACTCGATGTAGTCATACCGGAGTGTGAAATCGCCCTTTTGATTCGAGACAGCCCAGATGTGAGCTCTTATCATCGGCAGAAGTTGGCCTCTAGTGGGGAATCAGAGGTGTGAGGTGGCGTGCACTCCAGCCTGCGTGCGCCGTGCTTGGCTGGGAGTGAGCCCGGAGGTGTTATCAGAATGACCCCAGCTTGGCTCCGCGGCGGCCCGGCCCTGCAGTGGTGGGGGTGTAGGACCTGGGTGTTCTTTGAAAGGCTCCTCTCTGATGTGGGACTGAGCAGTGTGAGGTGGGGCTGATAGAGCGACTGGTGGAGGCTGATACTCGCTTATGCTTAATCTCCAACACAGACCGCGCTCCGACTTCCTGCCTCCCAAACTGCCACTCATATAGGTGCGAATTTGAATTTGGACAGCTTATACCTCCTGCGGTATTTGGAGTGAACATCCGAATGTGTTGGAAGACATCTTTTCTGCGTGTAAAACTCATCCTCCTGCAGAAACGTGCTAATTCATTTGTGGCAGGGCTGTTTTGTGGAGGGTCATGGAGTTCCCTAATGTCGTAGAACAAGATTTGTTTTGCTCCAGTACAGATGTTTTGCTCTTTGGGTCAAAATTAGTGCGTTAATGTGCATCAAATCATTCACCTTCTTCTTTATTCACCGTTAATTGTGCCCCTCCTTTCAGTTGTCTATATATGTAGGCTGTTTTTAAGCAGCAGTGTTAACTTTACATGGAATATTTTATACAGATCTACCTATACTATACTATTTTCTCAGCGAGACTTTTCCTTAGTTCTCCTCCTAAGTGAACAGAAATCCTGCACAACTGGAAATGCCAAAACAATGGAAGTACAAATCCATAGCTGCGGGCAGGGCAAAATAAATTTATGCTAAGAAAACCAGGAGGAGAGCTGTTAGCGTGCTAGTAGTTGTTAGCGCTCCCATGACAGGAAAACTTGCAATGGGCTCTGAAAGTTGTGAAAAGCGCTTATAAAACTCTTGGTGGTGATGAGGTCTGTGTGAGAAAGTGAGGAATACCTTTGGAGTCTAACATGAACTAGTTCTGTTTTTTCTAAGACGTAAAAATCAGGTAGGTCTGCAGTGCCTTTAAGGTTAAGGGATAGGCCCAGTTAAAATTTTAAGTCTTTGCAGCAGTCCACATATATTAGCAGTTTACCTAATACATTCCGACCATCCAAATTATTCACTGCAACTAGTTTATTAACGCTTTTCACAACCTTCAGAGGCCAACTGCCACGATGAAGCTAACAACATCAGCACACTTCCCGATTTTCAGGGAATTAAATGTGTTATAATTATACAGTGCACAATGGACTAATTTTCACAAAATGCAGTTTATTTTATTACATGAAAAAATTGGGTACAGCCCCTTTAATTGTCCTCATTGGGATGCTTTCCCTCTGTATTAGACCCATCCTTCAATGTCACTAGGGGCAACCTGTCAGGAGCAGTGGGCGACCGCATTGTAGCCCCTGGGGACACATCTGCAGATCTTCAGCTAGATTTGGTCAGGACTTTACCTTTCCTGTCATGCATATGTAGGTTTATGGAGAATCGAAGTGGCTGCAGGAAACCCATCCAGACACAGAAAGAACATCCAGTTGTTTTTGTGAAGCGCTAGAAACTCAGCCACATTGCATTTTTTTTTTTATTCCTAGATTCCAAGATTATTAGATTAATATATATTTGTAATTATTTAGGTCTCAATACAATCGTGAAAATGAATAAATAATAATTTAGAGAAATGAAGACAGCAACAAGAGTCATTTCTGTTTAATCTTTACGCCACAATTGTAAATAAATAAATAAAAATGTAGCACTATTGAAAACATCAGTGACCTTCTATAACCCATTTTCATTACTACTTTTTCAATTTGTTTGCATTTGAAAGTACATTTTTATCTGACTGTTTATGTGACAGTAATTACTTTTTTATTCAGAAGGTTTGAGATCATTACGCTTGCACACAGACACAAGCCAGACTTATGAATGAAAGGAATAAAAGGATTTCACTGTTGTTTGGTCAAAGTGCCAACACTGCGCAGGAAATTATTTGGAAAAAGCGTGTGTTTGTTTGATATGATTTACAATTAGTTTGAAGTATAGTTTACAGTCTGGGTCAGAATTGTAATAAAAATAACTAAGAACTAGTGACTTGTAACAGCAATGCTCAGTAATGGACTTTTGGAGCCCCGTAGCGTTTGTTTGGGCCCATAACCCATGCACCTGCACAGCCTGCTAGGAACTGGCACTGATTTATGGAGCCCTTTTGGATGAAACGCAATATTACTTGGTTTGGTTTCCCTTGTGTTATGTTAAAACACATTTTGCTCACAGTTAAAACAAATGTACTCTATCTGTTCATTTTATCAATTCAGAAACCAATTTTTTTGGTGTCTTTTATCCCTCGAACACACTGTCACAAGTCGCAGTCCATTATCCAAACAATCTTCCCTCTTCTATTACCAGATTACCAAACATGTCTTCTGTCATTTTCTTGCTCACCAATCAGTCTCTTAACTAACTTTATTATTCCACATAACAAGCGCAGGAGTAGCCCATACACAGTCTTCCCCTCCCATTAACTCCCTTTAGCCCTTATTCCGACCCTGGGACGTAACAAAAGGATGACACGGAGCAGTTAGTGACAGTTCAGAGCAATGTGAGCGCAGAAAGGCTAGAGATAATGGCAGTGAATTGGATTAAATGGGCTGGGTGGAGAGCATTAGCGGTTAGGTCAGCACCAGTCACTCGCTCTGCTGCTAATCTTGTTAATTAGCCTCATTGGTGTTAGCTGCAACCCCCAACCCATCCGTCCTCCATCCGGCATCCATTCAGCATCCATCAGCATCCGTCCCAGGACCAGCCTGCGCTACAGTTAAAGCGCACGAGGCAACTGGGAGTCGGTGATATAAATAAGCAATCTCACAGTATAACTTGTATATATTGATTGTTTTTTTTATGGAAGGGTTGGGTTTTCATTTCTTGATGGATTTGTAAATGTCAAACTGAATGGCCCCTTCAACTTTGGACTGTCAGTACGATGTCGGTGCACTCGCTTACGGAATATTAAGGCTGCCATTTGGTTTCAATCATCCTTGAGTACTCGAGCAGAATCAATGACAAAAGTGTATAAAGGATATTAAAGGTGCACTTTGTAACTTTTCTGTTGGGGGTACAGATGATATGCATATGTCTGGAATGTTCCACGGTATGTCATCAAACGTATGTATTTGGCATTTATTTAATTCAAAAGGTTTTTATTGCTACTAAACAAGACAACAACAAGAACAAAACAACTGCTAAACAACAACAAGAACAAAACAACGGCCAAACAATAAAAACTGCCAAACAACAACAACAAAACAACTGCCAAACAACAACTGCCAAACAGTAAATCAAATCAAATCAAATCAATTTATTTTTATAATGCCCAAAATCACAACAACAGTTGCCTCGATGGGCCACAGGTAAAAGCAGTTCAGATAACTGTCCCAGAATGCCCCTGTCCTTTGACCCTCCTTCGCGGCGAGGAAAAACTACAAAAAACCCCATGGGAAAAAGTAGAAACCTCGGGGAGAACCACAGTGAAGGAGAGATCCTACTCCCACGGACGGACAGGCTGCAGATGAACTAGGACTGACATCCACTTGGACTGTGGAGCCAGAACCACTCAAGAGGGAGGTGGCTTTAAAGAGTTCCTCCAGGCGGACGAGGAGCAGTCCACCAGTGTAGAGAGATCCTCCAGCAGGAGATGAGGAACAGTTCATCTAAAGTAGAAGGAGTTCGTCCAGGCAGACGAGGTGTGGCTAATCCAGCTGTCCAGGCGGGTGGCGCAGTAACAACGTGAACAAAATATATGCCAAACAACAACAAGAACAAAACTACTGCCAAACAACAACAAAACTACTGCCAAACAACAAAACAACTGCCAAACAACAACAACTGCCAAACAACAACAACTGCCAAACAACAACAACAAGAGCAAAACAACTGCCAAAAAAAACAAAAAAAAAAAACAAACAACAACCAAACAATAACACACAGCAAACAAACTGAAAAATCTTGGATTTCATTTCTTTTTAAAATGTTTATTATTATTTGCGATTGTATTTTTTAATAAACTCACAAGGGTTTCCGTACTCGTAAATAGTATACAAATAATTTATACATACTTATATTGTCGACAAAATTTCACTTTCACCAAAATTCTTTAAAAAAATAAAAACAATAAACTAAATCTGTTGTGATGCATTATACATTTTTGCGCGTCAATATTTATTCCAGTGGCTTTACATTTGTACAGGTTGTGCAGTTTTCCCTCTAAGAGGTCGGATCAGGTGGAGACAGCAGAGTGAAGCATCACATTGGAGGCTGCATCCTTGTTGGGCTTAGGCGCTGTTTAGTCTGACAGGCCTGCTCCTGTCACTGCTGTAAGCCGCGTTGTTGTGTGTGTGTTTGTGTGCGCGTGTTTGGAATGCTAATGCGCAAACTTGTGATCCCATGTGAACCAAGCAGGCACTATTTATTATGCAACTGGCAGGCAGCGAGTCAGAGCTGAGCCGCAGACACAGCGATGGATGGATAAACAGGCAGAGGAGTCGGAGCGAGCGTGACACTTCGCACTGTCTGCAGATATATGCAACGCAAAAGCCTGTGGTACAAACTGAATGGATTTCATTTAGTGGCAAAAAAACAAAACTAAAAAAATCATCTGCTTTTTGGATTGTGGCTTTCCTTAATCATTAGCTTGCTTAGAGTTGTATTTTGAGTGAGTCATGTGATTGCATCTACCACACATCCCTCCATGACCCTGTAATTGTGTACGCTGTGCAGTTTTTTTTTATTTATTTACAAAATTCAGACTCCTGCACGGCCCTGTGCTGTGATTGTGTTCACAGTGACAGGGGTAGAGTCAATTCCAAGATGATGGCTTGGTTTAGATTCCTTTCATTCTGTATGTTTTTGGGAACGTAGCAGTGCAACTGAATTAAATTGGTTAATATAAAGGAGCACAACAGTCCCGCCCACTTCAAAGCCAACTGTGGTTCGAGAAGTCAATTTCCCTTAATTTTTTCCTGTAAATAAAAAAAACAAACAAACAGATTTGGTAATTATTGTTCAAAGAACTCCAGTTCAAATGTTCAAATGTTAAAGGGCCTATATTACACACAATCGACTCGAGCTTTTAGAAGTAATCAAAAACAAACATGGAGTTGTGTTTTGTTATTTGTTTGTTATTCAGACATTTTTGAATAATCCTACATTATTAGGCTTTCTTCATCTCCAAAGCTCAAAATGCTTTGTTCCATCATACAGATGCCATTAAGTAGTAGGTTTAAAGGTAACAGCTTTTTATTTGTCTCTATTGAACGGCTTTCACTCTACAATACACTTACATTTTTTAAAATATATTTTCGTGATACCTTTTGTTTACAGAAAGTCTCTGTGAAATAAAGCGATTTCAACGCAGCCAAAACAACAACTTTTGCTTCAAAGTTGGGCAATTCCAGGTCAGAAATGATCCAAATGATTTTAGTAAAGGTGTATGAAGTTTAAAGACACAGTTGAGCAATTCCTTAATGATGTCACAAGGTGGAACAGAGTATTTTCAGTTTGAGGGAAGAACAGAACCTAAATATGCAAGATTTCTGTGTTAAACGTGTGAATGAAACAAATCACAACTCCAGGTATGTTTCTGATGAGGAAGCAAAATTATAATATAAATACAAAACTGTGTGCATTATAGACCCTTTAAACATAAAATTCAGCGAAACATTTTGATTTAGTTGTTCATAAAGAAAAATATTCAGAAAAAAGCTCTTGTGGTCATTAGTTATACAGCTGATTTTCCACAATCAAACGTTCAAGTCTGGAGAAAAATGAATGTGAATTTTACTTCCGGAACTAAGTGGTGGGCAATCACATTTGAGCTCCAAATCACAGCAATCTGCAATCCCTTCCACAGCGACGCCAAAGCAGCACAGATAGTCGCGGCCCGGTAAGAGGAGCAGGAGGCAGGTAGATAAACACGACTCACCTGCTTCTGTGAGGAGCACCTGTCTGACCCAGAGCTGCAGAGTGTGTGACGACATGCTTCACTCTCCTGGTGAGAGGTGACGTTGATGTGGGACAGAGCGGGGGAGCACTTCAAGCATGTGCAATGGTGAAATGGGATTTGGGGCCAGTGCCAGCTGATGATAACCAAGTCCAAATGGATTGGTAATGGCTATTCACTGGGTGGCAAGCCGCTCTGCCGCTTTGACACTAATATGAATGCAGATTGAAAAGTGGCTCAGAGAGTTTTGCTTGAGGTAATAACATGGGTGTGTGTGTGTCCGTGTGTGCGTGCGTGTGTGTGTGCGCGCGCATTTATTACATTAGAGGGATATAAATCTGTTTACACTGCCACTGTCAGGGTTTAAAGAGCAGGTTCCATAAAGAAAATCCTTCTTTATGGTGGCCCTATAATGTAAAGAAATTAGATTTAGATGCCACATTAGAATAATTATACTCTGCTGTCAAGGTGCTTCTATACGAGGGGTACTCAGTGATCTACAGCCACAGTTGAATAATAAAGAAGTTATGTCTAATATTAAGATTACGTGTTGTTTCAAACTAAATAAAAGAAACAATAGATGTATACTTCTGGAATGCAGTTTTGGCAGCAGCAAAGAAAAAGAATTGGAGACAGAATAACGCAACGATAAAGGACTGGGCTCAAGTAACATTGGACATTTATATATAAAAAAAAGAAAGAAAAAAAAACCTTTACAGTTAATGCGCCAGGCTTTGGATAATTTGTACCTGCTACACTTGTTTTTCTCCATCTGTCATGTTGTTTGTTTATATTTCACGTTTTCGTTTCATAAATGTGTTGACCGTAGTAGACAAAGACAGTGAAAGTGACCATGAATAAGTGTGTGCGTGGATAATTAGTTGGGGTCAAAGAGACTGTTGGCACAGATTAGCAGCCACATTCCCGTCAATCAGCCCCAGGTCAGTTCAGGCTAAAGAAGTAGCTTATCACGTTCGTATCATGTTTAATGGTCTTTTGCTGTAGCTTTTCTCCCAGCGAACAGTTTTACCCGTGGATACATGGTCGACCCACGCATCCTTAGAACGGACTGTCGTATAAGTAAAAATTGTATTATTTTCTGGTTAATTAAGAGGGGTAATGATTATGAAATACTTTATGGCGGCAATTTACAATTAAAATTCACGCAATCTAGTTCGGATCACTTTTCTAGAATCCCGATTCCCAGTTTGGGACTGATTGATTGGTCTATTATACCGAGACTATTGTCAACCTTGCTAAAGAAATATATTAGCTTTTTTTCACCATTCAAAAGCAAGACAGAGGAATGAACTCTTGCTGTACTCATCCCTCAAATTCCACAATAGCCTATATATAATATGCACGGTAAAACACACGTAAGGTTAATTAGGATCTGTATTTAGTCACTGAAGTTATTTGACTCTACAGGTTGAATCTTATCGCACTTCAGAACGTAGATGAAAACGTCTCGCACAAGGCCAAATAATCAGTACACACTATAAATATTGAACGGCTGAAACATATTTTAGCTTTCATCTGTCGAACAATAAATTGATGCAAATACCTTGACAGGCCTAACCTCAAATTCTTTCTGACTCTCCACATAGCATAGTCCTCACCCTTCTGTCCTTGCATCACAATCGTTAGACCATTCCAGCTCTTGAGGACAACCGACTTTCAGTAATGTTTCCCGCTCGCATTTACTACATGTCCAACCATATCAAATGTGGATAAACACCATAAAAGAATGGATAATATTGGTCACAGGACATGGTGTTTCTGATGAGCGCCCGGTCTTATGGAGGCACTGAGGATGTTATGTATTTTCCTGCTGAGTGCCCTAGTGTACCTGCAGCAGATGTCAGTTGTGTTTTTGTGGAGTGACTGTACACAGCGGGGCGTGCTGAGAAACAGTGCCAGACAGCTTCAAGTGGCCCCAGGAAAAAATACTCGCACCGCGTTTCCTCATTCGTCAGCACTCGACAAAATCTGCTCGGAGCTTCTTTTCTCTCCCCCCCTCTCTCTCTTGCTCTCTCTCTCTCTCTCTCAGCAGAACCACAGTGGCTTCCAGAATGTATCGATCCCAAAATAACATCAAAGCAGCAGCTGACAGACCTCCATGTGCAGGAGGGGACTTGGATACAGAACACGCTACGTGAGCGTCACTGGACCAGTGCAACATGTATTTGTCACTGTATGTTGTAATAAAGGACGTGGCTGTACTGCGTTTGTATCAGACATGACAGTGTAGGGCAACATGACGATGAAAATTTAACTGTGATCTGATTTCTATATGCTTTTTCAGTGAGATCACCATATTGTAATTCCGTAAACCTCTTTTGAAAACAACTTTACGTACAAAGCATAGACTGTGTAAATGAGTGGACAGTGCTAGCCCGCTAGCCACTGATTTCCAAATAGGAAGTGAGCCTGGGAGTGAAATTGTCTTTTTCAGGTCTGGCTCCAATTCACTTTCTATTGAAACATCTGCACCACTTTTTATGTAACTACAAGTGTCAGACTCGCCTTTCTGGCCTCAAAGGACACATTTATGCTACAGCGACTTTTTTGAGGTTTTAACCATGTTCCAACAATGTTCCGTCATCAAAACATACCTGAAGTTCATTCAGTTTACATTCATTCTGTTTTGAGGAATGTTCATTAGAAAAACCTCTCCCCTCTGAGCGTCAAAAGCACTTTCTGCTAAACTTCCTCGATCAGTAACCATTTTCAAATCATATGTATCACTGCTACTGCTAACCTGAACATCGTGTGGCTTAAAGTGCTAACATAACTAAATTGTGTATAGCACTAGGCGCCATCTGCTGGCTGGATTCACTCAGTGCGTGTGATTGCACACAGCAGAGAAATACTTTAATTTAGTCCATAATAAACATTTTTTGTTTCAAAACATGAGATGGCAAATTTAAGGTACTCAAGAGCATGTTTAAAGGCTGATAACAATATGAAAAATGCATAATATTTTCCTTTAAATTGTTCTTTAATAAGCTCTGCATGATTCTATTTTTTTTTTTATTTCGCTTTGTCTTTTCATTCAAGATATTCACAATAACAACTGACCAATCAGGTGCCTTTTTTCGCTAAGGTCTGCTCTAGCTTGCAACAGGAACAGGTTTGATTTACAGCTAGTACAGCTTGTTGCTAACTGGGATAGGGTGAGTACCTTCTACAACCTGACTCCTGATTGGCTCTGTGATTGCTATGAAATGCACACTTGGATTTTCAAATATGGAATTTGGCTCCAAATTCGCCACTATACTTGCCAGCCACTATTGTTTGCCTTCCACTCATTTATACAGTCTATGGTGCAAACACAGACAGTTTCCCCACCCTCCTCTTCTATTGGTCAGTCTGTGTTATGCTCTAAGTGCATGACAGGTGGCTTTAACCAATCACATTACAGTATATATTCTCAAAAGCGCCAGATAGTTCTAGTTACCTGCCAAGGATTATAAACATTCTTAATATAAATGATAACATTAAAATCATATAATCATAATAATGATTGTGACCATTTTTTTTGCTTATAGCCCTTCCCTGCATGGCAACACGATCAAATCTGTAGCCTTGCAATCAGGGCTTAATACTTGTCAGTAAGTCCCAAAATTGATTTGGAATGTTTAATTCAGCTAGTTAGCTTGACCTGATCGTTTTTTGTTTTGTCTATAAATCTCTCCTTGACGTGAAATCTATAGTCAAGTGTGCCAGGTTACAAAGCTTTAGCTCAACAATACAGCTCATACAAGTGGCTGAGTTTAATTTAATTAAGATTCCACCGGCGTAGTTTAAATACCGCAAGAATTAAGTACAAAAAATATTGAAATACTGTGCTTTAAAACCATCCTTGAGAAGTGCTAAACCAAACATACGCGTACATGTTTTTATTCCTTTGTGTAAATCTGACAATGGCATAGAAAATGGGGCACATGTTAAGCCAAGTTGAGATAAGCTGAATTCCAGAAGCTTTTGGGTTCATTCTAAGGTGTGCTGACTCTGCCAACCCGAACAAAGTCCTTGTCCTATTTTGGTCCACTCAGCAGTTTAAAGTTTTAGATGTTGAACTGATTGATTATTCATGATCATCTTATTCTTTCTTTCTGCTTACTTTATTTAAAGACCAGCCTCAAAGGTGTTTCTCACATCCAATCTTGGCTCGGTGTGACAGAGAGGTCAGAGGTGCTTTTCCTGACCCAGCAGGAATGGTAATATTAGGAATAATGTGTGAATCTACTGCAAGGTAAATGTTAGCCTTTTACCAGTACGGTCTCCAGAGTTAGCACTATTTAAACACCGAAGATGACATTGTTCACACGCCAAACCTGTCTTTAGAAAGCTGTTAGCTGTACTGGATCCAAAGACAATATTGACCCTAACATTGTTCAGACTTAACTGAT
This sequence comes from Rhinogobius similis, assembly GCA_019453435.1. NCBI lineage: Eukaryota > Metazoa > Chordata > Actinopteri > Gobiiformes > Gobiidae > Rhinogobius > Rhinogobius similis. The sequence goes on along the minus strand of CM033627.1, from coordinate 26,743,653 downwards.
ATTCAACACAATAAATGAAAGGACACACTAAATTGAGCTTTCAACCATTCCTTGTCCCCTCATCAAACACTGTGCATACCTAGAGTTGTATTTCGTTTCATTTGTGCTTGTTTTATTAATCCTTTTTTCAAAGTTGTCTTACTGTAAGCCTCATAAATGGTTCCATTTCAATTTCCCCCAGATTGTGACATCAGAGAAAAAAATGCTTTAAGTCCATAAATCAACATCGGCCTCATTCTTAGCATTACTGTTGTCAGATTGCATTCATTACCACTGCTTACATTTACTGTAGCATCGAGTTCCTTAAATAGCTTGCTTTCGCTATTCTTCATGCTGCTACATGTCAGTAAGAGAAGCACATCTTATGGAACATGATGTATGTTTTCTAGACATTATTTTAAGTTCTAAAACATTAAATGCCAAAGCAAAGGCACAAGATCATCCTTAAAGGGCAATAGTAATACAAAAAAAAGCACAATATTGTGTCCTTTAAACCAGTTGTCAAACCCTCATGAGGGTTGGGAAATGATTTCAGGGGCTCTCCAGATGATATGGGGAAATTTGAAAATGTATGCAAAGTCTTAAGCAAGGCTTCAAATGCAGTGAATGTAGATTCCTATTTTTTGTCCTACTAAATGAGTTTATAGGCTCATTTATATCGCCTGCTTTTTGTGTTTGGGGGTCACAAATGCCAGCGTGGGTCGCAACTGAAAAATGTTGAGAACCACTGCTTTAACCAAGGATTTATTATTCTATACACAAACAAACAGCACATTCCCTCTCACTTGTAGCGGGTCAGAAAAGTTGCATGTAAAACTAGTTTTGAGAGTCTTGGTGAGACAGTGAGCACTTACATGATTAGAATAAGAGTAAGAACTTTCAAACTTTAAAAACTAAAAGAAGAACTTCTGGATTATCATTTACTGACGTCATAAAGTGAAATAAAACTTTTTTCTTTTTTTGCTTTGAAGAGGGAGATGAGGAGCCCATGTGTGACTGAATCAGAACACAACTCCAGCTATGTTTTGTTGATAAAATACTTTATAACAAGATTAGAAAATCATTAAAGTCAATATAGGACCTTTAAGCACAGTCATTTCACTCATTCATTCATTCATTCAAGCACTCTTTATGAAAGTGTTTGCCTGTCCATTTGTATTCTTGTCTGCTTTCTAAATGCCCAGAGTGGTTAGGATTTTAGAGTACTCAAAGATAGCATGAGCTAAGTGCAGATTAGCCTAATGTCACAGCTCATTGCCCCTCCTCTGCTCCATGCACTGTGAACAGTCTGAGTGGAAAAATGCTCTTGCTAAAACACCGCTCCATAAAGTGCCCAAGATGTAATGCACTGCTTTGTGCGTCTGCCTCACCTCTGCTCACCTCGCCAGTCGAGACGTGTTGTCTGCGTTAAATAGAAAGTTACAATCTATAATTTAACAGTTTGCCCTTCATAATAGCTTCTGCGATCACATTAGACACAAACACAAAAATGCATTAAGCCACATTACAGAAGTTGAGAGAGAGGGCAGTGGGCACCATCCGAGTAATGCACAGATTGAGTTACAGCCACTGCCGCGTGGAGTGAACTTAAATGTGGAATATGCCTTTAGTCAGACAGCACTTAGGGCCTGTATTGATCTGACAGAAAAGCAGTGGAAGAAGATGGGTGTCAGAGAGGTGTGTGTGTGTTTGTGTGTTGGAGACATCAGCCAACACACAGCCACAACTGATCTGGAGAAGATTTACTGAACACCCGTCATTACTTTGTTGTTCTTCTTTTACTGCAGCCAATTCCTGTTGAAATATCGTAGCGTAGGGGCTAAATAATGAAGACGAAGGGAGTCGAGTGGGCTGCAGGTGGCCAACGCATGAACAGGCACAGTCCTCTAAACGCCATCTACTTAAGAATCGGCAGAGCATCTTTATTAGCTTATGCACCTTAGACCATTACTCTGCGAGCGCACTTTCCACTCATAAACAGTTCACTTAACGTCTGAGTGGAACTGGAAAGACGTATAGTGGGCACGATGGCTCATGACTCCATTGTTTCTTGATAAAATCGTGAAGTCTGGCTGGAGGCCGAAGTTGAAACATTATAGGATCAGGAAGCGGATTAATGGACAGTGAGGAAAAAAGAGGAGAAAAGTTAACTTATTTTACAATTTCGTGTAATGCTATGAGATCTGAAAGCTTCTCTTAACTTGTCGAACCATAGTTTATTTCGTTTAGGCTGAGTTCAAGTGCAATTACAGTGGGACACAGCAGATTATACTTATAGATAATTGTTAAACTTTACCGAGTTTTCCACATTTGTCAACCAAATTAGGATTTTTAATGACCATGGAATCTGTGCACAAGGATTTGGTTGAAAGTTGAAATTACAATCAAACAAATAAAGTCAAAGGTGCACTATTTACATTTTCAGTTGAAGGGTACACAACCTGCCTTTCTACATTGCTTTGTCTCCAATGTTCCACAGTTACGAGACTGTTCTGTGGAGAAGTGAGCCCGTGTACCATAAGAATGCATGTTCAAGGTATTCTTTTAGCGATTAAAACACCTGTAATTGTACAAATGCAAGACGCCATACTGTGGAACATTTTAAGGAAAGCCGCTCAATCTTTATGAACACGAGCAGATGGCGAAATTTCCACCAGAAAATAATTAGCATATCATATCATAGCATTGATTTCAGAGCCAGGACTCTTTTGGAATTGTAAACTATCTGTGGTAGTCTATAGTTAGAGAGTTTTTACCTTTCCATTTGATGACTCTTGACAACAGTATAGCTCCTGTCACCAACTGGCCGCATCCTCATTATACTGGCTTCTGAACAGTTCCAGAGCCTTTGAAGCGTTTCCATTTAGGTGTTTTCCACTCCTCTCCGTCTAGACAACTTTTCCCTGTTATTGAAAGCCGCTGTCTGGTCCGCGCTGCTTCATCTCACCCTCACCTCCACAACAACCATGAGAAATGCTCTGCCCAAAAAAAAGAAAAAAAGGGAAAAAAATCAGAATCAATAAGTGTGAGTGAATGAGAGCTGCGTCTGTGCCATAACTCCTGATAATAGACTTTGGTAAAGGCAGGCTATGCAAGATCCCTTTCCTTTCTCCCTATACAACCCTGCTTGTCCTCAGAAATATAAATCACGCGTTCAGCCACTTAATGCATGCTCTTTGGATTCCCCTGCTGTCTGAGCCGCTGCCACCGGACGCAGAGCTGAAAATGAGGCCCTAACGCACACAGACAAATGGCCCCCAACGCTATACGCAGCCTTCCACATGTGACAGGGACATTTTTACCAAAAGCTGTGGCAAGGGCTTCTCAAAGGCAATGTGTGGGCCGAGAGTCTGCTTGCACATGAGTAATTGGTCTGAGGGGTGTGTGCCAGAGTAGTGCACAACAGTAAGGGTTGATTGTTAGTGTTGGTTAATGCCGGTGCTGCTCACTTCACAGCCCCCTGCCCCGGTCAGATGGCCAATAGTCAATCAGTGCAGCGGGCAGTGTACCGGGCCCTCCCTCGCAGCTAATGCCAAAACTAATAGGCCAATTAGTGTTATACGCCATTGTGCTGACAGCTGTGTTAGAGGCTGCGCTGTGCACGTGTGTGGTTCTGCCCATCTCCCACAATCAAAGATGGCTTTACACATCCATTTTAAACTGCACATTTCATGCAAAAATGACTTTTTTTTTGAGGTTTTAATAATGATTTAATGTATGATAATAATGATGAATAATGATATAACTTTGTTCTCTCATCAAAAACGTCCCTTGAGTTGTATTCACAATAGTGGGATCAGTCTTGGTTAGAAAGTCCTCTCCCTTCTGAGCCCCAGAAAACAGTCCATTCAGTGATTTCACGAGATCTTCTGTGCTGTTTAACATCCATAAATCCAGAGACGTTCTGAGTGTTTCTGCTGTCAAATGACGATCATTTCAAGTGCAAGGCAAGCCAGAGTTTGTTTATCTCACCTTTGTAATTCCCTCAGCAGACAGTAGATGGAGTCCAAAGTCAAGCCGTAACGTGGGAAACAGCAGAGTGATGTGAAGTCATTTTTGTTTTGGTTCTAAAAATGTGTAGAATTTCAATGTTAAGACTTAAGGAATTAAAAAAGAAAACTGTGAAAAGTGATCTGAATCCAGGCATGATGGCTGATTGACAGTCATGCACACAATTGACATCAGAGAAAATGATCTGTCCGCCCACGTTCCAAACTGTCCCTGTGTCTAACAGTGCCAAAACACGTGATAATATAGGGGAAGACATGAAGTCACATACATCTTCAGGAGTCGGCTTCAACCATTTTCATGTGGACAAGGAGATGTCAAGAGCCTTACTCAAAGCATCTAATCATACTGATTAGATGTCCCGCACATCCTAAGAGTCAACCAATTACACACATACACAACAGACATATTTGAACTAGGCTTTTTCAGTAACAGATACTGATACTCGCGCATGTTTAAAGGGCAATAATTATTACGTAAAATGTGTCCTTTAAACTACATTTTAGATATAGATCACTTCTTTTTCTTTCTTTTTTTTAAACTGACACATTAGATTATCAAAATACTCTGCACAAGTGACTGTCAGATCTTGTTTTTACAGTTTCAAGTGTTTTCAAGCATGTTCCAAAAGATTTCTGAGGTCATTCGCTATTGTTTTCATGTATTTTTTGTCAGTCTGAATAGGAAAGTTTGTGTTTGACTCTAATTTAGACTTTCCCAATGGCAAATATCTGCATAATGTCTCCTGAAAGATCTTGCACAAGGCCTTAGCGTCATGTAAATACTAAGACCTTCTATGTAAACCATGCACAAGCTGAATTCAAATGCATTTCATAGTATGTACTTTGTCAGCAATGCATTTGATGTTTTGTGGTTTTCTATTTATATACTTTGTGCAGCCATGTATAACAGTTGAATTTCGAAATGTCTTTACCTCCGTATATATATTTCAAAAGTTATTAACAAATGTATATTGAGTGGAAACAAATACTTCATGGGCTTCCTTTGCCAATAGTCTGAAAGCTCGAGGCCGTCCTCTCAAAGTGACGTACGCAATAAATGGTTGACTCTCCTCCTGACTTTAGAAATTTACGGAAATATTATTAATGGTTTGCATCTTAATTCCTGTCACTGCTTGGCTGGCTGCTCTGCTTCCTCTCAGTCTCTCGTCTTAATCTGTGCACTTTGCGATGAAGAGAAGTACGAGTCAAAACATATACTTAACGAGTAAAAATATTTGTCCTGACAGCCTTTAAAATACAGCAAAAGTTTGGACTAATGTTTCGGATAAACGGGGGTGAGGTGGAAGCAGTGTTTGCCCTTCTCCTCCCTCGTTTCTTCTTCCTGATGGAGAAATGGTTTTGCGGATGACTTCATTGTGCTGCCGTAGAGACCCTGGCGACTTGTCCTGCATTCTTCGGCTGCTAAAATAAACTGCAACCTTGTGAGTTGTCTTTCTTGAATTTTAAAGGCGGTTCCACTGCGAGTAGGCATGTCGTTGTTAAAATATGGATAAAATAGAATATTAGATGTGAGGGGAATACAATAACACATAACAGACTGGTGGTTTGAGCAGGCGAGGCGCTGTGCTCTCTTCAGATGCTTCTTGTGGTTTACGAGGTTTCAGATTGTCTTCATAAGTTATAAATAGGGCGGCGGCGGATCAAGGGTTAAGCCGTATTTTCCTGGGCAAGAAACGTGGCTAATTTGGCTTTGTATGAATGTGTTGATGGCGGTCAGAGGGGCGGAGGGTGCGGATTGGCAATCAGCAAAAATGGTTTCCAATCACCAGACGTGTAAATCAATAATGCAATGTGAAGTATCTTTGTACAAATCAAATGTATGGATTTTAAGAGCATCAAGTGATCAAGTCAAAATGTCAAAACAAGCAACCCAGTCCCACAAAAATAAGTACATAAAAATAGCAACTAGTCAAACATTGTGGGTCGAAGCTGAACGAGATATGTATATTTTGAATAGCATGTTTAACAATAATAACATATTTTAAATTATTCATTTATTTATTTCAGGCATTACTGGTTCTGTCATCCTGAATTTACGGAAGCCCAGAGAGGCAAACGTAAAAAATAAAATTAATTAACACATTTTTTTTCCCCCTTTGTTTTGAGCTTCCAGTTTGATTGCATTAAAAAACAACAACAACAAACAACAGCCCCACGGGGGAAAAAATGCTGGAAAAAAATGAACATGGTGGATTTTTTGTTTTGTTTTGTTTTTTACTGGATCTTAAACAGAAGGTAAAAAAAAAAAGAAAAAAATGTAACTTAGAAAATGGATTGCAAATGAACGTTTTTGTTGTTGTTGTTTTCTTTCCCCTGCTTGCCTCTCAGGGCTATCATACACAACAGACCTGAAAAAGTCTAAGAATAATCGCTTTTATGCCGTTCAGTCGCATGTGCAAAAAAACGCAACCCACGACTCAATATTTGCAAGTAACTTTCCAAAAAAAAGAATCCCAAAGTGGACCTAATTTGGCAACTCTGTCCGGAAGTCATTTTCAATCTGAAGGGACTGTACTGAGAAGCTATTCTGCCCTGTGCTACATTGGCCCAACCCTAAGCTAGAAATGGCCCAGTTTTGAGTCATTCTCACCTTTGGCACCGCGGCAGCCTCTCCCTTATCACTTTAACTGCTAAACTCTTAATTGCTAAGTCAATAATTGGCCTTTGACCCGCTCTATCTTCGCCACGGTCCAAGTATAGTATTGTAAACACAAGGGAGCTCATACCATCTTTCAAACCATATCGTTCCCCTTGCTTAAAATTTTATTATTTCTATTAAGGATGTCAAGATAATTCGCTTAATCATTAATTGCGATTATTCAACTAAAATCAATCATAAGAACTAAAAAATAATAATTGTGAGAATCGTAGGAAGCAACAACTACGTACAGAGATAGGGGTTAGGTGAAAACAGGAATTTTCCCAGCGCTCTGGCCTAGTTGCTTGACAGTACAGGCTTACTCAAACATAAATCAATCAAAATTCAACTCCGAGTAAACTAATGATGAGAAAACACCATTGAAACAAGGTTAAAAACTCATTAAAGTTGCATCTAACATTCTTCAGCAGAGGCAAACCTTAATTTCGCCCAATATAACCTGAACTCCCAGATATCTATTTTAGCGCACGGACAACTCACTGATGGATACAGCCCCCGTACACCGTATATGCAGAGATGTTTCATAAGAGCATGTATTTTAATGTATGCTCAGCTCACAGGAGGGATCTCTGCCACCATTTTAATTAGCGTTCCCGGGGCTCCTGCTGTCGAATGCAGCCGTGTGCCTCCCCCAGGACCTGCTGTTCACGACTCATCTGAGCACAGCCAGGCAGCCTCTTCTCACATCCCCACCCCTGGGACCGCAGCACCCAGCCCACCCGCACCCGGGGGTACTTAACCCGCTCTGCCTTAAACGTATTCAGGGAGATGATTTTTGAATTATTACAGTGTTTTGCGGAGAACACGGGGTTGGCATGTGCAGACAACGATAGCGCCCGTTTTTTTATTGGTGTTACGCATGTCGTTTTAAGGTGTTCTTGTTTAATGCTGTTAGACAAGGCCTGTTTTTCCCAGTGGAGTTTGCCTGGTATCCTTATGCTGTGATGGTTTCTGTTCCACGGTGAACTTGAACAGTATATTCCTCTCGTTGATACAAATAAGGGCAGGGAGATGAATGAAAAGGAAAACAATCAATAAAAGGTTCAAATTATCTGTCAGTGGGTTGCGATAATTTTACTTACCCCACTGACAAATGTATTTCCTTATTTTAAGCGAAATTATTGTATGACCAGTCACAAATACCTTGAAACCAGTTAAATATTCTGCAATATTCAGCAATCAACTGCTCAAATCCAGATAAAAATGATCAATTCAAGCTATCTTAAGCTTGGGTAGATTTACATTTTTTGCTGTGCAGGTAGATAATTTGGATTGAAGTAAGAAATAATGCATTGAAACAAGTCAGAAACAGTTGGAAACAAGTAAAATAATCTAGTTCCATCAAAAAAAATATTCTCTACTAATCTTAATGAGTCAAACTTTCTGAAATTCAGATTAATATCCTAAAATCAAGGCATTTGAACTCATCTAGAAATTCATTTTTGCAGTGTTACCATAAATAATAATGATTTTTAAAAATGATTAATCCAAATTTGAATGACAGATATGAACATTGAAAGGCTCATATCATGACATGTAGTCCTAGGTTTGATGCGAGAGCTACTGGTGCATTCCAGGCAACTGGTAACTGGGATATTTCCCAGCGCCGACTTGAAAAAATGCCCTGGAATGCTGCTCCAACTGGTAATTCCTACTTGTAAACTGGGAGCTGGTGGAGGGACTCCCACTTCACAGCTGTGTGATCAACTGATGTATTACAACAATGATTATCGCCGCACAAAAGTGGATCTGAGTTGTTAACCACCACATGGACGATGTAAACATATGTTACAGGTTAAAGCTGAAAATAATCATAATAGACATTTAGTATGTCTGAGATGTCAGTTTAATATAGTTTTATAGTTGTTCAGCATAAGCCACATAAGTTAATTGAAGTCGGTTTCTTTTACTGTTATAAATGTAGTGGTTGGAAATAACTGACTTCACTTGCCTGGAAGTCAAGCATTTATAGTCTGACCCTGTACTTCTTGAAATGCAGTGGCACCCCTTATCCATTCTCGGAAGCACAATATTTTATTTGCAAAAACTTACTGATACTAGTTGTGTCCCAAAAAACGTGTGAATCAATAACATTTGCAAGTCTAATGAAAGCGGCTGATTGTTATTCATGGATATGTTCATCACGGTAATAGGTGATTGGCCATTTCTTTGCTCACACTCATCTTCCAAACACATTGACAAAGTTAAACCTGCTGTCTCAAGGAAGTTCTGCTGTACTTGTATCCAACTTATTGCATTTACAACAATTCCGCCAAGTTCCTCCATAACCCGAGAAACCTGTGTAGGCGTTTGCACCTGCTTCATTTGTAATCCGGCAGCGGGACTAGGTGCAGTCCTGGACTTTCCCTCGCTGCCCGCAGAAAGTGTCTGTCATGATTCAGCAAGATTCACTCCACACGCTCAGCTAAAGTCGCCAGAGCTCATTTGTCAAAGCCTCAACACTGGTCTAGAATGTAAAGTGCGCTTTGTGTACAAGAGGCTTACTGTGGCTAAGTGCTAATTGCAGTGGTTATTTTTCTCCGAGAAACCACCCGGGGTTAGGACAGATGTCTCAGCAGCTCCTGCAATACAAGTACTGTTACAGAGTCGATTTTGGAAAGCATTTTGTTCCTTGATGAGCTGTCAGTATTGTTGACATTTTAGTTTCTAGACGAGTTGTCAGTATATTGTTGACATTTTACGCATTGGTAATTTGTAGGTTACGACGTGACTTTTAACCTTTTTTGAGTCGCAGCACACTTTTTTTGGTTGAAAAGACACCCCGTCATAGATCTTCTTATAAAAAAATCTTGTTTATAATGTGTCGAATAATGTCCGACACTGTCTGGTTCTTTAAATTTATCCATGTCTGATTGTTTTGCTTTCTTTTTTGGTGTAGAAATGTGTTCAGGTAGCTCCAAAATCGTCATTTTTATTCTAAATAATTTTCAAGGCACACCTGGAAACACCTCAAGGCATCGTGTTCTCCGGCCCGCTAGTTGAAAATTAAGGGGTTAGTGCACAAATATTTGACGCTACAATGTAAAAACTTGATCATTTGATTAATGTCCATAATGACACTGATTGCATTCATGAGCTTCGTTAGTCTACATGTTTAATCTGGGATCTCTCTTGCTAAAAAGTATCAGGAAAATATTATATTCAGACCAATATCTTGCTGATAAAGTTAAACCATCGCGACAAGCTCATGAATCAAACTTTTGCTGATTCTGACAGATAAAAGCACAGACATCTTTCAAATCCACAAATGTAAAAAGCATCCATATTTCTTTCTCAAAATCCAAGATACCAGCCCATATTTCTGCTAAAACCACAGTGGTGCCAGGCAATTGGTCCTATCAGTTCGATCAGTGGATTTGAGTCCAAACGCAGCAGCGGGAGAGGTTCAAATGGGATTTTTGTGAGTTGTATAAAAATGTACATTGAAGTGCAAAGTAAGAGGTTGTGTGTGCAGATTTACGGCTTCAGTACACCTCTGGCTATAAGTGTGGGAATGAATTATGCAAGCATCGTGTGTCCAAAAAACTCTAAATAAGGTTTGTGTCTATTAAAAGCCAAAAAAATTGAATGCAGATAGGTCAGCAGTGGGATATGTATTCATGAGGGAACATTTTAATTGACTATAAAAGGCAGTCATTATCACAAATGTCTTGATGAAAGTGGAATATTGATTGTATATTTCACTGAAAATACAGAAAGTAAACATGGATATTGGATGAGATTCAGGTTAAAACTGCTCAACCTGTAAAATACACAAGTTATTCGACAAGAAGATGCAAACGGGGATTAACAGTACACCAATTCATCTTATTTAATTGGAATAGCTTATTCTTAAGACCGCCCACATTTTTTGCAGAAAACAGTCATAGATATCACACTATATGTGCACTAGGTGGCGCTCACATACCCCCTCGCCTTAAGACAATTTCTCTGAAGTCAACTGTGTTTTATAGAGCTATATTTCATCGGAATTAGCTTCCAATTGAAGTTAAACATAAACTCAAGAAGACATTAACATTACAATTACTGCAGATAACCACACAGTAAAGTAAGTAAAGTTTATTTTTTAAATTTATATTATAGCAGACAAAGAAGTCACAAAGTGCTTCACAACAAAAAAATAAAATAAAACACACTTACAATACACAATACATACAACAATATAACAGTAAAATTAGCCTCTAAATCTACTGTGATTAAAACACTTGAGCAAAAAAGAAAGCACTGAGTTTACTTTTGAAAGAATCAACAGAGTCAAATGAGTGCATGGAGAAATCTGAGAGCAGACCGGAAGGATCGGTCTCCTCTGGTCCAAACACGAGTGTGAGGAACCGTCAGTAGTTTCTGATCCACAGACCTCTGAGAGGAGTGTGGGGTTGGATCAGATCGCTGATATAAGAAGAGGCCTGACCATAAAGGGCTCTGGAAGTCAAATTTTAAAGTATATCTGATATGAGACGGGCTTTCAGAATAGGAGAAATGTGAGCCCATTGATATTTTAACTGCATAAACTAAGTTGGAAATGTAATGCTTATTTGAACGATGTAATGGCAAGGAAGACTAGCGACCATTAAAGTGCAAATATGACAGTTTTTTATGATTTTCTAATTTTGCCTTTATTCAGTGTGTTAGTGCCTGATTTAATATAAATTCTCGTTTCGCACCAATTAGGTAGAGCCATTTGTGGAGAAAAGTTGAAAAATATGTTGAAATGAAAATTACACTAAGCATCATACTAGGGAGACAAAGGTTATGCTTCATTTACACAAAATAACTTTTTTGACCCTTTAAACATTGATTCAACAAAATAAAGGTGCTATATTTTTCTTTGTCAAATAAAGTCTGTGACATATGAGTTTTGGTGCAGTGTACAGGATGTGATGTCGTCATTTACAACCAGGAAGTAAAATTGAAAACCTAAAAATAAAGAAAACTTACAAAGATTTTAGCAGAATTTGAAATATATTTATCTTAACTGCATTTTAGTTATGGGCAGCTAATGGAAACCCAAATACAACAAAACAAAACATGCGTCTTACTGAGATATCTGTTGATTGTCATTATTCTAACATGTAAAACTCTATTAGAAGACGGCTTTGAAACGAACATTTGAATGTGTCTTTATGCTGAAACGCTTCTCTCCGTGCGTGGTTGACCCTTGAGCCTCGCACACGGCGCCTCGGTCCGTTCCCCGGGAGACGACGGTCATTTGTATTAATAGAGTTAGTGACATGGAGTATAATTATCTCAATTGCTGGAAAAGACACAATAGTTCCTCCTGTACGTGTTCACAAAAGCCCATGTTCAGGCATTGAAACGGATGACAAATCACCATGGAAACCAGTCTTTTACGATCCAATGAGACACCTATATGACACACGCACGCATTTACACCCCATTTACGCCCCTCTCCTCACAGCGTGTACCCTGCTTAGCGATTTGTTAGCGCGCGTTATGTTATTTTCCCCCGTCCTAATTATCTGCTCTTCAGCTTACCTCATATGTTAAAAAGACTCCGGTGATTTCCAATTTATTCCGTTTGGTGAGGTTAGCATATTTGCCGTCCTGACTGGGGTAACGCTGTTCTCGTTTCCTCCTCTCGCTCCTCCCCACTGTGTTGTCAGCGAATCTGTGCAGGGAGCAGGCCCCGAGCGCTTAAGGCACGGGGATGTGCGATCTGCATGCAAACGTGCAGCGGAAGCCATCGCATTTGATGTTTCTCCACAGGCTAACATACTAATAGGTCACTGGTTTCAGGACGAGAACGGAAACGTGCTCCATGGGGCTGCGCGGGATGAGGAACGGCACTGTCAAGAGAACCGCAGTATCGATGTTATTGTGATATTTGACCATGCTATTTGATTTGGTAGTAATTGTAGTAAAACAAATGACTGTACGTTTCATAAAGGGGAAATATTATGCATTTTTCACATTGTTAGCCTTTAAACATGCTCTTGAGAATTTGCCATCTCATGTTTTGGGGGAAAAAAAAAAAAAACACTGATTATGCAGCCTAAAGTGCTTACAATTTAGTTATGTTATTGCTTTAAGAGACTCCATGAGACGCGGTGATTAGCCTAGCCGTGGCAGTGATCATGTTTAGACGGCAGAAATGCTCAGATCGAGTCTGGTGATGATTTAAGGACTTAAAACAGCAAAAGATTCTCAGATAAATGATGCACATAATCGGGATAAACGTCACTGATCGATAGAGTTCAGCAGGAAGTGGTTTTGATGGTTGGAGAAGAGAGGATTTTCGAACCAACATTCCTCAAAACAGCGTGAATGCAGCTAAAGGTTATGATTTTGATGATGGAACATTGTTAGAACATGGTTAAAAGCTCAAAAAAGTCACTGTTGCGGAATATGTTTTCTGTCCTTTAAAACATAGTGAACATGACAGTTTTGTTTGTAATGTTTCCTTGCGACAATATTGCAAACAAAGGCCAAAATCCCTAATTTACACAATATAAATTAAATAAACACCTTCATTTTGCATTCGTTGTCAAAATGCAAAATTGTCTTTGCATTTTGGATGGGATGTCAGTTGTTAATTTCCTTTTTATTCATTTATTAGGGCAATGTACAATTACATTAAGCAAAAAGCACAGATTCTTGCAGCAGATTCTAGCTTTACAACTTAATTCCATCTGTGGTCCTCTGGGAAAGGGGTCAAAAGAGCAATATTTACAGTGCAATTTATCTGCAATCTTAACATTCATACAGTCGGCATAATTATTGATGACATAGACATACTGTTTTACACAAACTGTAACTTGACTGATGTAAAACTATGTTACATTTGTCCCACAGGGGCTATCCCACCAAACTAAGACATCATTAGACTGCACTATAAATTCTTGTTTTAGTTAAAGTCTTTATGATTTCCTCGTTTTGACTTTATTTGGTGAGTAAAACTGTTGCAAATATAAATTCTAGTTTTACCAATCAAGTGTCTGTCTGTGAAGAAAAGTCTAAAATTGTGTTGACATTTATATTATAAGCGTACGGAAAATGGAAAAAAAAAGTCACATTTGGACTTAATTTGAAAACGGCTAATTTAACAGACTTTGGACCAATTGGGACGTTTACTTGGGACTATATGTGCCTTCATTTACTATGGATGTGTTCTTTTCTAATTTCTTTTTTGTTTTGTATCCTCTGTGTCTCACTGGTCTCGCTCGTTTTTTAAAAATGTTTTATTGTAGAAAAAAAAAAAGAAAATTATAGGAAGTAGAGCAGAGGTCCAAAACTTAATGACATCACACTTGGGAGACTTTCATCCAAAGGTTTGTCACCCTTTGCACAAAACAAACACATTCAAACACTAAATCAACAAAATAAAGCTGTTCTCATATATTTGTATTTGTCAAATCATAATTTCTGTGACAATAGATGAGTTTTAGTCCAGTGTATGACATGGTTGCGACATAACACGTAACACATAATTTATTTGTGTAATGTCTTCATACCAGGAAGTAACATTTTAAACCTAAAAAAAATGGCCAAACTGGGACAAAAAAAAAGTTTTTTTGTAAAATCTTAAAACCGTGTTTCAGTAAAATGAGTAATTCAACATGTCTGGGTCTTTTTATGGCAAAACCAAGAAAAAATAATGTTAATCCTGGTAAATTTCTTTCAGACGGAGAATGTTGGTGTTGCAATTCATTTAGTCTTGTAATCTATTGTACTCCACAATTAAATCACTTCAGTTAAAGCTTCTGTTTTTGACATTTAGCCATTGATTTTATTCATGAATTTTGCAATCATATTATTCTGATGTTAAAGTTTAAAAGTACAAATGTTAACAACAAGAATCACTTCAGAATTGCAGGTTTTAAACAACAAAACCAGACTCTACGGAGACAGAAAATCTTTTACCTAAATAATTACAGCTGAAGCATCTTTCTAATTGCGACCGTACCAACTGCAATTTTGATTCCATTACTGTTAAAGCAAACTATTACAGTATCATTTCATCTGAGTTGGATAAATTTGTCTGATGTTACACTGAAATGCTTGGTCAAGATACTTCGCCATAAACCAACTACGAGCAGCTCATGACACGGTCCATGCGGCGGAGGTCTAAATGCACATCATTTTCCCCTCGAGCACAACACTGCAGCTCTGGGTGAAGAGTGTGAAGTGACTAATTGCTGTTCTCTACATCTATAAGGAGACCTAAAAATACATCTGAATGTATCTGAGAGTGCAGTGGCAGACAGCCTGTGCAGATGGCAGGCCTCCATACCATATATATGTGTGTTCTATAGTATCTATAACGGTACATTGTATTTCCTACTTCAGCACTTTATTTGTTGAAAGTTTTGGGTTTATATAATCAAATGGAAATCCAATTAGATGTTTATTTTTCAGCTGAAGAAATGCTATGCTGCTGGCAAAACTCAGCACGCGGGAAAAGATGTGCTAAATCATATAAATTCCTCTGCAGAGTAGGCAGAGGTTTAATTTAAAGGCATTTAGAATATACATGTACATAAAATGAACGTTTTATTTTAATCAACTTGTGAATCAACCTATTATGAAGTGGTTCAATGACGTTAACAACTCGTACAAAAACACTGTTATGCAACAAATTACGTACAGCGTCTAGCAAAAGGTTTTTCATTTTTTATTCATTTAGTTTAGAAAATGTAACAGTCCTAACAAACCTAAAGTGTAACTAACTGTACTAATCAGTAAACCTGTGACTCACACCGAGCGCCTCGGCTCCAGAGCAGTGTGATTCTATTCCTGTGAACATGCTTGACTCGGGGTTCGATTGCTGTCAGGTCGTCCAATCAGTGATGTTGCTCATGCTCTGCAAATTTTTCATTTCAAGCAAATGCCACGAGGCTTATTTGACTGATTGCTTTTAGCTGGCCTCTGGTGGAGAGGTAATCAGAGAAATCAGCCGCTGTGACACATGGCTGTCTCACACATCACTGCCGTCACAGGCACCTCGGCCTGTTTTACACGCCGCCATGTGCTAAACGGAACACTGGAGAATTGGCTGCTTATGAATAAATTGTACCTCGAAATTAGACTGTTCCCAGTTCCTGAAGCCGTGGAAACACAGGTCAAACACAGTTGCAGATGCAATTCAACCAGGAGCACAAAACTAGGCCATACTTTGATAACATCCATTTTGTGCAAAACCCTGTGTGGCTTCTAGGTGGATTTGAGCGCGAAAAAGTAATTTTATCCCAGAACTAACATTGATGTTTTGGACCATGTGGCCTATAGTTACATGTATTTACCAGTGCAAAGGCCAGTGCTTATATATATAAGTTGAAAATGTCTTGATCTGATGACTTAAGCTATACAAACATGGTTAGTGTTGTATATTTAATCGTAGGTGGTTCTATAAATCCTACAGTCCTATAAAGACAACAAAACAATTGTTGGGAAACGTAGCCTCGACCGATGGTGCATCTCAGGCACATCGACTTCAACTTTCAATTTCTCATCTCACTCCAACTAAATGAACACAACAAACACATAAATTTACATAAATACTTACATAAAAGTCAGACTTTCCAGTGAACCTCCTTTTTGTCCATAACACTTGCCAATGCTCAACTTCTTTTCATCTAACAAAACCAATGGCATAAATTATCTGGGTCATCTAATACATCCCATTAACGGTACACTACGCAACTTTTCTGATGCAGAGTCCGCCACCTTCCTACCTTCCTTGACATAATGGGCCAAAACTAAGTAAAGAGAACTACGCGTATAAGTCCCAACAAGAGAAGTACACGCACAGAGTGATTGTATGCGCTCTTGGACTGGCATGTTCAGTAATCACAAAACAGTGTAACGCTCACAGCTGTAATGTCCCCATACATCATGTTCACTCAAGTGTGCATTTGAAGGGAATGGTTTTAGAGCACTGGCAGTTCAATCATACTTGCATAGTGTGTGCCTTCTTTTATGTTTGTATGTGTATGAGCGGATAGACAACAATGTGCTTTTTGTGAAATGATTGTAATATGAAAAGTCACCGTCAATAACATCAAAATATCCACTGTAGGATCTCTCTTTTTCTTTTTTTTCTCGAGATGGCACTCCAAACCTGTCTTCTAATATGGAGTGCATTGCATGTTAACGGGGCAGGTTTTAAAGCTGCAGTACCCAAGTTTACCTATTACAAATGAGTAAATTGTATCTTCCCATGTATTACAAAAAAAACGGTACTTTGTCAGTACAGTATCAGACAACTGTGCACTTTCTACGTCTACTTATAAAGCCACCTTAAAGGGCCTGTGCCTGTTTTTTTTTGCGTGTAATAGATTAAAATCTGTTTTGCCCCAGTTAAAATATTTTATTAAAGCACGTATTCAGCTAAAAATTAGACCACAACGCTTTCTCTGCATTTCAGTATTTATAGAGGGTTTTATTCTACGAGAAGCAGGAAGTGTGCCGTTAGCATGCTATTGTTTGTTAGCTGTTAAAAGCGCTAATAAACTCATCACAGTGAATACTTAGGATGCCAGAAATGCAAAAAAAAAAAAAAAAATCTGTGACATTAGCTGAGTTTTGTGTGCAATGTTCCTCAGTGTGATGTCATAATTTCACAACCAGGAAGGGAAATCTTGAGACATTTAAAAATATATATATATTAAATATATAATATATATTTTTAATGTATATATTTTTAAAATATATTATATATATATATTTTTTTTTTTTTAAAGCAAAACTTGACATATGTTTATCTTATCTGTATTGTAGTCCAACCTGTCATAGGCACTTAAAGTTTAAAGACATGTTTTAACACAGTTTTCTTTGCTTGACATAATAATGTATGAAGATTGTTTTGGGATATCCTCCAAAAAATATTGAAATATAGATTTTTGACAATCTTGCCCTCGCCTTTATTATGATTACTCCTTTTTAGTATATTTTAAATGATTCAAGTTTCATTGAGTAAACAAAATTCACAAACTAGTAACCTGCTTCAGCAATAGTTGCAACATAAAAGAATGAATAATAATAGTAAAATTCTTGTACTTTTTGTTGCAGCACTGACATGTCCCCATTGTTACAAAAAATGTTTACCTCTCTTACCCTAAATTGCGCATTCATGTAAAATCTACAGGTAAAATGTGAAAATAACTAACAACTAACTGCTTCAGTGCCAAAGACAGAACAGATTCTTTTCACCCATTACAACTAAAACATGATTTAAACATACATTTGTTTTGTTATTTCATTCAGAACAGAATCATAAACTAAAGTTCACTGGTAGAAATATTGCCTCTCTTTTAATAAAAAAAAAAAAAACAAAAAAAAAAAATAAATATATATATATATGAAATCAATAATCTTCATACTGTGTAGTTAAGTTCTGGGTATTCATTAAGTGGCAAGAAATGAACTGAGCGAACTGTAAAATCCAGCTATTTATTTATTTAGTTAAACATAATTAAAATGATTGCATAAAAACAGATGTGATTAACTTTTATCAAATTCTTAATTTTATTGTCTGTTACATGCATCTTTCAAAAAATACATGTTACTTTTTTACACTTGCAGCCATTTTGTATGTTTTTGTCCATGATAAAAACTTCTACCCAACACAATTACACAAAAAAAACGTAAAGCATTTTCTGTAATCACAAAAAGAGCCAGCATATCAGATACAAAACGGTGTAAACCTCCACACATACATTATTCACTCTGCATCCCGGCGAACATGCACACACAACTCTACTCATTTAATCGAAATTGGTGTTTCTGCCACTCGAACATTCCGTAGTTCCAAAACCAAACCAAAAACACCCCCCTCGCTCTTACCTCTCCGTGCCGCGGCGGTTTGAGTGCACGTTGGAATCGATAGGGACAGTCTGGCGGTCCCCACTCCAGGCCAATCAGCGCCGCCTTGTTTCCCTCCATTAGTGCGTCTCTTCCTGTCGCGCTCTCGTTTGTCTCCCCGCCGGCTCTTCCCTTTCGCTTCATATGCATAATCTCGATGACTTGGCCGCAGTCAAATTGAGTTTTGGTGCCGCTGGTCGAGCTGGTGGAAGCGGTGCTGGAAGCCGTGATCAATACCCAGGAACCGTGGGGCCATTATGGAAATCAGGTGGCATTAAAAAAGGTGCAGCGGCGGGTGAAGCTGGATGATTGTTCACAGAGACCTCCAGATGCAGCGCACAGAAGAGGCTATTTATACTCTGCTTATAGCATTTGGTATCAGAGAAACTAGGGCAAGATGTGATTGAATAATTAACACAATGGATCATAAAAAAGCTGGTTTTATTTGTTTTTGGAAGAAATAATAAGTAGAAAAGTCTTGGATTCTTTGTCAGACGTGTATTTTTGAGTTTCATCTTGACATGTTTTGGCAGCATGTCAAGGCACGACATAAAAACAGAGAAATACTGTATCTGACTGTAGAATCCTAAACCTGTTAAGACTCTGCAGGTGAATATGAAAAAATATATATATTAAATTAAAGATATCAATTTGGAACTTCTCCTGTAGTTTAGTCATGTAAATGTAAAAAACAAAACACATGACATATTTTTATTAATATTCTTTTTAATTTACTTTAATTATTATCTTTTTTTTTATTATTATTATTTAAAATTTGACAGAGCCAGGTTTAAATTTCTTGGTTCATTTTGTTGACATATTAGCTACAAAAAAAAAACTCTGGGATTTTGAATATTATTTACTATCTTATTTATTTTCTGAAAGATGTTGGAAGTTACATTGTCCCATGGAAATCTATGGGTGGATTTAATAAGATAATAAAACAGATTGTAAAAGTTTGTTGTTTCCACATGAAAGCTCATATGCTGAGAGAAAAAACTGACAAAGAAAATAAAAAGTTTTACCTGTAGTGTCTAGCCTTAAAATGTGGAGACCTAGTGAACCTAATTGTAAAAATGAATAAACAAAAAATGACATAGCTGTGGAATGTTTTGATTGGTTTTGATTTTACAGCTCAAACTATTCTGCTAATCGCTTAATCTAGCAATTGTTCTTTTGATTTAGTGATTAGATAGCAATGTTTGCAAAGAAAGTCAACAAAATCACTAAATGTGCACGTTTTTTGTGTCGTTTTTTTCTTTCAACACATGGCATGTTTTAAAATCTATGTACAATTATTCTAAAACACATTTTTCCATTAGCTGCGATTCATTGATTAACTTGTTTCAGCCCTAAAATATTTTTCATTATTTTGATTGTCAATTGCATTTACCAGATACGGTCACAAAATTACACCAAACCAGGAATTCACTTGAACAAAAATTAGTATATATAAAAAAAATCTAGCATTTCTCTTTGACGCAAGCCATACTCTCAGTCTTTGTAAGATATTTAAATGTTAATTTAAAAACAAAAGGGTGATGTTAATTATAACGTTGCCCTTTTTAAAAATTTTGACTCATTCATTCATTCATTCATTTTCTACCGCTTATTCCCATTCCCGGGGTCGCGGGTGACTGGAGCCTATCCCAGTGACTTTGGGCCTTAGGCGGGGTACACCCTGGACAGTGGCCGACACAGAGAGACAGAGACATTGACAGACAACCATTCGCTCTCACATTCATTCACTACGGGCAATTTAGAGTTGTCAATTAACCTACACAGTCATGTCTTTGGATGGTGGGAGGAAGCTGGAGAACCCGGAGAGAACCCACGGTAACACGGGGAGAACATGCAGACTCCACCGAGAGAGATCGTGTGATGTTGGGATGGTCCGGGATTCGAACCCACGATTGTTATGTTATGTTGACATAAACAAAATTGCAATCGCCACCGCTTATTATTCTGTTCAATTCATTGTATCCAAGTAGCGCCCAAAATCACAACAGGCTTTCAGAAAAGTGTTGATCTTACCAACATAAAGTTCGGGAGGTCCCAGAGCATCCCTTGTCCTCATAAATATACTTCTCTAAGTCTGTTTGTAGAGCGCATGATGGAATATAATACTGTCTAAAGTTTGAATGGTGAGGCTGTCTATATTCGAATCACTGCTCCTGGTAAACAAACGCTTTCTCATGAGCCTTGCGCGCTGATTGTAATGCACAACAACATATATTTGTGAAGGGAAGAAATGATAGGGAAACAGCTCGAGGCTCCTGTAATCAACAAAGAAAGAGCAAATGCGATGTTTGATTAATGTGCGGCTGCTGCTGGCTGCTGGGCGTCGGTCTTCAGGTGGTGCGGCGCGGGGAGGAGGCGCTGCGCTGTCTGTTCACTGTTCGGCTCGGCTAAACTTCAACGCGGAGAGATAACACGTGTGTCTGAAACATCACGAGTCAACGTCTGACTTCTGCGGGAGGAGGTGTGCGTTTGTTGCCGTTGCGTGACTGAATCTGATGGTATGAACGGCTCTTTAATGCGAGCGGTTCGAGTCGGGTCTCGCCGGGGGAAAGGCTTGGATTGTGAATTTCTAATGTACTTGTTGTTCTCGTTTCTCTGTTGCTGTTTTACAAAGATGTGCCTTGACGTAACGCACGGAGCAGCGCAGAAACATATCGTAGAGCAGGCTGTCCAAACCATCTGAGACAGCACTCGCACGTATTAAAGCATACGTTTTGTCTTGTTTACTGGTTTAGTCCTGGGTTAATCTGTTTTATCCCGCTTTTGTCCTGGTTTAGTCTGTTTCGTTCTGCTTTAATCTTGAATTGGTCTGTTTAATTCTGCTTTTGTGCTGGTTTGGTCCTGGTTTAGTCTGTTTAATTCGGCTTTTTTCCTGGTTTAGTCCTGGTTTAGTCTGGTTAATTCTACTTTAGACCTGGTGTAGTGTGTTTATTCATTCATGCATTTTCTACCGCTTGTTCCCGTTAGGGGTCGTGGGTGACTGGAGCCTATCCCAGTGACTTTGGGCCTTAGGCGGGGTACACCCTGGACAGTGGCCAACTCGTCGCAGGGCTAACACAGAGAGACAGAGACAAGGACAGACAACCATTCACTCTCACATTCATACACTAGGGACAATTTAGAGTTCTCAATTAACCTACACAGTCATGTCTGTGGACGGTGATTGGAAGCCGGAGAACCCGGAGAGAACCCACGGTAACACGAGGAGAACATGCAGACTCCACCCAGAGAGAGCGTGTGATGTTGAGGTGGTCCAGGATTTGAACCCACGATCTCCTTATTGGGAGGCAGAAGCTCTAGCCGCTGGTTTAGTGTGTTTAATTCTGTTTTTGTCTTGGTTTAGTCTGTTTAATTCTGCTTTAGTCCTGGTAGCAGGAATAAAGGTTCGCACAAGTGGTTTTTGGCATTTTTGGTGTTCTTGTTTAGCTCTAGTCTAATCCTGGAGAGACAATTTTGCAAAGCAGTGTTGGCAAAAGCTTTTCTATTTTTATTATTTTGTAACAAAAATTAAATAGCAGCTGCTGTTATATTATTATCATTGAATTATTGTGTTGTAGATATTTTGTGCTGCCCCAAACATGTCAAAAGTGGTGGCGCATTATGCCCTCCGAAAAATTTGGCCCTCAAGAACATTTTCCGTAATAGCCCCAGTATAAAGTGAAAGTTTGGATATACCATTTGATGTAAAAGTTAGTGCCTGCTTTTATGTGTATTTTACCACAATACTGTACATTCTACACATTATTTCAAAGGGTCCGCTTTCCCACGAGTTTGGATATTCTTTTTTGTCAAGTCATAGCCTTTGTAAGTCTTACTTTGTGGATAAAAAAGACTGGCTTCAAAAATATGAATAAATTAGCCGGGCTCATTCAGATTCTTTAACTATGGAAATACCGCTCCATACATTCGTTTAACGCAGCATCTGTCTTGCAATAAAAAATCCCTTTCAGTTGCTCACTTCATTTCCAGGCTTTAAATATTTGAACGTCTACTTCGGCACTTCTTTGTGACGCGTTTTTAATCTAAACCTCACTTTTCATCACTATTAATCAGCTATAATCAAAACTTTAACTGTGAAGCACAAACAACTACAACTTTTCCCCTCCGCATCTATCGCCTCCATGCAGATTCGTGTTGATCCTACAAACCAAACATTTGCGCGGCACTCCACAGGCAGTCTCCCATGATTCAGCGGGGCGGGTGTCTGCAGCATGTCCAGAGCAGCTGCTGTGTCCATGTGTTTCTGAAGGCGTACAACACAGCCATCTCCAGCCACCGTCCTCAGGCTGTCAGCGGGAGCGAGCCATACAGGCACCAGAGGAGAGCTGCTAATGCTGCTCATTACACTCGAGCAAGAAAGCATTGTGCAGCTGGACTCTAAATATTGATACGGCGATAAATCTGGATGGACTTCTTGGCCAAGCGCAACGATGATATGAGAGCTTTTCTGGTCAGAGGGTCACGTCATTACACTATTGTCCAAGTTAAATAGTGAAAATCGCAAAGAAATTATTGGAAATTGCACGTGTCTGAAGTGTTTTATCATGAAATGCATTTGCCGAGAATTGATTTTAGTTTTGTATTGTGTATCGTAAAGCAATTTGAGCTACTTTTGGATGAACTGTGCTGTACAAATAAGTCTGGATTGATTGATTGAGGTTGGGAACCCCTGCATTAATCAGTGGCATTTTGATATTAATTCTTATCATTCCGGCAGATTTTCTCTAAAACGCCTTACTCAAATTAGCCCCAAATCAAACTGGAGCTGTTTCTGAACCCTTTGGAGAATAAACCAATGGCTCAGCGCTCTGACCCTCTGTTGTTTTTGCCTCTGATGTCTGTTTTACTCTAATTATAAGTGGGAGCAAGCGTTACACAAAGGAAAACCAGATTTCTAACCCGCCTAGACTCTTTTGATTAAAGCAGCTGTTTGGGAGAATGGACTGATACAGAAGATTGAGCATTCATTGGCAATTGACAATTCTTATTGCAAAGTTAACGTATAAATTACAAAAAAAAGAGATAATCCAGGTGGAATCCATACAACATTTTTGTCATTTTTTTTTATTTGTGTGGGTTTGCAGTACGAGTTGATCCTGATTTTTCCCAGAATGATTGAAAATAAGGCTTCTCGCTTTATGTTTTACGGGCCCAGGGGCTTGAGAGGTTTCTTTTGTCAGACAGGTGACAAAAGGGAATAACTGCAGAACAAATTCAAAAGAATTTTAAAGGGTTAAAGGCTTTTGAACATGAAATTTCAATTCATGTTCTTTTTCTGCAAGATAAAAACATCAATTCAGTAAACTTTTAAGACACTTTTTGAGGGATATTCTTGTACCGGAATACATATTGTACCGTGAGGATCTAGACAATACCCAGATTGAATTTATTAATTTATAAAACTTTCTAATCCAGTAGTTTAAATCTTTTGCTCTGGAACGTGTGGAATTCTTGTTTTATTGTTAGCAGCAACTGTCCTGTGTTTAAAATGTATCTTTTCAGTGTGTCTATTTAAAAAAAAAAGAAACAGAAAAGAAAATCTGTTTTTTTTTGTCTTTCTTTATTCCACAAAGGTTCACAAAAATACAGTGAGCGTGAGGTCCCTCTCCTGTTCAGAATCAGACAGAATCTATTGCAATTGTCAGTGAACAAAATTCGCAAACTAGGAACTTGCTTTGGCATAAGGTGCAACTGCATAACAATGAATAAAACCGTAGCAAAATATATGTTCAAATGGTCTCCAAAGTAAACTTTAAGGTTATCTTCACTTTTCAAGATGACCTTACTGTAATATTTCAATTAAACTTTCTTTTTTAATTCAGAATGGCACTATACAGAGCTTCTGCATGTGGCTAAACGTGTGATAATGAAAAGCAACAAGCTTGAAATTTAGCTTTTGGAGTTTATCTTTGTCATTAAGTGAAGCCGTAAATATCAACGCCCCATAAAAACTAATCACGAGTGTGCTTTTAAAGAGAATAGATCACGTAGCTTGTACCGTAAATCTGCAAAATCTGATTTATTTTACACCATTAAATATCATCAGAAAGTGTCTCTGGAGAAATACACTTTACTATAACGCCCTTTACCTATAACTTTTACTGATACTGACAATTAAAATGACGTAATCTAAAATAAAATAGTGAAAAAAAATGTGATTGCAGGCTGATTTACTCATGTCAATGTAATAAACACCTGGAAATCACTGGTTTAACTTTAGTTTGTGATTTTATTCAACAGTCAATTATTCAAAGTGTTGTTATTGTTTATCTGTTCAAACTGCGCTGTGCAAAAATGAAACTCAAATCAGCGCAAACGCAATACTTGATCAGTGGCTTGACTCACTACCAGACTGTTTAGTTGCAGAAATCCGCTTTGTAAATCCAGTAAAACGCTTTGATTTCCTTCCGCCCTCGATCGTTCGTACATCCGGGTGCGCACAAATCTCTGACACTTTGACAAAGTCCGTCGATCACAGCCAACGCCGTTCGTTTCAGCGCGAATTCCCCGCCACCGTCGCTGCTGTTGGAGTTTAGCGATGCATGCCGGGACGGTGTGACGACGACTGCGGGAGCTCATAGTCTCTGCAACCTCACGGAGAAAGTAAAAAGAGAATGTGTAATTGAAATGAGCGTTTGCGCCTCTGAAACACATCTTTTCAGCACATTTATGCTAATTCACCTCATCGCGTCTCTTATTATTCCCCAGGCAGTAGCAGCTATGCACTTCCCTTCGTTCTTTCTAGTCTTTTTACATGCATTTTTATTTTTATATAGACTAGATTTAACTTAATTTGAATCCACTTTAACCATAATGTTTTTCCATGAACCGATAAAAGTCGATGCAAGTCTAAATTCCTCCTGGTTCAGTGGGTCCAATTGCCGTGTTGACCATCGTAATGTTATTCAGTGCTGTTGTGACTGCAGTAATAGCTTGGGTGTGGACCAACAACAACAATTTGCAGTGGAAATGGGCTCTAGCTGCTTCTCCGCTTCTGTGCCTAACTCTTTACATTATAGAATTTAGAAACACAGTGTGCAGACTGAGCAGCATGCCGAGGCCACCACAGAGTCCGTTTTGAGTAAGAATTGCACATAATTTACAGTGAAATAGAGCGTGAAACAACTCAACACAATAATCGCGCCTGTGTATGTTTTATCATGCGATATTTTAGATGTTTTCGAGCTATTCTTTTTTTGCAATTTGCTTTTTCAGGGCTACCTGGATTAGCTTATAGTTTGCGTTCAACTGTGCAAGACAGCAGGTCGGAATTATATGTTAGAATGTGATGTTTAGATGTTCAGATTTCAGATGTCTGACCTGGTTTGTGTTTATTAACATATCTGTAAATACTGGGCTTATTCACTTGAAACAAAAACTGACACAAAGTTCAACGTAAAATGTCAGATTCATGGATTTAATTTCAAGCTGGGATACACTTTTTTGTGTGCAAATGTGTAAAAATATGTTGCTTCCCCCGAAGGATACATCGTAAAAGCAGATCGCTGTGACAAAAATAAGACCACTGCCCGCTAATTAAGAATTTCATGTCTCGTCAACCAGGAAATAAGAGCCGAAAGCAGCGCTCTGATTCGATGTTCTTGGGGCGGTACCGGGAGTTTCACTTGGCCGTCGGAGAAAAGCTGTTCTAAAGCTGAGGCCGCGACTGAAAAATGAAAGCTTGTGCCAAAGAGTTTATGAGAGCTAGAAACTAATTAGACATATTTAAATACACGCTCAAAGTTTTGCTGTGTGAAAATGAGGTACCCCAGCTTTAAGTTACTATTAGTGGGTGTCCTGAGCAACTAAAAATAAACGCAAAATGAGCAACAATGCCAAATTTAGAGAACCAGACAAAGTGGCACTGGCATGGACAATATTTTCTACATTATATACTTCTTTGATTCGCTAAATAGGTTGATTTGATCATATTTAATGGGTGCAATTACCTCGGAATATATTCAACCAAAAAATGTCTGCCGCGACTCAACATTTTTTAAAAAACACAAGTCGTTCAGGTTCATCGTCTGATAATTTACCAGAGTTTGTCTGCTTTTCATACCTGACAGTTTCGATTCTCACCCGCGGTCTTCTTTTGAGTCGTGACGTTATGTTGCTGTGTCGCGTCTTGTCAGCTGAGTGCAGGTTTTGCCATTTGCTGTCTGACTTCTTCAGGACCATCTCCCAGTGAGGTGTGACAGAGTAAAAAAGCCCCCTCGTCCCGGTTCATGGACCCTTGGGCACGATCCCGCATTTCATTTACCTCCTCAGTCCAGCGGCGATGTTTGTTGTTCTCGGTTCCAGTGATGTTTGCTCCATCCTAGTCATAAATGTCAGGTATGAAAACAAACAAACTCTGGTCTGAAAAAAGAACCTTTTAAATAAATGAGTTCGACGTCTTCTTCTGAACAAATATTAATATTCCAACTTGTGGAGTCAATCCCTAACAGATAATGATAAGAGTCAACATTTTTGGATCAAAAGCCATACAGTTACAAAGGCCGCTGCGCTCCATCTAAAATTATGACATCATCTTATTTCAGAATGTAAATGCAACCCACCGTGCATGTTTTAGGACACTGGTGCTCTAACATATTCAGTCTTTTGATAACTTATTGTTTTCTTGTTTGTTTTTACCCAATGCTCAGGCCACCCTCATAAATAATATTTGGATTTCAACAGGTTAAGTTGGTTAAGTAAATGTTGAGTAAAAATAAAACGTGTCATTTTTACGCAGACATCGCTCATACTGAGTGGCGTTCTATCAGACTTGTTTGGATCCCAGAATGGAATCAGACGCTCGTATTATA
Organism: Rhinogobius similis; assembly: GCA_019453435.1. Lineage (NCBI taxonomy): Eukaryota > Metazoa > Chordata > Actinopteri > Gobiiformes > Gobiidae > Rhinogobius > Rhinogobius similis. The sequence continues at coordinate 26,716,291 of CM033627.1, read as the reverse complement.
ACCTATGTTCCCAGTGTTATTTTTGTGTTTGTGCGGCTCACAGCAGCTTTGTGTCACACTCCAAATAACAGCCTGTACAATTCTCTTTTCTTTGAAGCAAGCTCCCAGTTGTTTTTATTATGGAAGAAAAGAGTGCCATAATTGGAATAGATATAAGATTGTATTGTGTTTGAGAAGAGGCCTTTGATATCTCTGATAGTAACTTGGCTTTTTGGGCTTTGATTAGACATGAAAGCGCCATCGGCACAATGTGGCACTGTGGCGAGCATGGCTGCACTCTGCAGTTTTAATGACCATTTGCATTTCCTATTTGCATAATATGGAGCAGTAAATAGAAGCCTTTGGTGTAGATCAAAAATACAGTCATGCATTTATGTATATCTATCGGTGACTAGGCAGAAATGAGCTGCCATGATTACTCCAGAGACGGCATGAAAGTCAAATTAAACTTTGATTACAGAGCTTTGTAGGGGCAGTTCCTTCACTAGTGGCTTTAGCGTGGAATAGTCATGAGTGCAATAAAACCCGATGAGAGCTCGTCAGACCTGCTGAGATATCTGTAATGTAACACTACAAGAGCTCATTATTCACTAGCAGCAATCACATCAAGCAGGACCGGTGTCTTTTCTAAGTGAACCAAACTGCTGATGTACTCTCACAAAACCTTATGACAACGTGAAGAGAGCCAGTCCCTTAACTGCATGTTAGACATTTAGTATTTAAACTCATGTTAAATTCTAGACTTGAAATGATGTGTCTGAAGAAATATGTGACCTAGAAGCATGACGCGGATAAGACCTTCTGCTGATGGGTAGGATTAAAAAAAGTTTCCACTTCTTCCTTCTCCCTTTTGAACAGACTGAAATATAATTTATTCCTAATTATTGTGCTTGATGTATTGTGTTTGTATATGTTTGAAATAAATATAATCAAATCAGCTGAAACAACGCCATTTTTATCACTATTGCAATTATAAGGCTCTGACTTTAGTCATAATTTAGCATAACATCATTCTATAAGCGACAAATACATATTGAAACTCTGAAAATCTGTAATTGAATGTACGTCTGATTCGCCCTGGGGTGAGCTACGAGGAATACCAAGGAATTGAAAGTTCTTTTATAATTGCTTATACACTGCACTTGTTAAAGTAATTAAAACTGGTTTTCATCTCATTTGGCAGAGACCCACAGAGATGTTTGCTGGTAAAACAGAGGTGTGTGACAAAGAAGGAGTTTGACTGGAGCGCATTTGACGAACATTGGTTTCCTGTTTAGTGATGGATAACGTTGTTGTTGTTATTTTTTTTTAATTACATTACTGTGTTTGCTCTACTCTGTAAGTTACATTATCATCTTTTTTTTTTTTATGCCATAATTTAATTTGTCATTTTTACTTGGAGCTTACCTTAATTAATTACTACATTAATGTGGTTTGAAGGGTGATATATTGCTGAAGAAATTATAGACGATAAATGATAATGTAGAAGCTATTTTATGCCACTGACACTATTGCGTATAATATTGTAAAACAAAACATGAGAAGCAATCAATAAATATCAGAATTAGTTCTTTGTTTGTACCTATAATGAGTTAAACAAGTTATTTATTTGACCGTTTACACCTAAATCTTATCGTAGCACAGAAAAATAACAAAAATGTCCCTAATGCAAATAAAAAATGATTCTGTTATTTATTTTACGTTATTTATTTTACGATATGTTGATGTAGTAATTTTTGCGACAGGACTGTAATGAGGAATTCAAATTTGTCTCATGGTATTATTGTCATAGCTAATTATTTTAGTTACTGCCGATTATATGTTTGCCTGGAATGTTCCACAAATATGCATTAAAATGTCTCTCTCCGTGAAGACACAAGCTAGTGATGGTTGTTCAAAGTAATTGAAGCAATATAAAACCTTTAGTTGAGTAAATGTAAAATAGTTATGTTTCAGGCAAAGCAATGCCATCTCCATGGAGACAAGTGGGTGACAGACTCCCCCACCAGAATAATGCACGTTGCATGTTTTAGTCAGTGCTAAAAGCTGCCTAATTGTACTTTGTCCAGAGAGAACTCTTTCACATAAGGGGCTTGAAAAGTCAATTGAATCTAGTTTTGCGGTTAATATTTCAATTACCGCCTTTGTCTGTCGTTTCACTTTCAGTGTCTACTTTGTTGTTTTGTTTCCTCCCCAAGGCCACTCTCCTGAGTACCAGCCGGGGGAACTTTTAGAGCTATTATTGTTTTTTAACTGGTTGTAACCGTAGTCAGCAGCTCAGCCCTTGTTTTTGTCGACATAATTAGTGCAGCTCGGCTCCACCTGAACTGCAGCTCACCTTAACACTAAATGGAGTAATTAGCCTGTGGAGACCACCTCCTCCTCGGCTCTACAAATAGACCCTAACCCACAGAGAGCGTCTGGCATCACGCACGCAGGTAGACAGCCTAATGAATGGATCCCCTCTGTACGGCACAGTCAGAAGGACCCCGATCCCAGGATCACGTCACTGAGCGGCACACACTGGTGACCCTGAAAGTTTAAGTGGGAGAAAATTAAATAATGAATGAGTGGTGTGACCAGCCATGGAGCAATTTTAATTTTCACTTTAATGAAAACAGCTGAAGTGGATTTTTGATTTAAACTCCGCTTTATGGAGTCGGCTTTGGCAGTGGGAGCTGTCATGTGAAAGAGTGATAAATGATGTATGTGCTATTATAACTGCTCAGTTTAGGTCCACACTTACGCTGCACAGTGGGGTCCCACTGACCCTTAAAGGCCACTTCTAATTGGACAGTTTTCTGCCCCCCGACCCTGGTCCCCATTGGTTGCCTCTCGAGCACATAGAGGCTTTTGGAGACCCACAATTATCTGCTCATCCTTTGACCTCACACCCCAGTCCTCGGCTCTGCTGCTAACCACGCACAATAGTCAGTCTGCAAGTACCGTTTGAGCTGTTGTGTGTTGACTTTCCAGAAATGTCTTCTACACAATATGACCAGTGACATTATCCCCAAGTACTCAAAGCTGGTACAGTTTTACTATTGCTGCATTTGGCAAGTTTGTTTGCAAAAACAGGCAGGCCTTGTTATTTACACGTCATTTTTTCTCCTAACACAGTCTGCCAAAACCTGGTTAGCAAACATGTCCCAAAGCCCAAAATGGTCTGTTCCTAAATCTAACCATCATTTTAACTCTAAATATAAACTGATGTCTTGCATAGCCACCAATGCAAAGCGGAGGTTGTGAGGCAGATGTGTGAGTTGTGAAAAAGAAATTGAACTGCCAAATCTACTTAGTAAGGAACTTCTTGATCAAATATACACAACGAAGAATAACATTTTGGAGATATGATCTTTTATCTGTGTTTAAATCTCGGTTAGCGTTGGCCAGTGCTGTTCTCATGTGAAGAGTGAGCCGCACTTTGTTGACGTTATTGATAATGGTACAACTCTCTGTCCATCTGATCCTTCAACTCTTATATGCCTCCCTGCAGGGGTCAGAGGTCACGGGCAGAGGCACTCATTTGAATTACTTCATGTAAGGAGCTGTTTGTAGACGCTGCAGGTTACATATGCCTTTTAAATCCAGCTCTGTGTTCTTGGACTTTGGTCTGCCTGACTGGCTGTATATGAGCAGATATTTGCAGTGCGCTGCTCGAGAGACTTGAATAATGTTTGCGAGGACTAAACATTTTCATCTTGTTAACCAAGCTCCGATGATGTGCTGGCTTCTGTCAGCGCACACGCTCATAGACTCATACAAACAAGAGCAGCTAAAATAGAACGAGCTGCGCCTGGTGTTCATCAATCATGCTGAAACACATCTCTGTTTATTTGCATTTAGGAACCCTCCCACCACGCTCTCTTTCTCTCTCTTTCACCCACATTTAGATTGTCTTTACGGAGCGTGCTTTGGACTGCAACCTATTTCCAGATTCATGCATAGCACATACTGACAAAAAAAGCTTATCTCGATATATTTTGTGATTATTTTGATGTTGATAATGGAATGATATTTTTGCCCAACAATCGCAAATTTGACTGATTGTGCCAGTAAACGTCTTGGTTAAGTTTTAAGTTACACACAAAAGTGAACTGACAGTAACATTAAGCACAAAAATGCAGAAAAAAATACAACTCCAACACCTACAGTTACATGCACTCTCAAAATCCGACAATAATCATAATTTCTGAGTTAAAAGATTGATAAAACATAACACAATATCTGAACAACAAAATCATTCTTTCTGATCACAATCCTTCTGATTACACATCAGATTTTGCGGTGTCATTTAAACAATCTGAAAGGTCCAGAAATCAGATAAAGTGCATGTGAATGTGACTATTTTGTTTTGTTTTTTAATCAGACTTTGTTGCAGATTGTGATATTTTTCTTGTTATACTCACAACTACCTTAATACTACCTTGATTTTGAGTCTCTTTTTAACCTCTAAGCTTTACTGTCACTGTCTAACAAGCCATACACTTGCTAGCTTATTTCAAAATCCAATTGTGCAAAAAGGCATTTCATTCTTTAATATTACTTTTTTCATTTGATATTTGCAGAGCTTGATCCATTTGATACTTGAAACAATCCAAGTTTGGCTACTTCACTTGCAACTTTCTTCTGCTTCTTCTATAGCTCCACAAAGAAGAGTTATTACCAAGTTTGCTGCAAATATCTATCACTTGTGACAGATTATTGCCCACTCCACTATTTTCTGAAAGACCAATTCAGCTTGTTTAGACTCTAGCTGTCCCAGAATTTATTAGAAATATACATATATATATATGCTCATAACAGTTTTTTCTTACTTTTGTCATAGAGTGTCTGCCGTCTCCTCATCTCCACAAAGATGTTATTGCTTTTTCAGGATATTACTGAGCAATAAAAACCTGTAATGAATGAAATAGTTAGATACATTTGATGCCACACTATGGAACATTCAAGGCAAAACATTAACACCCAATGCTGCATAAATACTAATAGTGACTGGGTACAGTGAGAGTATGCAAAAAGAGGAAAAACAACACTTAAAACACCCTGTGATACTTGCAACTGCACAGTGTTAAATGATTAAATTGAGGGTGTTTGTCCCTTTTGACCTTTTTCTTCCCTCACCGGTGCTAATAGCTGCTTATTTGCATCAGCAGCTCCCATAAAAACAACCTTGATTTCTTATTTATACATCTAACAAGCATTAAGTTTAACAGGTACAACGCAACCCCTGAGAATATTGTTTTTCCTTTCAACTTCCTAATCATTATTTGCCAGGGATGTAGCCCGGAATGAGCGAGAGAGGGAGGAAAAAGAAGAAAATCCCCTGTACACCTGCTTGTCATGTCTTGCCAAAACATCGTGCCACAAAACTAACGGGATACAGTTTCACGGATGAAATGATGTTGCCCAAAATGTAAAATAGACTAAGAGACGATTAAATATGTTTAAATTACAGTCATTAAAAGCGCACTATATGTAATCCTTTCTGGTGTGCGGCTACGTATGGAGAGACCGCTTTGTCTGGGATGTTCCACAGTATGGCATCAAACTTTATCTATCGCTCATTCATTCTATTTGAGGTGTATATTGCAAACAAACAAGAAAAACAAAGACACCTCTCGATCGGCTCTCGTTGTTAAGCATGCGCGTATACAAAAATTATATGTACGAGACTTGCCACGTGAAGATCTATTAAACTTGACAAAGTAAGCCAATCATAACGCTCCTTATGGCTCTTTTTTCCAGGTTGGCAAAAGATGAAACAGGTAAATATGATGTAAATATTGCGAGTGAGACCACTTTATAATAGCTACACTTTTAATAGTCTTAGTAAAGCATGAACAAAGACTTAAATCATAATGAACAAATTGTGTTTTTAACTTAAAGCTGAGGAACCTGATTATCCCACCACGAAACAGGAAGTAGATTTTCAAATGTGTGTAACTCCTCCCTAGCGCTCACAAATTGTAGCTATTCACAAGTATTTATTTTCGGCTCGTGCACAGCTTCAAATCAGCTTTTTTTTGCAGACAGAAAAATGAAACTGAGGTGGACCATTTAATCAGAACACCGCTTTCAGTTCTTACTTCCGGGTTGAATAAAATACTTTATTATTGGATGGAGACAGTGTATGCTGCTTCAAACTACTTTTTGAAGGAAAACATTTGCTCACTTTACAAACAAAAAAGTCAGCTTTAACCCAGCTTTAATTAAGGTGTTAGGGTTAGGACTTTAATGAAATGGTTACTAATCTTGAATAATTATTGACAAACTATTTGTTTATTATGATTTAAAGTAGAACTAAGTAACATTTTACCTCATCAAACGTCTGTAAGTCCGCGTGGTGTTTGTAAATGTATTTTTGCGTCTGAAGCCCCCGACATCGCCCCCTGCTGTCTCTGCGTGGAAAAGAAGACAACGCTCCTGGGAAACCCTGGCTCCATTTTTTTTAAATTTGACAACATAAAATTTTGTATGCGATTGTACTTCCTTTTTTCAATTGAAAAAAAAAAAAAAGCTTTTGGTGTCATTTTACTTTACAAGAGACCTGCAGGGGGAGCTGCTTTAAGTCTTTGTCCATGTTTTCTATTACAGTTATTAAAAATGTACGTATTATAAAGTGGTATCCTTTAATTGTTGATTCTTCAGGTGATGATTTGCGATTGTCAGTTAATACCCTAACCCTAATTCCTAACCCTAACCCCTTAATTAATTAGTTAATAAACCTGAATTACTATGTTCATTATTAAGTCTTTGCTCATGCTTTATTAAGACTATAATGTGTAGTTATTATAAAATGTCACCCTTTAAATTGCTGTAACCTCAGTTGTCGCCGTTGAGCAGACACCATTGCTAATTATACCGTCTCCGTTTTCTGTTTACGAATCCAAGATAGATTTCGTGATGGCTTAGCTGCCTTAATAGATGCAGTCTCTTTATAACGATATAATTCACTCCCTTAGTCATTCATCCTGCTTATTGATTCCATCTCAAATTTAACTTCCAGATCGGCACCAAGTCCATTAGAACGTAATAACTGGTCGGGTCAATAAGCAAGAGCCGCAGTACCAGTAATGTGTAGATTGGATGTAGGTTTATTGGAATGGACCTTTAAGTGCTGGCGCTGGGGAAGGGGGGCTAAGGCGGGGGTTTCGGAGCGGCCCGGGACATCTATCATGCTGTCCCCTGTGCAGTCAGCGGTGATGGGAACAGAATAGGGGACAGAGCGCCCCTTCAGTAAATTCATCATCTCCTCGTTTTTATCTGTGTGTTAAGCGCGAGTGGGACGGGGGGCTGCCGTGCGCCTGCATCTGAACGCGTGTTTGAGCGTGGGGGGTGAAATATGGCCCCCGCCGTCAGCCCGGGCCAATCGGGAAAGGAAAGAGACGTCATCCTCCGCCTTTTTTTCACGCTCCGCAGATGCCCTGATTGAGCCGTGGCAGCTGATAGGCAACGGGGCGGGAGTCATTTATCTACCTGGGCAAAAATACTCGCGGCAAATGAAGGGGGGAGGATAGAGGTGAGCCCAATGATATGCAAACGAGGACAGACCCTTGTTGTTCAATATCTGGCCTTAAGTGTCGATGGCCGGAGTTTATGCAGATGAGCGCTGATAGTTTTGGAGAAGGCGATGGGAGATTTATGTATTTTCATTTCGCCGTCGCAGAGGCGGATAACGGCGGGTAAAATAATATCAGGGCAGGGTTATACGGGAACGGTCACGTGAGGATAAAGTGAGATTCGCGCAGGCGGTTCACAGAAGCGCACCAGATCTCTGAAAAGGTCATAATATTGTATAATGGATAATCATCTTGGCCTTTGAATATATTGTGAAACTGTTTGCATTCTACTTTTAGTAACAGCAAATAGATTGAAATTTCTATGCAAAGAGAAGACATAATAACTCATTCATTCATTCATTTTCTACCGCTTATTCCCGTTAGGGGTCGCGGGTGACTGGAGCCTATCCCAGTGACTTTGGGCCTTAGGCGGGGTACACCCTGGACAGTGGCCAACTCGTCGCAGGGCTAACACAGAGAGACAAACAAGGACAGACAACCATTCACTCTCACATTCATACACTAGGGACAATTTAGAGTTGTCAATTAACCTACACAGTCATGTCTTTGGACGGTGGGAGGAAGCCGGAGAACCCGGAGAGAACCCACGGTAACACGGGGAGGACATGCAGACTCCACCCAGAGAGATCGTGTGATGTTAGTGTGGTTCGGAATTCGAAACCACGATGTTGGGGTGGTCTGGGATTCGAACCCACGATCTCCTTATTGAGAGGCAGAAGCTCTAGCCGCTCTGCCACCGTGCACCCAGAGATAATAAGACATAATAATAAAAAAATTAAAATAAAAAAACAGGTGGTGGAGTTCGCAGTCAACTCAAGGCAAGATTGCCCTGAGTTTGATTCCTGGATTAGGTGTGGCCCCCCATCCACGTAAATGGAATTATATTTACTAATTGTTAGCTGTGTTAGCTATTTGACATGGTGAGCAAGCAACATAATGTCAAAATATCTATATGTCGTAATATTAATTTTGGTACAATATTAATATTATGGGCTACTGTATTGATAGATTCGCAAGAGTACTTTTTGGTATATCTGACCAATGATTATACAGTGTATACCTAACAACTATTTATTCTATCTATCTATTTATTTATTGTGTTTACCTATTTTAGGTTAACTATTGTATATATATTTATTTAGTTTTACTCTTTTTCCACCCATTTATTTATTTCCCCATATTTATTTATTTATTTATTCTTTTATTAATTTTAGACTCTCCAGTGTTTCCACCGAGGGGCCCTCTGTACTGGGAGCGGTGGTCGGCTGTGGCTGCTGGGCCCTGGCTCATGGGCCCCTGGTGGAGGTTTGGTGGCTCTTGTCTCCTCTGGGCCCTGAGTCTGTGTCCTGTTGCCAATAGCGACTCTGCTCCTGGTGCTGACGGCTCCACCGATGGTGCTTCCTCAACTGGCTTATCTATACTCAGCCTCCCTCTGTTTGTCAGAGTGTGTGTGCACATGTGCGTGTATGTGTGTGCGTGTGTTGTGTGTGAGCCTGTGTGTGTGAGCGCGCACACGCTGGTTTTTGTGTGTGTGACTGTTTAGATGGGTTGTTTGGTCATGTGGGTTGGGGGGGGGGGGTGCTTTGCACTGTAAAGTACTTTGTGTTACGTTCTTATGTATGAAAAGCGCTTTATAAATAAAATTTGATTTAGTGACAGCGTTTTGTTGCTTATATAGAGAAAGGAAACTTGTATATACAAAACATTTCACATATTCACCATTCGGGTGATTAAAATGGGTGCATGTCTTATTACATTTGTGCAGGTAGTCTTCTTGTGCAGTATATTGATTATCGCATGTATCACTGAATTAAAATTGTGTGATATATTTGTATCATGAGCCATGCATCCTCTATCAGCCCTAAAGGTACATATTCAAAATGCTCTTTTATGAGCTCTCATTCATCATTAGCTTTGCTCCGATTTATGTTCATTTATGCTTCATGAGAGAATCCGCTTTGTCCTGCATTTGATGTGTCAGTACACAGAAATTGTTTGAATGACAGTTTGCTTATGCACTCTCATACCCGCCTAATGCACTTTTGACCAGTCACTGATTATTTTTGCAGTCTTCAAATCCTCAATGTGGAGCAACCTAGGAAACCCAATTACATGTCACGAGTTTTAAATAAAGATGATCCCTGCCTATATTTTTGGAAAACTATTCTTACTTAGGGTGACCTCCTGAAATGGTAGTGAAAGTGTTATAATTTGTTCAGCGTTGTGGGACATGACATGGTGTAATGATTTATCACGTTTTCTATATAAATCTCACTTTTTTATTCAACTCAAGTGGCACCAGTGAAAAAGTGGGTCAGCTGGTAAAACGTGGGTTTCAATAATGTTGCTTTGCCATTTCTCACAAACAAAATCACTGCACATCAAAATCTGCTGCTTGCCAGTGTGAAATGGCGCTCTGAGGAGGCGGAGACGGCGCCCTGTGTTGTACTGATGATCAGAGTGACGTGGAGTTGGGAGGATTTTGACACAGACGTCAATGAACACATCTCTAGTACTATGTATTTTAAGTCAGTATAGCTGTGCTCTGTCCAGTGAAAATGAACGAATAATGATCTGCATGTGATGTGTAAAACTCATAACTAGCAAGTATTCTTTAATGGAAAATGCACTAGCTGTACTGGACACAATCTTTGCTCAGATAGGTTCCTCAACAGTTTCTTTACTGTGTCATATAATGTGATTATAAACACGGTTCAAGGCAGACACAAACACAAAGGTAGTTACTTTTCCCTGAGTATCTCTCCGATGGCGTGAAGTGTGTGAACAGAGGGCTCTGGAGGACCAAGTCATTTCATGCTTTGTTGTCGTGTAAACCTTAGATATGAGTTTTTAACGTCATGTACCAACAAACAGAGAGCGCGGCGCCGTGCTCAGGCCTGACACGCTGCGCCTCAGAGACCCCACGATGTGATTAAAGGGATCGGGCTTTCTTCCGCTCTGCCATATTAACACATGATTGGGGATATTTTGCCATGACGCTGTCTTGTAGTTGCAGCGATGTGAGCACAATACAAGATCAGAGGCTGATAGAAAAGGCAGATAGCTCCTCACGGATGTAAAGAGATCTGATTGAACTACCAGCCGACTGCAGCAGATATTAGCATAACAACTCAATCACAACAACTGCAGGTTTGAACCGCCGGAGCACGCATAGATTTCACCTGATCCGGCATCCTAAATCCAATAGAGGTGAAATTACAGAGCGGAAATGCAATGTTTTCTTTGCTCAGATGCTCAGGTTTGAGCTTATGTGCCGGAAATAGCTTGACTAAATGGAAATATAATGTAAGAACTAACATGTGCATTCAACTTTACACTGACTAATACATTTAATAATTATCAGAGCAAGAAATGCTCACCATTGAACAAGAAAACCAAGCTTTGGAGTATGATTTAAAGGGGCTGTACCCAATTATCTTCATGTAATAAAGGACATTTTGATTTTCCTCAGTAGCCTACCGATATGTTGTAAAGCATGCATTTGGGTGAAAATGAGTCAGTTGTGTTCTCTTTGCGTTTAATTTGCATCGTTTTATTCATCACAAAGCAGGAAGTGTGCCGTTAGCATGCTAGTTGTTGTTAGCTCCGCCTTGGCCTTGCCTCGGAAAGTTGTGAATGATGTAAACTCATTGCGGTGAATAATTAGGATGTACAGGAGGCTTTATATAAGTGTAACGTTTTCTATTTTTCATGTTTTCTTATTTATTTATTTACGAAAAACGTGGTACAGTCCTTTAACCACAATCAAAACGTAATGAAAATGACAGACAAATTCAATGATGCACTATGGAACTTTGGGTGGAACGTTTCACGGTATAGCATTAAACGGTATAAATTAGCAGGTGACGCGACCAGGCCATGTTACACGTCAGATCTGTGGAGAGGCGGCCCTGTTCACAGCCAAAAGGCACCATTTTTAAGCAATTCTGAGCTATAAAAAGACATTATAATGGAACAAATTCAACATAGATACCTTTAAAGTCATACTGTGGAACATTGTGGGCAAAGCAATAGCAGGTGTTTGCACCAGAAAAGTCACCAAGAGCACCATTAACAGAAAAGAAAAACAAACAATAAGAAAAATCTGTAGCCTGTTTTAAGTTAAACTGTGTTCTTGTCAAAACCTTTGTCAAGCCAGGAAATAAAAGTGTTCCTTTTTTTAGTCACAATAGTTGAGATTTGCACCGAATGTTCAATACTCCCAGGAAAAAAAAAAAAAAAAAACACATGCAATTTGGGTACCACTTTTATGGTAATACCTCAAATTCTAGTGCCATTTCACTTTGCACTTGTGGCTCGGCTATTACTTCTCCCTTTCAAACTCCGAACGTCGCCGCCTTCTTCCCCCGTCCTTCGGCGCCCGCGGGTGCCTGGGCCTCGCTGTGACACAGATGTGAGCTGTTCCTTTATCGGGCAGGATTTATGGACACGCAGCACAAACGGAGCGCCTTCGGGTGGGCTGACTGATTGTTGGATTTTAGCTCTGACAAAACAGTGCTATCATCAAAGTGAAAGTGACACGGAGATGGACGAGGGCGCTTTCATGTCACCTTCCTCTAAACGCCTTTTACCTGGATCCAACGCTTTGTCATTCGCCGACGCTCCGGTCTAGACTGCTCGGAATAATGATGCCTCCTGGCCACGACTGTTTCACAAGTGGCACGTTTAAAATTCAGTCCGAGCCAAGCCAGACTTAATAGTGTTTGACTTGTGACTGGACTCGGGGCGCTGTTGTCTGATGGGTGGAGGAACAAGTGTGTTAAGAAAATGTGGCTTCATTAGTGGAAATACTCTCAAATGTGTAATTCTGCTGAGAACCGGAGGGTGCGTTAGAGAAAATGCACAGCAGTACAGTAACAGGTCAGTCAGGAAGCGTGAATACAAATGATACTACAAAGTCTGTGTAAGTGGTTGTTTTAGATACTATAATGTCGTGATACTCCACTTTTGGCGCCAGATTTTTACTTTTTATATCTTTTACATCACATTTTCATTGGACTTTTTGTCTACAAACTATCAAACTACCAAAACCATGTTGTGTTGTCATCTGAAACTATGAAACAAAACAAAAAGAAAAGGGAAAGAAGAGTGCCTATAGACAGACACAGGAGAACTGTCAACACTTGCACCTTGGAAGGATTTCAGAGTTATAGAAAAGGCTACATGGATTTGTTTTTGTGCTCAATTTTTCTTTGTAATAATTTAATGTCTAAGAATGTTTTTGTAGGAGTTTTTTTTGGGCATATAAATTATTAAAAATATTCCTAATAATCAGAACAATAATTGTCACTGTACTAGTGAACACTTCTAAGGACCTTGGATACTAAAAGGGTGAAACAAAAGCCACGTTTCGACTGGCCCTGGTGCCCATGCTCTGTTAATGGCAAAATGTACAAATGTTTTTGTTTTTTTCCTCTTTAAATAAAATCCAAATCGTACCTTTAAGTCATAAGGCCAATCTCAGCAATTCACACACAAAAAAAATCTCTAATTCTAACTTTGTGGCGCTGAGACATGGCTAAAGCTAGAGTAAACGAGAAACTACTTCCATTTTATCATCGGCTTTTTCTGCTTTTATTTCCTTTCTTTGCAGTGCATTTGGATAAAGTTAGATGTATTATGCACCAGAAATATAATATGTCTGGTCTTGACATGAGTGCCGTGCCTTGATAAATACTGTAGGAAACAGCTAATGCTAATTTGCTCTAGCTTTGTTTTAATAAGTCTGCCATGGTTGTGGGGATTTATCACAAGAGCAAGTAAGCGTTTGATGAGAAAAAAATGCTATTTCTATCTGCTTTTTGTCCTTTCATTTTCACCAGTCTTTGTTGTCTCTTGTCCAATTTTTCCTTCCTGGGGCCTAAAGTGAGCCAGAAGCCTGTACCACTCACGGCGCCCTTTTGATCACTTAAATAGACCTGTATGGTTCATTTTTGGACCGTACCAATCCACTCCAAAGTGAACCAGTTGAAACACAAGACAACAAAATTCTCCACATGATTTGTGATGTGATTCAGGAGTAAAACAAATACTCCTCTTGTTTTACCTTTCAATCATCCAATTCAGGGCTATTCAATTTAAGGCCCAGGGGCCAAATCAAGCCCTCTAAGGGTTAGCCCTCAACCTATCTTGCAAATATATAGAAATAAGAAGATATAGAGTGGTTTATATTTGGTTTAGACCTGGTTTAGAGCTGGTTTATTCCTGGTTTAGTCCAGATTTAGTGTTGATTTAGTTCTGCACATCTTGTTAAAGGACACATATTCTGCTACTGTGACTTTTTTGAGCTTTTAACCATGTTCTAACATTGTTCCGTCATCAAAAACATTCCTGGGGTAGCATTCAGTTGCATTCACGCTGTTTTGAGAAATGATTATCAGAAAATCCTTCCCCCTCCAAGCATCAAACACACTTCCTGCGATCTCCTTCTGTCCGGGATGTATCTTTCAGAGTCTTCCACTGTCTTTAGTCCTTAAATCAACGCTAAACTCGTTCTGAGCATTTCTGCCATCTAAACATGAACACTGCTAACCCGCATCATAAGTTAGCACTGAAAAGAAGTTAACTAGATTGTATATTACGCTGGCGCCATCTGCTGGTTGGATGCACTCAGTAAGTGTAATTTCATAGTGACTGACAACACAGGTCATAGAATGAATAAGTTTAACTTTTTATTTTGTTTTAAAACATGAGATGGCAAATTTAAGGCACTCAAAAGCATGTTTAAAGGCTAACAGCAATATAAAAAATGTAGAATATTTTTCCCTTAAAGCCTTCTGTATTACATTATTTCGTATTTCAAAAGCGTTGGGCAAGTTTCCATCCAAAAATAAAGTTGAATAGCCCTGATCTAATTAATCATGCAGATCATTTTTTAAATTTTATAAATGTGTAACTAACAATGAGGTATTAGCCGTGATGACCCCCAAAAGGGAGCAGACCAAACATGAAAACTTGCTCAGCCTAGACTTGAATATTAATGTCATACCAGCAAATTGGAAACATCATCCAGTGTTTGTATTCACTTTCCAAAACCAAAATGCTGTGACCCACACTGATTAGAAAGCATCTTTATCACTCAGCACCACACACTTGGCCACAGTTTTAATATTCTTTCACTAAAGTGTGTAGCCCTACAGACCAGAGCGTGCGCTGCGGGCTGTTACAAACGCTACATATATCTGAACACCTGAGCCTCTCCTGGCCCTCCACCCCACCTCGCTCTCCTGCCATAATGAGATTGGACCGTTCCCAAGAGGATTGTCGGTGCCAGGTAGCTTCACGCCTTTCCCTTGTTTTATCTGCGGTTCCAGCGAGTGGCCCGGCAGCTTTAGTCATTTATTAGCTGGCTTCACCTCACCTCTCCCACACCTTATCACCAAGCGCTGGGAGCAGGTTAACACTAAACGTCTAATTGACAGAATATTTATGAGTGTGGATGTACAGTCTGTGTGTGAGCTGTGTCACCACCGCTGAGATGACAGACAAATGGGCTTTTCATGAGGCACTGCTACTAATGAGGATGTAATATCGCGTTTAAAGGTGCTGTACTTGATTTTGGTCTACTTTTTACTCCATTCAATTACAAAAATGTTGTTATCAAAAATACAATTCATTTTCTTCTGTTCAAAATGAGAAGTGCACTCCTTTTGACACACAAAACCTGGAGCTAAGGCACTTTTCTAAAAATATATTCAATCTATACTTTCTGTACAGAATATTTTGACAATATCGACGTAAATAACAAGGAAATAATTGTCATTTCAGTTATGGGCCAAATAATCTTGATTATAAGTTTTGCCATAATGGAGCAGTAGGGATCGCTCACAATCTATTCCCAGAAGCCTAAATATTCACAGCGATGAGTTTGTAAATGAAGAAAATGTGATTTTATTGAATAAAACTGATGAGTGAAAGCGAGGGGGATTTAATGGAAGGATGAGTGACAGCAGTCTGATGGCACTGAGAAACAGAATAAATGATGCTGAAAAAAGAATTCTGTCCAAAATGACAGTGCAAACAAAACAAATAACTGAAATAAAATAGCATTTTGAATGTTTAGAAATGTGGGAAAAAAGCAGCTGCAGAAAGGAAGGAAAAAGAACGTGAAAATAGAGAAAGAAATCTGATTTAGACAAAGTTAAAGCCTTAAAGGACTATTTTAAGACACACAACTTGATTTATCTGCGCTTTTCTTGTTTAAAATATTTGTATTATGATTTTGTATGTCTTTTTTGTGATTTTAATGTAATTTTATTCTGTTGTGTATAGCACTTTGAATTGCCTTTTGTACGAATTGTGCTCTACAAATAAACTTGCCTTGCTTTTATAAGTAATTTTCACAACTCTCAGAGCCATCAAGTTAAAGCTAACAAACATTAGCATGCTAACAATGCACTTCCTGCTTCACAGAGAATAAAACGGCCTGTAATTAGACGCAGAGAAAGCGCTGCGCACTCATTTTCACCCGAATAGATGCTTTTACAATAAATCTGCACTGGGGCAAAATAGATTTCACTTCATTATACATATATTTTTTAAAAGATAAGTACGGGCCCTTTAATGATGATAAAGTTGAGATTTTTGTGACAGAGTTTGCTTGAATCTTTGCCTTTTAATACGAAATGTGCTTCTTTGGCACAGCACTGGTCACAGTATTCAGGCTGAAGAAAAAGACATTTACACAAACCATATCAGAATAGAGAATAAACTAAACATGGACTAGACCGGTCTAAAAGTAAAAAACAACCATTTAGAAATCTGCTTCATTATTTATTGACAGCTGGATGTATTCACAAGGAAAGCAGGTAATTAATAGAAAATCAGACAACAATGGGACGCTGGCGGCCTTGTGTAAATGTGTAATTTATATGGACGTTGGGATCTCACACCGAACTGATTACCTCTCCCTCTTGAAAGCCGTTTCTGAGACAATGTGTTGATGAGTTTAGTTGTTGTGGGCCAGAATAAAGCCTCCTCCTGCTGTTCGCCAACAAGCTAGATATTCACTATCAGTGCAGAACAGGAAAAAACAAACAAACTTTGTTCGGCAGAGCGCAACATCACAGGGGGTCGATTGGACTTGTGCTTACAATAAAGTCCACACAGAAAATAAAGAGGAGGTTAACGGACAAAAATGTGTCATAAACGGCAAAAAGATCTTATTCATGGACTGCCAGGGCTGCAAGATAAATCACAATGGAACTGAAAACCCAATTTGAAAGGACGCAGTTATCAAATCGCAATGGCCGCAGTTTTTGAAGTGGCATAGTTTCTCCCATAAAATATTCGGCGTTGTTTTGGTTCGTCAGGTCAGAGTATTTTTGTCCATTCTCCTGGGCGAGTCTATAATGTAATGCGAACAAAATCCTATTATTTAAATAAATCATAAGTCTAATCGTAGTCGCAGAAACATCGCAATAAGATATTTTCCCAAAATTGTGCAGCCTTTGCGCAGTCACATACAAAAATAAGGAATATCATTAATGCTAATTTTGGAGTGAAGTGACATAGAGGTAAGATATATGTAAAATTAGAATATCAATTACAGTATCTGTCTACAAGGTTTCAGTGATAAACATTCAGTGCAGTAATGTGTGCACTTTTGTGATGCATCTTAAGGTTTTTGTAAACTTTTTGTACTGTAACCTCAACCAGAACTTTTACAGACATGTGGAGAACATTTTTGATGGACTGCCAAGATATGGTCTAAATAACAGAATCAAAATCTTTATAAATAGCCACACAAACACTTTGGTGAAATACAGCACAAAAAAGAAAGCTCAAATCAACAGTGTCATCTCAAACAAACAAAAACAGCATGACAAGTTAGTCCAAAGCTTGCTTAAATGTTGGGATTAAACTGTTCTTAGTGCTAGTCTTTTAATTAATAGATTAATAGTAAAAGGCCTGTGAGTATGAGATTTTTACTCAGTTTGACCCAGCTAAAGATAAAGTGAAGCCGGATGAGGCCGAGATGACGGAGTAATTTCAGACAAAACAGATTTTTCATCAAAAGCAACACATTTTCACATTTCCTTCGTCATTTCCATGTAATTACTGCTTTGTTCAAGTAACAAAACATCTTTTTTCATCACATGGAATGATTTGGAGTCTGTTTATATCATTCAACATTCGAATTTCAATAATCGACTAGTTGCCCGAACCCTAACACCAATATATCTCAGCCTTAATTGACTCTATTCAATTGTAAGGACTTAAATTCAAGAATATGTCGCATTGTTTAGAAAAATTATTGCCAATTATTCCCACGTTTTAAACAAATGAGCAGGTGCATTCATATCCAGGGCGTCAGTGGTTGGCAGATATCCTCTTACTCTGAACACATGCTCCAACAAAAGGCTGTGAAGCTGGTATTGGGTGCCCGGTGCTCTTCAAGGGCTGGATCCTGCCTCTGCCGCTGGGCTTCGAGGCGGAGGTGGGATTGGGGCTTTGGTGAGCCCCCAGAGGAGGCGTTAATCAAATTTCACACTGTCCAGCACTCATGCGCGTCCCACTGCTGAGAGATTATTCCTCACAAACTTCCAATGCATGCCAAAGCTCTGTTTATCTTCTCAGAGAGGACATTTCAAATGCATCTTTCAGAGCCCCAGCGTCAACAGCGGCGAGAGTTACACATTCAATCTAACCGTTCGGATGGCTTCATGCGGTCAGGTGGTGTGCAATGTGTTATCGCTGTTTATTCTACAGTTCTTTGTCATGGAGACCGGGTCGCAGAGGAACACAGCGTCTGACAGATCTGAGATTCCTTATGCTGGCGACATAATGCAGTATTTATCTAGTGAGGGATTGTGTCGGTCAAACTCGAGGGATCAAATTACCACAAGGACACATGGAGATCAATGAGAAAACGGCTAAAAGACTTGAGAATCCCGGAGGCAGAAGGGAAGGAGACACAAGAGAAGCAGAGCAAGCACCTAAAAACATTAACAAAACAATAATGGCTCCCTCTGCGTTATCGCAACAAAGCCTCACTGACTTTTCAGGATGCCAAAATATCTGAAACTTCAGTGTTTTTATAGAATTGTTAGGTGGTATCTGACATTTTAGTTGAACATTTGAGATGCACCACTAATTACACTTTTATCAGCCTTAATAAAGCATGAACAAATACTGAACATATAGTTTGTTAAGAACGATTGAGGCTTATAACTAATGAAGGAGTTAGGAGTTAGTAAAGGTT
This sequence comes from Rhinogobius similis, assembly GCA_019453435.1. Lineage (NCBI taxonomy): Eukaryota > Metazoa > Chordata > Actinopteri > Gobiiformes > Gobiidae > Rhinogobius > Rhinogobius similis. Next base: position 26,697,484 of record CM033627.1, on the reverse strand, counting down.
TAGGGCATTGGTTCCCAACCTTTTTCTCTGAGCGACCCCTGTTTTACGCAAGAATACGCTGGCACCCAAACATTCTTCTCATCTCATACTTGGGAAGTAATTGTCTTGTAAGGAAAAATGTTAATGTTTTTGGTTAATAAAAATGTTATAGATCAGTAATTATAAAAATAAATATAAAAATGCAATAAACATGACATACTGTCAAAGGTTGGACCTATTTTCTAGGAAAGCCTGGGAAAGGGGCCCCTTCATTATATTTGTGCACCCCCAGTTTGGGAATATTGGGTTTTAGGGTATTAATAAGCCTGAATGATTTATTGTTTATTAATTCCCCTTTAACACCAGCAGCGTATTGCATCAGCTACTCTCCCTGGGGTCATTTAAAATTTCATAAATACCAATTTATAATTATTAACAAATATCCATAGCTTACTATCCATTCAAATAAATGCAGATACTTTTTAAATTCTTATAAACTATGTGTTGTTAGTAGAAAGTGTATTTACCATATATATAATTTTATTTTATTTATTTATTTTTCCACACAGCCACACAAACAAGAGTTATTAGACACACTATAGCTCACAAATTGATTGAGCAAATGCAAATATAAATATAAAATATAGCCTTTAGCAAAAAATGTATTAATAAAAAGCTAAACCATTCAAATAGCAAAAAAAAAAAAAAAAAAAAAAAGCTGCAGCCACAAAGCTGCTGCCAGTTTTTCAGCCCCGCAGCTCAGTATTTTATTTTATTGTGTGAGTGTGTGAGTGTGTGAGCAAAACCTTACTTTTGAATTTCGTTTTAGCTATATGACCAAAAACTTTAAACATCAATTTCCTTGCGGCCTACAAAGGCGTTGTTATTAAATCCTCATCTCACCAGGGCACGCATATGTTGAGTGTAATGTTGGGTTGATGGTGGAGCTCATTATTGAAATGAATAAGTATGTTTGCGGGGTTAAAGGGAAATACAGTTAGTCTAATGTGCTGCTGCAGTCTGTGGCTCTAATGTGCTTCTGTTAATGAAGGCTTTGTTTGGCTCGGGGCTCCCGATGGTAACAGCAGCACATTGGCTGAGCACTGACCCCTGAGGTGAACTCTTCACTGAGGAAGAGGAGATGAGTATGGCCAGGGGCGATCGATTCATCTGCTTGGCCTTCACTATCATCCTCGCAGTCACCAGCTCCAGGCAGCATTTTTCTATTTCTGCCCTAAAAGCTCCATTATTGCACTAAAGAATGTGCATTTTCTACAATATGGCATTAAGGGTAATTGTTGGGCAGAAGGTGTAGGAGCTTGATGCAATATGCGTTCATCTATGCCCACTCCCAGATGACGCAAGGACAAAGTAACGTGGGGTTTTGATCTCCATCTCTTTGTTCAGGACTTCAATGACCACATCACTAGCGTTCATACCAGGAGCATTACACTGTTTAGTCCCAAAAAAGTGGATTTTAAAATTTAAAGCTTTACAGGTTCCAGAGTAAAATCAAAGATTACAGGATTAACTCCACTATTTCACGTACTGAGTTATAATACAGTTATTTGTCGACCTATTCATAATTATTACTATTTAGTCCAGTGTCCTGTTCACTCATATCATCTCACCGCAAGTCCTTGTAAATACTGCGTAGTTATTGGACTACAATTGATTTATTTTTGGTCAACTTTTTCATTTTAAATATTTTGTATTTTAAATAATGCATGTCTTTATTTTATTATTTTTCACTTTAAGCTATTTAGTTATTCATTTTTGTCCATCATCTGATAAAAGGAAACTGTCAAGCTGCTGAGCCTGTTAAACATAAAAAGAAAGCTGTAACTCTTTTATTTCCTGTCAATCCAACCATTCTGGGATGAATCAGGGTCAGTTTATTCTCCAAACAAAAAATCCAAAAATTAAAAAACAGTTTAAAAGTATTTTATATAGATTCCACCTGGACTTTTTGCTTCATGACAAGCCCATAAATCTCATTTAAATTAGCTAAAGCTTTTAAAGAGGAATTGTCAAAACCCAACAAATGTGTGATCTATTTTCAATCCGTTCCTACAGACACCTGTTTTACTCATCCCTGTATTTACCAAAGAAAATCTAGGCAGGATTTAAAATCAAATTTTCTTCTGTGCAGAGCTTGTTACCACTTATAATTAAGCTTCAGTTTGAAATGGGGCTCATTTTTCTTTGGCGTTTCAGAGAAAATCCAGCCAGAATGATAATCAAATCAAACTTTATTTATAAAGCGCTTTTCAAACAAAGATTGTACCACGAAGTATAAGTGCAACAAAAAGTGTAAGATAACTTAAAGATAATGAATAAAAATGTTTTGCTTGGATCATCATGAAATAATAGGCGACATAATAAAGGGTCAAAGTTTCATTGTCTGACATTATTATGAAGGTGTTTCACATGGATTATTTTTACTACGTTCTCAAATAAGTTAGAAAATTTCCACTACAAAGTCAAAAACAACATTTATTAGTGGTTAAGGTACACTTCAGATTGAAAAGAAAGCCCCATCACCCAAATCACAACATGATATTACTGCTTAAAATAAAATAAAGAATATATATCAGATATCTTCAGCAAAATGGACCTGTGGCACATCTGAACTGGGGCTCCTTCTCCAGTCCCCAGCCCACACACTCAGGAGCGCTGCATCATAACCATTGCTGGCGACACTTCGTGATGCCCTTGTGTGCAATCTGCCGGAGCTGACACTAAATGTCCTCATAGATCAAGTGACAAACACATACAGCACCGGCAGCTCCAGCGCTTTGCTCTTTCAAAGGCGCGCTGATTAGATTTGAAAACCCCACAGTTAGACACTAAGGCTCCCAATTAGCCCCCATTTGTACGGAGGTTGAACAGAGTTGGACTAATAATGCCTACAGAATGAGTACACAATAACGTCCGCCCATTAACGCATCAACTTAACACCGAGGCAGCCTTTTAATGGTTTCATTCTCCGCGTTTCAATTTCTTACGCAATCCGGGAGTTTCATCCGCCATGTTGTTGCCACTTTTGAAAAGCCGCCCAGCGTGAATGATTGTGGCCCATGCTTTATTGTTCTGGATACTGTACATTTCACAGGGAGTTCATTCCCAGATCTAGCACACAACAATAGACTTCTGATGGCAGCACTCTGACTTTGCGCCTACAGCCAAACCCCTGCTGTCCCCACTGCCGCTCCCCCGCCCGTCACCACAAAGCACTAACGCACATTTGGCACCGGGAATACGCTTAAATGCCAACTACCCAGGGCACTATAGCTTCTATTTGGGACACTGAGGGTTTGACCTCTGCATTTGCTGCAAAAGCATGGAAATATGATGCATTGTATGTGTATTGTGTAATCCGGTGTGATCTGCATTGATGCATTATATCACCTGTGAACATGAGGCTGTCTGACTGATCAAATGTGCACACAAATCACGCTATGGAGCTGATATTATGCAACCTCACATCAATAATGCATGTGTTTCTGAGCAATAAAATCATTTGTAAATTAATAAATATGTTTAAGATCGTGCTGTGGAACATTCCAGGCAAAGCTATAACATGTCAGTGCAGACAGGCAAGGGGAAAACCATTCACCACCAAAAGTTGTATCGTGCACCATTATTCACCTTATTCTGCCCCGCCCACTTTTGCATCTTTTTATCTCTATGATCCGCACTCTTGTAGTAAAGGGACTTCCGGCCAAATGGCGAACGAGGGAAAAGTCTCTTGTTAAAACATTTTATAAAGTAGATTGATTTGTCTAAAATGTTTAATGTACACATGCAAAAACAAGTCAGCGATGCATCAATTTCCTGGGCGGCCTGAAAACGGCTTTTTAGTTTGTGTAGAACTTATTTTTTTTTGAGCTCGCCACTCTCTTGTAAACTACAACGGAAAAAAAGATGGCGGCGCCCAGGGCAACTTCCGGAACAAGGTGAATTGCCAACTGTTTTTAAAACGTATATCTGGGACAAAAAACTCACTGGAAGGAATGGATGGATATATTTAGTGTGGTTTCGACAACAGCAACAAATAGATGCCGCAGAATGGGCCAACTGTTAGGAACTGGGCTCTAATAAGGGTGAACATACAGAACAGTCGCAGAAAAGGTGTCAGAGTTCGTCGCCTGGACACTTTTTTGACTTCCATACAAAAGTGATTTTCAAAACAGTGTCCCGACGACGACCTCTGACACCTTTTCTGCGACTGTTCTGTATGTTCACCCTTATTAGAGCCCAGTTCCTAACAGTTGGCCCATTCTGCGGCATCCATTTGTTGCTGTTGTAGAAACCACACTAAATATATCCATCCATTCCTTCCACTGCCAAAAGTGATTTTCAAAACAGTGTCCAGATGACAACCTTTGACACCTTTTCTACGATGGAACACTCCTGGACAAATGAGGGATCACACCAACTTGATACAGATCGATGGAGAAAGTCACTTTTGCTGTGATCTGAAGACATAGTGTTTAAAGGGCATCAGTCCAAATGGGATGGACGAGGCAAGAAAAGGGACATGTGCTAGAGTTAGTTTGAATGTTTTGTACCTGCTTCTTCTTTTCTGACCTACTGTTTGCCTCTCTGTCTTCTTGTATGTTTATGTTTCTTTCTATTGTTCCTGTTTTGTGGTAAATATAACGAAACAATTCTTTCTCATTGGACACGATCTTTTGAAGTCACATTGCAGGACACAAGGAATGTAATATTGTGAACCACCATTCTTTAAAACTATGTAGTCGTTCACAGTCAGACTTTGAACTGAGCAAATTACAGGCCTCCTGATTGCATGTGTTGGATCATTGTCATCATCCTTGTTAGCCATGACATGTGCCTCATGCTAGCAATGTTGATGCACTTGGAAAAGTCAGTAAATCCAAAGGAAAAGGGGAAATGCGGTCCCGTTTGTGACTGTTCTTGTCGAATAGAAGACAGTGATAGGTGGAATTAGAAACAGGCTCACTCCACGAACAAGATTCCAAAATGTCCGGCAGAACAGAGGATTTGTCTGTGTTCATCTTTGGCTTAAAAATTGCCAACAATTTTCTCCACAATGACGTCTTTCTCCAAAATCGTTCATTGGACGCTTCACAGTTCCAGTGTCAGTAAGAAGCAGCTACAAACTTCTACATGGCGCATTTATTTAGTTTGGATGTCTATTAGTGTTGGCACCACCTTGGCAGCCCGTGTTTGTACGCCTAGTGCTTCTACACTTGTCATGTCCTAAAATCTATTTGGATGCCTTGTACCAGAGCCAGGACTGTGCTGTGGGCCACATTAGTGTGAAGGTGCGGCCCATACAACATGTCATATGAACCAAACACTTTGACATTTTCCACAGGCTACCGCTGAACAATTAAAGGCTGCAGGACTAGTGTGCGATCTTTGAGGAGATTGAAATGTCACATGGCGCGTTGCTGAGCTAATAACAGACAGGGGCTATTTCCAAAAGAACACGACATGGCGGCCGGTGCCTTTTGTACTTGCAGATTCTACAAAGCAGCGGTTGTTATGGATTGTTTGGCACTTGCTGACCTTCAAGGCTACTTAGAAAAGAGAGGGCGGCAGATGAAAGGGAGGACGTCTCATTTTGTGCCCCGGCCCTTTGTCTTTGGTGAACGCGTGATATGGTCCTTGAGATTTTGTTCTTTCCCCGTTTCATGGAAAGGTGAGGCCAACAAATCAGGCCCGCCATCAATGATCTGGAACATTACTAAAGATCACCCACAATGCCTCGCTCAGAATACTTATGTGGGGCAGAGGAGGTTTAAGTGGAAGAGCAGGCAGGCTTCTACAGCAAGTTTATTCTCACGTTATTTGCACTTTGAATTCCAAATTGTGCTCTACAAATGCATTTTCCTTGTCATACGCAATAAAAATGTTGGTATAAATCTAAGAATAATGTGTTTTTTTGTTGACCTTCATCCTCACAAGGGATTAAAATATATTAGAAGAAGTCCTTGTGCACGTTGGAAGGTGAACTCAGTGTGGAAATTATGTTAAAAATATCTTTCTAAAAGCTTTATGTCCAGAATGGTGTCTGCGCATTGGTTGTTTTTACATTTCAGAATGATTATGCTTCATTCTGACATGATAGACAAGAGCTATGATTTGTAAACACATCCCAAATGAAGATAGACTGTTGTCATTTTTGCTGTATTTACCACTCACCACAAATATGTCATCAAACACAGGTCATCATCTGACTACACTTTTGCTGCCTGGGAACTAGAGCTGCATGATTTAGGAAATAATATCAAATGCAATATTTTCTTGTGCTTTTTTTATTTATGCTTTAATAAGAGGATTCTGTTCTTTTTAATGCATGCAGGGAATTGACAAAAAGACTGGAATATGTTTTTATCCAGAATAAGAGAGGGTATTTTGTTGTTTGTGGAGCAATTTATGGTACTTTTAAAAATTGCAGTCTTTGCGAATCCATTAAAATTGTGATTTTGATTCGATAAAGCAGAATAAAGTAACTTCAGCGACAGAGCTCCCCCTGCAGGTCTCTTGTGAAAATACACTGCCAGTCAGAAGACATCAAAAACTTTATTTCTTTTTTCCCCCTTCCTTTTTATTGAACTAAGGAAGTACAATCACATGCAAAAACATTTCATGTCACCAAATATAAAAAGAGGATGGATGTCTTCGGGTCGGCGTCAGCAGGTGGAGACGGCGGGGGCTTCAAACACTAAACAGTACATTTGCAACCACCACACGGACTTACAACGATGTTTAAAAAGATAAAAATATTACTTACTCACCAAAACATAGTGATCAGGATATATTATATATATCATATTTAGAATTTTACTAAACATTTTGCCTATTTGTCCTCAGTTTGGTAGTTTTCGTAATGATCATAATGTTACTTCTTGTTTGGACATGGGCAGCAAATGTGACATAGTTTGAGGTAATTCCACAACTGTTACCTAGCAACCATTTTGAAAACAAGGGCCAAAATCCATATTAAATACATAACAATTATGATCTGACAAATAATATCTGATAACACATTTATTTTATTGAATGACCGCTTAAACTGTCAGAAAAATGTGTTAGTTGTTTGTAAATTGTCTCGTAGGAGAGGGATTGTCTCATAGGAGAGGGATTCCATTTTAGAACTCAAATTAATTTCTTTTTTTTTAAAATAAAAATTTCTTCACAAACTGCAACTTCAAAAATATAAAACTGTGCCAAATATTTACTACTAGTTCCTTCCCACCAAATCAAATCACCATTAGAACACCATGAGAACCTGTCAATTAGACTTTAATCTTGCAGCTGGGACCAGATGTTCGTCACACTAAACCATGTAACCACCCTTCATAGGTGAACAGGTCGGCATAAAAACAGCTCAGGACAAGTTGGACCTCCAGAGATGCCGTAGTCTTTTGAGAGTATAGCACTTAATGAGAGCATCTGCTGATATGCTGATATCATCACCACCGTGTGCACTCAATCAAATGTGAGGCTCAGCTGCACTACGAAAGAGCTTAAAGGTGCATTATGTAACTTTTCTGGGTCTCCGTGGAGATAGTACTGCTTTGCCTAGAATGTTCGGCGACAAAAAGTGTCACCGCCAGGCCAGATTACAGGTCAGATCTGTGGAGTGACCCTTCTCACAGAAAGAATGCATAGTTTTGAAGGTATTTTTTGACACATTGTAATTTAAGAGCAACGTGATATTTATATATATATTCCCCCCAATTTTTTTGAGCCGAAGTCTTTGACTGACAAGACACTGTTGCAATGAGCATGGCCAGATCTAGGCATTTGGAGGATCTAAAGACTTTGTTTGTGGCCCACTGTTTAAATAGATGGAAACAACAGAAGAATATAATAAAATAACCAGACAAGAAATCAGGAGTGGACTGGGTAGAAAACGTGTTTAGGGATCTCTACTGGATCAGGCCAGACTGTATTCATCACTAAGTACCTGTTTTTCTTTTTACAATTAGGATTAGGCATACACACATGGGGCTTTGAGGGTCCTCCCCCAATAAAGTTTGAATAAATCCCACGTCGTCATGTGATATTTAATTTTATCTATTTACCCATTTGAATCGTTTTAATTTTAACTTGTGTTTATGGTCTCTTTGGTCCGGATACAGCCCACCAGAGCATGTGGCGCCCCTGTTGGTTTTGGCCCTAAACATTTGCTTAGATTGTTTATGCCACGGGCCAGACCCGGGGGATGAGATAGTGAAGGTCTTTCAGCAAATTGTCAGAGCCAGAATCGAACTCACGACGCCGACGGTGGCTGCACGAAGCCTCGTACTTTGGGGACAAGTACCAACACTTAAAGTAAAACACCCACTCTTGTAAAATGATGAACGCATGTGGATACTCTTCTAGATTCCATGTCCAGCTGTGTGTTTGATGTAAGCGCGATCCCAGGCTGTGATGTAGAGTATTTGCATGCCTGCGTGTGACATACTGGCTGCAGATGGCTACACCTCTTGGACTGGTGTGCGATTGACACGACCTTCACTGCAGTAGAAAAAGTGCTCTCTTCTCCCTCGGCATGTGTCCTGCGTCCAGAGCCAGAGTGGGCGTGCGCGTGTGTGTGTGCGTGGAACGGCTCTGACAGCTACAGGACAACAGGCCTATCTGCATTAACAGTGTCCCCATAGAGGTGTCAGCTTCGTGGCATTGTGTTTAGCCCCGTGGCGGCATGACCTTGTCTCTCTCTACAGTGGCTATTAATTAGGCGAGCATGTGTGTGTAAGCGCGAGTGTGCGGCGGGGGTAGGTGAACGGGTAGGGGGGGCGAGCGGCATCCATTTGCAGTCTGTCTGTCTGCCTGCCTGCTCGCCTGGCTGCTGGGATGTCTATACGCGATCAATGAGCTGGAGAAGGTGAGGAGGAGGTTTGGAAGGTGCTTTGGAGGAGAGTGCGCGTGGATGACAGTAAGGAGCTGGGTGAACTATGTCTTTGTCTGAGTCCCTCCCAGTGTTTCTGCTCCACAGCCGATGATCATGGGGCGAGCGCGCTGCCGTCTTCCCCTGCCCTTGGCTCCGACTCCCCCAAACATAAAGTCATGCTGGGTGAACTCCACGAGCCGCTGATGTCTCGGTGCTTGGCTCTGATCGACATCCTCTTGGCCACAAAAGCCATTCCTGCCCCACATCCACAGCGCAGCCTCCTTTGCAGCTTGACTGGTTTCACTCAAACCGGACTCTGCTCACTGTGCCTCCAAAAGCACTTTACAGTTGAAGGAAATAGTCCGTTTTGCACCAGTCGCACAAAATACATGAAAAACTTCATCAAGTTCACAATTAAAAGAAGCATTTGAAGTGAATGACCTTCACCAGATGCTATCTAGCAGTTTTTCAGTGATTCAATTTATCTTTTGTGGCTTTAGTACAAGAGACACGGGGTGACACTGAGTGAGCAGAAATACAGGGCGGTAATGGCAAGGTTGGTTCCCACACTTACCCAAAATTTGGCGGTTGGCTAAAGATTCAAGGTTAAATTTTAAAACAAATTGGGCAAGACACATAAGCAGTCATACTTCCCAGGTCTGCTGTGCTGGTGTGTGAATGGGAATTGCCTCATAAATCGAGAATATTTGTCTTTTAAATGGTCAAACTGAGGACCGTGAACGGTAATATAAAGTAAGCTTTAGCTGCTTAATTGTATGCACCACATGCTACTGAGCTGTGCTGTGTACATACAGCAGATGATCATCAGCATAGAAAGCATTTCCACTGCAGTGGAAGAAATAACAAATGTCAGATAAAAGCATAAAATGTCTTTAACAAGCCTCGTTGCACAACTTTTTAACAGCAGACTAAATAAAAACATGATTTTTCAAATTGGATGTTGTTATTTTATTGCAAAACGAATCTCCATGGAGAATGTTCTGAAGAATGTAGAAAACAGGATTTTTTCATAGAATCCTGCAGGTGACACATCACCTCCAGAAAGCCATGCAGTGTTGCTGTAAAATAAGAAAAGACAAGCATTCTTACTTGAAATAAAATCAGAATCTGTTCAAGTCGACTATGTCAAAAAATGTTCTCAACTCAAGATAAAGATAAAACATTTATTGGCCCATTATTTTATTTATTCTTTCTCCAGCGTGTTAAGGGTTACTTCTTGTGTCATTGTAGTTTGTTTGTGTCCTTTGTCAAATTGTCAAATCTTTCAAGAACAAAAAGAATACAGTTTTTTTTCCCTCCAGTGTGCAGTTTCCCTGTACATACACCTCACATTCACGTTGAATTACAACCAGATCGTATTGAAAAGGTTGGAATAAACAAACAGCAGGCCTTACTTGTAATGCATGTGTCGTTACTGACCCACTTTTGCTTTGGGCATTGTCTGTGAATGGCGGCGCGTTCAACCCTCCTGAGAAAATGATGCAGTGTTTTTCTTTGGAGTTAAATTGCGTCTGCAGCATGTGTCCTGAATGTAAACCATCTGCTCGCAGCTTAATGTGCGCACAGACGCTAACAGGTCCGCTCTGAAAGCACAAGTCCATCAGCTGGGTTTTAGTACATCGCACTCCAATCACTGCTCGTGGCTAATGCTGTTTTCTCACTTACTCATACACACAGCTGGAATGGCATAACAGGTGGCTATAGTTTACAATAATCTCTGCATTTGTCTGGGGATGTGTAGCTCAAGGATATTTAAAACAAACACAAATACGTCTCAATCGGTTGCTGCGAGAAAGCAATTTATATGTGTTTTTAGTGGGTTCTGACAACACTGACGGACAGCGGCAGGAAAGTGAGTGCAAGGTCTCGAGAACGTAGAATATCGATGGCATAAATTGCATATTTCTTGAGGGCTGTGGTGGCTAACGAATGCGCGCTGCTTCTTTAAGTGACGTGCACAGCAAAAATGGATATCTAACCTATAGCTTAAAGAGGGGGTATTACTCTTCGACAGCGCATTAATCGTTAACACATGTCGTATATAGATCTCCGTCTTGACTTTTGTTAATGTGAAAATGCTGTATTTGCGGAAAAAGGAGTTTAAACATTTTCACTTCCTCTTATGACATTCTGAAAGTCTCCCTCTAAGTCACTTCAGCTCAACATCACAACACAATCCACGCGTGTCCTTCTAGGTCCAAACTGTCCACTAAAAACAACTCGTGACGTTGCAGTTTCTTTATTTGCGTGTGCAGTTACACATTAAAAATTTTGTGCCTATTGGATCGGATGTTGGATTGTACCTTACATGTACGATCCAACATCCGACATTGAGACGGAGTTTTCGCATAAACCAGAGAGAGTACGGAGGCTATTAGAAGCATCGGTTTGGTACGACCCCATGCCAAGCGGTCGTGTACGTGGCATTTGCCCCATTTATCCCCAAAAATGTTCTGATCACAGATGTAGGATCACAACCAAATCTATTACAGACTTTACTTTCTATTAAGGTGAGACACTGCAACCGAATGGAAAAATATCTTGAATTTCGTTTTTTTTTTTTTTTCATAAAGATCAGCTTTAAAGTAGCTCCTACACATCAAACTTTACACTCTTTGAATTTTAAAATTATTATCATTTATTGAAGTTTTCACTCCAAAAAAATGAGCAGAAATTTGAATTTTTAGGATGATTTTCAGTCAGATCTAGTTTACGCAAAAACTTAATAAGAAATCAAAAATCCCCTCAGTAAACTTTGTTGTAACTAAGAAATTTAAACTTGGTTCTGTCCATTGGCCAGATTTAAATGTTCAAAATATATGGAATTTTGGCGGGGGTTTTTTTTCCACCCAAAATTCTTCATTTCTACATGAAAACATTAAATGATTAAAAACTTGAAATACATTTTTTCCTTATATTTATGTGAGTTAACTATAGAGGAAGCTTAAATTTAAGATTTCTTTCTATTCACCTGTAGTGTCTCACCTTAAAACTTTAATTTACCGGCATTAATGTAAGTGTCCCCTGGTCCCTCTTGTCCCACAGGAGCTTTACGTCCATGCCATGAGGAGACACCGGGGCATCCTCTCTGACCCCACACATGTGCTGAGCTCAGGGAGGAGGTGCAGCTACCACTGCGTCTGCACAAACATTCCTCCACACCGGTTTCACTAAAGCCATTAAACAAGACAAATGATGAAGAATGCACATTGACTTAAATAGCTCTTCTTCATTCTATATCTGTTTTGATGTGTCTTTGTTGTGTTTTTGCGCCCATCTGTCTCCGTTTGCGTGCAGTGGTCCTATCCTAAACTTTTAACCTTGAAGAAAAAAGTATGTTTTCATCTGACTGTTTTCAGATAAAATTAAGGCAGAACATTTGTCAAAAACACCCTGAAAAACAGATCGAACCAGGGTTACATTTCTTGACATATTATCAAATCAAATCAAATCAAATCAAATTTTATTTATAAAGCGCTTTTCATACATAAAAACGTAACACAAAGTGCTTTACAGTGCATTAAAAACTGCTACATGCCCACATTCCACCGAACCCCCCCCCCCAACCCACATGACCAAACAACCCATCTAGATAGTCACACACACAAAGACAAGTGTGCACATGCTCACACACACATACACACACAGACACACACACTCACCCACACACACACATGCACGCACGCTGACAAACAGGAGGAGGCTGAGTACAGATAAACCAGTTGAAGAAGCACCATTGGAGGAGCCGTCTGCACCAGGAGCAGAGGACAGGACAGACAGGACGACAGGACACAGACTCAGAGCCCAGAGGAGACGAGGCTCAAGCTATTAGACACAAGGGACTGCTGACAGCATGAAAATTCGAATTTAGCCAAAATGTTTTGATTTAAAATGTATTAAAGTAATCGTATTGAATTAGATATCCAGAAATCCTCCTGTACTCTCAGTCAAAATCTTGTTAAATTCAAGATTGTAATGTTTTGTTTAAATTATAAAACAGCTTGAGGTGCAGACTGAACAAGGTTGTTGTTTTTAAGTGAAAATTTATTTGCCGAGAGACCAAAATGACCAAAAAAAAACACCCCAGAACATTTTTAAATTTAATTTTGCCTGTAGCGACTCTCCTTAATCACTTCTCCACCCTGTAAATGGCATTAGCTAACTTTAAATAACACCATATCGCCATAACTCTCTGTTTTTGCCTCAACGGAATATGAATGAGCCTCCTCCTCCTCCTCGGGGCATGTGTTCAACAGCAGCCGGCTGTTGAGTGACCATTACCTCCGCCGCGTCCCTGCCAGCCTTCTGTATTGGCCGGGAAGCAGCGCACCTTGCCCAGAGAGGTTGGGGTTTAGGCTCTGAGCGGCAGTGTGTGTGTGTGTGTGTGTAGATGTCCTTCAGCGCTAAGAGCACTGGAGCGAGATGTAAAGAATGCTAATGAAGTGAATGAGCAGAGTAAAGAGTGAGTGGAGCTGGCGCATGTACAGTGTGTATATGTGTGACACGCTGATGCTCCCTCTAAAGTCACAAGTGCGCCAGCCAAGGTTAAGTACAGGAAGACAGTGATGGGCTGTGCATTTTAATTAAGGCCTGAGCAAACACGGGCCAATTCCTCTAAATGGCCCCTGTGATGGATGACAGGAACCGGGCTCCTCTATTTTTCTCCTCAAGAGGGACTTTGTGTGTTTGGACACAAAAGAGCCGGCCCGCGCCTTTAAGCTTTATTGACTTCTGGCACGGTGCGCGGAGAGGCAGGACGGCGTGGGCCACCAGTGTACACCTCTGCATCTCCGCGGTTTTTTTACAGTCTTTGGAAAACATATTGATAGCGTAATGGAGGGGAACGGTTAAGTTATAAACGGCGAGCTGCGGATCCATAGTGAGGCGTAATTACAGAAACGCCGTTGTTTGTTGTTTGGTTTAGCCGTTGTCTGCGTTGGACGGCGGCTTCGTTTTTGTCGGTCTGCCTCGGGGCGCACGGGGTTGTGTGTTAATGCAGGAGTGGACCACGTAGATCAGTGTGGATTGATGTAAAAGAAATACGGGTCTGTGTCTTTACAAAATCGTCCTTAATAACAAACATATAAAAAAGAGGCTTCGTCCTATTAACCCAAACCTCATCCCATTGACCACTGTCCATAGACCATCACATTATGCTACAATCCTCCAGAGGCAAACATCCTTTCTATTTTGTCATTGTAGTCATTTATAATAAGTAACATCATCCCTCGCGCTCTCTTCATTTGAGCAATGCACATTTGGCAATATACATTTTCATATCAGGATAAAAATACTTTTTTTTTTTTTTTTTAATGTCATAAATTCTATGTTAGGTAACGTTTTCGACCACCCGTGAAAGTTTCATAGCGAAGAAATAAAAAATATAACAAAAATCTAGATAGAAGATAGCGGGAGGGTTAAAATAACTACACCTTATTTTGCCATAACAAAGCATTAACTTTTAATTATAGACTTAATTCATAATGATCATATAGTTCATTACTCATGATTCAGGATTAGTTACTACTTATCCTGAATCATGGCAGGAATAAGCGTAATCATTATAAAGTGTTACCGTATCTTTCTTAATCCACTTGTGTCTGAATAAATCTTCTAAAGGATTTGAATGGACGTCACAAAATGATTTCATGGGGTCCGAAGATAAAATTGAGCAAAAAATCTGGCTTGGCACTCTTTAAAGGACTAATATTTCACATTATTTGTAATGTTATTGACCTTTAAACACGCTCTTGAGTATCTTTACTTTGACTTCTCATGTTTTAGAACTTAAAATAAAATGTGTTTACAAAAAAACGTAACTTTATCATTGGAAAACGCCGTTGTAACATAGCTGTGCAATTAGCTGCTCCATACTGGCTGCAGAGGCAACTGCACACATTTGTATATGCACACTGCTTTGGAATGCTAACAGGGCTGGGCTATCATGCAGTTGCAGTGATCGTGATTGGACGGCAGAAATAATCAGAGCGAGTCTGGCGATGATTTATGAACTTAAAAAGGTAGGAATTCAGAATGGAGTGTTTTTGACAGTTGGACGGGGGAAGATTTTCAAACCAGGACTAATCAAACTAGCGTGAATGAAGCTACATACAACTCCAGCTCTGTTTTGATGACGGAATAGGGTTAAAAGCTCAAAACAGGACATCTTGTATAGCATTTGTCCTTTAAATTTAGTTAATGTACAGCAGATTAGATGGGTTAGGGTTCAAATCAAACATTATACACGACGCTATTTTATTTTGCAGGTGGCCTATTTTTTGTTTGTTTGTTTGTTTGGGGGTAACAAATGTCTTCAGTTGTTATTATGAGGGTCACGGCAGTAAAAGGTTAACTGCTCTAGAGGGCAAGTCCAAAAACTGTCAGTCGTCAAAGCATTTTACGTACATAATGATGAATATGAAGCGACACATCACAAATGTCAGTAAAAGTCGACGTGAACAGATGGCTTAAAGTTTGATTGCCGAACGAAACAAAAAAAAGAGCGCCTCTGCAGCATCTGTTCCAAATTGATTTAAATTGATTTGCAAAGTATTTTCATTTTTACTGTGTCCAAGTAAACATCTGATTATATCACTTCATTTTCTACAAAGTAAAGAATGTGCTGCATAATCGGGATCTGGAGCCAACTGGGTCCTAATAAGTCGCATTCATTTAATTCTACCAGAAATACAAATTAACACTTTTGGTTCAAGCCAGCAATTTATGGCGTTTACCGCACAACCACAACAGATACCAGTTCCCGTCAGAGAAGCTTGCGCAGTACAATATGAAGCTTTCACGTTCACTTTTTGGTGGATTGATTTGTCTGTAGTAAAACCTCCTTTTCTCCTCCATAAAAGCAGGAGTAGGCAGCATTAAAAAGGCCAGCTCTCTTCCCTTCCTCTCTGAGCCCTCTTTTCCTCCGAGTGCGCCGCAAAAAGAGCACTCTGCAGACTCATAAACACAGAGGAGCAGCTGAGCCCGGCCGCGCTGCTCTTTCACTCCGCACGACCGGCGCAGGAGCTCCGTGGCCCCTTCAGCGCTCCACGACGCCCCGCAGAAGCCAAGGGGTAGTTGACCTCTGCAGTGGCCAGTAACAGTCTGCCTCTACAGCTTCTTGTCTGTACTCTGGGTTTCGGCTTGTAGTGCAGAAAGAAAAGCTGGGAAACCTTCACTTTAAAGGCGACATATTATGCTTTTTTCCTGGTGCTTTTTGAATTGCAATATTAGTAGATCATTTTGTTCAACGTAAACTGCACTATTGATCTAAAACAGCTTCGTAATAGAAGCAGGTTCTTTGACTTCCAGTTTAGAATTGCAGAATTGATCAGCCCCTCCTCTTCATACTGATAAACCACCGTAGCAATCAAAAGATTAAAAGATTGTCATTTACATGTTTTTAATTTTGAAAAGTGGCTATGGTCTTTTAGAACGTACATGAATAACTAAGAGCAGGCATGTCCAAAGTCAGGCCCGGGGGCCAAATGCGGCCCAATTTTTCTTGGCCATTAGGCTTCCTGGTGAATTGGCCCACTACTTTTTACAGCACATTTCAGATTTTCTACAATTCTAACCTAAATAACTAACATTTTGGTGCCACACAGACCTGATATTAAGGCACTGAGACTGAATGTAGATGTGGTGGTGCTTAAAACATCAGATAAATGCAGCTTTTTTTAACATTTCATGATTGATTTGTGGCCCCCTGCTTGGTCTATATTTCAATATGTGGCCCTCAATGGAAAAAGTTTGGACACCCCTCACTAAGAGTCTTGATTTTTGAAATAATCATAACTAAGTACAGGGATGTGGATAGGGGGGTCAGTGAAAACAAGAAGTTTCTGAGCAATGTCTAGGATTAAACAAACATGCATGAATGAGTCAAAATACAACTTTGAGTGAACTAGTGATGAGCAAACACTGTTTTTATTAAAGCTGATTTTGCATAATATGTCCCCTTTAAGGACCTAATTGGCTCTCAAGGTGAGGCAGTTTTTGTGCAAATATTTCTGGTCATTAAGGTGAGGCATGGAAAGTTTATTTGTAGAGCGCAACAGGAAAAGATGCCTTAAAATCACAGAACAAATTGATGAAAACATAAATAAACATCATAAAAAATAAGGGGCAGAAGTGAAGAAGGAGAAAGAGGGGAAAAAACAAAACAAAAATAAAAAAATACCCAATATATATCTGTGCTGTGATTTTACTTTACAAGTTATTTTTGAGCACTCCTTGTCCACCTCTCCTTACCAGAGCTGAATAACAAGAGAAGTCACCTTGGAAAATTAGGAAATAGTCCAGGGCATTTGTCTTTGGGGACAACATGAATGATGTGATTGGCTCATCGGTGGCAGTCTGTCTGATTAGATAAATCAGTATTGACAGTCGACATGTAGTCTACAGCACTTTGCCCGGAGACAGTTTAGCAGCAAAAATCTACAACGTCTATGATTGGTTGTTATTTCCAGGCTCTAAGACATAGTAGTTGGATTGTCTTTATAGACTTTGTGAAAGCACACAACTGATAAATCATGTTGTATTTGTAGGAATATCGTTATTTGTGAAACAATATTTGATTTTTATTTAAAGGGGGCATAATCGGGGTTTGTACACCTTTTCAAAGGTAAAATTCAAGCACTTTTCAAGCCCCTTCAAGGTCAAGGTAGATTCACCGTTTTTTCCAGCACCTTCATACTTCACTCAGCTTTCAGGACTGTGACAAACTCGCAAATGTTGACTATAGTTTCTGAAATGAACGAAATTATGGAATATGTTTTTCTCCAAATATGCACTTCTGAAAAATCTGATCAAAAGTATCACAAGGCTTGTGTTTTGTTGGGAATTTTGGGCACATCAGCAGTAATTTCCTTATTTATGGCATTTTAGAAAATAACACAAACACACGACTCAAAAATATGGATGGTTGTTATACGCAATTTTATAATACTTCAAAACAACAAACTGCAGCGCTGTTTATTGTCAAAATGCATGTAAGATACAGATTGGCAAGTCAAAATTTCAAGCATTTTCAAGCACTTTTTGCAAAACACTTTCCCAACTTTGAAAACAACAGAGTAAAATCAAGATTTATCAAAATTCAAGCACCCGCATGAAGCATGTATAATACACATCAACACATCGTTAATTACATTTTAGATTAGTTTAATGTATAAGAGCATTAGTCAAAAAAAGAGATGCTTTGTACCAGACAATTCCCATTTGCAATCCCTGAGACATACAATACACAGAATGGACAGCGTAAAACAATGCATTTCAATTAAAACAACAAGACATAAACAAGATCTGTCCCCCTTCCCACCTCACTCCCCCCTGCACTTAATCAAGTAGAGTTTAGTCAAATAATTATAACCTTGTTACGATGTTTCCTCTCTATTAAGTTGTATTGATGATTGATTCCTGTATGTTTGAGTAATCCTGTTTTGTTTTCACCGCCCACATCCCTATAATTAGTTGCAATTATTTGAAAAATTTGCCACTTTTCAGAAATTAGAACATTTAAATCTAAACCTGCTGCTTGAATGAATGCGGGGATGATCGGTTCTGCGATTTTAAACAGGAAGTCAGTGGATTTGTTTCTATTATTGAGCTGGTTTAGATGAATATTTGCAACGAACAAAAGTAATGGTAATGGTCTATGTTGTAGTTCAATACTATGCACCAGAAAAGCATAGCGTGTCTCCTTTAAATTCCTCTTATTTATTTATTTTCACTACTTTAGTCAACAACATCACTTCACCTCTGAATCCTCCCTGTGAACGCAGACCGACAGTGATTTATGATGCTTCATACACTGCGACGTTGACTATTTCTGGACAATGCTCTTCCGTAGATGCCGCGTAGCTCAGCAGTGGCACTTATAGGGAGCGCTGGCCTCAGTATATTTCCATATATACTGTGCGCTGTGGGTTATATTGGCTCTCGGTGCTGACTGGAGCTGCCCGGGATGCAAATGAGCCCTGACAGAGGCGGGGCTGAGGGAGGGCGCTCACGGCAGCCTCCAGAGCAGGAAACAAGCATGGGAAGTGAAAGAGCGAGATGGGATTTCTTCAAGCTTTCCACATTGGGAAATCAATAAAACAGTGTGATGGCGTGGCGGTGTCAGTGGTGCAGAGGTGTGATCCGGGCGTAATGCGATGCAGATTAGTACTTATGGCAATGGAGGTAGATTTCACAGGTGTTAGATGGAGATTGTCATTGTATGCCGTAAACCCCCACCAATGGAATATCAGAGAATGTGCAATTTTGGCGCGATTGAAGCTCACTAACCCGTGCCCCGTGTGAAATTGGTAATGTTTTGAATTGTCTCCGTGGATTTCTAAATGAGTAATGAGTGAGATATTCAGCTGGCTTTGATTATCGTGGCATATTACAGGAAAAAAGAAATACTCATGTTGGTGTTTACTAAACCTTCTAAAGCTTTATGTCAGAGGAGGAGAAGAATAGTGGCCTAATCAAAGATGAATGGAAAAATGGTAAATTACATAGACTTTGCGGCGGCAGGTAAGGTGAGCCACTGGGTAAATGGTCCAAAACGATTCAGTTTGAATGGCATCATGTGACATTATCATGGAAATGTTACATCCTTTAATCTTGCCCCAGAAAGTTGGAGTAAATTGGAAAGAAAATTGTCACATTTTTGGGGAAAACATTTTTAGCATCAATTTTTTTCCCCACACAATATAAATCATCAGTGACGTACAGTTAAGCATACTAAAAATGTTTGAAAAATAGCGTCATCTTACGTTACTGTATCTGCATCATCAAGAATTTTCCCAAGATCAGATACTTTTACAAGATCATTCAAATATTAAATACATAGTTTTGGCTCAAGAATCAAGCCTTGAGGCACACCCTTTTAATATCATTCATATTCACAAAAATTGTATTGTCAATAAGCTAGGGTAAGTTGATCCACCTTTCTATCATGAGAAATTTATGGGAAATCATATTTTGAGAAAGTGTTGATTGTAATTTGTACATGTTTTTAAAACGTCCTGGTAGAGACAAGTTAACTATTTCTATGTGTGTGTTTTTCTCTATAAAATCTTGCCAATTTAAAACTCACAAATACACGTTTTATTTCATAGTCTAAATGTCAGACTTTAATATAGTAGTAGTAGATAGTTCAACCCAAAAATCTAAGACAAAATTCTCTTTTTTTAATATCAATCAAATCAAATCAAATTTTATTTATAAAGCGCTTTTCATACATAAAAACGTAACACAACGTGCTTTACAGTGCATTAAAAACTGCCACATGCCCACAATATATATGCCAGCTTCTAATGTGTCATTAGACATTGGACAAATGCTTATTAAATTTAAATAGTTTGGAAATATTATGTAAAGTATGTGTCTAACACAAGAGATTCTTGCACAAACTTACATTAAATGTGCCCAAATACATTCTGAATATTTAGTCTTTTATTTTTATTTTTTTTAATAAATCTAAATACCTTTAAGGTTTTGGAGAACATTTAGGTGCACACTTATTTTCCCCAATTTTCTTTTTGTTTCATTAAGACTTGCTTGAGACATTCTAACATTATAAAAGTCCTTTAAAGGTTTATTGAAAAGGCAAGATAAATGACAAATGTGTTATTTTGGGTTGTATTTGGATGAATATTGTGGTATAATAGACCTTTAGTTAACAATTTTCCCTTTGAACATTAATTATGACAATACCATGTACGAATTGGCTTCATTTGTCAACATGTACCAGAATCTAACCAGAACATTTGTCCTCTGCCTTTGACCAAACTTATTGAATATTGAACTGAATATTGAATATTCTGCTCAACTTTAATTTGGTTAAACAGCTACGTGTGAAAACTGCTAACCTTGGCGTTTCGTTTAAATCCATTTGCAGTTCCTTTCATAGCTTTTATAACATTCTCCGCCGTCTCCGATCTTGGGACCCGCACATATCAAAGCTCCCCTCCTCTCATCCTGTCTCTCACGTCCTTTCCTCACCTCTTCTCTTCACACTGACTGTTGCCATGCAGCGCTCCGTGCATCAGTGACCCGGCAACTGTTGCTATGAATGGCTACGGAACGCCATTCGAGCGCCGATTCCATAATACCTCGTCTATATGTGCCCTTCTCACATGGCATACCTCCGCCGCCCCAGACCCCTTCTCGCTCAGTTCCAGCCTCCCCTTCCCGACCTCCTTGGGCGTCCTTCACCTCTGATTTGAATCCAGCAGCATGTCTTTTAGCTGTCACTTTAGCTCCACATTGTTATCAGAGCGGGACAACCCATAGGAGCGCGCCGTGATGGATTGAGTTTGGTTCTGTCCGCTGGCCGTAATGGGGCATCAGCTCTGGATAAATAAGTTTGCTAAATGGCTGGACACGTCTGAGTGGACATGTCTGAGTGGACACATCTGAAGTGTAATGGAAACAGGGCGGGGTGAGGGGGACGCGGGGCTTATAGAGGGCTGGGGGTTAAAGACGTGGCAGAAAGGCGTCTGAAGGATAGAGGTACTCCATTACGTTTAATTTCATTTGAGCAGTTGTGGTAGGGAGCCTGGCCTCTTTGTAATTTGTTTTCTTTAGGCCGGGCAACGATTATTCGGAATAATTGTGACAAATCGACTCTTAGAATAATCGTTAACCGTTTCCTCCACCGTATATACTCTGAAACACAAGGCAAAAGATGTTTTATGACAAAGACCGCAGCAATATTAAATCAAGATGACACAAAATAATAACTATAAAAAAAAAAAACTAATCTCTTTATAAGCCTTCAGTCAGCATATTTTTGTGAAACAAGTTTTAAAAAAAAAATGTAATTACTTAAAATTACAGTTTACCTTTTATAAAAAAAAAAGTAAATAAACAACGAGACTGCAAAAAATCAACAAAATTTACACTGTATTGTATTTAGATGTTTCAATTTCGATGTTTGTTCTTCATTTACAGTTTAATTATACTAACGTTTTGTTAAAGGGAACTCCCCAGAAGCTATTAACTTTCCATTTTCAATAAACAATCCCACACCCTGCAGTTCATTTATTCTTCAGAGTAGCATTTTTCTGATTTCTTACACATTTCAGATGTTTGTTTACACAAACGATTAGATTAGATTTAACTTTATGCCATTACACTTGTCCAAATACCTTGCAACAAAATACATTTTGGCATCAAACCAGGAGTGCAATTAATCAAGTACCAGATAAAAATGTATAATATATGACATGGCACGCGATGAGCTAATACTATAATAACATATAGACCATAGGCAATGTTTGTATTAGCGTATTAGTAACAATTAGTAGAATTTGCTTTATCATTTTGTCATTTTGTAATAAATTAAGGAATTACATTACAAGTCTTGCTTTTGTACAAATGATAAATGCATTGTGGTCCCTTTGTTTCTGTCCTCACCTCATGCGGTACATATTGACAAGCGAAATACATGACTCTAAATGAATCTGCGTGATGACTCTAAAACACAGAGATGAGTTTTCCTGTAGCGTAAACAGCCCAGCGCTGACTGAGGAGCGTGAGACTAGTATTTGGCATGGTCCCGTCGCTAACTCCCCTCTGGGCCTGGAGCTGAACTGTGATACTGGGCTACAGGAATAAAAAGGAATTGACTTGACTGGCTGTCAGCACACATCATCATAAGCGTGTCCTAAAACGCCATCAATTTGCATGACCATTTTGTAAGGTTCATAAAAGACTAACCGCGAGCTGAAAGATACTAAATAATACTAAAAAGAATGTTATTTTTGATTCAAGTTTGATGACTCATTCTGGTATCTAAGTGTCGCGCGGTGATTGTGACTTTTAGACAGTTTTGAATATTGAATTCCTCGTAGTCGTCGAGGCAGCACGACTTCGCCATGATTGACTACACATTCCTTTTTCATAATAAGTTGTGGTGCCAGGATTTAAATTTAGCAAGAAATTAAATCATTTATCACATTAGCGGTGGGATTACAGGATATTGTTCGCTTACCATCAGTGAAGTCAGGCTTAAATTAATAAAAGATGTTTGTGATTCTGGAGGCAGAAAATGCAGAATCTAATCAGGCTTTGATTGGCTGTGTGTATAATTGGATTCTTCCAAATACACGGCAGACCTCCTGACTGTGATGAGCTGCGTCTCCGCTCTACACCTGTGGTTCTGCAGAGGCACGTGGGCCCCGTGTACTACACCACTCCTCGCCTCTCGTACGCTGCTAGAGAGGCTGATCTGATTAAGCAGAATTGCATAAATACAAGTTAAGAACATCATATATTTTGAGAAAATGAAACCAATGGGGCCAGATGTAGCTCAATGACTTGCAGAAGGATGGAGCTCGTCTGAGCAGGGTTGGGCCAGGTTAATAATGATTGGGAATACCAGGTGCTGAGCGGCAGTGGTGGCTGAAGTGCATTCCGCCCTTGTGTCCTGGGACACTTTGCACACCTTGCCTTCAGTGTCCATGTATGTCAGGTGTGTGAATAAGTGTGTCTGTGAGAGCGAATGAGGGACAACAGATGGAAATGAGCCATAACGACAGCATTTATTTCTTTGTTTCTTTGTTTATTGGATCCACATTAGTCGTTACAAGAGAAAAGAAAACTATTCTTCCTGGGGTCGTAGTAGATATGCATTTTCAATAAAAAAAATAAACATAACTTTTGTAATAGCTCTATAATGGTTTCTAAAAAACACAGTCCTGTTCCAGTACACAACATTATTAAACCTTTTGCAAGAATATATCCACAACATCATAGACTTATATTATATATATTAAATATGCCTCTTTGACGTCCTCTTAAAACACAGTTTATTGACGTACATGTGTGACAAGTGAACAGTTATGTGTAAGTTTGAAATGAAAAGATTGTAACGGTGAGTTTTATTATCAGTGGCGTAAACTGCAGCCACAGCTGCCCCGGGGTCGACTGAAGCAAACCTCTCTGTCATCAACCCCTCTGGCCTTCACTGTACGCTCACTTACATCATACAAAGTGTCTACATCTCTTTGGGTAAGATGTAAACATGATTGGAGCTGAAATTGAACCACTGCCTCTGGGCTGGTGGGCTCTACTTATCCACACTGCCCGAGTCTGATCATCTTTACCAAATATCTCATTGTGTTTAATCTGAGGAAATTATTCTCTGTCTTTCTAACTACTTTATTTTAAAAAGCTGAACCATAAATTGCGTTTAGCGTTGGGCTACAGTTTATCTGCCTTGTCTCATCCACATCCATCACATCCTGAAAAGTCAATCTGTTATTTTCCTCCCTTCTTTGCAATGAAAACTTGTTCCTAGGCCTTTTTCTCCGCGCGACAACAAGCTGCAAATCTTAAACTTTCTCTAACTTCCCCCCGGCAGTCATTACTCAAACGCCAATTGGACCGAAGATTAAAATCCTTTACACAGCCGGTGTGACACCACATCGGCTAATTTAGAGCTCATTGAGATGATAGATTTAAACCATGGGGAAAATGCGGAGCACAAATTTAAGAAAGGAGAGTTTAGGGTGGAAATCTCCAGGCCACGGCAGCTGAAGGTCAAATGCACGGAATGAAAAAAAGATGATGAAAAACCGCAGAGTGAAAGACAAGTCCAAAACGAGGGAGGGGATGAAGGAGGTTAGGGCGGGTCCGTGCATAATTACATTTTCTGTTCTGAGCACTATTGGGAATCAATAATGTAATTCATAGAAAAGCCATAGAGCTCCCTCACATTGGTATTCACAGACATGGGCCACGCTACATCCCAAAGAATTAAAAGCAGCAGTGAAGGAGGGGCGGGGGAGGGCAGGGGGTGGGGGGCCGCCTTTCAGACAACTCCTCCGTCTTTGTTTGACATCCGCCGCTACATTTTTCAACACAATGTACTGCCAAAACACTGGAGACCAACAGAGCTTTGCATTCACAATCGTGTGACATTTGCGGCGCTCGGCTCGGCTCGGCCTCACCAGATCTCAGAGAAGCAGCGGTTGATGTTAAACCCAATAACGACCTACATTACAGACGGCTAAGATGGAGAATGATGACAGTAGATCACAAACTGAATAATGTTGCAGTTTGCCTGAAATATAAAACAATTTTAACTATCAGTGATGTGCTTGTTTTAAAGGTTGTGTTTGCTTGTCAGTTCTTGTGAGATGTTGTTCAAGGTGAACTGTGTAACTTTTGTCTCCATGGAGATGTTGTTTTGTCTGGAATGTTCCACAGTGTTACATAGTGCATCTTTAACTTTGTCAAAATGTCAATGTCAAAATAAGGTATATACAAAATTCCATATGAATGGTGAAAATTCTGAGCTGAAGACATAAGTGAAAAACATCTTTAAAGATTAATCGACATCAGCTCTACAGTAAATGCTAATGGTTCACAGTGAGTTCATGGTTGAAGTCATGATTCATTTATGCATGAGTCATGATGAACTACTGTATTAACTCATGTACCATTACTATAATGTTTTACCAGTCTGATTAATAAAAAATAAGTATCAAATTAGAATATCCAGGGCAGAAATGTCCGTTAATTTGCTTTTCTCAAAGTCTCAAAACTATATTTGAGCTTCACAAAAAGCATAATTAGCAGTAAAGTGTAATATATCACTATATTATTGTAGCGTGAATGTTTCTGTGAGTATTTATGCAGTAAAACCTAAAAAGATCACAATTTTCCTATTCAATAGGCAAATAACACAAAACACAAGTCTGATATCACTTGCATACACCTGAGTGGTTTTCATTTGCCAAATCCGCTTGTTTATTCATATTTTATGATATTCTGTGGCTAAGCACACTTTCTGCATTGCAATTATGGATATATCCACGTCTTTTTGTTTACAAACTTTTACAGTGTCTATAAAACCAGCAAAGACCACAATGATGTTAGCCAATCCAACATGGCTGTGTTTGGATAAAGATTTACTTCTGATAGTTAAAATATTGTACTGGTGTTATTTTGTTGTTTTGCTCCCTCCTGCCCCCTGCTGTCTGTGAAGCTGCTCTTGTGCTGCCATTGAGCTTCTGCAGTTATGCTTATGTTGCTAACATCTGCACAGAGCTAATGACAACAAAAGCAGAAATTCACACTCAAATTATGATGTATGTAGATGTAATAACACTGTCCAGGTTGATTTTTTTTTAGCTTTTAACCATGTTCTAACAACATTGCGTCGTCAAAAACATACCTGGAGTTGCATTCAGCTTCATTCACACGGTTTTGAGGACTTCTGGTTAGAAAATCCTCTCTCTCTGACCATCAAAAACACTCCCTGCTGAACTCCCTCGATCGATGACGTTTTTGCTTTAACCGATGTCACTTAACCAAGAATCTTCTGCAGTTTTACGTCCTTAAATCAGACTCGTGACAGAGTCACCGGCAGAGTCTATCAAACAAGTGAATAACAAAACATAACCATTTCTCCGTAGAACCTCTGCAGATCGCCGGTGAATAACAAACTGCAGAATACCACTGCTTCCACGACCTTTACTTGTTGTGTAAGATTAGGACAGAGCTCTATACTTGCCGCGTCTCTCTCTCTGCTTTACAAAGCCGTGTCCAGCCCAGATAAAGACCTGTTCTGTCCGTCTGACGCAGCCTGTGATGACCAGGGCTCTGTGTGTGTGGGCCGCGCTCTCAGCGGTGGCCCCGGGCTCGCTCACTGCTTCAAGCCTCATTTGGTCCCTGATTGGCCTGAATGTCTCTAGCCTTATCCTACACGGACCACTAAGGGTATTTATACTCGACGAGAGAGAGAGGGCACAGGAGCAACGGCAACTGAGAAAAAAAAAGTCTGGAAATAAATCAGAGTGCCGATTCAAATCAAACAGTCAGTTCATTTTGTTTTTATTTGACCATATTTCGTTGTAAAAAAGTGGTTGTAGATCATTCTGTGCTGGCAGAAAAGAGCTCGGTGAATGGACTGTTAAAAGCCTTGAGCAGATCTGACACAAACACTCCAAAACATTCATTTGCTTTGACTAGATTTTTGTCCTGTGCGCCTCGAGTGAAAGGCTCTGACACGGCGCACAGTGGAGCCTGTAGTGGAGAATATGTCACGAGTAAAAAAAGATCCAAGCGTGAGGGTTGGATTTTTTTTTTCCGGAGCCAGTAGAAAGTTTTCTTGCCGAAAGTGAAGATTGTATTTGTGTGAGGAATTGATCCTTCAGCATGTAAGCTTGCACATTCTGAAATAAGACAGTTTGACAAAGGTGGGCTGAGTCAAAACGCTTTACAGTAACTTCCACTTTCACTTGTTAATAGTTCTTAATTTGAAGTCGATTGTTTATAATATACTTTAACAATTAGAAATAAACAGCCAGATATCATAATCAAATAGTTTTAGATTAAATTTTAATTGAAATTACTATACGTTATCCTGACGATGAATTTAATTATGCTTTATTTGGTTCCATTTGTTAAATTGAGGTTAATTAATTTACATTGCAATCAGAAAAGCTATTATAAATAGGAATATAAATCACCAAGTCCTACTAAAATAATTTATCGACTAACAAAAATATAGGTCAAGCCATCAACCAGTTTATCAACTAAACAACTAAAGCCTTCTGCCCTTTTTTGGCTTGATTTTAAGACCGATTCACGTCTCCATGATTTCAGGGAGGCGTGGCCCAAGTAGCGATTCATGTAAAAGATTATTTGTGGTGGCTCTTCTTGTGTCTGTGCAAGTCTGTTTGGACTATTTGTCAAATGTGTCAATCAGAGCAGTCATACAGAGCAAGGTTGTATTGCCTACTGATGGCTCTTAAATTGAACCAAATCAGCCTCCAATGAATATCTCGCTCTCCTGTGTTAAAAAGGAGCGCATGTACAGGCAGATGACACTCGCTTTGTATGTTTGTGCATTGTGTTAATTATATTTATGGTCCAAGATACTCCAAAAAGCTGGTCAATTTACAACTAATGGCACTTTTTTATTCAGATAAAAGTACATTTCATCTTCATTTAAAACCCCAAACCATTCCACATTACCCTCTGGTTGGGAAACGCTGCCCTGTTTAATCACATGACACGTATGTTCTCCCCAGCTTGTTGAAAATCCTTGCTGAAATCGTCTAGTGTATTATGATGCTGTCCTTCATGCAAAATGTACTTTTTAAAATCATTTTATTTTTATTCTTGTAGTGTGCAGTTGGCTTTAAAGTGCGTGTGACAGGTTTTTATGATTTTCTAATTTTGACTTTATTCCGTGTATTAACATCTAAATATAAATGACAGTTTTTTACCAATCAAGCAGCTGTTTGTGGAGAAAAGCTGAAAAATATGTTGAAAATTACAAACAAATTGATGACATCACACTAGGGAGACAAAACTTATGTATAATTTACACAAAATAAACAACTTTTTTGACCCTTTAAACACTGATTCAACAAAATAAAGGTCTTCACATGTACTTTTCTTTGTAAAATAATACAAATCTGTGACGTTGGAGGAGCTTTGGTGCTGTACAGGATGGTTTCTTGGTAATGTCCTAGTGTGACGTCATCATTTACAACCAGGAAGTAAAATTAAAGCCTAAACTGGGGTACGTTTTAGCAGAATTTGAAATATATTTATCTTAACTGCATTTTACGCACTTTAAGGTCTACAGTCCTATGTGAAACGTGCATATAAACTCACTGTGGTGAAGATTTAGGACGTTAGAATGAATTTGAAAGAATTAGAATGAACAGTAAGAAAATCGTATCGAGGACAAGTCTTTCTTCATGGCCGCGGCGGTGTGCAGTGCCACAACACTCCCGCGCTGGATGTCATCATATTAAGCCGTGCTGTGTGTTTGGGAGCGCTGGCATTTACCCAGCGGGTGCTCGCGTGCTGCCTCTTCTCTGTGTTGTGTTGCTGACCTCCGTGAGTCACTTTAGGACACGGAGCTAAGGCCCAGCAGGCTCCAGACGGGACAAGGTCTGCGGCGCTACATCCTACTGCTGCGCACTAACCCTGCCCCATGTTCTTTCTCCACACAGCCTCCGCAGGAAGTCCCGCCCCCTCCCAGGACCCGATCACAGCCGCTGGCCCCGAAACACGAGTGCGCCGGGCCACCGCTGAGGACACCTACTGGGCCTATTCAGGTAAACACCCACGCGCCGCATTAAGACTGGGGGGAAAAATGGCTGCCGTTTGTTTTGCCGTCACGCTCTGGGCTTTTGTTCATGCGCCTCGTGCTTTTTCATCGCCGTTTTGCTGCTGAAACGTCTCGGAGTGTAATGGCATTTCCTTTTAGTCGAGTCAAGTTTGTGGTTGTTGAAGTTGTATAGAGCGGAGAATATTTTGTCATAAAGTTGGATGGGAAACGAGTTACGCATAAATTAGCTTCACTTCAGGGGCTTAAAATGTATTCTACGCGACTGTTGAAATGGGAGTTGTGAAAAGAAGAGAAATATGTGTGAATACTAAATTTATCGGACTTTTGAGGGCAACAAGATAATTTACATGGGATTGATCTGTAATAATTACTGATGGGACGAGACAGAATTCCAGTGGTGGAAAGCAATGAAGTAACAAATTAAAAGTACTGTACTCAATCTTTTCGGTTTTATACGTTTAACTTTCATGTAACTCCATCTGAGAGCAGAAATCTGTACTTTCTGCTTCATTACATTTTTAAACAGGACTAGAAAGTAGAAAGTGCTTCTCATATGGTTTGACTTTTATTTTTAGCTCGCTCATTATGACATTGCATGCGTAAAGGTTTCGAGTTCAGGTGCTGGCTTTGAGTAAACATAAACAAAAGTATATCCGTAAAATTTTGAGGAAAAATTTAGACATTGATTGGAATTGTGACTGTTGACTAAAGATCAACGCAATTTGTTATCAAAATAGCAACATTTAACACTTCAACAGTTAAGTTTTACTCTGAAAGTATATCTTTAGGTCAAGAACGAAGGTCAACTTTATTTAAATAGCACATTTATAAACAGATATAAACAATTTCCAACTTGATTTCGATACTAAGGATTAGGCTTGATTCTCTATACCAATTTCTATACCACAATAATTAAAAATGTTCTTTTTTTAGATCAAGGTTTTAGATTTTTTTTGAACAGTAAATAATAGTACTTTATCTTCTCATGGTCTTATTTGAGTTCTGATGAAGGTCAAGCTCATTCTAAAACTGTTCAGGAAAGGTTGGATTTTGTGCTGTTTATGTGATTTCTCTTACTATCGATACTTGCTCAAATGAGTAGCTATAGTTTCAATAGATTTTCAATACTTTTGGCAATCCTAAAACAGATACATCGCCCCAAAGTGCTGCACAAGTTCAATACCCCTGAATACAAGTAACATTTATAACACAAGACAGGAATAATAAACAGGTTCTTCAAAAACCTTTACTGAAGGAGTGCTATTTATACTTTCTGTATCTATTTTTAACCTGTTTTACTTAAGAAAATTGAGTACTTCTTCCACCACTGCAGAATTCCCACTAGACAAGACACAAACTCGAGCTTGGGACACGCAACAAGACGAGATCTGACGCAATTTTGGCCTCACTTTTTTGTTTTTAAATAACTTTTCTGACCTTAACTGAACAGTGCTTAACCCTTTTTTTTTGTCCGATCCAGATCTCTCACAAAATCTCACAAGATCATGTTCCTCTTATGGACAAATCCTGTGGCAATTTTATCTTTACCAAGATCTTGTGGCACGAGATCTTTTCCCAAAACACAGCAACGCTTTTTGTTGATAATACTTCCCAACAACTTGCCTTCTGAACGCCTTATATTGCATTCCAAACCAAACAACTTTACGAAGAGTGTAATTCGGAGCTGCTAATACAGAACAGCCAACCTTTACTCCCTGTGCGGAGCCTGGACGGACACAGCTTTTTGATTTGAAAAGCACATTTGCGCCCCTCGTGTGAAGCCAGTTGAGAGCAGAGCTGCGGCGGTTTGGCTGTGATTGCCAGGATCGTGTTGTGGGCTCAGTGCTGTTGCTTCTGTCTGCGCTCCTCACCGCAGCTGCTGCTCTGGCCTGGAGCGGTCCCGGGGCACTTTTTGACTTTAGCCCAGCTTCACAAGACAGCAAAAAAAAAAAAAAAAAAAGCCACTTCCTCTGTCCCCTTCTGAGCGCTCTCATTCTCACATTAATGTTTCACCATGCATGCACTGCAGGCTGGAGGCCACATATGGGATGTCTTTATTTGATGTACGTTCTGCTGCTCCGTAAACGCACCACGACAAGCCAAGAGACAAAGCGTCTCGGCTTCTTGATGTGATTTGTCTGTATGGATGACATATTTTTGGATCTTTTTAGACGACAACAGCTACAGTGAAACATGAAACACCTGACAGACCAAAATAACCAGATAGGTAAATTGATTCTGTTTTGGCTGCTTTGTCCGTGTCCTTCGGTACACACATTACTCTTGAACGTTGATCCTAGTTTAGTCCTGATATTGGTTTGGTTTGCTTCTGTTCCAGTCCTGGTTAGTCCTTAAACCCAGTTGACCCCAATTTTGATAAGGTGTGTGAGCGAGTGAACTGAGG
Source organism: Rhinogobius similis (assembly GCA_019453435.1). NCBI lineage: Eukaryota > Metazoa > Chordata > Actinopteri > Gobiiformes > Gobiidae > Rhinogobius > Rhinogobius similis. Next base: position 26,666,095 of record CM033627.1, on the reverse strand, counting down.
CTGCACCGTTCTGGAGGGAGAAAATGATCGAATTACGATAAGATTTGCGATTTAACTATATGTTTAAAAAGTATAATTCTTTTTTTTTTTGTTATTATATATACATTATCTTCTACAGTTTTTCCAGGTCTAAATGTATGACATGTGTCAGAATGTCCACACTGGTCAATAGACCGGCCAATATTGACCACAATGCATCGCGAGAGTCAGAAAAACAACAGTGGGCAGCGACAGGTCTTTAACTGGTCTCAAATCTCAGGCAAAAGTTGAATAATCCAGTCCGTCTGATGTTTCAAGTGCAATCCATAATGAATAAAACTTGTAAAATGATTATTAGTCCATAAGTATGTGCGTGTCCAGTGGATTTGATCCACATTCTTTTCTTTTGTCGACTTTTTTTCTCCCAGGTGCCAGAGTCATGTGATATGCGCCGAGGAGAAAGTAGTGAGCTGTGCGTCCATGAGTTCATTAATTAGTCTGCTCAAGACTGCAGGACTATGTAGTGTTGTACAGTTGAACAATAGAATTATTTTCTGCACATTGTAAACAACACCAGCACATTTGAGAGAAAACGACAAATGAACTTCTGAAGAAGAATCACATGAATTTTGGAATATGTTTGAAGAGGTCTAAACTACACGTACGTTTTTCTACAATAAGATGGGATATTTTGTTTATTGCAACCTTTGCAATTTGACAACGGTGCCAACTCAAATTGGGTTTTGTGCAAGGACTATATATTTATATTACCTTTAGTGCCCAGCTAGCTCAGTGTTAACGTCACTACTTCCTGTTTAATTCTATGTGTTTTTTTGCACATTGAAATCACCAACTAATAAGAACATCACTGACAACAAGCTACTTCCCCGCTGGATAATTCTTTGTTGATAAAGGGAGGTGTTTGTGGGTCAATGCTAATGCTAATGCTAATTTTGAGGCACTATAAATACAAAAATAAAACAAATTCTATATACTACAACAATCAGGTAGTCTTAATTTTGAAATATATTCTTTCTTTATATTTTACGTTTTCATAAAGCATTAGCTGTGAGAAAAAGTTAGCTAGCCAACTGCAGCTGTGCACAAACGCCATGGGTCATATCCAACTGTCAATCATTCAGAGAACGACAAAGGCTGAGGAAGCTGAAAAAATGAATGTATTTGAGCATGAAGCAAACCAAGAAGCACTAAAGCCTGTCTATAAAACAAAAATACCAAACTGTCGTATAGGGATTAGATTTTTTTTTCATCATAACAGCCAGCTCTAAACTGTTAACTGTAATTTGGGTGTTTCTATGCAGCCCGGCTCCCCTGCTGTTCTCACATGTCTGATCACACAGCTCTTATGTAACTCGCTGATGTAACATGGGAAGAATACATGCAAGACAGGAAACAATAGAGCACACAAGGAAGTGGATCCGCTCATGTCATGTTTTGTGGCTTACAGCACTCCTCACTGTCACCAGAGGGAGAGTAAACTGAATGTAGCTTTACAAAACAAATGCTTTTCAGATGTCAAAGAATTGAACTTTTTGCAGATGTGTTATTTAGTTTTATGATTGAAATCTAAAAAAAAATTAGCCGGACTGATGTCAAGGGAAAATGAAACAAATCAACAACCTCAAAACAAAAGCAAAAGAGTTTTTTAAATGTTTTTATTTGGCCATGTCTTTGGCCATGACTTAAAAAAAAAAAGAAAACGAAGAGAAAAATGTTACCGATATGGAAGAAAAGGCCATCCATCATACAAATGGATTCTAGAATATGATGCAATTCTCAAATTTACAGGAAAAAATGACAAATTTATAAAGGTAAAAAGAAAGAAAACATATTCCATACATCATTGGGTGTGTGGTCAGAGGGTCAGTTCAAGTGGTAAAAAAAATAGTAAAATTTCCAAACAAATGACTGTAAATTGGGGGTGGAAAGACAAAAAAAAAAAAAAAAAAAAAAAAATATTGATGTGTATTTGTTTGAAAAACAAGCTTGTAGCAATAATATTTATCAGTGCATATTTTGGGGCCACGGTTTTGTTTTGCTCTGTGGTTCACAGAGACTGTAGACTTTTCAAGGAAAAAAGGTTGGGAACCAGTGCCATACACCATATAATACTGTCTGTGAGTAAGTCTAGCTCTTGTTCGAGTGAGTAAGTGCTGGGCTTCCCCAGATAGCGCCGCACTTGTCAGCTCTGTGCTGTCTTTAATCTACCATTCTGATCAGGCACAGGGCAGGGCGCCCGGCCCGCCGAGGGAGGCCCTGATTGGAGTTTGTCAGACCTTTGGAGGACAAGATTAGAATGAGCTAATTAGACCCAATGCAACTTTAGTGAAGTTTGCAGAAGTCATCAGAGGAGAGAAAAGGCAGATAGTGTAAGTCAAAGGGAGATTACCCATGATTCTCTCTGAATAGTAAATACATGCACCTGGACCTGAGGCTGCTTCAGGAACATCCTTTATTCAGCACATTTCAGCGCTTCACCGTGGAGTCAGTGAAAAATACTTTCATTTCACTTTCTTATGACTCAACTTTCTTATGGATCAACTTTTTATTGACAGGCATTCTGATTTATTTATGGAACATTAACTTTGAAAATGTGTGTATTCTTATTCTCCTAAAGCTCACTCTATCAGCTACAGCAGTGCTTCTCAACTTCTTCTTGTGGTACGTGGACCCCTCAGTGATAATGTTTTCTTCATTTAGAGTGCATTTTATTACTTTTTTTTTGCTGCTTTAGTAAATTTCCAGTTAAAACTACTGCGGCAATGCTGTATTCCTACTTAAGACCGGGTTTATCCCTTATTTAGACCTGAAATAGCCCTGTTATCGACCCAGTTTAGATTTGGTGGTACTCAGAAAGCCAGATATTTTCTTTGGTGTTAGTCGGGTTAAAAAGATTGAGAACCACTGATCTACAGTAATGTTGTCAAAAAGTGTGGGAAATATTTAGTATATGTAAATATTTAAACCTGTTCCAACTATGTAAAATGATTCCAACAATCTGCGAACAGAATCCATACCGTTTTACATTTAAAACTATATATTTGTGATGTGCAGACTAAAGAATAAATGAAATGTAATTATGTAAATGTTACTATTTTACTCTTCCCCAAAGCTGTTAAATTTTAACCCATTGCCTCTAATGTAAGAATCTTTTCTTGATAATTACCAGTCTGGATTTCATCGACCAGTCTTTCTCTGCGGCTCATTCTAACACTCAGAGGTGCATTACATTTCCTGCTGGCCAATTAAAAAAAGCAAAGAATCCATTTTCAAAAGCCTCTGCTCTGTCATTCAGACCTGACCCACATGTTGGTATTAACAATCTCCTGGCCCGTCTTAAGGCCATTTACAACCATCCACACACTTGAGTGAAATTAATTTTCCGAGCGCCACAATGTCAAGGCACTCTATCACCAGATACGAGAGGCGAGGCTAATTTGCCTGCTCCTTGTCCGACGGGTTTTTACCGTTTAACAAGCGCGCCATCAGAGAGCTCTCAGGCCTTTGTGCCCCGTCCTGAAGTGGCCAGATGAAGATAGGAGCGATATGTGGCATGCAGATATATCGTCACCAGAAGAGCGCTTTCATTAGTCTTATACAAAGTGCTGTTGTGCTTTTGATGGCTTCTGTAAATTGAAATGTGTCAGAAGAAAAGGACCGGAGTAATGAATCAACCCTCGCTATGAGATGAAACGCATATCATTTGCCACAACTCTGAAACCACTTTTGCCACTTAATGGATTACTTCTTAAGTTGAAGACAGCGTTGGACTTTTGCTCATTTATTTCACTGCTTTCTATAGAAAATACTTTTGCGATTTGTGACACGTTTCATCTTTTGCTTAGACTGAAACGCAAGCTTATAATTATTCGTTTTTATTTATATTTCAGGTGTTTTTACTGGTGAAAAATCACTTGGAAAACGTGTGTCCTTTTGCCGGGTTTCAGTTGTCCTCAGGTTGACGTTTTTTCCGAGCTGCTGCCGAGTTCTCAAGTTAGAAAAACAGCTCTAATTAAATGATAAAAAACAAGAAAGTGCTCAAATCCACCAACACGTGGATCCATTTAAGACGAGACACCACAGGAAAAACATTTTTTCCAATCTGCTCCTAAAAATGTTTTATTCTTCCATTTAGTCCACTTTATCCATAGACTTCTATGGGACATTGTACTTTAAAAAATGTTTTCTCAAAAGGCATTTTTCTCCCCTTAAAGTAGCCACTTAAAGTTGACCCCACATACAACAAACGGTACAATCTGGGACTCACCAAGATTTTGACAAAACGTACAGAGGGATTTTTTGATATCTAGTTCTAAAACTGATTTCTTTAAGTTTAAAAAAAATGAGGCACAATTTTAATTTTTGGACAATTTTCAGTCCAATCTAGTTTACTTAAAAACTAAATAAGAAATCCAAAATCCCCTCTGCAAATGTTATTATAAGTAATATGTGTACAAAATGAACTATGAAACTTAAACCTGGTTCTGGTCATTTTTCAGATTGAAATGTCCCAAATATGTGTATTTTTGTCCATTTTTACACATAAAATGCCTTATTTCTACATGAAAAATGATGAAAAACGTGTAATATATTTCTTTCTTACACTTATGTGTGTAAACTACAGGAGAAGTTTCAAATTAATATCTTTAAATTTAAGATTTTTTCCTATTCACCTGTAGGCTCTTACCTTAACTCAATTTATTGACCAGGACAGTGTTATGTTTAAAAGTAAATTTCTGCTCTTGTGGTCATTGGCTCTTTGTAGACATTAGCGACATTAGCATAGCAACAAAGTATATATAATTACTGAGGCTCAGCAGTAGCACAAGTGGACAGAGAGAACAACTAAAAGCAAAATAACACAAGTACTGTCACTACTGTACTGTATTCATGTTGGACTGTCGGATAATCTCGGGGTTCTGAAATGTTACCTGAGTTTCTGAGCACGAATTCTGAGATGTAAGAGTGTTTCAGTGTGGATTTACAACTGGAAACTCGGGAAATCCAACCTCCGAGGACAACTTGAACGCAGCACCTATGAGAACAGGCTTGCCTCTCCATAGACCTGTTTCTCTGCACTTGTTTTTGCTTTTGTTAAACATTTGTGCAAATTTTAACATAGCTGTAGAAAGGCAAATTATTCATGTTTTTGCACGTTGCGTCTCGTAATGTAGGGCCAGGTAACCTGGAATATTCCGCAGTGTGGCTTTGTAGGCAAACGTATTGTATCAGTAATGGCAGTTGTATCAATGTATAAATAGATGTTTGTATCAGAAATTATAAGACAAACATTACTTTTACTGATGATAGACCTTTTTAAATGCTTTAAAATGCCATCAGAATGTTTCAAAAATTGCAGAATGGCAGCAAGAAGAATCTAAAAACATTAAACATTTCCAATAACAAATTGACATCAGATCTACATTTGAATGGTTTTTAAGTCTTACGCAACAATGGAATGTGCAGAGTAGAAAACAAATTACTTTACTGTTGCAATGGATGAAAAAGAAAGAAAACAGAAACATTTTCCGTCATCTTGAATTGTATTTTAGCCTCACAAGCATATAGTTTGTGGTAAGAATGTAATATATCTGTAGATAAAATGGAAAACTATTGTGAGTTTCTTTAAGTATTTGTTCAGTTTCTTTCGCCAAATGAATAAAAAAATACTGTACAATACATTTGTAAAGGCTCTGATGTCACTCACATGTATCTGACGGTTGTTCATCGGACAAAACCACTTAGATTTTCCATATTTTGTGATATTCTGAGCGTTTCTCCAAATCACATTATATTCCACTTTACTTTTCCCTCCAGTCGCTTCCAAACTTTTAAAGGGTCTACGGGTTTGTCTATTGAACCCATCCATCAGAACCCCAGGGCTAACTTGCTCGACGCGATGCCATTATTAGCTGTATAGGATTAGCTCGAGCGTTTGACTTGGGCACAAACTTGGATAGATCAATATTATCCTGCTGTACTATCAATGTGTCCTCAGAAGTGCAAATGTTTGTGCGGAGTCTCTGTCGTAATGGGTAAAGTTTGTCAGTTCTGGTCCGTGTAAACACCAGCAGATCCTGTGCCAGCTTCTACGAGTCAGATCAACGTTTTCACAAATATGTGTCTTTGATTTGGGCTTTCGGAAAACAAAACATTACACGCCGGGACATTTAGGTAATATCAAGAGCAAACACAAGATGCATTATTTCAAACTGAAATCTGTTTTGTCAAAAGGTCAAAAGCCTAAAAATAATTGTCGCGATGTGGCTTCATTGTTTTTAGTCGCTGTTTCAGATGAATGCGAAGGATAAGACGCATTCAAGTTATATTTAATTTTCGTCTGACAAGAGAAAACAAGTAAACAAGTGCGTGGCTGTGAGGTGAAACAAAAATATGGCATCCCAAAAGTAATTTACTCACCTTCTGATAATAAAGAAGTGGACACATTTGAAAAGAAAAGTTTAGGTAACACTTTGTAATAACTACACTTATTCCTGCCTTGTTAAATCACAAACAAAGACTTAATTCAAATAGTTTATTAAGAATGATTCAGGATTAGTAACTAATTATCTAATACTCTAACCCTAATTCCTAACCCCAACCAAAACCCTCAGTAAATACTAATCCTGAATCATGCTTAAAACTAAATGTTCATGATGATTTAAGTCTTTGTTCATGGTTTGTTAAGGCTAATTAAGTTGTAGTTATTATAAAGTGATAACAGTGTTAGCAATTAAAAGCTTTAAAGAAGACATGTTATGTTTTTTCAGGTATTTAGTATTTTAACTTTACAAATGACATTGCAAACCATAATAGGCAAGACAAGTTTATTCAGAGAGTACCATTCAATTCGTACACAAAGTAATTCAAAGTGCATTGATGATCTCTAAAACTGAATTTTTCAACCTTTTCTGAGTCGGGGCACACTTTTTTAGGTTGTAAAACATTACCAAATCATACCTTTTAGTAAAAAAAAAAAGATATAATGTGGAAAATAATGTCCATGTCATTGTGCCACGGTGATTGTTTTGCATTTTTTATGGTACAGAAGTATGCTCTAAAATAGTAAATTGCTCAATTAAATCCAAAATGGAAATGTTTTCATGGTTCATCTGGCAATACCTGCAGGCGCACTAGCATTCCCCGGCACAGGTTGAAAATCAAGGCTCTAAAAAGCTTCGACTTCCTGTTCAAATCTGCAGCACTGATAAGCCCATTGTGACATTTCACCGTAAAAGCAGCAGATTTCTATTTACCTGAAAAAATGGGGAAAAAAAAAAAAAAATCATATGACGGCTTTTACCCTGTATAACTTTCAGTCTATTTTTTAAAATAATCATACATACAGAGCTGTGGGCAGAGACGGCCAGTGGAGGAAAAAAAAAAAAAAATCAAACATGCATAAATCAATCGAAATACAGCTCCGAGCAAACTAATGAGGAAAACAAAACAGCAGTGGAACATGGATTATTACTCATAACAGTAAATTACATAACACGTCCCCTTTAATAATAATAATAATAATAATAATAATAAAACATTGAGTACAAAAGCCTGTCTGTACTTTTGAGTGTAGCTCACAGTCACATGTAAACCCAGTCATGCATCCGCCGCACACAGCAGACCATCTCACACATCGACAAAGATGAATCCTTTGTCATACTACGGTTATTGCTGTTGTGTTTCATACTTTGCCGCCTTGTGTTTGTGCAATGAGCCTGCAACTGCATGGAAAGTAGTTGATGGTTCTGCTGTAAATTGAATATATTATGGCGAAGTCATATTAAGCCTATTGTTCAATGTTTCTCAAGTTTTGTTATAGTAGTAGTTGTATTAAAAGTAGTTAAATATCTTCGTTAGTTGCTTAGTGGTGTGTTATATTTACTGTGACTATGTTGTTCTTTTTGTTTCTCATTAACTCTTATGAGGTGCATTTATGACGTGCGCATATTGTTGTTGTGGCCTTTGGCAAAGCACTTCACATACTGTACTTAGTGATTGGTGGTTGTTGGATAGTTTCCTCATATTGATCAGTCACGATTTTCAATTTGTTCTTATTTTGTCTGCAAACGTAAACAGCACCGACTTTAAATCAGTGCCATTTATCCTTAAAAAACGTTTTCTATCTCCGAAGTCTGGACTCCAAACTGCATTCTTTTATTGACAGACGACTGGCTCTCAATCAAAATACTTAACTGATCTAGGGCTGCAACTAATGTTTGTTTAGCCAAGAAGTTATTCTGTCATTGAATCAAGTAGTTGTTGCTCTTGAATGTGATTTTTTTTTTTTCACCAAATTTGACCCAGATGAAGCGAAAGTGTGTTGTAATACTTTTATCAAAAATGCTAAATGTACGTGCGAGTCATTCTTGCCTAGTCTTTGTCATAAAACCTGTTCTTTCTGCACATGGCATTTGGGGCTTGTGTATAACCAAAATAAGGAACATTTGATGACTAAAATAACTGACGATTATCTAAATAATTGATTTGTTGTGAGTAATTGACAAGCCCTGAACTGCCTCGTGACAAAATAATTTAATCTGGAATTTTGTAAATGATTTCCCACAAATTCTGTTATTGTTGTTCATTTTTCATTCACTATTGCCACATCACTATAACTGGCTAATTTATTTAATTTCATTTATACTATAGGACTATATTATGACACTATACTTTTTGTTTTTGCAATAACTGCCAGACCAAACCTCTCAAATTGTATTATTACTATAACACAATATAACTGCAATTGTAATCACTAGTTTGTTAACAACTTGGCTAATGCATTAACAATAATTTCGCTTTTTTTTGGTGATGGGGCTCCAAATGTCATGCATAATGTATTTAGTCTCTCAAGAACTTTACTCAACCACAATGCATTTTATTACAACAAAAATAACTCAAACTGTAGAAAAATACAACTGAGAAAATAAACCATCACATGCTTTTGAGGGCCCTTCCCTGCCCTGGGCCCCGGGGACACCAGTACCCTTTACCCCCCCTTTCCGACGCCCCTGAATGGAGGTGATGTGTTGTTCTTTTATTATTATTATTATTTCTTTTTTGTCTTTTCTCCAGTTGACAAAGTTAATTTCCGTTTGCTATATTTACAATTATCACATGGTCTGCAAGAATCCTGGTCCAACACAACAGTCTGACCAAGGTGTTACTGCACTCCATAGACCCCAAATTAACTTACCTCCTGTATGTGGAAAGAATAATAATAAAGTGTGAAATTCTAACGCAGCTTCGACCCATGAGAGAAGTTCCAGAGTTCAGTTTGAAGTTATGACACTCTGGTTTAGCTTCAGTGTGATTTTTCCTATCGGACACTTTGAGTTATTTTCCCCTCTCTGTTCAAACTCACGCGATAAAACACTTCCGCCGCGTTCTCCCAGTTCGGCCCGTCCTGATTTATTTGTCCGATACACTAATTTACAAGAACAAGAAAACAAAAGACAAAATGAATGCGGTAATAAACAGCGGAAGATTCATTTGCAGAAGCCGCAAGCATTCAAGGACAATTGCAAGTGTGCTAGCTCATAAAACCACAGCCATCACTTTTACTCTCTGTCGGACAGGGCTGCGTCGCTTGGCTCCAGACGAGGAATCAATAGACAAGAAAAACACACACGGTTGGATAAAATAACTGCGATTGCGGAAGTGGCTTTGCGAATTCATGTGTTGCAATAAATCAGCGTTGTTACGAAACGTCTTGATGCTTAGACCAAACTTACTGCGTTTATTCCTCGTGTTACTTTTCTCTTTCTTCCAGGAGGTTTGATATTATTTGAAAACTTGTCACATACTTTAATTATCATGTAAGCAATTTAAAGTTAAAGTTAGTTAAAATTGTATTGTTTCTTCTGGCAATAATCACAACACTGGAATTTGATAATAGGACAAAATAAATAAAACCAGTTCAGTTTCTGTTAGGGCTGCACACTTAATCGGAATCCAATCGAAGTTGTAATTTGAATGGATTTTTTATGGGTTTTTGAAGTGCAGTCATTTCCTCCGCAAACAACAAAATATCCTTTTTTTTATTCTGCATAAAAACCCTGTAGTGTAGATTTGATAATGATGTTGATGTTCTGCAACAAAAAAGCTACAAAAATGTGTCTTAAATCTTCAAAAATACATCTGAAAGCACCCAAAATGACTAAAAGTGACGAAAATCTGCCAAAAATGACAAAAACCACAACGACTACACAATTAATAGACAAAAACGCAACCAAAAGTGACAAAGTGAGACTTAAAGTAACATAAACATGACTGAAAGCGATAAAAACGATACGAAAGGTGACAAAAACGTTGCTAAAAGAAACAAAAATGCAAAAACATGACTGAATGCGACACAAACGCGACTAAAAACGTCAAGAAAGCGTGACTAAAAGTGACTGAAATGCAACAATAAGTGACAAAAAGGCAACTGAAAGTCACAAAATGCTGCTAAATGCAACAAAAATGGGCCAAAAAACGTTTAAAATCTGAACTTTGAACAAAAGTTAAAACATACATTGCAAATCTAATCGCAATGGCAATGCTGGTCAGAAAAAAAACACAATTCGATATTTTTCCCAAATGGTGCAGTGTGTGTTGTAATGGGGAAAAAAACAAGACAAGGTGTATTTATTTGAGATGAAGCTCCAGACGATTACCAAAGTAACCATGCAGTTTTGTGTTCCAACAGGTTTAAAGACCAATTTTATTAGTCTGAGATTCTACGTAACTTTCTTTGTAGCTTTGTTTCTTTTATTCCCTTTTTTCAATGCCTTGTTGTGGTTATTTTGTGCCGCTATTTCACTGTTCCCTGTCAGATTCACTGTTATTTGTCAGTGTTCCAGGGATGAAACATGCGCAAAGACATGACAAAAAAGTAGTTGTGAGTGCAGACAGAGGCTCTTTGTAAAACATCATTGTACTCGGTTCCATAGCCCCCAGGCACATGGCCTAATGTCGCTGTAACAATGGTACAAATCAAAGCAAATGTGTAACCTTGGTGACGCGATATCCATAGCTACAAGATAGCATACAAGAAGCGCAGGTAATGCTAAGTTGTTCCTTTCCGCGTATCGACCTATGTGTTTATATTCAGATATTCAAGTTTCATTGTAGTCAAGGTCTTCTCAAGGTAGTCTTGATTTGGCCTTGTTTTGGTTTTGTTTGGTCTTTGTTTTTTTTTTTGGTTAATGAGGGAATTGTGTGTTTTCCCCCATAGAGTCTCTTATAAAAGCAGCACTTTATGACAAAATTAGACCCCTGCACACCGTCTGCAGTTAATAATGTAGTATTTAATTTAATCTCAACCAACTAAGAGCTGAAAGGTGGAAATGAACGCAAACACAAAGGGGCTGTGAGAGCTGTGGATGAGTACTGTGTAGATTTATGTCAAAATTGAGAACCACGGCTTTAAACTTTGATTTGAACAAAGTTTGTCCAGTAACCACTGTAAAATATCAATGCAATAGCCATATATTCTGTATATCGTCTTGCTTTTACTCACTCTACCATGGTATAAGCTGCAAGATTTCGAGAATGACAATATTAGATTTGCAAATTATGATTTAAAACTTCAGTTCAGAATCAGTTCACAGTGGGTTTTTTAGCCTTTGAGAGAAGATTTAAATGAAGATCAATTAAACACGTGAATAGCAAGCATTTCTGATTGTTTTTGACAATTGGAAATACGTTAAAGACGCTGTACCCGACTTTTTTTCCCCCTCGTGGTTGAGCACACATTGTTTTGCTGTTTGTGTTGTAATGTGTTTTATAGTGAATTTTATTCTCTGAAAACCAGGAAGTTGACAGCTGTAAGCCAGCTCGTTGTTGAGCTTTAATGTTATGGAAATACACAGTCTTGCTTCTGAAAGTTGTAAAAAGCGCCTAGGAACTCATCATGGTGAATAATTAGGATGCTTGTGAGATGTGAGAAAGCGAGGGATATTTTTGGACTGCTGCAAACAGTTTAAAATTAGCAACTTTTTTAAACAGTCAAAATTTGGTATAGCACCTTTCAATCTCGAGCCCTGCACAATATTGCGATTATCGTGAGCTGGCTGTGGCTTTGACCGCATGTTGTGTTTTTATTTTTTTCCCCGGATGCCCCACATAATTCAGCGAGGATGAAACACAGCGAGACTGATGGACTCGAGAGCGCGGGCGGCGGGGTCTGAGCCGCGATGCCAAAGGGACGGGAGATTAAAATGGAGATGAACTGATAAATACGACAAAGGTCCGGAAAATGGTGCTTGTGTGCAGGAGATAAAAAACAAGGCCGCACATGAGGACGCGCGGAATGAGAAAAATAAATGGGAGCGGACCCCCTGTGGGCCGGAGCCGAGCCGGAGCCGCGGATGTGCCCAGACAATGGAAAACACATTTAACCATACGACTTTTGAGAACTTCATCATTTACAAATTATGTGTGCCGTAGAGTCGCGGAAGGCATTATCATAACGTATTCTCGCTCCAAGTTCGCACAGCAACAGCGGCGCTATTCCATTTCATTTAATAGTTCATACTTCAACAAGCACATTAGCATACATTAGAGCGCAGATAGGAGTAAATCTGCAGAGCTGAGGTGGGAGGAACGGCATATAGATAGGAACAATGTGACGCTTTATGCATCTTGCTGTTGTGAATTGAACAGTGAGATGCTCAGTGGTACGTAGGAATCTAGCACTTTCAGTTTCATTTTTAGACGGCATATATTTTTCAATAAAGCTCCCGCTGACAAGATGGAAAAGCTACTGAAGCACGCTAAGAGCAAATGTACGAGTCTCTTCTTTCAGCCCAAAAAAAACAACGAGCGGATTCCATGACAACATGCTGCAAATAGTAGATCAGAACGGGTTCGTGTTTTACAACTTTTCATGCAAGCAATTAAATATAATACGGAATTAAGATGTTGCAAAGTGTTAAAATTATCTGTACTTTTATTTGAGCAATGAGCAGCACAATCTTGTTTTTTTTTTCTGAAATGATTGCATGAAGGACAAACAGCAGTTAGTTACCCTTGACATTTTCTTGTTTTTCACAATCAGCACACATGTATTCAGTTTAGTGTTCATCATTAGCTCATCCGTTTCGTTGTGTTTTGTCGATAAAGTTAGTACAAAGCCAGGCGCGTATCACTTCCTGTTTTGTTATGCCAGGAAACACAGGGAAACCACACGGCCTGCAGCTAGAGGATCTGTTCGCATCCACTGCTAAAGTCACTGGAATACATAATATATTTGTGTATCAGAGTTTATTTCATTAAAAGTGATTTTGGTGAAAAAAGTGATGAATGTTACGTAAAAGGTTATGTAAAAAAGTAATTGCTATTGGACGCTGCGTAGAGCTTCTGATGCTTTGTCATGCCTAATAACCATACAACAATTTATATACTGATTTTTTTTTATTTTTATCTTTATATAACAGTTTTTACTCCCATGTCATAACACAACTGTGAACATAATCCCTTAAAATTCTCTCAGCAGAGGAGGCATATGTGAAGATCCATAGTGAAATGTAGGGTGCATTTTAACGAATCTGCAACAGCGAAGGAACTGGAGTCCTCTTTTAAAGCATGCATCTTTGTTAAAGGTCCCATATTTTTCTACATTTCCCGTTTCAAAGTCTACCCTGAGGGCGGTTTAGATAATATTTAGCATTGTGAAACATTCATCACTAAATACTTAACCAACACGCATCTCTTGAATCAGTGCACTTCCCCAGACGTAGAAACGGGTCGCTTTCCTCTCGTGTCCCTTGCCGCTCGAAGAGTCCGTTCCCGTTGTGGTATCAGCAAGCAATGTTGGGAAAAAATGACCTCAAAGCGAAGTGAAATTTCGGCAGATGCAATGTTTTGTTGCACTTCCAGCGGAGAAGTAATCATTTTGTTCTATTGCATGCGTACTGTATAGAACTCTGGATGGGAGACACAAGTGTAAATCTTGCTTATACAGACCATGGAAGTGTTATAAGATCTGGGCAGAGAAAGAGACTCAAATTTGTTGCACGATAGTAGCAGATGTTGGCTCAGAAAACCCCTCCTATTGTTTCAAATAATTAAAGCTACTAAATGCATGGATCAAATAAGAAACCGAATTGTTTTTAGGTACAATTCCAATAGTAGGTTAAAAGGTCACAAAAGTTTGTGATCGATACTTGACGTTGAAACAAACTGTCTGGGCCAAAAACACTGTACTTTGCTTGTTGGGGCTTTCAAAGATGAAGCAGAAGGTGAAATGAATTAAAAGCCAGCGTTTTGATGCTCAGATTGATTAAAAATTAGCTTGAGTTTGCGTTTTGACCGTACATACACTTGTAGTAAGGTATCCATGTGTAATTTTATAACTACGACCCATTCTGTAATAAAAAAACAAAAATAAAAACAGTGAGGTTTCTTGTCATGGCTATCTGGGCCATTTTTTAACGTACAAACCCCGTGTCCGCAGGAATAGTTATTTCCGTCGTCGTTATTTGTCAGTGGTCCCGGGATGTGACCAAGTTCTGAGACAGTCTGACCAGTCCGGAGCCGGCACTACATCACTGCCTCCCGCATCTGTCCGCGCCAAAAAAAAAAAAAAAACGAGCTCAGTTTTCATCAACACAAATGGCAAAGGAGTGATGTATTCAGCCCGAGCGTAGACTGATATTTTATTCAGCGGCAAATGACTGTGTGCGTCGAGTTGAAATAGATGTTGGTGAATAGAAGTGACCTGACTTCCATCTGAAAAGACGGAGCTATTTTGGAGCGAGCTTGGCGTTTGCAGAATGAGCTTACCTGATATAAACTTGATGGATATTATCCCCCAGAGTCCTCCAAAGACATCAAGGCTACTCAAGGACTTCTTGAGCGGGGTGGAAATATTACGACGGCGCTTGGTGCTCCAAATCGATGCTTTTCAAGACGCTTTGATCCGGCATTAGACACGCAGCCGCTGACACAATCAGAGTGAGTAGTCATATAATACCGAGACCCTTACACCTCACACGGACAGCGCGATCGGACGCCATTCATCTAATCAGCAGACACACTCCTATAGGCATTTATATGATGACACAGGCAATACGCAGGCACAAGGTTGATTGAAGCCACGTCCCCCGTCCCCCGTGTCCTCTGAATGTGTCAATATAAAGCATATCGCTAACTCAATTCCCCTGCATCTTAGACAAGACTCACTCTATTATTTGTAGCCAGCGCAACAAAGACAAACGCACTGCCTTCGGTTCATTGTAAGAGTCTTGTTGTTGTCGTAGTGTGGGAAGTGTAATATTTTAACTGATGGGAACAAACTAAAAGTGTGACAATGACTAAAAGTAGTGATATGTAGGGCTGGAACAAGTGAACTGATTAATCACAAGTGCTCAGTTATTTAAATGGGCGTCAATCAATTTGATAAGTTGGAGAATTGTTTTAGTATACACAACCTCCAAAACGTGCCATTTGCTGAGAGAGAATGTTTTATCACTCAGACGAAGCAGGAATTAAAAGTGACGTAACTTAAGTGTTTTATTGAAAAACCTATTTTGTTGTAAATAGCTCTTCGCTCTTCGATCTTTCGGTTTAATAATACTAAACAACAGTCTAAACAACTAATCGATTAATCTGAAGAATAGTCACCAAACTAGCTGATACCACAGTAATAATAATTAGTCGTGGCCCTTCTAATATCTTTGTTGAATATGAACTAGAGTTGTCAAAAATCTGATACTAATCGATACTAAAACTATTAAAACTAGATATTCAGACCGTAGGTTTTAATAAAGAAAATCTATCTGTCTAAAACCATGACCTAGAAAATACATATCATTCTGGTATCAAGAATTAAGTATATTCCTTGGCATCGAAATCGAGTTTGAAATTTTAGCATCGTGAAAAGACTGATAGGAAAAGTGGAGACGAGATACCGTAAATTTAGCAGACCGTGAACTCAATGTCTAATCAAGTCCACATGATGGGAAAAGGTCGGTGGAGCAGCAACAAATTATAATAATAATGACTTGTTATAGATGTAGCAGATAAACCATGACGTTTTATTGATTAAAAACTAGGACAAAATTAAAATCGGGGGTTAAAATCAACTAATAATAATAATAATAATGGACACTATATACTGTATAGACATTAGCCAAAGTTTGTTGTCCGCCTTCACAACACAAAACACTCTTTTGAAGACAACAAATGTATGGTTAAGAACACATGGTTTGAGAGAGGTGCAAACGAGGTAATCTTTGTTTAAAAAAAGAAAAGAAAGAACAATTAAAGCCGCAAGCGGCATCGAACGGCCCTCGCGGGCCGCGCTCGTACTCCGCTCTCGCAACTCGCTGCAAATGGCGCTGACGCGCCCTCATCCTTTCCTTTACTGGGGCTTTGTGGAGGAACAAAGCTGCGTCCCAACACTGCTGTTATGAATGGGCACAAATTTAGCCAATTGTTGCGGCTCCGCCGCATGGATACCGTAACACTTGTCCCAAAGATTTGGATAACTTTTGGTGTCACACTACTCATGATGATTTTCACCAAATGTCAGCTTGATCGGGCTCACGCCCGAGAAAGAGTTTGTTAAAGTACAAAGTTTCATTTGAGTGATTTTCCCCATAGGAATAACATGGGATGTTTCTGTCATTTGTTAAAGTTTTGGCAATTTTCGCGGCTTCGCCGCACAGAGACCGTAATGCCTAACCCAATAATTTGGATAACTTTTGGTGCCCCACTCCTCAGGAAGATGTCCACCAAATTTCAGGTTGGTCGGGCTTGCGCCCGAGGAGGAGTTCGTTAAAGTACAAAGTTTAATTTGAGCGATTTTGAGATTTTCCCATAGGAATAACATGGGGTTTTTCTGTGTTTTGTAAAATGTTGGCAAAATTAGCAGCTTTACAGAGACCGTAATACCTATCTTAATCATTTGGATAACTTTTGGTGCCCCTCCTCAGGATGATTGTCACCAAGTTTGGATTGATCGGGCTACGCCCGAGGACGAGTTCGTTAAAGTATAAAGTATAATTTGAGAGATTTTAGGATTTCCCCATAGGAATAACATGGGGTTTTTCTGTCTTTTCTAAAATGTTTTGCGAAATGTGGCTTTCGCGACGGAGACCGTAATACCTATCCTGATAATTTGGATAACTTTTGGTTCCCACTCCTCAGGAAGATGTCCACCAAATTTGGATTGATTGGGCTACGCCGAGGAGGATTTCGTTAAAGTACAAAGTTTAATTTGAGCGACTTTGAGATTTCCCCATAGGAATAACATGGGGTTTTTCTTCGTTTTGTAAAATCTTGGCAAAATTAGCGGCTTCGCCGCGCAGAGACCGTAATACCTATCTTAATAATTTGGATAACTTTTGGTGCCCCACTCCTCGGGAAGATCTCCACCAAATTTCAGGTTGATCGGGCTTGCGCCCGAGGAGGAGTTCGTTAAAATGCGTATTAAAAAAATATCCAAATTTGAGACAATTTCCGATTTTCCCATAGGAATAACATGGGATGTTTCGGTCATTGGTACGGCTTCGCCGTACAAAATATGACATGTGTCTGATTGGCTTTTTTGATCGGTAGGCCAAAATAGAATTTTGTGCAAAATTTCAAAAAATTGTAAAAAAGTAAACTTTTTGCTCCACATACAAAAAGTTTTTTCACTCTGTAGGGGGCGCTATCGCGGCAAATGAAAAAATTCCACCTAAAGTAGGTCCAGGCAAGAAAGTTAAACAACCTATTAAAATTTCAGCATAATCGGACTCGTTTTGCCAAAACGGGAGCATTTTTAAAATTTAGATTATCCAAAAAATCGTCAGTCAACTTTGGGGCTGCGGCACGCAGAGACGGTAAAAGTTATTTTAACGAATTGGATAACTTAAGATGCCCCACTTGTCTAGAGCATGTGCAGCGATTTTGAGCGCGGTGGGCAAAACGCCCTAGGAGGAGTTCGTTCAAGTTCGAGGTGAGCGAAAATGCTGACTCAGCGTTTCGGAACTTTAAATCCAATATGGCGGCTATACGGTGAGTCAGGGGGTGTGGTCATAATAATATTTTTTTTTTGTCCTCAGGAGAGGAATGCGTGTTCCGAATTTCGTGGCTGTACGACAAAATTGACGTCGGGACGCCTCCCATAGGCGCAATGTATTTTGAGTTTTGTAGGTGGCGCTGTCGCGCCATTATTTTTTCCCCAAACATGACACCTATAAAAAACAAAATTTTTCGCCGATTCTGAATTTTGGGCAAAATTTGGTGAGTTTTTGAGCATGTTCAGGGGGTCAAATTAGAGCTCAAAGCGCAGACGTGGAATAAAAATAATAATAATAATAATATTTTTAGCAAAAACAATATATCCGTTTTACTGAGAACGGCATATTATACGTTTTTTGAAAGCTCTGATCGTTCCCCAGGTCGCCATGGGGTCAAATTAGGATTACGAGCGCCACGCTCGTCACTCACCTCCGAGTCGGGCCCGCGCATGGGCTCCCCATTGGTTTCCATGTATTTTAGCAGGAACAAGTATGGTTACTGAGTGGGGCTTGATGCCAGGGGTGTGGGACAGTTCACTGTCAATGTTTGTGGCGTTGGGGGGGGCCGAACTTTCGCGCACAAGACAGTTGAAAGGGTTCTTTCGCATAGCAGGAGTAAATATGCAGGTCCCATGCCTTCGGCATGGGCTATTTCACTGTCCGACCATAGAACCGACTAGGCTGCCAAACTTTCGCTGCAAAGTTTGGCGAGACAGTTGCAAACGATGCCTCCGGCATCGTTGCGAGTACAGGCCCTACGCCCTGTAGGGCTCGGGCCTAATTATTTTGGGACACATGCAAACTTAACTTTCATCCTTTTATATTGTATATTGTATTATGTATATTATATTGTATACCTGGAGTTGTATTTCACTGTTGCTTCATTCACTTCATTTATCATGCTTACAAATTTGTCTTGCTCTGTGCCTCAGAAATAACTCACTTTCAACTCACCTGCAAAGTTGCATCAACAATAAAAATCCAGACTTCTGCACAGCTTTTAAAGTCCATAAGCCATCACAGGGACTTTAAGCCTTTCTCTGGTCAAACTGTGTTCACAACAAATGCATGGCTCCATTAGCATAGCAGTCACGTTGCCTAAAGGCTTAATTTATTATTTGTTTTAATAATTCATTCTGCCAACTAGAAAATATCTTATCTGGCAAAATGTCTTATTGTAATATTTCAGCGATTGAGATTACATTTGCAATTAACGTTTTCATTGTAGAATTCTGCACAACTATCACATTTTGAACACATTTAAGAGCATAAACATATGAAGACTAACATGAACTGCTAAATTAATCAAATAATTTCATATTTGTAGAGGTATAAACTACAGGATTGGTAGTATTTACACGGAATAACAATAATTTGTTTGCACAAGAAATTATGTCTCTTAAATAAATGCAGTCTTTGCGATTTGGTAAAGCAACAAGAATGCATAATTTGTGGACTTATGAATGCGTATTTACCTGCCATCTGGTCAAAACAACAGCCTTCTCAGCCCCTGGTCAAAACAGCAGAAAAACAACAGAATTGAGAACGACTTTTGGACGGGAGTCAAAACCTTGTCCAAATGAAACGCTGCTGCTTTACAACAGACCAGATCGTCCGAGTCAGGTGCCTTTCAGACGCCAATCTGGAAATGTTCAGGGAGCTTCATTAAAAAACTGACAATTCTTTACCATATCAAAGCGGAAACTGTTCCCCTCAAAGCCCACGTGCTAAAAAATTCACTGGCAGCGCGCCACATTGCCACATTAGGCGAGAACGTGAAGATGGGAGGCCGACAGGGGGTGAACACCAATGAGACAAAGTGAAAATAAGAATGGAAGGGTGTAGACACGCTGACGACAAGTGTGGAGCGCCTAATGATCGGCACGTCTCTAACCGGCTCTGACTTACACCTGCTTTTACTGTCACATCACTCGTCTGGATACAAGTTAGTTTTGTTCAATTGACGGCAAATGGAAATATAAGGAAATGTTAAGCCAAAAGGGTTCTCTATAAAATGACAGCATCCATGTCTTTAACGAATGTAAATAGAGGCTGATGTGTTCACGTAGGTTTATCTTTGCAAAGTGTATTATTATTGATATTCACACAAAACATCTGCACCTAATAAA
Source organism: Rhinogobius similis (assembly GCA_019453435.1). Classification (NCBI taxonomy): domain Eukaryota; kingdom Metazoa; phylum Chordata; class Actinopteri; order Gobiiformes; family Gobiidae; genus Rhinogobius; species Rhinogobius similis. The sequence continues at coordinate 26,645,973 of CM033627.1, read as the reverse complement.
AAAAACAAAACAAACATATATGTGTGTGTGTGTGTGTATATGTATGTTTTAAAAAATGCACATCTCATTTTAGAAAATGTGCAGCTGTAACGACAGAATACCTTGTTGGAAACGGGAAAGGTCTAGTGTTTTTAAAAGTGTGTTTAGACATTATTTTTCAATAAAATGTGAACATGCCAAGGTGACTAAAAGCTAAATAAAGCGAAGAATGCATAATTTGTCCACTTATGAATGTGTATTTTTTTTGCCTTCAACAGCCTTCGTCAGAATGGCGTGCATCTCGTCTCATTTTTAAAAAAATCTTAAAAGTAAAACATTTAACCATGTACTTTTTTGTGGAAAAGTTGGCCGCAAATTGTGTCCTATCACACAGTATTTTTCATGACTTGCTGAGCCAAATATTTTAGGTCGATAGTAATGTTTTTGTTTGGGTTTTTTTTTTCGTTTTTTTCTAAAATCACAAAGTGCCGTAGAGTACAATATACAGTATGTTAAATTTAATAAATAGTTAAATAGATAGTGATATATGAAGAAAAGCACAGTTTTCTCAAATTGAGCTCTTTTATAAAAAAAAAAATATATATATATATTTTTTTTTTTTTCCCCTCACATACTCACACAGCGCTATTTATCCTTTTTATTCTTCATATTTGTCATTATTTGACTAAAAGACCAACACAGAGTAACACAAATATCTGTAAATGTTTTTCGATCATTTATTAAGTGACGACGACTGGTACAAACATCATTTGATTCTTTTGTTTTTCTTGGAGTAGTCACTGAGATCACAAATACGATTATTAGCACAGCCGCAGATTGATACGCTGAAAACCATGAACAAACAAATGAAGAGACTGGACCACCCTACCTCTCCCCACACTCTTTTTTTTTTTTTTTGTATGTATGTGTATGTATATGTGTGCATGAGTGTGGGTATTTTTACTTTTTATGTGTTTTGTTTATATTATGTATCTCTGTTCTGTTCTGTTCTGTGTTGTATCTTGTTTTGTCTCTTGACTGCAAGGAAAATTAAACTATAAATTTAAAAAAAAGAACAAACATCATATTCATTACAGTTAATGATTTAGTTCGTTCAGATGATTTATTGTAAAACAAGTCTGGTGGGCATAGAATATAGATTTTTCAACCCTTTCTCTGCGTGAACCTTTTGACTCCCACTCTCCAATTATAAATTCATCCTTCATCTTTCAGACTATACCATGTGCCTTTGTTGAATGAGTTAAATGAATTCAATTAAAATCCTCATTGACTTGGATCTGCTCCACTGACCACAGAACCCACAATATAGTGCTGTGGTGATGTTGGTTTTTAATTGCAATCTTGACTATTTTTTATTATGCGTGGGACCAAATGAAGAAGCTATTAAAGTCTATAATGGGAATATTTGAAGTATGGCTGCACATGGTCGGAGTGGTGGGTGCACCGCCTCGAGACTTTGCTCCGCCGGCAGTGCCAGCTGAGCCCACTTTACTACACTATCAAATCCAAAACGATCCGCTTACTCACTCAATAAGACGGCATTGTAAAAGGATTATATGCAGTATTTTTTGAATATACATATTTTATTTACGTGTAGGTAAATGTAGTGGGAAAAAACATGTATTAAAGGTGCACTATGTACCTTTTTCGGTAGAGTGTGTATGTCTCCATGTATTGCTTTGCTTGGAATATTCCACAGTATATGGCATTAAAGGTGCTGTACCTGTTTTTTCTGTGTAAAAAAACCAAACCGAAAAACTAGCTCATTTTAAACAATTTGTATTTTCCCATAGCGTTCCAAGCATCTCAATTATTCATCGCAATACTTTTATGAGTGCTTTCAAAACTTTCAGAGGGCAGTTTGAGTTTTGCTGTCAAAACTGACAAAGCTAACAACAACGAGCATGCTAACAGCGCTTTTCCTGCTTGGTGGAGAATAAAATGCTCCACATCATTATCCCAGGCATATTCAATTGTAGAAATCTGTAGACACTTGTAGATGTTTTGACTTCCATCCAAAAGTCATTACCCTATTATGCCTTTACAAAATAATCTGTATTGGTCCAAAAACTACTTTTACTTTATAAGAGAAAACAGCTCTATCTATGTGGGTAAACAAGTGTAGCGAAATATATATTTGAATATCCCAAAAGATAAAAATACAAGCAGTTTAGAAAATGACAAAAGCCTTTATTACAGACATAAAATTCTCATCATCATGTTTTGGCCCAGCATGTCCTTCCTCGGGGTGCAAACAGATATGATGATCTTTTAAAAAATTTTGGACATATATGTACCCATGCAGCGCCCCTTATCCTTTTTATACTTGATCCAAAATTTACTTTATTACATGGAAAGAAAAAAAAAAATAGGTAAAGCCCCTTTAATCATTGTATTTTTGCATTTATCCAATTACCAAAAGGAGCTCGAAAAACATGCATTCCTTCTGTTAGTATGCCTCGCCTCTCCACAGATCTGATCTATAACTTGGCCCGGTGGCGTCCCCTGCTTATTTCATTCAGTACCATCTTAAGAACATCCAGGCAAAGCCATAACATCTCCATGGAGACCAGCAGTTGACGGACTTTCCAGCAGTGCATCTTGCAATGCAGTGGAAGTGTTTTTGTTCAGCAAATAACCAACAAGGCTACGTGTTATTATGTGTTTATAATAGATAATAGCAGCTCAGATCAATGAAGCCTTTATATTTTGATCAATACTTATGAACTATAAATGGATAGTGCAGACATTAGAATATTCCATGAAAAAAGAAGAGAAAATACAGTGTCAATACTAATCTGAGGTGTGTTATTGTAGGAGTTTTCGTCTGTCAGAAGCAGCAGATCAATTGCATCGATTCAATATCAACCTTGTAATTGTACAATATTTCTAATAATAAGACTGTACAGGATTTCAAGCTGATATTGTAAATAGAATGTGTGGGAGGCACTTAAACACTTGTGTTCTGTACGGTATACGTCTCTCCAGCATGCAGCAGTCTTCATAAGTATGCACTGAGAGCCTCCACTGCACTCGGCACCATAATGGAATGACCTGCTCCGCTGACAGCACAGTGCACTAACACACATCTGCCACTAAAGCCCTGCCACATAATTGTTCCATTTACTGTACAGCCAATATCCCCGTGCCGTAATTGAATATGACTCTGTCCTGTTTGAGTTATCTGGCTTTAAAGGAGCAGCCTGTGCAGAGAAGCGTCAGATACACAGACACGGGGAGGTCACTTTGAGCAGCGGCGCCCGGGGCAAAGACATCTTTACGTGTGGAGACAGGGAACAGGTGGGTTTGAACAACTCTTTGTCAATAGTACGCAAAGGAAAAAGGTGCGTTCAGTGCCGACACGAATAATACAAATATTTCATTCGTATTATCAGTTTGTCATGAATCTCAGAGCGTTTTGCATATGCCTCAGTCACACCGGGTTACAGGCTTCAGTAAGCAGACTGGAAAAGGTACATATCGTGTCTTTCCCAAAAACACCAAGAATTTACAGGCAAGGTAGCTGACAATTAACAGTAACACTTGATAGTAACAATCACGCTTATTCCTGCCTTAATAAAGCATAAACAAAGACTCAATTAATAGTTTATTAAGAATGATTTAGGCTTAGTAATGATTTCACTAACACTCTAACCCTAACCTTAATTAAGTAGTTACTAAATCGTGCTTAATAAACTATATTTTCATTGTGAATTAAGCTTTATTAAGGCAAATGAAGGTAATTATTATAAAGTGGTACCCAATAAATAACAACAAATATCTCAGCAGAATCAAAAGGTGACAAAGAGTAAAAATACAACTGCCCTATTAATCATAAATACTGGCCTGAGGTTAATAAGACACTCCAGACTGTCTTCACTGCCGACATTCCATTTGACTTGAGCAATGAATCTCAGGGGTAAAACTCTGTTACAGCCCCGCATCAAAAGAAGGAGGGAACCACATAAAAGTTTTTAAGCCATGGCAGGGCATTTAGTTAAAACAGCAATAATAATGTTGAGAGTATAACTGTAGCTGATGTGCATGTGGTGCGAATGAAAGTCAGTCAGAAAACCTTGTATGATGTATGTAAGTGTTGTAGTGCGGGTGTGGTGCATAGAAGAAGTCGGCCTTTTATACCCGGGACACACTGGATCCTAGTGGTCACTAGAACTGGCAGCACCTCAAATAAAGCAGAGATCCACATTAGCTCACATGTCAAGGCGACCGTGACAAACACCAACAGAGGAAACGAGAGATGGATAGCTGTGGAACATACTTTTGGCTGGAACAAAAAAAGAAATAACAAGAAAATGGATGACAGGGACGGAGCCGATTGTCCAGGACTGGACTGAAATAACAGTGGACATTTATAAAATGGAAAGACTAACTATAGCAGTGAATATATAAACTAATAAACGTGACAGACATTGGGACAAATGGGACAGTTACAAAAGGGGTTATGCCAGACTGATTTTCTTTTTTTTTGTGTGTGATAGGTACACATTTTATCAAGTCAAACTACTCTTTATGACTCTGATTATAGACTACTCAATCCCAGCCAGCAAATCAATGTGGGCCCCGGTTTTGAGGTGGGCTGAACATATGCGCTCTAAATGGGTTTGTCTGTGGGTTCCATGGTGGCCCAGCCTGGGTTGGCCCATGTGGGCTTGAAGTCTGTTTGGCATGGGTTTCAAGCGGGGCAATAGCTGGGTTTGTCGGCAGTTTCCATGATGGTCCAGTGTGGGTTGGCCCATGTGGGCTTGAGGTGTGTTTGGTATGGATGTGTGATGTCCATGTGGTTGGAGCAAGCTACGTGTATTTCCTTTCTAGCTTCCTGGTCTGACTGTAAAGTAGTCTCTGAGCAGGAGCTTAAAAAAGTGGAGTGCACTCACCAGTTACACTGTGCAAAACACACACTAAATAAAGTATGTAGGGCCTATCTGTGCTGTATGTAAGTATTAAATTAAACTCCAAAAGATGCTTTATTATTTTTGTATTTGTAACCCACTTCAAGGTATGTACACATCTCGACCTCTAGGTTCAGGAGATTATAGCAACAACCAATGGACACAGATAATTGTAGTTGAATGTGAACTTTAGTTTGAGAACTACACAATACATTTACAATATCACCTATGGGTCCAGATAACTAAAAATAAAATGTCTCTTCAAAAAATGTTCTTTCCAGAATGTGTTTCTTTGCTACTTCGATCAATGTCAGTCACACCTGGGGCCTACATTAGTAAAACCATCCAGGCCCATGCCTAGTCACTACCCATGTAGCTCACATTTGTCCCAGATGGGACCCATGTTGCTTTGCTGGTGGGGATGACCAAAAAACTCTCTAGGCTTTTAAAACTGTTGCGCCAAAGACTAGCCCAAACCTCGCTGTTCATGTTAGCATGAGATGGGATTTTCAGACAGTGCTAATTTTTCAGCCTCACAGCTAAAGGTGCAAGCATTTTAACATCAATAAATCATTAACACTTTCTTTTTCACACATTAGTATAATGACTGCAAAGAAATGAGGCCATAGACGGCCATTTTGTGCCAGGTTGTTATTGTCTGACGCCAGGCGCAGCGGTGCAACGGGCAGTGTGAAAATCTCTGGATATTTCTACAACCACTGTGGTAGAACCTGGACTGTGTGGCTTTATTGTTCAAATGGTGTAAAACTTGAAATTGTAAACAAGTACATTCTAATTTCTGGAATAGACGCAAGAGTGAAATGACATACTGAGACTTGACTGGGATTAACCGAGGAATGTCACAACATCGAGATGGTTTGACTGATGAAAACTACAGATAAATGCAAATTACATCAGAGCCTGGTTTAAAGACATTTACACAAATAGTTTTGCATTATTTATCCTTATGTATTTATTGTTTATTGAAATTGAGACTTTTTTTTTTTCAATTCAATAAGAGACTCTTTTGATAAGGCAAAATCTTGTTGGTTTTACTGAACAAATTTGACCACTCAGTTGTTTTTCATCTAATATTTTCAGATAATATTATATTATGACAAACATGACAGCAAATTTTATTTTTTGTGAAGCTCAAATACAATTTCAAGGCTAGAAAATAGTATTTTTCCCACTTTTTATACAAAAGCAACTGACATTTCTACCAGTCAAATTGTCAAAACGGTGGCATATTTTTGCTGTAAATACTTAAAATCATATGCACTTAGATCTGATTTCTGTTAATCATTGAAATAGTTCAATTAATTTTGTCTCCATTCCGTGATTTGGAACTCTCGGATCACAGGGCATTTTAAATGATCTATAGATTTCTGAAAGAACCTTCTCATTTGTGCACCGTTCTCATATGCCGGATAATGAGATCCACCCTCTGCACTAAGCCGTTAGAGTAAGTCTAATTTGTTACTGGCCGGGCTTATTTGGGTCCTTCCTTTTAGCTTTTTGTTGAGACTGCGGTGGTTCATTATACAGGTGCTCACTCCGAGAGGCAGGCTGCTAAATCACATCAGGCCCAGAGAAGGCTGGACTTCCAAACAGGATAAAATGTATTCCACTAAAAGGTCAGGCCTCAGAAGAAGAACAAGAGCAACCACTCCTCTCACCGCAGACAAAATGATACCAACCAATCGGAACAAATGCCACAAGGTCAAAGGTCAATGGTGTTTGCTATTCTTTACAAGACTGGGATAACATGGGTTTAATCTTACATTTGTTGCACCCCAGTGTAGTGTTCCTCTCTAGACCCCGAAAGAGTATTGTATTTGTGCCGTTGGACTGTTGAGTTGAGACATGAGTAGGTTGTGTTTGTTCGGGAGCCTCTTAAGTACTGCAATTTACCAAACACTAATCCTGTCACGATAATTCCTAAATCGACTTATCGTTCAATATATGATAGAAAAAGGCAATATACTTGAAGCTCGTGCATGTTTTCTTTGCACTCGGGGGAACCTTTTGTTTGTTTTTGATCAAATATAAGATGTAGAGAGTGAAATAATCAACTTTTATGATCAGTATCGACACACTAACTATAAAGGTGTTTCATTGTGCTATTTATTCATTGCAACTCATGTTATTTAACGATATTGATATAGTTTTAACATCATTTATCATTTCTGTAGCAATAGATCGCACTTCAAAACGTGTTGTCGTGGCAGGCCTATTGGCTTGAAGTAAATCGTATTATTATTATATTGTATTTTGATAGATTTCACTTTGAAGGAAAAATAGTAACATGAGTGCTCCATGAGTTCAAACTATAGTGATGAGACTTTTGGCTCTTTTATGGGAGACAAATCTTTGGAATCCAATCAAAGAGCTGTCTTTTTCCATATATTTTTATGTTTTAGAAACCACCCGAATAACTGAGATTATAATTGGATCTGCATTTACCCTTTGAAATTTGTACTACCGTTAAAAAAAATTGACTGGTGACTCCGATATTTTTTGTGTGCAAAACCCATGCTGCATGACGAAGCTTCCCTGCTATTTCTTGTGTTAGTTCAGAGCAAATCTGTGTAAAACCGCTTCTGTGAACAAAGATGTAATAGTATGAGTGTAGTTGGCTCCTCCCTTTAGACAGATATTTATGGCAGACCCTTCCTAACTAGAGACCTGACAAAATCACACTTGAATGAGTGGCAAAAAACATTGAATCCAACATTTTTGCAATGAATCCCTACCTGGACAACTGAGGGATTACACAGATAGAGTATGTAAAACTGTATAAAAAGAAATGGAAAGCAAAACATTTGACTCTTACAACAAAGAAACAAAGAATGCCCTCCTGTTCAGGGCTTGATTTGTAAATCTGTAGTTACTGGAGAATCTCTGGGCTTGTATCATATGTTTCTTGATCAGGACTAAACTGAAACATTCCCATTTACACACAATCATTTCTTAAATAGTTTCTAGATCCTCCAAACCTTGCCATGGAACCGCAAGAACTCAAATACGCGGGAAATGGGGCTCAAATGAAACCATGATCCAGTTTTAACCGTGCAGCAGTTTTAAAAACAAACTCATGAACGTCACTAGTTCAAACCATGAGATCGTCCTGTTTAGAATGAAAAGAAAGTTTGCATTCTGTTGATCTCTTTCAGATGCGAGTTGGACAAATGTGAGATAATCTGAGCAAGGTATCAGTCACAAAGAAGAAGATCCTTAAATAAACTCCACAGAAAACGTGTAGCATTTGGTAGATACAGTGTTAAATTTCTATCCCCTGCACAAACCCATGTACAGTGACACTGCACGGAATCAAACTAGTGTCTCAGCAGTCTCTACCCGCTGCGCTCCCCCACCTGCGCCCCTCCCCCCCGCACTCTGCGCTGGATAAATGATCCAAACACGGCCGCGTTTCTAGAACTGATTATAGTTTATTTAGAGCAGGCGCGCAGTTGTGCGGGGCCATTCTTCATCGCGGCGCGCTGATAATAAGAGGCCCCACACACGGCGCACCCACGGGGGACTGCTCCGAGTGTGTGGTGCGGCTCGTGTCCCCACCAGAGCGCCGGGCCCGCTGCTGAGGATTGGGAGCGTTTGTGAATTAATTTTGGATGAGCTCAGACGGGATTTGAACTTAATAACGCCTCAGATGTACACTCCTCCTCCCTGTCTTGTTTGAAGCTCCACGCATCACTCACTAAACTTGTGTGAGTAATGGAGAGTGAGGAGCCGCTCCAGGCCCCTGCTCATCTATACACCGTGCATGTGTGTGTACGGTATATGTATTTACGGGGGTATGAGTGTGCGTGTGTGTGTGTGTGTGTGTGTGTGTGTGTGTGTGTGTGTGTGCGTGCGTGCGTGCGTGCGTGCGTGCGTGCGTGTGTGTGTGTGTGTGGAGAGAGACAGAACCGGGGCGGGACTCTCTGTCTCATTTATCTGTTGTTGACGTCTACTATGATTTCCTCTGCTGAAGGGAGCCGTGGCCTAGCTTATTAATTATCCCTGAAATATTAAAAGACTCAATCAAACATGAATTATTAATCCATTTGGCCAAGATCATCTCAGCTAAAGATTTTCAGGACGTGTCATACATCATCTGGCAACGCTGTGACAACAGAGCCGCAGTGTGTCGTACAAGCAGCCTGTAAATACTTTCTCTGACAGCAAACTTGTTTTAGGACGACTGTTCTGTGAGTTCCTCGCGCCGCAGAAGACACGGTTTCTAGTGTCTTGTGAACAGGATCCGTTACTTTGTCTATGCTGTATTTACCCAGCTGTGTGGACAGTCTGTAGAGACACTGCAACAACAGATGTTATGTCTCAAAGCCTCTACTGTTGCCAAATACTGTTTTTTTTTCAGAAGTTTATCTGTTTGGGCACTTGAGTAAATGTTATCGCTTCAGACTGGTTTAATATTCTCAGCGAGTGATTGGTTTGATGGGGCAGATTGATTAAAGGAAAAATATATGCATTTTGTTGTATTGTTATTAGCCTTTAAACATGCTCGAGTACCGTAAGTTTGCCATCTCATGTTCTGAAACTAAAAAAATTAACAAAAAAACGTTTATTATGAACTAAATGAACTTCTGTTTCCCTGCTGTTTGCCCTGACATTTCCTGAGTTTATGCAGTCAGTAGATGATGCCTACCGCTACACGATTTAGTTATGTTATTACTTAAGGGACTGCGTGATTGTGTTTAGACAGAAGAAATGTTCAGAACGAGTCTAGCGATGATCGAAGGACCTAAAACAGCAAAAGATTCTCAGATAAATGACGTACGAAATCAGAAAAAACATCATCAATCTAGCGATATTCCTCAAAATGGCGCGAATCCAGCTAAAAGCTACTCCAGGAATGTTTTTGATGACGGAACATTGTTAGAACATGGTTAAAAATGTCCATTAAGGTACTTTACCCATTCTGTTTTCTGCATTTGACCCTTTCTTAAATGCTGCTGGGACAACCTGTCAGGAGCTGAGCGCTCAGAAACTCATCTTCAGATCTTGAGCTCGGCTTGGTCAGGACCTTAGCTGGACGATTGCCAATTGTGAATGTTTGTGGGTTGATGGGAGTTGAACCAGAGCGCTCGTGGGAAACCTAAGACACGGGAAGAGCATGTAAACTATGGCCGGTCCGACTGTGACGAGTCAGTGCTAACCACTCAGTCATCGTGTTTTCATTTGAATGCATCATCATTTATAATTAGTTATATTTTTACAGAGCTGCAGCTAGTCCTGTCACGATTACATATTTTGAAGTATGATATATTACAACAGAAAAATGTGATATTAAAACTACTTAATACAATTGACGCAATAAATAAAAAGCAGAGTGACTTTTTCTAAGTGAACCGTGTTGTAAAAAATGTTGCAGGAATGAATAAATAGCACTTTAGCTGTTAGTTCTATTATCTCCAGTTCGTCATAGATGGTCATTATTCAACAAACTAGAGTCCAAACGTTCATCATATGGGCCTAATACTACAAAAAATAAGATAAAATTCAGCACTAGTCCAAAGAAAAAGTACATTTGATCACTTTTGACCCTGAAAAATATTGTTTTTTCTTTTATATATTGAAGGATAAGTCGATACAGTAAGTAGTCCATTTTGTGAGCTCTGACACTTTTCAAACCTGCTCTCCCTTCCCCTTTCCTCATAAAATGGAAAGTAGTGCTTGTTCAAGTCAACCAGTTCTTTTTGATCGTGAGTAAAGTAAATGGTAAATGGTCAATGGTCACATTTATATAGCGCTTTTCTACCTTTTTTAAGGCACTCAAAGCGCTTTACATCAAGGAACCAGTCACCCATCCACTCACACATTCATACAACAGTGTACGCAGACACTGGGGCGAGGTGGGTTAAGTGTCCTGCCCAAGGACACAACGGCATTATTCATCTGAAGGAGCTGAAATCGCACCACCAACCTGCGGGTCAGAGGATCTGACCACTACTCCATGTCTGGAGTGGGATTCGAACCGCCGACCTTCGGATCAGAAGGCGCCCCACTCTACCTACTGCGCTACTGCCGCCCCGCGCTACTGCCGCCCCAGTCCTATCAGTCCACCTCTGGAGTGACCTCAGGGGATCTATATCTGGAGCGTGAGCCATGACAGCCGTGATGACGAGACAAGTGGGCCATCAGTCGTGTTTAGTGGCCCGTCCACCGAACGGCTGGATGAGAGGGCACGGCCAATCACGCGCGGGCCCCTCTCTCAATCTCTTACCCATTCTTTCCCTCCAATTCGGCCTGTGTCCACATCCTAATCCACCTCTGTGTGTTAACATGGTGTGTGTGTGTGCGTTACCATGGCGCCGTCACCATTTCCCATCCCCGGCGAAGCAACAAACACACGGCACAATCACCTTTTAATTCCCTTTGATGTATGACTCTGGCAGGAACCAATTTTAGCGGCCAGAATTGGGCCCTAAATCACCAAATCACCCCCTTTCACCCGAACAGCCATCTATCAAGCGGCTTTGCGAGAGAAAAGAGGAGGTAAAGTCAAAAGCAAACATCACTATGTGGTCTATGTAAATAAAGGAGCATGCCGCGCAGAGGGGGGGCATAAATATTGTATTGAAAAGGATTGAGGGATTTGTTTTAGTGGTGATGGAGGACAGATGTGTCAGCGTCAGAACATGGAGCCTTTTAGCTGCCAGCTGCCTTTAAGTGCTCAGGTTTACTCATCGTCTATATTTAAAGCGTCTGCATCATTTAACATATTTATGTGCAGACTGCCGTTTAATTACAGCGACACAACTGCGTTATTTCAGTTTTTTTGTACTTCCTTTTTTCCTACAAATAATCAGACTGGACTTTACTTTGCAGCAAAGAAATAGCATGGTAATTGGATGGAAATGGCATGATAATGAAGGACACAAACATTTGCAGCCTGGTTTCCATAGATTTCAAAGAAAAAATAGTGTGGGTTAGGTTTAGCATTGAGAATATAAAGTAGAATGACAGATACCATTTAGTTCAGATAATTATACTTTTAGTCACCATGATGATAACATCCATACTACTACTGTCCAGTAAAGTATAGTGCAGTAAATAACAAAATACTAAATGCTAAGTACATCTTGGAGATTCTGAATACACTTTAAAGGAGATAGATTGTGCTTTTAAAATTATATTATTTATTTTTCCTTTCTTATACCACAAGTATTTAGTTGTGATGACGGAGTGGATGGCTGCTCTTGTGTGACACACTGAGCAGCTTTTGAAACGTTTTTTGTGGCTTGTGCAGTTCAAAGGACAGAAGTTAGACACTGTTCGATTGTGTAAAATGAGCTGTTTTTCTTCTAACCGTGGAGAATGTGCAAGGAGCTAGCTATGGACCTCTGAAATGCCACCGACTTTTTACACCAAATGAGGCAGAAGAAATACTTCGAGGGAATGACCCGTCTCATCGCTGATCGACACGACAGAACGAGAGTGAGGAAGAGAACTTTCCTGTTGCGTATGCCTAGCAGCTGGATCCAGAGGAGTCTTTTGTCCTGAGGGCTGTCACTCACCTCAAACTGTCCTGACACAAGATTTGCTGACTGTACCTGACAAATCCTCCTGCTAAAGCTGCACTGACACCTTTGACACAAAGGCGACAGAAGCACAGTGAAAATGTCTCTGCAGCTAAATCTGAATATTTTTCAGGATCAATAGTCTCTATTTGTATTAAAGGACACAAATTCACTACAGTGACTTTTTTGAGCTTTTAATCATGTTCAGTCATCAAAAACATACCTGGTGTTACGGTTAGCTGCATTCCTCATTTTGAGGAATGTTGGTTAGAATATCCTCTCCCCTCCGAAACACCTCACACCATCATAAACACTCCCTGCTGAACTCCCTCGAGCTGTGACTTTTCAGATTTTATGCGTCACTTATCTGAGACTAAAAACGAGAACTGCTGCTGCTGGCTAATCATCGTGACTCATAGCATCTTTTAGAGTGATAACATATCTGTAACTGAACCGAAAAATGCCCTGTATTTTTCCTCTAAACTATAACAATGTAGTACACAATTCTACATTTTGTTCAAACATACCATATTGGTTTGCTAATAATAGAAATGGGTCCATTGAGTGGTATTTCTCCATTGCTATCAGTAAATTTCCCTTTGTAAATGATCCGCAGTCTTACTTTTATTATGAATAATCACAAAAAAGGTCTAAGCTGTGGGCGGATATAGGGGGTAGGTGGAAACAGTAATTTTCTGAGCACTTAAGCCTCATGCAGGATTACTCAAACATGCCTGAATCAATCAAAATACAACTCAATAAATTAATGGTGAGCAAACACTGTTATAATATGGTAAAGTTGATTTTCACATATGTCCCCTTTTAATATGAACAATTTGTTTGCAATAACCCGTATGGAGAGAGGAAATAAATTACACAACAACATTTCTATAACATTGACAATCCCTCCCCTTCTCCCACGCATGTCAGAGGTGTCTTCCCACAGAATCTAATCTTGAGCGCAAAACTCATACAATCCGTGTAATGCTTTGTGATAGCGGTCTATACAAATAAATAGTGCTTGTAAGATTATCTGGGTTTGACTGTATTTCACCAGAGCGCCACCGTGTTATCAGAATCGACATTGTGCCACAGAAATAGAAGCCCGGCGTGTGTGATAGGATCCGGGGATGAGGAGAAGAAAGGCCCCCGGTAAGGCTCCTGCTCCATGCCTTTAATCCTGCCATCCCTTTAAGATACTGCCTCCAACTCCATCCTCCTAGTCCTCCACACACAAGGGCACTTCCTCTCCTAATTACATTTTGCCTGTTCCTATCTTTAGCCGTGTCCTGGTTTATCCCGTGATTAGTGCTGATCGCCACTATTGGTTGCCGGGGCTCTTTCGGGCTCCTTTGTGTGTTAGCAATAAATTGTGATGAAAATAAGTGGAGAAGAAACTGAAAATCAATGTGTTAGTGATATTTTTGTCTGTCAAATCAATGTCTTGCTTGTGGGATTGTGTGTTGGTTAAAATGTGTTTTAAATTATCAGAAGGCACAGTTGTAAGAGCAGTGATCATGGCTGGTATTGATTGTACTCTTTCTATAGTCGGCTTTTAAGTGTCAAAGAATTAGGGAAACTGATTTTTCTCATAGATTTTTCAAAGGAGAGTTGAAAATAAATATCTGCATTCATTATTTAATCTCCGCTGCAAGGGCAAAAATGGGGATTATGTCTTATCGTAACAGTTTTATTGCTCTTTTGTGCTTTTCTTTGAACCCCATTTTTGTGCCTGACCATGTTTCATATTAACATTACTTTTTCTTATATATTATATTTGCATTACAGAAAAAACAACATCAGCAAAAAAAAAAGCATTATGACCGAAATTGTTATTGTCAAACTCACACCAATCTTTTTTATGTATTTGTTTATTTATTTATTTTTTTTGTCATTTACAGTTTTACATAATGATGTGATGTTGAAAGGAAGTTAAAAAAAATTGGCCAAACCAGTATTGTTAAAAGTGATCAACTGTTTACCTTAAGAATATTCGTCATTGTTGCATCATTTGAGCTAATTAGCGATAACCAGCTACAGTACAATTGGAAACCAACCAGAACACAAACCCATTTAGATCATGTCTGGTACTCAGAGAAATAATGTTTAAAAGTCTGTTTTCTACAATGTTCTATGCAGAGATGCTAATAATGTGCAATATTCAAAAATAAAACTCTGCTTTTTGGATATTTTTTGCACCCTGTATTCCCCAAGCTTACGGGTCACATTTTGAAGCTTCTATCAAAGTCATGCACTATTTCCAAACAAATTATAGTTTTTGAAAGCATTTCAGACCTATAGAAAGATTCTTAAGATTACTTGGATGGATAAAGTTAACTTGACAAACTGGCCTTGAAGAAGATCTCTTCTAGAACATTCAGAAAAGAAAACTGAGGTATAAAAGTGCTTCCTAGAAGGAAGGATAGCAACAAAGAGGGGCAGAAGGAAACCACGATTAATGTGGACAGATAACGTCAGACAATGGACAGGAATGAACTACGTTAGTGCGAGCCGAAAAGCTGTGAAATGAGCCGACTAGCGAGTGACATCCAAGTCTGCACAAGATGGAACATGATTATGATTATGATGAACAGTGTTAACTGTTAAAAATACATTAATTCACAGCAAAAAAAAACAAACAAACAAAACAAAAAACAAACAGGTTGACCAATCTTCATTTACTGCAAAACTTCAGCTTTATCTGAATTTTACACTCCTTGTAACAACAGATATTGAACCAGCTAGAAAAGTGTCAATATTGTATGATTTATTCTACATTTAAGATGGATTTTAGAGTAAAAGGCATTGTCTCACCTCGTGTTAACCTTCTGCAATCTAAAAACACCATGTGTTTGCATTTGCTTCCCCCTCTCCTTCCTCTGCATGTGCTGTTGTCTATTGATTAACTAATTGTGAGCCATCCTTCACGTTTAAGGTCTCCGGCCTCTCTGGGGACTCACACAAGGACAGTGGGTCGCTGTTGTACACCTCTGCACATCACCCGGGGGACAGTGCCATGTGCTTTGTGTCTCACTGTCATCACATCCTTTTAACTCCGCACCTCGCCCAGACCGTGCTGAAATCAACGTCCAAATGGGATCTCGGGATGATCCTCTGAGCTCCTCTGCATGCTCGCTAAATTAGCTTCATTGCTACATAGCTAATCTGGCATGGAATTAGGATTTTAGGCCTCTCATCTCCGCTGAACCACAGTGACTGGAGAGGGCATCCCAGCGGTCTGTCTTTGGCTAACGCAGCGCCCATGATCAAACAAAGCCTTTTTTGAGTCGCCTTAGTCTTGAATCAAAGCGCACTACACATTGGATTGGTTGACTGCTGTGCGAGCCGCCTCAGCCCACTCCAGAACATTTGATTTTCATTGGGCAGATGGAATGGTGGTTTTTTTCTCATTCTCCTATGATCAAAATTGATCTTAAGCTCTTTGCTGATGTCTGTGTTCAATTGATCCTCTCAAACACAGTGGAATCGGTGAAAAAACGCCATTCATGACACTGGTGCGGGATGAGCGAAGGATGCATGCTGAGCCGTTTTCATTTGGCTTGAGTGGGACTGGGTTTTGATGAGCTGCACATGTTTGAGGTCAATACTGAGCACCTAAGCGGCAGGAGCTGGTGACACAACAAAGAGAAAGGGTTTGCTATTGATTTTTATGTAAAGCCAGAGCAGATGTACTGTAAGTTCACCTGGTGGCTTGTAAAAAAAAAAAGCATACGGTCGAGGATAACCTCCATCTACAGGTCAAATCACTGCCAAGCCCTAATGGTAAAAGGTAAGAGGATGGATGAAAGATATATCCTTAGTTTCCCTAAAACATCAACTGCGTTCATGAGGTCCATATGAACTTCTAGAGAATCTTTTCTTTCTTTTTTCCATCTTCAGTTTTCACCAAACACAGAACACGACAGAGAGAGCGAAAAATCTATACAAGACGTTGAACAAAACTAAGACACGTTTGGTGCGTCGAATGTCAATTACACTTTCGATCCAGTCCTTGTTGTTGGTTCTTTTTGAGTCATTAATTTCTTTGCTCTAGCCATTTTTCTCTGCAGCCAAAAGTATGCTCCAAAGGTGTCCATTTATTGTGTCCATGGCAGGAGTTACAAGGCCCAAATACTAAGTTTTGAAGTCCTGATTAAAGTATTAAAACTTTTCAATACATTTTTAGTTTACAATCTGTGAAAAATAAAATAAAAGATCATTTTGTTATCCAGACCTCAATGGATCATTCACACTTTTGGTCCCAGTTGTGATGTGGTGAGCTTGCAAGACATACAATTTCTCAGGTCGGTGCTGTTGATCATAAGCCAACCAGCCTAATATTTTAACATCTTTGTTTAGCTCAGGCCTGTTCAACTTAAAGGTCCCATAACATGCAAAATCGACTTTTCAGAGGTTTTAACCTTCCTACAGTGCTATTTGGGCCTCGTATGTGTGCCCAAAGTGGTTTTTTGATTGATTCCCGCATGTTTTCGCTAGAGAACTGTCTTTTCCGTCCCCCTCGGGTGAGCAGGCAGACGGGGGCTCCTCACCAGGATGATGCGGCTTCACTAGGATGACGCGCAGCCGCAGAATAAAAACAGCTAATGCTAATGCTACACAGTAATTACACGATGGATACGATAGATAGAAGAGTTAGCTTGTTATTTACCAAATGGCAACGTCCGTCGTCGAGGTACTGGAGCACGTCAAACTCCACATCAGATCCAGGACGTAGGACTCAGCACGACGCAGCGTCATGACGGATAAAATGTTTATTCCTGTGTTTGTGTATCGCTGTTTACCGGAGCACACGGCGCATGCACACTATCTCCGCGCTAGGCTTCGTCGGGGGTTGGGAGGGGGAGGCGCGCGGGTTGGGAGGGGGAGGTGCGCGGGTTGGGCGGGGGAGGCAGTCTGCTCTCTGTTCGGGGGGGTCAGATCTCAGAGTGAGCCGTTTGCTTTTGCAAGGAGGGGGGCCAGTCCAAGAAATGGGTGTTTTTTTGGAAACCGTTATGTTATGGATATTACACAACGCAAACATTTATCAACAAAGCCCTTAGAATAGACTGTGTAAAGGGGAAAATAGCAGAATATGGGACCTTTAACGTCTGAGGGCAGATCCGGCCCTCCAAACCATCTCATCCTTCCCACGCCCCAACTTACTACTTTGATTCTGGGCTAGCACTAGTTTCGACCTGGTTGGTATCAAAATACTGGTTCTGTACTGGATTGGCAATTTTGCAGAGCAACATTGGTAAAGCATTTAGTATTTTATTTTCCACAGATCTAGTGTTGTGGATATTTTGTGCGACCCGACATTTTGATAAAGTGGTGGCGTGCTTTGATTAGCTCTAGATAGTAAACACAGATTCTACTCTTGCATTCTCTATTACTTCTATAGGACCCACCCGTTTGTCATCTACCATTAAGACCTGCCTGGAGACAAAGCATGTTATACTGTAGCCTATATGTTGCAGAAGTAAATTATTATGCACAGTCTGGTAGCATAAATCTGGAGAAATACATGGAGTGCACACAGAGGTGGTATATGGGCACAGCTGGATCTTTTTGAGGTGATAAAAAGTAGATTGCTTCAATAATCACACTAGTTCTCGTCAAAGTGAAAGCATGTGTGAAATTCACTTTATTAAACTGCACAGGAGGAGCACTATATGGTTTAAGTCTTTTCGCACACAGCAGGATAGCAGTGTTATAAATGACAGCCGACATTGATTTCACAAACATGCAAATTCAGAAAAGCAAATCCAGCGCAAATCTGTGACACGGGCCCAGGGCAGATAATTGTGACGGCGCAAATCCACACACGCCGGCTTTATGAGCTGCTGCCTGTGTAATATGGCCGACGCGAGGGCCTGCCGACTCCATGGAGTGTTCTCTCGGAGACAAGTAGCTTAGCGCTGACATGGGCAAACATCGCCGTAGGACAGATGGCACTGGGAGCAGAGAAGGGGCCGTGGTCAGGAGTCAGTGACCCGCCACGAGTGTTTACACTGGGAATGAACCCAGTGGATCTGAGGCTAGTCACAACATGAGACTGACGCCGTGAAGTAATGAGGACTGTATTATACGGTAAAACATTTCATATTCTTGTCTGGTTGGATAAGTGGGTACAGGGCTGGGAAGAGTGCTTCAAAATGTATTTAGTCACAGAATACAGAATGATGCCTGATTAAAATGTACTTTGTAACGTTACATTGTCCAATCAGAGTGCTGGATTCTGAATACTAAGTCATGTTTCTATATGGTACGGTGTGGAGCGGGACGAAAAGGGACTAAAGTGAACCGTGCTGCCCCGTTTGAACGCAGACCGGTAAAGAGCGAGATGAGAGAACAAGGGATATCGTAGACTAAGGTGAGAATGAAATGGCAAAAAGCAGATATAGACAAAATAATGATTCCTCCTTCATCTTGTGAAAAACAGCATATTGAAAATAGCTTTGTTTGCTGAGCCAACATTTAGCATAACAAAGCGCGCACACGTTAGCATCAGCTGTTTCCTGTTTACGATGCATGGCACTCAATTTAGACCCTCACATTTAAAAGTTAAGAAAAATTCAGTACTTATGCAGCCAACTCTATCCAAACCCAACGCACTTCATAGAAAGATGTTAAAATGTGGGGTAGAGGTGCAGAAAAAATTGACGAAAAAACAGAAGCCGTGGCTTATTTACGCAAGCTTGATCCACGTTTTACAGCACCACAAATGTATAATCTTTTTATGAATCGGGGTGATCGGTCAAATAAAGAAAACGTGTAATTCCGAGTGATTTACATAGTCATGTTTGCTCACATAGTGGACCCCCACGAGCTGAACCTCATCAGCAGAAGCGGCCCCAGCCAGAAACACGTCTTTAGAATACTTTTACATTTAGTTGCATCATATTATAGTGTAAAAAATGTGACATAGGATTAATAGGTTATGTTTGTTGCGCCATTTGTTATGCATTCCCTTATAATTAATTACAGAAAGAAAAAGCGTTCTTGCACTAACCTCAAGTCACTGTGTTTTAAAGTTTTCTCACTTTTAAATTGCATGATCAAATACTACAATGTGGAATGATATGCTTTGTCACATAGTTTGCGTTCACATATTGTTTAATACAGATGGAGGGCAGCTGAAATGCATACTTTTGTTGCAATACAGGGAGTTCTTAGTAATAGAGAAATCATCAAGTTGAACATTTATGAATTTAACTTTGAGATATTTCATGGCAAAGTCCGACGCAATCAATAGACGAAAGTGGCCCTTTCCTCCGTGTGAGATTATCATCATATCATATTATCATCACATTCTAGAACATTAATGCAACCTGTGCATTTCAGGCCGTAACGTGTAGGCGTTCTTTCTACAATAAATCAACTTTTAACTGTTCAGCGTGCCTCAGGACGTTGCCTTTTGCCCACATTACTCCTATAGATTTTGATACTCTACAGGCATTATTTGGCATTTTTGTAAGTAATTCTTTTCTACGCTTTTGAGGCCCTAACTATGATTTATTTGTAGAGCCAATGCGGCACTCACTAGCTTTGTCGGTTTTGTCAAGTATTACTTTGCTTGTAAGAAAGAAAGAGTGTACTGTACCAGATAACAGTTACTCAAAATTAGTATTCTCATTATGTATTTTCTTCACAGTTGCTTACCAACACCAAGCACAAATATAGTTCAAATACCATCAGGCTGAATAACACTTTTTCATCACTACAATACAATAATATCAATTAGTTCTAGACACTTTTTATGAATTACAAACAGATTACAATTGCGTACATTAGATTCTGATATATACATGCATGCATACAAAAATATCCTAAACATACTATTATAGATATCAATAATGATGACAATGATAAATGTAATCGGTAAAAGGAAAATACTAGATACTTATATATACTTATACTTATATTGCTAGCAAATACTAAGTGCAGTAATGATTCTACAATTTAGTTCATTTATTCGAGTTCATACAATAATCAGTAATAAACAATTAACAAGTTCCATTGCAATAATGTACAGCAGAACTTGTTAACTGCAAAAACGTGGCTTCTGTGTTGTAATACATTTGGTCAAACATGTTTCGCAAGGTCCAACATGACAACAATTTACATAATCTATTTTAGAGTTGCAAGATTAATCGCAATCAAACTGAAATCGCAATTTGGATGGACGGGATTAGTAACCACAATATCCTCTTATTCTGCATAAGAACTGCTGCTCTTGTACATTAGATCTGCACAAAACATGCTCTGAAATGCATGTTAGTTTGTTATAATATGAATTTTGAACAGAATCATATTATTAATACATAACCGCAATCACAATAATTGCCAGAAAAATCGCAATTATATATTTTTCCAGAGTTGTGCAGCTCTAAACAAAACCATGCAGTTCATTCTCTCTGGGAAAGAAACAGAGCCTAATTTTCATTCATTCAGTTCAAGCTACATTCTAAATTAACCCCTGGTGGTTTTTGAAAAGATCGACTGATAAATGTTTATGTAAAACGTAAACGTTCGGGCTACAGTACCAGACCGTCTGCCCTTGAGCGGTTCTGTTCTGTTTACTATATACGGTTCGTTTAGGAGTGGATTGCACAGCAGCGTTAGGTTTGATGTGTGTTACTACGGCAACAGTGACGCAGGCAATGTTCCCTGCTCAGACAGCAATACGGCATCACAGCTATCACAACAAGACAACTATACTGTAGAATTTTCTTTGAGCTGTAAATTGCGGACATGTCAGAAAAGATATGCGGTCATAGTTGTCACATACTTAGGGAGTTCTTGGACGATTTGACTTCGATCACTGCATTATTTCATATACTGTGGCTTGTAAAGAATGTTTGACGGTGTGTTGAATCCATTAAAGTCTGCGCTTCCTTCGAAATAACTTAAAGTGCATGTGACAGGTTAGAAGACACATTTCACCGAAACATTTATTGTAGCCTATAGGCCGGTGTAATCGCTACATGGTATTCGACCTGGAGTGAGCCATCCCAGTTTTTGCGAAGAATTGCGAACATTTCAGTAAGTCCATAATTGTTAACCAGCAACCATTTTATAAACAAGGGTCAAAGCGTCGTCTATTTTACATAATAGTTCTGATTTTGTAAAAACCTGTCTGACAACCGATCTGTTTTGTAAAATAACTCGTTAAACTGTTAAAAAATTGTGTTCCTTGTGAGTAAATTGTTTTTTTTAATGAAATTGCATATTGATAACTAATATGGAGGAATTACTTTTAGATCTCAGCTTTTTGCTTTTATTCTTTAACTTTTCTTCACAAACGTCTGCCAAACATGAAAAAAAACATGAAAATCGGTCAATAAGACCTGTAAATAAGATTCATTTTCACTTGCTTTTACAACGTTGACAAATGAAGGATCAAACCGATCAAACAGTTCTTCTAAATAATTCAAATATAAAAAAGATTTGTTCTGAGGTATTGCGGAAGTTAAAGAGACACATAACAAAATGAAAAGACTTGCCATATTGTAATGTACTGTAGTATTTCCCTTTTGTGGTACAAACAGAAAGCACTGTATGAATTTAAATAACGTTTTAATTCAAGATATTACACAAGATAGAATAAAAAACATAATTTGTCTGATGTATGTAAAAAAAAAAAAAAAAAAAAGATATCATAATGGACACACAAACTAGTTAAAACTGAAGCCATTTTATTTTGTGGCGTATTAATGATGAATAATTGTTCAGATCAATGCGGTACAATCCCAACAGAATGAAGTGGCATTTCAAGCTTGTTTGGTTTACATGTAATTAAGCATCCAGAAAATAGTGCCACTGATATTGAGTCAAAGTTCTGTTGTTTAAGAGGCGATTACTCTTCTGCTGAGGTAGACTTTGGGGAGAGTTAGAGGACTTGGTTCTGATTAAAGGTGACGTTCTGAGATACAAAAGTACTGTATGTACAAAAGGAGAAGTCTTATTTTATTTTTCTCTTGAAAGTAAGAGCCAAAAGTAACGCTCTGACTGGCTGCGCTTGGACAGTTCACCCTAGTTTCACTTTGTTGTCCGAAAAAACATTCTAAACGCATACATGAGCCCATAGCCGCGGGAACGTAATTTTGGAAGGGGGTGCAGTTTTGTTTTGTTTTTTTCCGTGCAGTTACGTTTATTTTGGGCCAACTAAGGGAACTCACGCAAAAATTGT
Organism: Rhinogobius similis; assembly: GCA_019453435.1. NCBI lineage: Eukaryota > Metazoa > Chordata > Actinopteri > Gobiiformes > Gobiidae > Rhinogobius > Rhinogobius similis. The sequence goes on along the minus strand of CM033627.1, from coordinate 26,623,327 downwards.
GTCAGGACCCATATAACATTTGTAGAATGATCATGATACACGCACTAACACACAAACGCAAACACACACAAACGAAATCTGTATGAAATCATGAGCCTCAACTTCTACGTGTGGAAATGACATTCGGCGATGTTCAACAGGGTATATGCCAAAGTATATAATATCAATGTTTAACACAGTAGGACCCTGTACAGTGTTACGACAGCAACATGGTACCACAACCAACTTCACTTCAGTTCAGTTTCCCCGTGACGTACAGCAACTTCATCAGTTTACTCATCGCTCATATGCTCCGATGAAGCAAAGTCCCACCTCTGTGAGATGAGAAAACGTGGATTTTTGCTGCTGTCTTTCCGTGTAAACTCCCTTTTACACGTCGCGTCAGGTTCAAACACGAGTTGTTGCACGTACAGCCTGTAACTCCAGCGAAGTCCGCACATTTAGGCGTCTGCGGTGTAAGTTGTAAGTCATGCTGCGCACCATCGCTGATATAGTTGACTGCAAAAACATTTGATAAAAGAAAAAATCCCATATTTATTAGAACAGAAACTGTGTCGTTTTATAATGTTACCTAGAAAAGATATAGTTTTGCTCAGGGCAAAACCAGCAATGAGCCTGCTTACAAGTTCCCATTGAGTTGACCATCCAGCAGGGAGTGCTATTGCACCTTCTGCACCCCTAGTTCCCACGGCTATGCATGAGCCTAAAAATGAATGCAAGTGAATATAACAATGTGCCACTGCGTTTGTGAGAGCTATGGACATGTAAGATTTAAATACAAATACTTCCTCTCTTCGTGGTGTGAAAATCAGATGCTTTAAGTTTCATAATTGAATCTGCTTCTACAATGATGAGGCAAACACAACGCAGGTCGCAACGCACCCTTTGCACCCCTGAACTGACAATAGGGTTCAGCTGTATGTTAGACAAAAATGGCTTCAGTTTCTCTCCTCTGACATCCTATTTTTCCACCATCTTTTGTATTCCTTGTAATATCTATATTTTGTGATTATCGTCAACATGTTCCGGCTCACACGTTCTCCATGATAATGTCTGCTTTGACCTCTAAGAAAGAATTTTAATCGGTGAATGCTTTTGTGCTTTCTTCCCACGAGCGATGGGAAATGTGCGCGTTAGTGTGTGCTGCACGTGTGTGTGGTCTCTGAGCCGCAGCCCTGTGATCAGCCTTATCTCTGCTGGGGCCGTTATGGATGCTGGCTCCAGCCGTTGCCGCTCGCTGCACGTGTTTAGCTTTGTGTAATTGAAAATGGGCAAAAGACAAATGCTGTGGTTTAGATTATTACATTGTAGCAGCTGCAGCGACGATGAGCGTGCAGGTGAAAATATCCGCTTGTGCAGACATCAGTTCCCCTGCACGGATGAGCGTTTCCAAAAAATAGAGCAAGACGCAATTGTGGAGAAAGTGGGATATCTCTGTAGCTCTGTGAAGATTCCCATCGAGCTGCTGTATCTGAACATCCAACAGAATAGTAAAGAGGGGTGTACACCAGCACCCAGGCAGGCTCTTAAGCTCTGCACTAAGTGTAAGGGCACGCTCTGCTTTGGAGAGTCATAAGAAGAGGTAAAATCAGATTCTCTCATGTTCGGGTGCAGCCTTGAACTGAACACAACTGGAGCCACCAGAGGTTACTTTTGCTGGTGACTGAGAAAACAGACTGTCTTCTCTGTAGTTCAGCTTTTGTGGTTTATGAACAAACTACTACTTAGCTCTCTGTAATTGTAATTGACGTCCATATTATCATTCATTATCGTTCAGTACATTTCAGTTTAAGGCAAGACACTATGGATACATCTCATTCTTTTCATTTTATTGTTGTTTGCTCCCCTCGGCTTTAATGTGGACACAACAAACTTGTCCAGTCTGCTCCTAAAGATGTTTTATCATCTCATTTAATCCACTTGCATTCATAGATTTCTCTGGGCTGTTTTCTTAAAAATCCTTTTTTCTTACATAAAGATCACCAAGGATTACCATCAAGGATTTGTTGATCTCAAAATCTAAGGCTGATTTATTCAAGTTTTAAGTCTATAAAATGAGACAAAATTTAAATTTCTAGGCCAATTTTTAGTCAGATCTTTTTTACTCAATACTCTTGTTACTACATAAGTTATTCAAAATCCACTCCTCTTTTTCTAACTAATGTCAACTAAATGAACCAAGTTATTTAAACTTGGTTCTGTCCATTTTTCAGATCCATTGTTCCAAAGATGTGCAATTTTGGCAGTTTTTGCCCATAAAATGCCTTATTTCTACATGAAAACGTAACATTATGAAAACCACATCATACATTAGTTCTGGAGTCTACATGTCCTCTCCGTGTTACCGTGGGTTCTCCGGCTTCCTCCCACCGTCCAAAGACATGACTGTGTAGGTTAATTGGAAACTCTAAATTGCCCGTAGTGTGTGAATGTGAGAGTGAATGGTTGTCTGTCCTTGTCTGTGTCTCTCTGTGTCAGCCCTGTGACGAGTTGGCCACTGTCCAGGGTGTACCCCGCCTAAGGCCCAAAGTCACTGGGATAGGCTCCAGTCACCCGCGACCCCTAACGGGAATAAATGAATGAATGAATGAACATTAGTTTATGTGAGTAAACTAGAGGAGAAGTTTCAAATGCAACATCTCACCTTAAATACCTTTCCAAATCTAAGTTTTTTTTGTTGAAAGTGAAATTCATGGAACTGGCATACTTGAGAGGACATAAATATGCATGTAATTGTATCATAATTACAGCTTTAAAATTAAGCAAATCCATTTTGTTAAACAGTGCTCTTCCAAAGTCTTCAAAAACGGTTGAGCACTGGGTGTACTTAACAGGAAAGTGATTGATACAGAACTATTCACATTGCTCACTTAGAATACTCTTCATTTCCAGTGATATTTAAATCTCTGCTCAAATATGCAAGGATTTTTCTCCAAGGTACACTGGTTGTTCGACAGAAGCTTTTCCCCATCTGTTTCATTTAACAGCAAAGAACAGCAAAGATTACAGAAACAGAATTATTTTATTGCGGTTGTCAGTGAATTGAACACAAAGGAATCAATGCCCATGACCTCTCCAGCCAAAGTCCTGGGAACCAAAGCGTGTGTGCCAGTGTTGTTTCTCATTGGTCAAAAGCTCTTCCATCCCTGCCTCTAAACCTCCCACATATCCACCACTAAGTGAATTACGCCAAGGCCTATTGATTGTTTTCCTAATGCCAGCCAAGTTTCGACAGTATAGAACCATTGCTGTAGTCCCCGAGCGGTGCCGTTGTGAAGAACACCTTGGTTGTGCGGGTTTCATGTCTGGAGGAAGGACAGGGAGGAAAGGGGCACGCAGGTGGTGGGAAACTGCCCTCATTGTCTGAGAGGAGCTTAAGCGTGTCCATTAAAGTGTAATGTCAGGGCCATAGCCTCAGGAATACGCCATGTGTCTCATCTGCATCTGTTGAATATTTGTGCCTGATGCTAATGCATTCAAATAGCAGGGGGAGCGGGCCTGCGGACAGTAATTACGGCTCTGGATCACGGAGGTGTGTGGATGTGTGTGTGCCCAATGAGGTTCATGCTTCATTACTGAGGGCGTTAAGGTAATAAGACCCTGACTGTCCATCCAGGGAACTCATCACTTCTGGTGGCTCACAAATTAGCCCCACATTGTTCTTCGGTCGCACCTCTTCGCACTGACTCCAGCCGACATCAGCCTGAAAGCCCCCCATAGACGGCCATTAAGAGCAGGCAGGTGACCCTTTATAATCCCATAACACTTCTACTTTAATCAAATTTAACCAAGTCTTTCATTCACTTCTGAACTTGGAGTCTACTCTAGAGTTAATTAACAAGTATGCATTTGACTATTTAAAGTAGAACTGCTGCCCTTTTGGAGATACAGGCGGTGGATTTTCCATCGCTCAGACATATCAAGGACACCTCCAGCTTGCTCACATTTCTTCGATCCCATCTATGGCCTGCATTGTCTTAGGTTATAACACGCGCTACGGAGGCACAGTTAGACTTGAATGGTCGCTGCTATCATCACCATTCAAGTCTGGTCGCTGCTATCGCATTGTGTTGAGTGTTCATTGGGCCAGTGCTTATGGGAAATCCACTTCTCCTGTATAAGACATCTAGACTCTCCAATCTCTCTGTATACCACGATGGTTGGCACTCCTTTTCTTTAATATTACACAGAGGACAATGCTATTGACATGGTATGATATGCCTTTGGAGCAGCCACAGCGAATATCCTTGTCCCTTGTAACATACATACAAATGAGTACAGTACTAACTCAGTTTTGTTGGTTTTCGTACAATCGCAAATCTATCATTTAAATCAGCATTTAAAGCAAATATTTATACTCACTAACTGTGTGTACTTCTGTGCTGCCAATCGTGGTGTACAGCGAGATTAGAGAGTCTAGATGTCTTATACTGGAGAAGTGTATTTCCCATAAGCACTGGGTCCATGAACATTCAACACGGCATTTGTAGCGATCATTCTAGTGCCATAGGGTGTATTATAACCTAAGAAGATGCAAGCTATAGACAGGGTCATCCACAAAGAAAATCGTAAATCTATAATTTAGGTCGGCACTTAAAGAACCCAGGCAATGATAAAAAAATATCTCTAGAGCTTTTGAAGAGCGCTGAACTGTCCTCCTTCCTCCTTAGAGACACTTATATCCTCAAGGGTCATCAAGGCTTGGGATGGAATCATTTCTATTCATTCGCACCACTCAGCTGGCCGTCGCACAAAGAGTCCTCCTGGATGACTTTACTGGCACCAGGGGACTTCCAATCATTGTAATTATTACCTGAGCGCTGCTATGAATTTGGTCCTGTCCACAGCAGAAGTGTCACCGATATTTTACTGTAGGAGACGCAATTATCTAATGGGCTTTTGAAGTGCAGCGCTTATATACCTTCACGCTTCCAACAGGTCACCACTGTCACTGTAATTCATATTATTAAAGGGAATGTTTAATGTCTTCAGGTATTGTAGTTTCTTTGGCAAAAACATTTTAACAACTATTTTCCTTGTATTCCCCTCCTTTGTGTTTACTGTAGCATAACTGATCAGCAGTTCAGCTCTGATTTTATTCATGCTAAGTTATGCACAAAAGTCTAAGCGCTGACTGGGGTCTTTATTGAGCCTTTGTAATAGAAGTGGAATAGAAATATCGATCGAGGACTATATTGTATTACTAGCACTACATTATTGAAACAGTAAGACTAAATATCAATAATTTCATTAGAAGACGTCACCACTTAATATGACTTATTGGAAACATGTCTGTTTGGAATAATAGCACGCTCAGGTCTAAAGGACTGACACAGAGGCACATTGGATTTTAGCACAGTATGTAAAATGGTGCGTTAGTGTTCGCCCACCAACTAAAAAGTCTGCGGTTCAATCCCAAGCTGCGACCAGTCAATGCTGTTTTTGTGTCCTTTGGCAAGAAATGTCGCCCACCTTGTATTCTTGAGGGACTGGTTGTGTTCAGAGGGGTCAATTGTTTCCAGGACGGGATCCATTTCTGGCAGCATAGAAAGTGTGAACAGCACTGGGCCAAGTACTGATCCCTGCGGAACTCTATAGACCCTGTGATGAGTGATGTCACGCTCTTAGTGTTTGCTGACTGGGTGGCAAATACACAGCAGTTTCTCTCATTTAGAGGACACATTTTTGGCCTGATTTCCCTCTGATCTTCAGTCGTGCCTATTCCCATTCATCTCTTGTTGAAGTCACAGTCATTCAAACATGTTCGAATTATAAAGCCAATTTTGGTCGTACTGTTTACTGACACTCCCACACACAAAAAGCCCAGCGGCCAATGAAAAGATGTGGAACACTGCCTCAGCTAAAACCTTCCATTTTTTTTTTTTTTTTTTTTTTCGGAAGAGAGAGATGCACAGACAACGGCATAGTGAGGCACATGTTGATATTTCTGCCGAAACATCAAATGTCAAATTCAAAAGAGAGTTTGCATCAAAGCTAGTGGGATCACTTGATGCTGTTTAACCAATGAAAGCTCAGGAAACACAGAACAGCCTTACAAACACGGTGAGGCGCTCTGGTTTACATGGACAAACTGGTACTTATCCGATAATTAGGATTCAAACCAGTTGAGGTGTGTCGCTCTGACTCTTACGGAACTAGGATCGGGATCAGTCTATTGTCAACAGCTATTTTTGCAATTTGTGACTTTAACTAGTGCAGTTTCTGTGCTATGGTGGACTCTAAACCATAACTGAAACAAATCAAATTAAGTATTGTCCTCTAGGTGGGCACAAATCTTTCAAGTATTTCTGAAACGAAGAAAAGACTGGGCCTGGTTTTACCCATTTTTTGTATGACTGACATGGGCCCTTTCCCAAACAGGCCCTTCTCCTTTGCCCTATGCACTACACTCTACACTACACCATTGAAATACAACAGGACTGGTCAAGTGAAGGGGTATAGTGCAAGGTAGAAGGGCCTGTTTGGGAAAGGGCCATGGCGTACGGAGGGCTGAAGGCTGGTTCTGTTTGTCTACATCAGAGCAGCTGTGTCTAGAAGTGCGACCATCGAATATGAAGTGAAAGCACATAATTGCCTGTTGGATAAAAGTAATGCATTGCAACTATTATCATTAAACAACCCCCACTATAGAACCCATAATGCGAACAAAAGTGCTTATAATTATTCTGTCACAACTATATAATACATTGAGAAAGCCATCTCCATTTGTGCAAGACGCTTAAAACTTTTTTTATTATACGCACTCCTCTCAGTCATATCACTGATCTGTTGCTGTGTAAATTCTCCAGTCACAGAAGGCTTCAGTGATTCAAAATGAGTTTTGGAATTGCATTCTGTCTTTATTTGCCGTTTGTATCCCTACAGCTGAAAGACAATAATGTGCACAACTAGTAACTCTAAAGCTTCCTTTTTATTATGTGTTTTGGAATAAATTGGCTGGATTAAACTGTTTTAATTTTGTTAATGCACTCTGGTCGTTAGAACGGACTGAGGTAGCACAATACTTAACACCGGCCTGAGGTATTGGCACAGGGTTGATCTGCCATTTTTCACCTAATGCATGTGTGGACTTTTAACATCCTGACCTTTTCACAGCCTTGTCAAATATGTCTTTGGGTTCGTGCATTACATACCGTAGACTGCAGCAGAATTTTAGTCCTTTTGTTTGAAGGGGTTCGGAGTTAAGGTTCAGGTATTATTAAGTAGTTATAGCAATAGTCGCAATAAACAATCTGTTCTATACGTTAAGTTGTTGTTCATGCTTTATTAGGTCATTAAAAGTGTAGTTATTGTTAGTTTTACCAAAACAATGGGTAGGTTCTCCCTGTAACAATTTTCAGAGGGTCTGTTTTTCAAATCAGGACTGTAAATGTATCACACAGGAGCAAAATTATCACATACGCCCTTTGTTTTTATCAACTTTTTGCCACTTTTCTTGTGATAGACTTGTAATGGAGAGCACCTCCAGGGGTTTGAGTTACTGTTTGTTTTCCATGTTGAGCGGCTTAAGGATAATGTCAGTCTGGTTTAGTATTAAATGCTTTATTGTTGTATTTCCTTTTGCCCTAAGGAGTTAAGTTGTAAATAAGAGTGTTTAGTTATGGTGTTTCCAGTCTTTGTTGGTTTAGTCCTCCTTGTATACCTGTATTTAATGTGGAGTGGTTGCACATGCTCTTTGATGTGTGCTATTGAACGTTATTTTGTCTTATCAAAGCATTAAAATGAAGGTTATGGTTGGGGTTAGGAATTAGGGTTAGAGTATTAGTAAAATAGTTACTAAGCTTGAATTATTGTTATTAAACTATTTGTTGATTATGAATTAACTCTTTGTTCATTAAGTCTTTGTTCATGTTATTAAACTATTTGTTGATTATGACTTAAGTCTTTGTTCATGCTTTATTAAGGCAGGAATAAGTGTAGTTATTATAAAGTGTTACCACAAATACTTGTAACACAAAATCAATTAAATAAAATGAGATAAAACTACGGCACATCTTGTCTGGCTGTGTATAAATCCTGTTAATCTAAAGTTTGTCAAAAAGGTTCATTTTCAAACGTAGTCTTGTTGTGTTTTTTTTTTCTTCAAATGTCAGTTACAATGTCAGTCCAGTGCTTGATCGTTGGTGCAGTCTGTGTCATCCATTCTTCGTAATGACCTTCTTTCCTGCCACCGAAAGTATGCACCAAAAATATCCATTTACTCTGTCCGTGGCAGGAGTTTTGACGCCCAAATAAACCTTTCTGAAGTCAAGTGGAACACCAATACTGAAAGCAGTTTGCAGGGCATGTTGACGCTCTATTTCTCTACCTTTGAGTTTGCCTTCATCCTTCATCATTTTTTAAAACCTCCTCAGACCATATTGCCAAGGCTATATACAGTACGAATTTTGTATACTTTCCAAACATCATTTCTATATAATCTCAACAATATACACTCCCACATACAGTCAAAATCCCCTGATCTAATTACGCACCGTAACGTGGCGTGCTCAGAGCAGCAAAATACGCTCAGAATGAACTCCAAAAGACTCTTACTGCATAAAGATTTGATGGAAACATGGTGGCCTTGTATCGCGTACAGCACACGAGACTTTCATCAGTTTCACCTCTAATCATATCATCTCATGTGAGGGACATGCGAGCAGACGTATAGAATGAGCTGCATTATGGATGAGTGCGTGCTGTGGCCTGCCTCTGGGGACGCAGGCACGGCGTGTGGCTCCAGACCCCAACTCACAGAAGTATGTGAGAATTGTATTCATGGACTTCATCTTGCACCAGGAATTTGATGTTATATTCATACATCCAGAGAATATTAAAGTGCAGAGCCGCTCCAAATGAAGTAACGAGGAAATTATGGTGCAAGTGTCATTGTCGTAGAAGTTATTATTGGCAGAACTTCAGCACGTCTGATTTTCTGCCAGCTCAAATAAATCAGGATGTGTCTGATAGTATTGTAATGATACTGATTTTACCTGCTCTTTCATTTGTCGGGGGAAGTAGTTTGGCATAGGGATTTTTTAAGATATGAATGAAGCAATGTTAAAAATAAAAAGAATGTTTTATTATGTTATGTTTTAACACAAATTACAGTGTCTCGATTAAGTGTCTATTCTATTGAAAAGGGGAAGAAGAAAACGTATTGAATCCCACCCCATGTTACATTAGGACATAAATCTTTTTTTTTTCTTTCCTTTCAGATTATTTTTCTGGTCCACCAGGAGATGGGATTGATTTGTTTTGATTGTTCCATAGTATGGCATTAAACTTATATCTTCATTTCATGTAGGGTGTTTAATTGCTCAAAATATCTTGGAAAAAAAAAATATTTTTACTGTTCTTAGTGTCATCATTCCACAGATCTGACCTGTAATGTGGCCTGATGGAGTCATCTGTTTCCATCCATGAGTAGGTTTAATGTCGTGACCAAAAAAAATAACATTTAAAACAGGTAGTGTGCCTTCCACCAGAAAAGTTACGTATTGTACCTTTTAAAAACACAATAATTTATTATTACAGACATATAACTGTTGTCTTACTGTAAAACAATTATCGTTATCATCGTTGTAGAGGTGGGCAATATATCAAAATTGTTATTATATCATGAATGTTGTTTTAAAATATGCAAAAGTTGAATATCAAGTAGATAATTTATAGTGAAAAAAAAAAAGACAAACAATGAATATATTATTGAAAGGAGAAAAAAAAAGAGTGACACTATTAGAAAATTAACAAACCTCGTGGCCAAGAAAGAGTTTACCTTTTAGTCAATAAATGTCACTGTCAATCAATGCTATAAATTGACTCATCTGTATTTAAAATGTTAATCTCTCCATTTGATAGATTAATTTAAATATAGATTAAATGTTTCTGACATAGTATGGTCTGAATATTGTCATCGGAATCTTCTTCTTCTTTGGAAAATAGACATTAATGGTATTATCTTGCATGCGCCTGCTAGTGTTGTTGTTGTAGCATTACTCTGTTGTAAACTCCATGTCTGAATTAATGGCCGCCCTAATAACAAACAACGTGAGGCCAAAGCGTTTCCAGGTCTCATCCCATTAAGTCTGGCCTCTCATAGTTACGTCCAGGAGCTACAGCTCTCCCCCGACACTCCCGACACGGCATCCTGCGTGTGAACAATGCAAAGGTGAGCTGCTCTGTGCCTCAGACATTGACCGTCATGCCCTCGCCTACCTCTACGCCACCTCTCAGCATCCTTCTCCCATCCACTAATGAGCTCATTAATAAAGCCGCAGTTTGCCAAGTGGTGTGGAACAGGGCCATAGAGTCGGGGGTCAACGCGGCGCATCCGTCATGGCGCCCGAGCACAAAACAAATGAGTTTATTTGTTTGTTGTCGGGCGATTATTTGATTTTGGAAGCATTCCTTCAAAGTGCTTTGCTGAGATAATCTCCCTGGCACAATCCTATTATATTTGGAGCCTCTGCCTGCACATGATAGATGATTATTATTAGCTCTGCCACTCATTTACTTAGCTGCGCTGCACAGCTCTTCCCTTATTGATTTGTTGGAGATGGCTCCAGCGCTGAAAGAGAATGAGGAGATGGTGGAATGTAACACCAGTGAAGGGTCAAGGGGTCCGTGATACTCCTCAGACTCAGAGAGCTCTTTGGTCTATCTGAGAGAAGGGCCGAAGAGAAGGTGATTTACTGCAACAAAACAAAACTCAAAATCAAATCCAGGGCAGCCCTCTTTATTACAATGGTCCAAGATAATATTTTCAGGCACTCAACAGCAATCATCTTGTAATGAGTGTTGAACTGTGTCCCTTCTTTCCAAAGTAAACACGGACATTTAATGGTAACTATTAGGGCTGCAACAACTAATCAACTAACTATAATTGTAACCAGCTGACTATTAAAAAAAAAAAAATCTTTGCTAATCATTATCCTTACCTGAACTACACAAACACATACAAAATTACATTATTACATCCAAATATCCAAAAGTAACAAACTATTAATCAGTAATAAACTTTCTTTGTAATTCTTGAAGCCTTCAGTCAGCATTTCAACCTTTATTTGGTTGACCTGTTACGATGAAGTTGTCTCACTGGTGGAATGTCTGACTTTTTCTTTTCTTTTTTTTTCTTTTATTCCTTATTATCTACCATTTTATAAATAAATAATAAAATAACCCATGGGCTATTGAAAACTCATCCGTCGTCCTGCATTCACTCTCACAGACACACTCTCATTCACACACCTGCTGTAGATGTGAAACCGGAGCACCCGGAGGAAACCTATGCAGACACGGGGAGAACATGCAAACTCCACACAGAAAGGGCCATCCCAGGACCTTCTTGCTGTGAAGTGAGAGCGCTAACCTCTGCGATATCATGCCACCCATGTTACATGTTCCTAAATATTATTTGTAGTTAAATTAGCTCCAGATTTTAAAGAGGAATTGTCCAAACCCAAGATATGCAGCCAGACACCAGGTTTACTGCTACTACCAGCTTTACTACTACCACTGTATTTACCAAAAAACATTTTTTATTAAAATAATATAATTAAAAACCTAATATTCTTCTGTACAGAGCTAGTTCCCTCTTTAGAGTCAATCAGAAATCAGAGTCCATCCAACAGTTTGGGCTCCAAAAGGTTCAGAAACAGCTTCAGTTTGAAATGAGGCTCAGTTTCATCAGGCATTTTAGGAAAAACAAGCAATTATGTTTAGGGGTTAAAAAAAGTCTCAATTAATCAATTGACTAATCGAAAAATAATTTCTTATCGACTACTAAAAAATGGTTGGTTACAGCTCTAGTAAATATCACTGAGTTTCTTACAGTACCGTTTGATGTATCCACCAGGTAGATTATTTATTAATTTTGACTGTTTTGCTTATTACTAACCGAAACGGAGGCCTTGTAAATGTCTTTTCAATCCCCTGTGGCAAGTAAATGCATCATTATTAGACTTTGACTTTGTTATTTCACAAGCTAAATCACAACTGTGAAAAGTCTTGGAAACATAAAGCAAAGAGAAAAGTAGAAACTGAAGAAGAAGAAACAGTTGAAGAAACAGAAGAAGAAACAGGAAAAAGAAGAAACAGAAAAAGAAGAAACAGAAGAAGAAACGGGAAAAAGAAGAAACAGTATAAGAAACAAAAAAAGAAGAAACAGAAGAAAAAGAAACAGCACTATATAGTTCAGTTGGTACTGTCTCAGTTTCTTAACAAAAAAAAAAGAAAAGAAACAAAAAAAACAGTTTTTCTTTTTACCGTTGACCAGTTGAGTGAGGGTCTGAATGTGAAGCAGGTCCTCGGGGGATAATAGCAGCTGCCTGGCAACACCAGCCGTGTCATAAATCAGCACAAGTGCACTCTGCCTCCCTCTGCTGTGACCGACGCAGCGCCTGGAGGGCCGTGTGCACAATGTGACCCCGTGTGGGACTCCAACAGGTTCCACTGCTTTTAAAGTTTTGTAAAAGATGTAAAAACAAAACAAAAATGTAAATGCAGACCCCATCCATAATTCAGTTTGAACAAAACAGGGAAAAAGAACATTTAGACAGCACTTGAGCTCATAACACTTTGCCGTTGAAAGCTATAATTACATGAAGGAAGTTAGCCAAAGCGCTGGAATCCGCTCCATTTAACAATTTTAACAGGTGGTATTAGTCCGGTATTTCACTGAATCAGCTTTTTTGCCAATGTGTGTGAACAGAAAGGCACAATCCAGTCCAATTAGGCTCATTTGGTCTACTGATAATTCATTTTTACTTGCTTTTCTCACCAAAGTTTGCTTGTTTACCTGACAGGTCTCTCAAGTGTCACTTGATGTATTTTATCAGTTGATCTACTCGAGTTTTTGGCACTGTTTTCCTTCCTGAAGAGGCAGGACGAGAGCACAGCTGCAGTAACCCAGGTGCGGGGGAGTAAAAAGGCCCACTCGTCCCGCTTTATAGTCCCGTTGTCCCGCCTCTACTGGTTAGAAAACTGTGCTAAACTGTATGTATATTGGTTGACAAGACACTGACAGCAAGATCAAATGACACTCTGAAGAAGACTGTGAGTGAGCAGTCAAAACTGTCACGCAAACAAACAAACTGTGCTTTATTTATAAGGTTCTTTTTTCAGACCAATCTAGTGATGTGCTGTCTTTCCATATCCATCTATCTATAAGGAGCAATGCTAATGAAATAAACTAAATGGGTTTCAGCTTCCTGTTTCGAGGCACCATTCTGAGGACTTTCACAATTCAAAGGATTCAAGTATTGAATTGTTAATTGACATGCAATGATTATCTATGATACAATGCATTCTTAGTTAATTAGTCTTTGGGTGGTAGAAGATATCTCATATACTGTATCGATCTTAAAGGCACAGTATGTACGTTTTTAGCCTAAATATGAACTCAAACTAAAGCATTAGGTTTCCTCGGCGGGTTCCAGTTTCCTCTACCACGAAAAACATGTACAATAGGTGTGTGAATGAGTGTGTGTTTGTGAGAGTGAATGCAGGACAACGGATGAAAACCTGCCCATGGCTAATTCTGGTGTTGCATGTTCATTAACATGTACTGTTCTGACCAAATAAACAAATAAATACAAATGCAATTCCACACTATGGTATACTACTGATCTATCTTATCTATATGCATGGAGAATGTTCCAAAGTACGTTTTAACTCTCTATTTCTATGGAATTATGCACCTGATGCACCTTTCATTTAGTTGATTATTCTAAGAAAAATAGCTATCAGAGTTGTGATAGAGCATACAATGACAAAGCAAAGCCATGGCCACACATTAAGGCCATTGGGTGTTGTCTCAGTAAATAACACCAATATGTAAAAAAAAAAAAAAAAAAAAGTCTTCCAATGTCATGGCGGGGGTCAGGGTGCTCTGTTTCACTGGGCGGACAGTGGAACGTGCTGACTTGATAAAGGGCAAAGGGGGTGTGGTGTGGCGTTTGAACAGCCCACAGTCAGATCAATGCGGGGGGAGATGAAAACGGTGACATTTACTCTGCAGTGTGCCCCTGGGCAGGAAGCACCTCTGCTCAAAGTCACTCTGTCAGCACCGGCACCGCGCAAATGGGTCACTTTTCATCACGGAAATAAACTTGGTGACACTGAGGCACTGATGAGGCCAGAACATAAATCTGAATTTTCTTGTATGCAGACAGCCCGCAGCAGAATGGAGAGGTGGCCCCCACGTGCACTCTCTGCTGCGGAGTCTTCAATCCGCTTTAATTACACATGACAACTGACCAAAATGTCAGCCCGTCCTTCTGTGTGTCTCTGTCCCCTCAATATGGAAATGTCACTATACTGCATCAAAGGTATTTCCACTGGGTTTGACTGGGCTAACAGTTCAGTAGAATATTGGATAACCTTAAATATAGTAAAAGATTTTGCTGCGTTCGCGGTAGAGGCCAGACAATAAAGCATGTCAAAAATCTCAAATAATTATTGTCCATTAAGCCTGAATGAGAATCAAGGTGTTCATCAGTAAAAAGCATCAATACTGAAACTACTTTATGGAAAAACTCAGACAGATAGCAAAGTGCATCGTAAAAAAGATGTTCTGAGCCCACAGCATAAATTATGTAACTTAAGCCCTAACACCACATTTATAGTGCACATTTTTGTCTTAAAGGTGCTGCGCCTGATTTTTACTGTCATAAAAATGTGGAAAAACAGAGCTGAGCAGAGTGTTTGCAGTGGTCTAAATGTATTTCTCACAACTTCAATTCTGAGCAAGTCATTCACCGCCATTAGTTAGCTACTTTTAAACTATATTTTTAAGGGGGGCAAAATCGATTTTACTTTACTACCTGAAAAAAGGGTACAGGTCCTTTAAATTATGCATAAATGGTATTCTATTAAAAGCGGCTGAATCTTGACATTTAAAAAAAACATCAAAATAAAGCAAATAACCCCAATAGTGTGTAAAGACATGTAGGAAAAAAAAAATGTTATATGGTATTGTTACACCATTCATACTGACAGGTTGAAAGTTTGAGATGAGATGCTGTAAGTGCATTAGTGTGTAAGCGTAGGCGGACAGAACAACTGTGAGCTTTCACTGCAGCCTCAGCACATATCATATGTCCCTGACAAAAGTCTTGTCGCTTATCCATTTTGTAGAAACAAAAGCTTATAACCTGACTTTAAATTAATCGATTGGTTTTAGAAATGTCTAATATGAAAGCTAAAACCCTCCCAAATTATGCTCAGTATACTAAAATAAATTTGCTTCACTGAAGAAAGATTGATCAGTTAATGAACACAGAAAGGTCAGATTTTGACAAGACAAAAGTCTTGTCGCCTACAGAAAATTGAACAAATAATTCAATTCAAATACAAAAATATGTTGCATAACGTCAGTGAATTAAGTAGTGGTGCTGTGAGATCCATATTTAATATCTTGTATGACTTCCATGAGCTTGAAGGACTGCATCCATGCGGTTCGACAGTGATTCATACAATTTGTTGATGAAGTCATCGGGAATAGCAAAGAAAGCAGTCTTACATGCCTCCCAGAGTTCATCAAGATTCTTTGGTTTTGCCTTCCATGCTTCCTCTTTCATTCTACCCCAGACATGCTCAATGATGTTCATGTCTGGTGACTGGGCTGGCCAGTCCTGGAGCACCTTGATCTTCTTCGCCTTGAGGAACTTTGATGTAGAGATAGAAGTATGCGATGGAGCACTATCCTGCTGCAACATTTGACCCCTTTTATGGTTGGGAATGTAAGAGGTAGCTAATACTTCTTGATACTTTAGGCTATTGATATTGCCTTCCACCCTGCAAATGTCTCGCACACCCCATACTGGATGTAACCCCAGACCATGATTTTCCACCACCAAACTTAACTGTTTTCTGGGTGAATCTTGGATCCATGCGGCTCTAGTAGGTCTCCTGCAATATTTGCGGCGGCTGTGATGTAATTAAACTGAGGATTCATCTGAGAAATCCACCTTCTGCCACTTTTCCAGTGTCCATCCTTTTAGCAGGCTGTGGGCCTTGGCAAATGCCACCACGGTTTTTTAATTGCCTTTGTTTAGTGCTGGTTTCTGTGCACTGATTCGACCATGGAGGCCATTTCGAGACAGAATTCTACAAACTGTTCTGGTTGACACAGGGACTTGAGGTGACCAGGCCTGGTGGAGCTCTGCTGCAGTGGAAAAGGGGCTGGCCTTGGATTTTCGAATCAACAAAACGGTCCTCCGAGCAGTTGTCTTGCGGGGTCTGCCGGACCTGGGCTTGTCAAAAACATCTCCAGTCTTTTCAGAATCTTTTCTTATTCTTTGTACTTGACGCTGAGACACATTGAAGGTGTCAGCCACCTCAGCAGTGGATCTGGTCTTCAGCCTCTTGATAATTAACGCTTTGGTCTCAGGGTGGATCTTAGGCATGTTGTCAGAGGTCAAGTTGCAGTTGATGTGAAGGTCTGGTGTGCTGGGGTTCTTTTTATACACACCCACTAATTGATTGATCAGGAACTGATCACAGGTGAGGCTGTAATCTAGGATTGGGTGCATCATATGACAAGGCGACAAGACTTTTGTCTTGCCAAAATCTGACCTTTCTGTGTTCATTAACTGATCAATCTTTCTTCAGTGAAGCAAATTTATTTTAGTATATTGAGCATAATTTGGGAGGGTTTTAGCTTTCATATGAGACATTTCTAAAACCAATCGATTAATTTAAAGTCAGGTTATAAGCTTTTGTTTCTACAAAATGGATAAGCGACAAGACTTTTGTCAGGGACTGTACACCGTGTACAATATCTTCACTCTCTCATCAGCTTAAGCATTCAGCACGATGTGGGCCAGCACAAGCCCCAGACTGTGTGCTAATGGACGGGATAGTGCTTGTTATAGTTAAAGTCATGTCTAGCTGTGAGCTGAAGGCAGACAGACCATCTCACGACCCCACGACCTCTGCAGCGTTCAGATTTAATGAAGAAAAAAATGTAAAACAGCAAGGTCAGATCAAATGGCCAGTGTATAAACAAATAGCATATACTGTATAGTGATATGTGTTTGAATCAGTTATGTATGCAAACAGGTTCAAATGTGAAATGTACAAGGTGCAATCAATATGTACAATCAAGACTACACAGACTATAGAGAAGATGCAATATAACTGCACGTAGGATTTCGCGAAATAGCAATCACAGCTTTAGGAAAGGTGCAAACAAAACTTCACACAGGCTTTAGGGAGAGTGTAATCAAAACTACATGCAGGCTTTAGGGAGGGTGCAATCAAAACTTCACACAGGCTTTAGGAAAGGTGCAAACAAAACTTCACATAATGTTTAGTGAAGGTGCAATCCAAACTTCACACAGGCTTTAGGGAGGGTGCAATCAAAACTTCACACAAGCTTTAGGAAAGGTGCAAACAAAACTTCACATAGGCTTCAGCAAAGGTGCTATCAAAACTTCACACAGACTTTAGGGAGGGTGCAATCAAAACTTCGCATAGGCTTTAGGGAGGGTGCAATCAAAACTTCACATAGGCTTTAGGGAGGGTGCAATCAAAACTTCACACAGACTTTAGGGAAGGTGCAATCAAAACTTCACATAGGCTTTAGGGAGGGTGCAATCAAAACTTCACACAGGCTTCATCAAAGGTGCAATCAAAACTTCACATAGGCTTTAGGGAGGGTGCAATCAAAACTTCACACAGACTTTAGGGAAGGTGCAATCAAAACTTCACATAGGCTTTAGGGAGGGTGCAATCAAAACTTCAGACAGACTTCAGCCAAGGTGCAATCAAAACTTCACATAGGCTTTAGGGAAGGTGCAATCAAAACTTCACACAGGCTTCAGCAAAGGTGCAATCAAAACTTCACACAGGCTTCAGCAAAGGTGCAATCAAAATTTGACATAGGCTTTAGGGAGGGTGCAATCAAAACTTCACACAGACTTTAGGGAGGGTGCAATCAAAACTTCACATAGGCTTTAGGGAGGGTGCAATCAAAACTTCACATAGGCTTTAGGTTATGTGCAATAAAAACTGCACCTGGGTTTTAGGAAATGTGGAATCAAAAATGCACTTAGTGTCTTCAGAGAATGTGTTAACAAAGCTGCCCATATGCCAAGGGAATGTGCACTCAAAACCAAACTCAGGACAGTGAAATACCTGTCTGGACACTTATAGTATGGTGATGGTGTATTACTTTAGTCTCTTCCTTTTGTTTAATAGTGGGCGCTGAATGTATTGCGGATGTATTGTGTTAAAACTGTTCAAGTCCCAAGACAGATTCTTCCCTGGGAGACAGTAAAAGGATTATCTTATCTCAAATTTCAGGAGCAAAAAATTGGAAAAATAAACAACAGATGCAGGCTTTATACTCAATGTATACAGGTAATCTTTCAAGCGCCAACAATCTGCAACTATAACATCTGGTGCTCGGATGGTGTTTAACATTCACTGTCAGAGGCGCTAGAATGTTTTTTTTCCTCCCTTGTGATATTTACAGACAACAAAACCAAAAACTGTATGCTTGCTGGCACACTGCTGTGTTGTGTATTCTCATATTGACGGGTCTATTTGCTCTGAACTGTTCTGACTCACACTAAGACATGTTTTAACCTCCCCTCTCCTTTTCATGCTGCTGGACATCTTTCTGCTATTAGGTAAGAAACATTCAACTTTATACACTCGCATGCCATGCTGTTTCATCTGAACAACACGCACTCTGACACATCTAGTTTTGTCTGCGAGCCAAAATCTTAAATTGTATGCAAGGAGTGAGAGGTTATTGTGGAAATTTGGTGAAAAATAAATTAAAAAATGAAACAAACTTTGACAGAGGCGAATGCTATCATATGTTTCAAGTTGTAAATGAATCCATGCTTGAATGGGCTCAGTTTTGACCCCTGTGGAACGCCTAACATAAACATCATATGCAGAAATAGGCTGCTGTTTTTCCGTGAGACACTGGTGATCTGTGATGAAGCAGTGCTATCATTTCCACATGATGGCAGGGTCAGAAGGCACTATAAGACCCCGGGTCCCATTGCAGCTTTAGCGCAGAAGATGGAACAACAGGATATAGGCAGGGGATGGCTGACAATCCTGGCCTGAGGCGTGATTAATGGCTGTTCTGATTGGCTGCGACAAGGCCAGGTGACGCTGGTGGGAGGGGCGGTGGTGGTTGTGATGGAGGCGGGGGGAGGGAGGGGTGTAAGCGTTCTCAGAGGACACTTTTTAAACAGCTGGTCCATTTCCTCCTGGGAGCGACGGCGAATGTGTGTCAGCAGTGAGCAATATAGTGCTGAGCCGCTCCAGAGCTGTACGTCTCTTTTGCTTTGGTGACGGCACTTTTTTCCCCCCGCTCCTGTCACTGGCTGCCTCCACACTCATTGTAAGAGCAGGCTTCATTCTGCGAAGGTTACACTCATCCAGCTTAGGCTACAGTGTCACCACAAAGGCACTAATCTTGTAATAAAGCTGATAAGTGATACAGTGTGTTACAGCAAAAGGTTAGCCCCATTATGAATGCTTTGTTTTGTATATTGATATGATAATTGCTTGTACAATGACCAGTTCTACTTCTATTTTAGTGAAGAGGACATTTTTGGGGTGCTGCAACTCAAAGAGACTTTTATTAGAGCTAGGTTTTAACCACATATTTTGGTGAAGATAACTGGAGTCATAGCTCTCCTTGTGCTCTCATTTGCGCTGTCCCAGGGCCATTAGACGTCTCCACACACCTTTACCTGCCTCACTGCTTTTATTCCCTTCTGTTCCTCACTCGGCTACATTCAGACGTGTGGATTTTCTTCCCTGTGCATGGTTCTTCTCTATTCAAATGCAAATCACATGGACCAATTATGGCTCAGCGTGCGGCTATGTCTGTGTTTGCAAGAGCGCATTCAAAGGCACATTGTGTCGTGGGAGATTTGGGTTAGCCAGCGTAGCATTCCCTCTGGAGCTGCCAGCGGCAGATAAATTAGGACCTCAGGCTCACAAAAGCAAAATAAATCATAATATTGCAGCAGCACTGACCCATATTTGTTAATGTGGGTGCTCATTGCTTGCTATTGTAAAGGAGCATGTATGAAGAACAGGCTTTAGTTCGTGGCTGATCGCTCTAACAGGCAGTCTGCCTCATTCACAGCCTCAGAGTGTGCTTCTTTGTGAGGGTCTTTGTGTATCATCAATTATACCATTCACATGAATCTATTAGAGTATAAACACTCTTAAGCATAGGCAACACCACCTCTAAGGACATGGCATGGTACCCAACATAATTTCCCATGTCACATGTATAATGGCTGTAGTAATGGCTGTATAGTAGCATGGTGCTGCCGTGATTGATTATCCAAAATCATGTGTTCATGCATGTTTATCCATTCGGGGCTATAAAGTTTACAGTAGTTTACTTTCTACAGTCAGGATGCTCTCTTCCAATTCTGACCTGCCCTATTATATTAAAGTCATAGCTGTATTTTATAACCTTGCAGTCTGGATTTACTGTTGGACAGCAGAATGCTGTGTCATACCAGAGCTGTATTCTAGATGGTGATTTATGGCTACAAGGGCTTCCCCTTTGTCCCCTGACATGATGGATGGCTGGGATGTCACACCATGTCCAGGCACTGTGCGGCTCTCTGCCAAAGGGCCATGTTGCTGCCTGCTATTTTTCACTATCTACTTAGTGTGCCCTGTGAGGAACCTGTGCACCATATGTGCACCACTGTGGGGACTGGACTAAAACCATTAACCTGGTGTTCGGACATGCTACCTCAGCCTGGACCTCTCAGACAGCACATCAGCCCAGTAAGAGATAATGTATCCCAATATGTGCACACTGTGAACAGGAGCACCACACTAGGCCCTTCCAAGAGTCCCGTGTTTAGAGCAGTTGCACACAGCCTGGCAGTGATAAAACATTCTAGTCCAATCATGTCACCGAGGCAGCAAAATAAAAACATACATTTTGAACTTTAGACAGCACAAATAGATGTATCTAACTTCAACAAAATGTTTCTAAAGTTCACTAATTAATGCTGGATTTGTGGCGCTAGTTGAAACAAAAGAAAAAAATTGTGTGACCCACTATATTTCCGATGCTTTATTGTGCATTAACTTTAGATTTAAGAAACATTTATTACGTAGTTGTTGGCATGTATGCTAATTTTGTGGCAGATTGCCGATGTTATTATCTACACAAAACAGTGCTGCATGATAATGTTTTCTAACAAGGCTCTGGTGTTGCTCTTGTGTGGTCGAGTGGTTGTCAGTCACCAAAACAACCCTGTTTTTTCATAGTTTGCGATGTTTTGAGGCTGATGCTAACTCATTCATTCATTCATTTTCTACCACTTATTCCTGTTAGGGGTCGCGGGTGACTGGAGCCTGTCCCCGTGACTTTGGGCCTTAGGCGGGGTACACCCTGGACAGTGGCCAACTCGTCGCAGGGCTGACACAGAGACAGAGACAAGGACAGACAACCATTCACTCTCACATTAATTCACTATGGGCAATTTAGAGTTGTCAATTAACCTACACAGTCACTGATGGTAACTCTCCCATTGTAAATGCATTCAATCTAATGTTCAGAACGGTACAGCCTTCACAGTGGGTGTTCTGTGCACAAACACTGGAAGGTCCATATTTATGCATCTCTGGAACTGTCTTGATCATTTTTGTAATAAACTGATCGAGATGATCAGAGTACCTGCTGTTAGAAATGAGTGAAGGGGAGTGGACTGGTTTGATACACCAAAGTGACCTAGGGGAGAGTCAGGATGGGCATCTGATGTAAAACACAGTCATTGCTTAATTGTGGATTTCGTGTTGCAATTTACATGTAATCTCTGCGCAGAAATCAGGAACTCTTCAGTCTTACAGTGTGCCGATATATTAGATTTCCATTTTCATAAACTTTCTTATTAGCAGCAGCGATATTGGATAGGGGCTCAGATCTGCCCTAACTACTTGAATTTATGCTCATTGAGGCTATAAAAGTGGCTTATTATATGTAGAACGTGTGGAGAAAATATGTGCTGTGAATAGTAACAGGCTACTCAGTCACGCACGCCACAAAGACTGCGCTGACCTTTGACCTCAGCTGCCTATAACGCTGTCTCTTCTAAGTGATTTGTCAGTGTATAGGGAACAGGCACGGGCCACTATTAGCTGCTGTGAGAAACTGCTCAGAAGAATATAAAGAGACTGCACCAGTGAAAATGAATACTGCTGGGACAATAGATCAACAATAGCAACATCATAAATCCTGCTCCAAAAGCTGGAACTGCTGCCTGCATGTTTACCGATTCTATTTCCTGCGACTGTTGAGGAAGATTTATAATCCTGCTTAAGGTTTATTGGAACATGTTTTAAATGCATGTGTGTAGCTCCCGCGCAGATGCCTCTCACTGCGCTGCCATGGAAACAGGCTCAAGAGCCGGGTAAACACTCTTAGGTGCATACATGAGTCGCCCAGGACTAGCAGCACGCTCTTTATCATCCACCATCCCCGGCACTCAGCTCCACATGCTTCCGTCTCCACTTTTGTGTTTTACATACACTTTAACATAAATGGCTCCTTTTGTGTTTAGCATTAGTTTAACCCAATGGGCAAAGTCAAAGAAGTAATCCAAAGCACAGAAGGCAGGTTTGTCTAGCTGTTTCTCTTGACTTGGTAGACAAAAAAAATTATGATGTCAATTTCGAAAACATTGTCAGAAAAGTAGGTTATTTTTGTAACCATCTTCTATAGATATTAGAAGATAATGTAATATTTCAGTAGATTGCAGTTTTGGTTTTTGGCCTCTTTTATCACAGAGAGCCATAACAACAAACAGTCAAAAAACAGTCTTAGAATTAAAAGTATGATGCTGAGGTGGTAACAATGACCACCCAAACTCACTACGCCAACCCATGCATAGACCCTTTAAAATGCCATGTTATCTAAATGTTCATCATATATCTGAAGATAAAATGAAACTGTAATATTTCTGTTAGTATTTGTCTATCGGTAGTATTTTGCCTTCATCAAAAATGCTATCATGATCTCCTATTAAATGAACAAATCATGGAGCACACATGACATCACTCAAAGGTATCTGAGTGGTTTCCATTTGCCAAACCTTGATTTTTCATATTTCATGATTGTGACAAATCCCAAACGACCCGTTAAAATTGCCTCCAATTGAGAATTTAAAGTGTATTTGTTTCCATATTTTTAAAGGGCCTTCAGCAGGGCTACTGAGCTTAATTTTCCCGAGGGCCAGATTTCAGAGGGCCGTGACCTCGGACCTAACATGCACACAATACACCACAACTTTAACAAAATATGGGGTCATGGAACATCCCCTACACTGCATCTGTTTCAATAGGGATAAAAAATATATATATTAAATTATTGTGAACAAATTCCATATATATGCTTTATCAACATCGCTCTGCAAACCAGCACTAAATCAAAATTAAGAAAAAGAAAGATATGAACCAGGTCTGAACCAGGACTAACCCAGAATCAAAACAGGTCTAACCTCGTATGTACACTGACTCCGGTCCGGCTCCGTTTTGGGAACCATAAGACAAGAAAGTGCTTAAAACCAATGCGCCCTGTCATACCAACCTCTGGAGCACTACGGCCAGCCGCACGGGTCTGCGTAAAGAATCCGCAAGAAGTCTGTTTTTGCTGGACGCCGCAGCAGTCTGGTGTGGCTTTCATGTCATTTGACGAGTGTTCTCGCACGAAACCACATGAATGTACGTGGCTTTTGTCAAAAACGGACCACAGTTAACCGGAGCTGGTGTGACAGGCAATCTGCAAGTGACCCGCACGGATCTCGGACCGCGGACGGACTGGGGTCAGTGTACACAAGGGGCAAAGCACTAAAAACAAGGACTCACCCAGAATTACCCTGTAATCAAGGAACATTATATTTTGTAATAATTGGATGATGGGTTATGGGCGGGTTAAAATCCATTGGAGGTCCTGATCCAGCCCCCGAGCGTGAAGCTGAATAGCCCTAGTCTACAACACTAATCTAGGAATTCAGATTACCCCTGGCTTTACCTTGTCAATACTAATCCCTATAACAGGGCGTATTCACACTGTAGGAACCATTTCCCCAATTTCATGCGTGCGCAGAGTTGGAACTAGGGACTGGGGGCACACTTTGGGGACTTATTTGGCTCCAACTCCAGGGCAGGTACTCTCCAGTTGGACTAGGAACCTTTTGGTGACACATGTACAAGTACAACACTGATTTTGTTAACAAATAACTTTCTTTTTAACCACAAGAAAAAATTTACTTGAACACTGTGGCTCCAAATATAACTAGGTACTAATTAGCTGGAACTGGAAATAACTGTGTGAGAGTTTTTTGTTTTTTTTTTCATTTTGTTGTTTTAGCTTTTTGTCCTTCACAGTTTTACGTTTACTTCTTAAAAGGAGTGGGATGAAGGAAAGAAAAGACCCACTTAATTAAATGCTGTACACCATACCGATGCAAAGTTTTTCAGCTACTGTCGCTGTGTGAAGGTGAGCAACGGGGACTGGGCGGTTCCTCTGACTAAATAGGGACGGGGGGAACACGGGGACTTAGTTTTTGGTACTTTTTTTGCGCGAAAATGTCTACAGAGACATCGCTTTCTTCGCTCGATGCAAAGGCCCTAACAAAAGATCTAGTGTTCTCTGGTCTTACACAACGCTTGAACACTTTGCACTCCTGATTTGTAAACTCCGAGGAATACATTCACGGTTTAATGGGCATGGTCCCTGGACATGACTGGCTCCCCTCGCTTTGGGTCCCCGGGTGTACCAAAGTTAAACGAATTCAGGACTTTTAGTGAGCGCCTCTAGCTTGTGTGCTGAAGATAGAAATAGGGAAACTTTTGATTCAAATCCCCAATCCCCACGCCATGCATTTCCCAGGAACACCTCAGCCTTTTTTAACTTTGAGTCGGCCCCTCAGCTCCGCTCTCGTCGCAGCGGCTCACCTTGATCATAGCTGTTACACCGACGCTGGAGAGTCGTTCAACATTTCTTCTCCTCCAAAGTGCGCGAGGAGGTAGCTGTCATCTCCAGACCCGTATATTACAAGGATCGCTCAAAAAAAAGGCACTCGAGCCGGGCATCGCGCAGTGAAAGTCTATTAACAACCGTACATATTAAGAATCATCCTTCAAAAACAAGAGCAATGCTTAAAAAAACAAGAGGCTACGAGACAAAAAGAAGAAAGATGTTTAGCTGCCAACTCCCGGAGCCAAAACTCACCGTGCGACAGAATGTGTGAGCGCTGCCTCTGCAAACTAAAGATACGGCTTTTGTTTTGTTACAATATCCTCTTTGTGTGATTTCTCTCACCAGTGTATCATCTGAAATTGTCAGTGAGCTCTTGAATAACATCGAAATAACACACAAATCTAAGCTCACTTCGCTTCAGCTTATTCAGTTGTCTGCTTAGGTGCAAATGCAAAGTAGTAGTAGCTGACAAAGACTATCCACGGGTTTCAGCCTCCTGTTATAGGCAACATTTGAGGACGTTTTGCCTTTCAGAAGACTGTATATTTTGTTTAAAATTGTTAATTGATATTTTTCTTCAAAGTCCAGAATGATTTCTCGCTGTATTTTTTAAACAGATTGATTTCAATCTGGTTGCGAGAAAAAGAAAGGCAAAAATATATATATATCTCAGGGATCGTAGAAAAGGTTTCAGGGGTTGTCATCCGGACGCTGTTTGAAGATCGAAACCCTTTCTACGATGAACCACACTTGGACGAATGAGGGATTACATCGACGAATATCTCAGGGACCGAAAAACATTGCGGATTTGTGCAGAATCAATGAGTGAAGCATAAAACTCTTAATCTGAGGTGAGAGAAGTTTGATTTTGTCTTAAATAATAGATCACTAATGAACTTGTTACCTTTGCGTGCTTCATGGAAATAAAGGTATCAGATTGCACGGTATGTTTTGAGTTTGACTCAAAGCACAACTGAGGAAGTGTCTATTCTGGATTCAGGGGGAAAAGTCCACTGGCAAAGGTCCAAAAGTGGCATCATTCTGAAACCCTTAGATATCAATCAAATATCATATTTGCTGAAACCTTTGCTAATCTACACTTTATTTATTTGAACATGTTATCTGGGACACAGAGCGCTCATGCTTATGACATTTTAAATATATATTCTACATACCTGACTTACAAGTCAGGATTTTTTAGGAATGTATGAACATTTTTTACATTTTGAGTATGGATACAATTTCAAAATGAAAACATGCCATATTTTACTGAAACATAACAAAAGGTACTTTTGCTTTTACAGTTTACAATTAGGGTTTATCAACAATCTATAAAATAACAGTTTAGTCTCTCATTTTAATTCAATATGCACTCTGAAAATGATAATGCTTTTTATCTGTGTATGCAATTTAGAAAGTTTAAATTGACCAACCTTAAAGTTATTTGTAAAAGTACAAAACAAAACATCATACTTGTCGAGTTGGATTTTTTTTTCTTCCTTTTTTACAAGTTAAAGTACACACAAAAGGTTTTATGATTTTCTATTTTGATTTTATTATATATATATCAATACCTATTGTAAATATAAATTATGGTTTTACACCAATCAAATACCTGTTTGTGGAGCAAAGTTGAAAGATTTGTTGAAAATGACAGGAAATGAGGAAAATGACAAATTGACATCATGACGTTACAATGTGAGACTCATTCCATCCAAATGTTATACATCATGTTTTTTTTTTAACCCTTTAAACATTGAATCAACAAAATAAGGGTGCTCACATGTATTTTATTTGTCAAATAGAAATGAGAAAAGTTTGATATTACTTGAGTTTTAGCCCAGTGTACAGGCTGTTTGCAAGGTTTCCTAGTGTGATGTCATCATTACAATCAGGAAGTAAAATTACAAACCTAAAAGAAAAATGCAACCTGGGATACAATTTGTATGTTGTTCTTTTTTAAATCTTATTTTAAATATATTTCTCATACCTGCCTTTTAGTTACTTTTAGTTCATAAATGAATAGTTCAACCTGTCATAGCCACTTTAAGTTCCCTGTTATTAAAAACAAAAAAAAGAACATTTTATTATTTACATCACTGACCGCCCAGCAGCATCGTCATATGGACTGGAATGTGTCTGGAATTCAGTCTATTCAAATAACAAAATATACCAATGCAATGCCTGCTGTATGGAACAGATATTTTTGCTATTACAACAATCTTCCTCACATACCACTACACAGATAGGCACGAGCCAACATTATTACTATTATTACATGCACACCAGTATCACAAAATGTGCCCTGCTGTTATACACAACACCAAATTACATGTCTTTGGACTTTTAACAATACCACAGTCAACACAGTCTCAGGTATGATTAGCTTTCTATGGAAAAAAAAAAGAGAAAAGTATGGCTACATTATAATATTATCCCATTTCCCAGCCTGTCACAGGGAATGAATATAGCAGGACGACACTTTTGAGATGATAAAGTGTTCCGGTGTAAGCAGTAGACTCGCACGGTTTGGCAGTTGCGGCGGAATTGCGCTTTTAGCTGTTGTGTTGTGTTGTGCTGCTGGCTCTTTTTTCTTTTCCCATCTTCCCGTGCATACGATACAGGCGACAGGGGTCATGTAGGAAACGCTAACAGTTTGCTCTCCTTTCCGTTCGCCCCATTAAAGCGTTTTAGTGATCCCGTCTATATCGAACCAAAAGACACGTTGTCTTGGTTGTTACAGTAAATGCTGGCTCTTGCAATATTCATATCCCCGAGTGAGGACTGAATGAGGAATGCGCTGACTGTAAATAGAAACTGGAGACGATGGGGAGGTCCACGCTGCCCCTCACAATGCCCAGGTCCTTATATTGTTCCTGAGTGTCTTGTGTAAGCTCCATCTTTTTTGGTTTTTGGCTAAAGAGACAGGTGCAATTAACACGTACATCACGGTGTATCAATAAATGTGGTGGCTTTATAAAAAACATTCATTGCTGCCGATCCATTTTCATGTGTACCATTTCAAGTTAAGACTCTCTGGTGTGCATTGTGTCAGACATAACTGCGTGTGACAGTTAAATAGATAGAGAGGGCTTGACCCAACTATGGCTTTCCCAGAAATAAGCAACTATAGAAGCAATCGATCCAAGGGTTTAACGACATCCTTGGGTCAACACCAGTTTGAAGACTGGCCTCATATTCCTGTTTTAGTTTCAGTTTAGCTCCCATTTCTATGAACTGTATTTGAACTGCACTGATTTTGAGAAAATGGCATAGTGCATGATTGAGGAGGAAAGGGGCTTCATTACCAAACTTATGACCTTGATGAGCTGAGATCAGTGGCCCCTAGGAGCCCGTCCCCAGGCTCGTCCTGGCCTGGGGGGCTTTACCTGCACCACAGCAGACTGTGGGAAAGAAGGTTGTGCTAAATGGCTGCAGCTGCTCGCTTACAGAGCTTTGATAGTGCAGCCTCTTTGATGCAGCGCCCGCAGGGCTGCACTGGGCTTAGCCTTCAAGACTGTGAAAAAGCTCCAGCTCCACTTTGAGCTGAGACATTGGGCTGGAACAGCGCGATCCCTGTCTCCGGGGCAAACACGAGAACACGAAGCTGCCAAATGCTCTGGCAAAATAACATCTATTAAGTACAGAGGTTCTCCTGCTGTAAATAAACAGTGTCTTAGGATTTCACTGGAGTCAGCCTGTGGATGAGTCTGACAAACACACGTCTTTATCACTGCAGTCTGATGGAAAGGTCAGGACTCAAACAATCACCTTAGACCGACCAATTCAACCATTAAAAATGGCATTTCACACAGTTTCACACCTGGACCAAGTGGCTCTAGCTAGAACACTTTTCACAACCCGGGGTTTGAGTGTTGCTGCACTTTCATTTTTATTAATTTAATCAGAAACATGGTGTTCTTCCAAAAAGGCTCTTAAAATTACAGTTTGAAGAGTGTTGAAGGCAACACAATGGAGGCTTGAAAGAGCCAAAAACAAGAACAAAGTGCTAACACAAACACACTACTGAGCAATAGCAAAAGAGGGCAGAGCTCTGTCTAATAACACATCAATAAGAATAACCGTGGTCTTGTTTTAAGCTCTGGCTTTTTGTTTTAGGTCAGTGGGTGTTAAATACAGTATTACTGATGTGGTTTAAGGAAAAGTCCTTGACAAGGATCTCCAGATAACTCCCTGTGACACAGCGCTGCTCTAATTTCTGCAGCGGGTCAATTATGCATATTAAGTCTGTTGGTTTTTGCCAAGCCATTATGTGCCAGCATTTGTCTTTTACAAGGCTCTCCATATAGATTTTATTGATTGTGAGTGGTCTTAACAGAACACTTTAAGACCCACATAAACATTTACTGTAACAATGTTCCCATTTGGACGGAGTAGCCTTTATAATGCACTGCTGTAAATCTAAATTAGTCCAAGTGTCTGCTGCAGATTTGTGCCGATGCAGCTCCACTCATGTTTGTGCTGGAAGCGCACGAGGCTTTCAGCGCCGAGTCTTCCTCTTGATTACTTCCAATGTCTCCGAGCTCATTCCCAGTTAGCAGCAGTGCAGATGCATTGACGCCAGCACTGCCCGGAAAGACAAATATACAGTCTATATATATGACAAGGGGTAATTAAGAATAATATCGCACTAATCACAAAACAGTCAGTGAAGCAACTGAGGGACACTGCCAACTATCAATCATCCTTTAGTGCGGAGGTTTGAGTTATGAGGGATGGAAATGCAACGTGTTTTCATTAGAGGATTTTTTTTTTTTTTTTGCCAATATATGCCAGGAAAGATTGCATATGTTATACTTGTACATAATCATTTCACACTGATCATATAAAGTCCCAAATGGAGCTGTTCATTATAGAAGATGGCACACTGGACTATATTAAGTACAATATTTTAAGAAGACATTTGGTTAACTTCCACACAAATGTTTGCCGTCCATGTCCATGTGTGTTCTTATTCATGACCCATATATTGTCATGAGCTTATTGATATGGCATGCCAGTTTTAAGTTTCAGTGATAAGCATTTGTTATACCAAAGAAGGCTGCTGGGGCTCTTGTTTGTGCTAAATGTGTTACTTGGCTTGGATACAGACACAATTTATTAGTTCTGGTTTGGCACATTGAGAAGCGGAGTGCAAAGGAGAAGGGTTTGTGATTTTAATGGGTGAGTTTATTTGGAAAGCTCTAGATCGAGATTCCAGCTGGCAAAAAAAAGCACGCTAACTCTACATCATTTGTCTTATGCTTTAAAGAAATAGGCATGTTTTTAGATGACTTTTTAGCCTGGTGCGCCAACAAGCTCGAGGTGATATACTATAGACATTTTGGTGCCACTTTAGATTAACTACACCTTAATTTACCTTAACAAAGCATGAATAAAGGGTTAATTTATAGTGACGATGTAGTTTATTAAAGTGCCTATGACAGGTTGAAATACACATTTAACTAAAATGCAGATAAAAGATAAATATATTCAAATTTCTACTAAAATCTTTACATATTTTACCCCATTTAGCTATTTTTTTGGTTTTAAATTTTACTTCCTGGTTGTAAAGTATGACGTCACACTAGGAAATTACCATAGCAACCACACTGTACACCGGCTAAAACTCCTCTAACGTCACAGATTTTGTTCATTTGACAAAGAGAAACACATGTGAACACCTTTATTTTGATGAATTAATGGTTAAAGGGTCAAAAAAGTAGTTTATTTTGCGTAAATTATGCATGACCTTTGTCTCCCCAGTGTGATGTCATCAGTTTGTTTACTTCCTGAAACTGTCAACAAATTTTCACTTTTTCTCCACAAACAGTGACCTGATTGGTGTAAAACTATAATTTATATTTACAAGAGGTATTAATACACTGAAAAAAGTCAAAATTAGAAAATCGTAAAAACCCGTCATACGCACTTTAAGCATTGATTAAGTTTAGGGTTAGGAATTAGGGTTAGAGCATTAATTATTAAGCTTTAATCATTCAACTATTTGTTTAATATGAATTAAGTCTTTCTTCATGCTTTAGTAATTCAGGAATAAGTGTAGTTATTATAAAGTGTTACCGACATTTTTTGTTTATTTGCTCTAAGAACAGGTTTATTGTTCTATTGAATCTACATTTTAAAAGATTTTTTCGTCAGACATGGACATTAAGATCAGCGCTTAATGTGAACTTAGCTGAACAAGATTCAGAAGCATTGTGCAGAATGATTTGTTGAGGTCTAATTATATGTTTTTGTGTCTAATATGTAAACAAAATGGTGCAACAAATTTAAACCTGGCTCTATCCATCCATCACGCAGATATTCCAACCCTGACCCCAACGTGCACTTATGGCATTTTTTACACATAAAATTATTTACTTTTATTTGGAAAAACAAAAATAATGAAATAAAATGCATGGTGAGGAACAAGTCTTTCCCTTATGAAAGACAAGTACATGAGTTTGAAATTTAGACGTCACAATTCACAAAAATGTAGTGAAGATTTTACTAAACATTTACCCTGTTTGTCCCCAGTTTGACTATTTCCGTGCAGTTCATAATGTTACTTCCTGGTTGGACATGGGCAGCAAATATGACATAGATGGAGGTCATACTACCACTGTTACCTAGCAACCATTTTGAAAACAAGGGCCAAAATCCATATAAATGACATAATAGTTATGATTTGACAAATTATAATCCCTGATAACAGCTTTATTTTGTTGAATGACCCTTTAAACTGTCAGAAAATAGTTTCAGTTGAGTGTTAACTGTCTTTATTTTCAACTGTACGTCTCTTTTTGGTGACATAGATGGAGTGATTACATTCTAGAACTCAGCATTATTTCCTGTCATTTTAAACCTATATTTTTCAAATTTTCTTCACAAGCTGCTACTTCACAGATGTAAAACTATGATAAATATTTATCACAGGTGCCCTTTTTTTCCTGCTCACCTGCACGTTCACCTCGCCTAATAAGACAGCAGTAGAATTAGTAGAATAGAATACTGTATATTGAGGACACAAACACAAGTTTCCACGACTCATAATCAATATTCAAACACTGCATTTGTGGGTTCGAGTTACTATGGACAATTTCTGTTTGTTTGCTCTCAAAACATATACACTTTTTACTTGAAAACAACAAAATAGTCCAATCTGTACCTAAATTTGTTTTATTGTTTCATTTAATCCACTTTTATCCATGTCAAAAGCAATTTTTCCTAAAAGGCATTTTTATCACATACGGACATTAATATCACCCATTAACATGAACATAACTGAGCAAGATTTTCAGGATCAGACAGAATAATAAATTTTGAGATTTGTATTTATAAAATATATCTAGATGTTTTTTGTATCTAACATTTTTTTTGGTATCTAAGAAATTTAAACCTGCATATTTCAGATTTATACATCCCAAATATGTGCAATTATGGCATTTTTTGCGCTTAAAATGCTTGATTTTATTTGTGAATAATAAAAATTCATGATGAAAAACAAGTCTTGTGCATTTTCCTCATGTAAGACAAGCACAGATGTTTAAACTATTTCACATTTTTCTCACCTGCATGTTCACTTAGCCTAAATATATAGCAGTGGAATTCTAATTAGTAAGATAATAGACAAAACGATGAGTTATTACCAGAATTCAAGCACTGCATTTGTGAGTTCAAGGTTCTGGACACGTTAAACAAGATTGTATAAAAAAACAATGCATTAACTCTCACTTTGTATGTTCAGGTCAAGTGCAAGGCAACTCTTTCTGCAAAAATAATGAATAAAAACTGAATCCGCCTTTATTTTTATGGACAACCAAGCAGCCCGTCATGTTGCACAAAGAAGCGAACCGTAAACGTCATGTAACTGCACTTACCGAATGTTTTTCAACCCGGAGTTACACTGGGCAGCAGGGCTTAGGTTGAACAAACCCGGACAGGACAGCGCGAGGGTTAAGCAGCAAGTCTCGATATCCTCTTCTCCGGCACGCAGCAGGTAAGCCAGGAGCATGTACCAGGTCAAAGTGGCCTGTTAAAGATGGATTTCCTCATCCTGCTTTGCCTCTAGTGGCACTTTCTTACACCGAGCACACAGTTTGTTCTCCAAATGGGGTTTCTGAACCGCGTGGCATTGGCTTCGACTTCATTCAATGATTCTTGCGCTTTATATTGCCGTCCTGTAATGTGTAATCCTGGAGATGTCACCAAAAAAAATGACTAAGGTGAATGTCACGCACAATTCAATGGCGGTCAAAGAGAAATTGGATGTTATAATAGTTCTCCTCTGGCAGCAGGGTGATTTGGAATATCTGTGGCTCGGCAAAAATGGTGGCTCATATGACTGGCTGAATATGGGCAAACCAAAAGCTAAAAATTATAATACTCTTTGGATTTTATATTGGACAACTACATTTTGATAGTTTCAACTCAATAGGGTTGGTCACTTCTGATGTTTTGAATAATTTCAATTTGGTGGCTTTCAAAGTTTATGTATTAACTCATGTGATTAATCGTAGAAAATGCGGATTAATCACACGGGTTGATTTGACGAAACACGCTCTTTTAGATCACGCAGGAGGCTTTACCTGAGCGAATGAGGAAGGTGCAGCTGTCATCAGGAGGTTCATTTTACACATATAACCCATCAGTCCTCACGTGGACGAGTGCAGGTCACCCAGAGGCTGATGCTTATGAGCAGGGAGCAGCGGAGAGCGGGTCGGCTTTGCTCCGTGCGGCAGAAACGACCAAGAGTTATTTTTTAAGAGTGCATGTGTGCACCCTGTAACAAAAAGAAAACACATGTGTGAGCGCTGAATGAAATGAGCCAAACATTTAACCAAACTATTACAGAGCACTTGTAGACACCAGATCAACACCAGCTCCTTCTGTCATAATGGATGTCAGTTACAAGTGTAACCATGGTTCTATGAGTACATGAAGGGCCCATAACGCGTTAAACTTGTTGTTTGGTCATGTAGCTTACATTTACCTGAAACATGTGACACAAATTGAAATGCAGTGTCTAGATTTAAAGTGTTGTGAGTTGGGATTTAAACAGTTTATTTAGATTTGTGAAATCAGCTATTACTTTTCTGAAGAAAATGTACAAATTCACTTGTAAATATGTAAATAATGAGAATTGCAAAAAGCACTCAATCATCACTAATCAAAGTGTGATTAATCGGATGAATTTTTTTAATCGTTTGACAGCACTAGTTTAAATATAACTGAATTATTTTTTGATCAATAACGAGAAATCTAATACATTTCTCTTTCCTCTGCTAGAGTGTGGTTATAGTCACTGTCGATGTAGCAGGGCTTGTTATTTTACATGGCAGAAGTGACTTTTTTTTCAGCTGCTTTGTTTTGGGAAGTAAACAGGACCAAAAAATTAGGAATTAGAGAGTTGTTTTTTTTTAGCAAAAAAGTGATCGACTGGGCTAAAGGTGACCAATGATCAATGTTAAGCAGGTTTGGCACCATCAGCACGTCATTGGTTTAGTCAAAACGCTCTTGTTGTAGCAGTCCAAAACACACAATGCAGCACACGAGTGGATTCGAAGGATATACATATATAATTATTTGGCCACGTGTGTTTGGATTTGGTTGTCCGGGCCGGTGTGGATACAGCCGTCGTCTTTATCAAGCACTCGTACGTGCAGTGGGTTTTAGCATCTGTTTGGCTCTGGTTTTACAAGTGTGCAAGCGTGACAGGTAGTGTGCAGAGGTTTATTATGTTCTGATACGAGCATGTTTAGGTCTGTGACACAGGATTGTCCTGTGGAGTTGTGACTGTACAGTTGACATCGGAGGTTTTGCATTTTGTGGAGAAGAATTACCCGTAAATAACGCTAGCTCTGAGCACATTTGGTCATTTGCAGGATAAAAAATACAGTTCGTTTGTCAGGTAATTTGTTACATTTAAGCTGACACTACGGGCAAGCCCTTTTTTTTTGTATTTTAGACAGTTTGCGCTCTCAATATATCGACTATCATGCGAAAGCTTGTCAAAATCTTCTCCTCAAGATGTTTTATTACTTTAATTTAAATAACTGAATGCATTTTTCTCCCTTACGGACATAAAGATCAGTCCTTAAAGTAGCACACAACTTTGTACTTAACAAGATTTTGACAGAATGTACAGAAAGATTAGCTGATATCTAATTCTAAGCCTGATTTATTCAACTTTTAACTCAAAAAACGAAGGCGAAATTTGAATTTTAAGGCCAATTTTCAGTCAGATTAGAGTACAGAGAGGAGAAAAAAAGAAGAAAACGACTGGTATTATTTGTCACGGAGCAGTCATTGTTGTTTGCGATCAGCATTTAACGCACCTACATATTCCAAGCAAACACAATGAATGACCCCTACGCATCCGTCAGGTGAGCGGGTTAAACGAGCACCGAGCGCGGGATTGTAATTGCCCAATGTGCGAACCATTTGGCGTTCTCATTATTGGGCGGCGATAAAATGAACAGTTGGTATAAATGGAGTGCACCTAGCTGGCATACTCTGCCGTTGTGATTATTAGCTCTGAGATGTTGTTTATTCTGCGCTAATTGTCGCCGCGGCATCTGCTGCACCCTCCACGCGCCGAGGCTACCTGCTGCAGTCGTACATACAGCACTTGGGCTTCAATCCAAGCCGCTGGAGTTTTTTTTTCTTCTTCTTTTTTTTTCTTCTCAGCCTTAGCGGTTACAGTAGCACCTCGCTAATCTGAAGCCTGCAGGCGGCGCGTGGCGTAGCATAGTCGAACGCTTGGATTATTGCGGCGCATTGAAATGGATGGCCCTCACTCTTGGGTGCTGCCTGCATTTATTAAAGAGCTTAACAGCGTCTACAGGTGCCAGCCAATTTCCTCCAGATACGCCAGCGAGCGGAATGGTATAGAAGTGCGCTTAATGTATTCATCTGTCGCTTGTCTTAACAGTCACTGAATCCTCTAATGTCTCCTCTACAGCGCCCATGTCTCGGCACTCTTGGTCGGATTTGCTTTTCGAGTGGATGGCAGAAAGTTTTTGCGTGGAATTTTAAACTTCTTGATTGTTAAGATGAGATACTACAAGCTATACTAATGTTTCAATGTTTTAGTTTTTTTTGCACAGTTTTTTCTCTCAACATATAGGCTTTTATCAACAATCTGCTCCTAAAGTGTTTTATTACTTCATTTAATCCATTTCCGATCCAGTTTTTATCCCACTTAGACATAAAGATAATCACTTAAAGCAGTGTTTTTAAACTTTTTTGAGTGGCGGCACACTTTTTTAGTTGTAAAGACACCACAGCACACCACCTACTAAATATCCCCATGAAATCAGTTAATTAAAAAAAAAAAAAAAAAGGTGTAATATGGCGAATAATTATTGTGACACTGGTTCTTTAAATTTGGCATTGGCGATTGTTTTGCTTTCTTTTTTTGGTTCAAAATATGTTCATGACCCCAAAATGGTAAAATATTCCATTAAATATAAGCGTGTGTGTGAATCCAAATTAGTTCTTTTTTCAAGGTACACCTAGTAATGACTCAAGGCACACTGGAAAATCAAGGACTTCAAGTAGCTCCTACACGCACCAAACTTTACACTCTTGTGCTCGACAAGATTTTGACAGAATGTACTAAAGGATTTGTTGATATCTAATTCAAAGACTGATTTATTCAAGTTTTAAATCTAAAAAATTAGACAAAGTTTGAAATTTTAGGCCAATTTTCTGTCAGATCTAGCATTTTTGTAATTAATGTGTAGAAAAAATGAACGGGTTCTGTCCATTCTTCAGATTTAAATGTCCCAATTTTGGCCATTTTTATCCATAAATTGGCCATAATTTATCTTTAAATTTAAGATTGTCTCCTATTCAACTGCAGCATCTCACCTTAAATTGATTGATTCCTTAATTAATTAATTTGATTCTGTTTTTATTGTGTTTTACTATTTTCATCCTGTTTTATGGTTTAATGACTTTGTTGATTGATTTTATTTCACTATGTGCAGTATTTTGGAAATGACTGTTGTTTATAAATTGTGCTATAGAAATAAAGTGAATTGGATTGGATTAAGACAAACAAATAAAAGCAAAAATAGTAATTTTAAAATTAATGCAAAGGGAAAGTACAGACAATTCCATGTGTCTATTTTGAAAAGACCAAACACCACAATTGCAGGTATGAGAGCTGCTGACGGTGTCCCACAAGTAAATTATATTTAAAAGATATATCTGGAATGTTGTGTGTAAATAAACCCATCAATAAAGCTTAAAATGCATAGGATTTTGCACATGTTTTTCAAATTGTTTGGTGATAAAACCTGTGGTAAATAACTTTCATAGTTTTTCCTCAGTCAAGTGGCATTTGATGAAGAAAAGTTGAAGTTGAAATTTAAGTTTAAGTGTAGCTCTAAGTTCTAAAATGGAATTCCTCTTTCTATGTCATCAATAAGTGGCATTCCATCAAACACACAAAGACAATTTACACACAACTGATACCATTTGCTGACAGTTTAAGCAATCATTTAACAAAATAAGGTAGTATTATTTTTTTAAACCATGAAAATAGACCCTTTAAAAATGTGCAACATAATGTGATTTCACCTGAGAAACTGGGATTTAACCTCAGAATATCACAAAATATGAAACATTCTGATGATTTTGGAAAACAAAACCCACTCAGACACATATGAGTGACATCAGAGCTGCTTCAAACACATTTATCATTGTATTTTACATTATGTTTAGGAAATTGTGATAAACTCTTTGCATTTTTGATGAAGGAACAATCCAGATTTATGGCTTTTACTGTAAAAATACTCACAGAAATGTTGAGCCCACATACATTTTTCATTTTATCTAGAGATATATTAGATACTCTTGAATGAATTAGATTCTTTTGAAGCTAAAATACAGTTTTAAAGCAAGAACACTGTATATTGTCCATTGTTTGTTAGAAGAGCATATAGAAAAGCAAACTAACTGACACTTTTTTCCAACACAAACACTTAAAACCAGAATTTAGATCAGGTGTGAGCGAATCGTTGAAAGAATTTACAGTAAACTTCATTTTGCCTCCAGTCGCCCCCCTTGTGGAATTTTGATGACATCACATTTTAAAGGGTCTATAGCGTAAATGACATGGATCTTGGCCCTTGCCTGCAGTATGGTTGCTAGGTAACAGCTGTGGAATTACCTCAGTGTCACATCTGCGGCTCATGTCCAACCAGGAAGTGCAACTAAAGTCACCAAAACTGTCAAACTGGGAAGAACTATAGAACATTTTCAGCCAAAACAGTTAAATTCCTGCTGCACTTCAAACAAACATTTCACAACGATGTCCTTTTGTGACACCGGACCCTGTTATTATTCCAAGTGCATAAACTAGTTCTGACCTTGTCCTGACTTTCCCACAGACTCTAATCAAAGCTGTCATTCACTGAACTTCCATTCTTGATAATTTGTGACAAAGACAAACACATGTGAATATGGATTACGCTGGTAGTCATCCATCCTAAAAGTATTGGCGCGCCGGCAGCTGATAGTCTGTCACAGCTGAGTCTGACTGATAATGCCGTTTGACAACACTGACACTGGTCCTGCCTGCTGCGCGCCGCACGACTGCCACGATGCAAGGAAACATTTGCTTTGCTCTATTTCTTTTGCAGAATACAGACTTGACTGAGAAGAATCTGTTGATAAAATAAAAGTAGAGCTATAATGCTGTTGTTTATGAGTGATGGGGAAATACATAAGGCAGGTTCTCATAACGTTCTAATTGTGACTTCGTTTGGTTGACTAACGCTTGCGGTGAATATTTATCATAGTTTTACATGTGTGAAGTTGCAGTTTGTGAAGAATTTTTTGAAAATTAAAGGTTTAAAATGACAGGTGAGTTCTAAACCGGAATCCCACTATGATGTCATCAAAAAGCGACATGCCATTGTAAATACATCAAGCCCATGGATGTATTAAATGAACTGGATAAGGTACGCCCCCTCTGTCTGTGGTCCCAGATTGATTAGTGGCCATGCGAGGTACTGCAGCCTCTTGGAACCAGCCTTTTTCTAAAATTGCACATTATAACTGCAGACAGTACTGAATTATTATCGGCATTTAAATAAAATAGAAGGAAATGTTCTTTTCTACCGTTTCTAAAATCACAGAAATTACCGTTTTTATATGAAACGACGTCACCACAAACATGTGCGAGTCACATGAACGAGTGTCGGACGATACAAACAGAAGCACGTGGAGAAGGCTCGACTAGCGATACCTGTAAGTCGTATTTTATTTCATTTCAGATACTTTCACGTGTGCTCTAACATGAAGAACACAATTACAATCACACAAGCTAACGTTAACACAAAAACTTGCAAGCTGCGTGGTCGCTCACGTCGCTCAAAGCATCATGGGGGATTGTCGTCACGTGGCGCCCTAAAGCAAAGATGGCAGCCTCCATAAAGCAAAGATGGCAGCCTCCGTATCAGGAACTAAAGCAAAGATGGCAGCCTCCGTATCAGGAAGTAAAGCAAAGATGTCAGCCTCCGTATCAGGAAGTAAAGCAAAGATGTCAGCTTCCGTATCAGGAAGTAAATGCGGAAGTAAGACATTTTTTTGGGGTCATGCGCCTGTGAGCACACTCCATAGGGATAAACAGGGCGCCATTTTGGATTCATCTTCCAGGTTTTATTATAGTTCTATGATCAAGCCTCGGCGATGGAACATGGCATCCGCTTTAAGCCAATGGCGGCGCTCATTAACGCATGTCGCCAATGTAGCCTTTAATGGCTCCATGTTCACGGCCCGCTGAACATGTGCAGTCGTGGCGGAGTACCATGTGACCGCTGTGACCAATCAGCGCGAGGGTATTGGCCCTTTAAGATGTGATTTCGTCAATATTCTGGAATGGAGGCGATTGGGGGCAAATTGAAGTTGAGTGTTCATATTTCAAGGATTAGCTCATGTTTAATCTAATTTCAAATGGTTTTAAGGGTTTGTGTTGGAAAAAAGCAACACAATTGAATTTCCAGGGTAGAAAGGTCAGTTAGTTTGCTTTTCTATAACAAACGATGGACAAAATACAATTCTCTAGCCTTAAAATTGTATTTTAGCTTAAAAACAATAATAAAAAAATCAAATATATGGCATAGTACCTAATATAATTCTAGATAAAATGAAAAAATATTGCAGGCTCAACATTTATGTCAGTGTTTGTCTGGTAAAACTTAAAAATCTGGATTGTTCCTTCATCAGAAATGCAGAGTTTATCATAATGTCTTAACACATAATGTAAATAAGCAGCTCTGATGTCACTCACATGTGTCTGAGTGCTTTTCATTTTCCAAAATCTTCCCAATTTTTCATATTTTGTGATATTCTGTGGTTAAATCCCAGTTTCTCCAGTGAAATCACATTATGTTGCACTTCATATTTGCCTCCATTCCAAATTTAGAATGTTTTTGATTACAAACTTTTAAAGAGTCTATTGAGCTAACCCTAAGTGGGATCGCGACGTCACACATAACAGAATTTTCAGGTAGCCCAGTGTTAAATCAATGGGGATTTTAAGATGCTAAATACTAAATTTAGCATTAATTCAAAAGTATTCAAACACTATAGATTGATAATATACAGCAGTTTATCATCTTAATCTTCAATGGATTTTTTGTTCACTTTTTTACATTGTTTTGGCTAATGTTTTTCTATGCAAGTTTAGCGCACCAACAGCAAACATGGCGGATTTCCATGGTAACGGCTGTTTTTTGATGTTCTATCACGAGCTCCATTGCTAGAATGGAGCATAGCGTAGCCGAAGCTAACAATTAAAAGGCTGTTTTTTAGGCAAGTGAATGATAAATAACGTTAAAAAAAACATGATCTGAAAATAGACCAAATAGGTAAATATTGCCACAAAATCCTACTTTGTGAAAGTTGTAGGTGCCGAACACGAGCAGTTTGTTTTTACATTGCGCTCTATGGGAAAAATGCTTTCTGGACTGAGGGGATTTTTTCGCTGCAGTTCCAATGGAGTGGCCACTGGGGGCTTAACGGGTTCAAGCAGAAATACCCTATCCAGATTTTTTAATACATCCATGAAATACATTGACAATTTAAGAACAACTCACACATTTTTCTAGAAATTTAAACCATCATTCAACAAAATAAAGTTGTTATCAGGTATTATAAATGGTCAAATCATAACTATTATTTAATTTAGATGGATGTTTGCCCTTGTTTACAAAATGGTTGCTAAGTAACAGTTGTGGAATTACCTGTCTCTATGTCATATTTGCTGCCCATGTCCAACCAGGAAGTGCTATTATAAACTTAGGACAAATTGGCAAAATGTTTAGTGAAATCGTATATATAATAATGTTCACTATATTTTAGAGAGATCTAGCGTCTAACCTGTCATACAGGTTTTAAATACACAAGACTTGCATTTGATAAAAGATTAAAATCCTGTTATAGAACACATGGGTGCAGCCACTGTTGGTGTGTCCTTGGAGAGGCACTTCATCAACCTTCTCTCTTTATTGAAAGTTCGTTCTGTCTGCTATTTTTAACTGTCAAGCAACCATTTCTTTTACTCAGACAGGAGTGTTTCAGGAGCGTCACAGGATGGAGAGACTTCGAAAACACTCTGACAGTCTCATAGAAGGTTACTGGAAGTTGCAGGAACATGTGAAGCAAGTAAACAAATACTCCTGTCTAACAAAAAAAAAAAATATGTTGCTTAAAGTCTATACAACAGGTTATACATTTCACTAAAATGCAATGATCTTATTTCAGATTTTACAAAGCATTTTGACTATTTATGCCCAGTTTGACATTTTTTGTAATGTTTATAATTGTACTTCCTGGTTGGACATGGGCAGCAAATATGACTTAGCTGTAGTTGTAAAATGACCTTTTCATTTTACTGTTACCTAGCAATAAAGTGTGCAAAATCGTCTCTCTATTTTCAAAGACGCGTCCCTTTTTGATGACATCACAGAGGAATATAAACTTCTTCCTGTAATTTTAAACTTTTATTTTTCAAATTTTCTTCACTAACTGTATCTTCATGGATGTAAAATATAATAAATATTCACCAAACTAAGTCATAATCAGTATGTGCTGAGAACCAGTTGTACAGACTTTAACACTTGACTGCAGTGTGTGCCTGAGGTTGCAGATGCTTACAGTAGTTTCTTATGACAGAGCTCTGTTTTCATCATACCTCCACAGTTTGGGCTGCACTCCGCTGCCTTTCACAGGAGTGTCACGTGACGCTGCAGTGCTGTGTCTGATTTAAACCGATTTTGGCATTGACAAGGAAGACAGGAAGACAACAGCGCCATCTGCAGTTTGACTTCAGAACTGTCTGCCAGGTGAGAGAGAGTAGGTATGCCCCTTCGTCCCGGTCCATAGTTCGGTGGGCAGCTTATGGAGCTCGATGAACTTCCGTGATGCAACAGTTTTCCTTCTTGCAGTGGTCTGAGATTGCAGAAGTCTGAGATGGTGCTGTCGTCTAACTCCTCCAAATAAAAAAACAGCGCCAAAATCTGTTTAAGATGAGACACTACGGGTAAATAGGAGTACATCTTAAATTTAAAAATATCAATTTCAAACTTCTACTGTTGTTTACTCACATAAATGTAAGAAAAAAAACAAAT
Organism: Rhinogobius similis; assembly: GCA_019453435.1. Taxonomy (NCBI): domain Eukaryota; kingdom Metazoa; phylum Chordata; class Actinopteri; order Gobiiformes; family Gobiidae; genus Rhinogobius; species Rhinogobius similis. Next base: position 26,580,688 of record CM033627.1, on the reverse strand, counting down.
GACACGTTTTTGTATGTAATGTTTTTATACACTGATTTTTATGTGTAAAATTGGCTAAAATTATATGAAAGATGGACAGAACCAGGTTTAAATTTCTATTTTTTTGTAAACACATTACAACATGTACAAAAAGAAAAACTTCACAGAGGAAATTTTGGATATCTTATCTAGTTTTACAGTAAACTAGATCTGACTGAAAATTGGCCAGAAATTCAAATTTTTCCTCATTTTGCCTCGACCTCCTCTCCAATAAGAAGGTCATGGGTTCGATTCCTGGACCAGACCAACCTACCAATTGTACATTAAAAATCTTGTTTACACCAAGTAGAAGATTGTGGTTAAAAGTTGAAAAATCTGTTGAAAATTACAGGAAGTAAAAAAATTACTCTCGTTCTATCCAAAGGTTATTCATAATTCATAAAAAAAAAAAAAAAAAACTTTTTTTTACCCTTAAAACGTGAATTCAACAAAATTAAGGTGTTCACATATATTTTGATTTGTCAGATTAAAAAAATCTGTGATATCAGCTGAGTTTTTTTCAGTGTACAAAGTCATTTATTATTATGATGACACAATTTACAAACAGGAAGTCATATTTCAAAACAAAACAAATTGCTAAAACATGATAACATTTACATAGTTTTTTTTTTTTTTTTTTTTTACTTTTTTAGCAGAACTTTAAATATACCTAGTTACATGAGTAGTCCCAGTAGTCATCGGCACTTAAATGTTAAATGTTGTAAAAAGGCTCTAAAGGCCCACAGAAAATACAACTAGAACTCTGCATTTCCCAGTAAATGCTGTGAACAAATAACATGCTCTACTTTGTTATTCTCACTGCACAGTTCAAACCAAATCACTTGTGTTTGTAATCAGAGCTTAGGCCGTCAGCAGAAACAATGGCCGCTGCTCTGTGTGTGTACGTGTGTGTATATCTGTGTGTATTTATGTCAGTGATAGTTGTTCTAATGTCAGATCTCCCTGAAGTGGGACAATCAAAAGCCCACAGCCCGACGACGATGTGCATTCAAGGGGACAGGGGCCCGGGGCCAGTGCACACACCACGACGCCGGTGCTCCTGATCACACAGCCCCTCCATGACCCACAAAGCGCCCGCTCCACTGGGTTTCACATCACAAAAAGTGGCAGATAAACACAGCGCTGCAGAAACGACACCGGGCCAGTTGAGCAGAAGAATGAACATTTAACAATCATGAGACAAATAAGACGACGCACTTGAATTGACACATGGCTTCCACTCGTAATGACTGAATGAAGAAAGCCGGCTGGCAAGTGGCCGGATATCATTTTTATGCGTGTTAATGTATTCCAACGGGGACATATTATGCAAAATCAACTTTTAAAGCACACATATTATCCAAAATGGACTTCTTTTGTGGTTTGAATCGTGTTATGACATTGTTCCCTCGTCAGAAACATTGTATTTACCTTCATTCATTCATTCATTCATTCATTCATTCATTTTCTACCGCTTATTCCCGTTAGGGGTCGCGGGTGGGAATCGCCTGTCTGATATGACGTGTATGTGTGCGTTTTATATACATATTATTTTAAGTTTTAAAACATGAGATTCCAAAGCAGGGGCACTCAAGAGCAAGCAAAATTAATGTTTTTAAATGATTTGTTTTTTGGTCAGTTTGCTCTCCACATAGAAGCTTTCATGTGGAAACAACAAATGTGTCCAATCTGCACCGTAAAATGTTTTAATATTTCATTTGTGGGACATTGTAACTTCAAAGGTAATTGAGCTAAGCCTAATTTATTAAAGTTTTAGGTCTAAAAAGATGAGGCAAATTCCCAGACATGTGATTCTCTGTCAGAGAGTTAGAGTAACTATACGGAAACAAAGGAAGGACTATGTAGGTGGGGCTAACGGTTCAGACAAAAAACATGTTACTGTCTCATGTTCAAAATCAGGTACAGGCCCTTTAATTGTTGCAGCCAAAATGTCACTAAAGACTTATGATTTGTTTACCGTGACTATTGACACATTCTAATAAGTTAAGTCATTAATAGAACTGAAGTTATTATTGTGTTTATCTACACAGTACTACCTAGAACTGAAGTTGTTATTGTGTTTATTACGCAGTACTACCTGGAACTGAAGTTATTTTTGCATTTATCTACGCAGTACTACCTGGAACTCAAGTTATTATTTTGTTTATCTACGCAATACTACCTCGAAATGAAGTTATTATTTTGTTTATCTACGCAGTACTACCTCGAACTGAAGTTATTATTTTTGTCCATCTCTATTTCCTTGAACTGAAGTTATTAAGTGGAAAACACCCAAAAAAAAGGCATTTGATTTATGTCTTAATGTAATACAGGGGTGAGATGCAATACGTTTTCTTCTTCCCACTCCTTCTCGAGCTCAAACAAGAAACCCCATCGATTGTGCGAGGAATTTTGTGTTTCGGAGACACGGCACACTTACACTCTCTCTTCTTGTAGTTATTGACTCGCTCGAAAATAAATAAATAAATAAACGGAATGAAGTGCAATACAAAAATGTCTCGGGAGTGCCCTCCGAAGCCACTCCGGTTCAGGCCGACGTTCCATCCCTCACCAAACGTCCTCCTCACTCCTCTGCACTTCCGCTTGTAGGTGAAGCCGCGCACATGACACCGAGAAAGATCCACGACCGCGAGCTGTACGGAGACCCGCGGAAGTAATTTAGCCGTGCACGCCTCCATCCGTCAGCCGCTCACTGTCAGCGCCGCTCCCCCTCTCTCGGTTCTCTGACACTCTGATGTAAACCCTTCTGAATCTCCCGGCGTCGTGAATACGGATGAGGCTGTGCCCCTACCACGCCGCGGCTGAAAAGACCCGACGAACGCTCTGGCAGACTTTCGTGTTCCTTTTCAGTCCGCCGTGCAGAGCGGTCCTGTTTATACGCTGCTCGTGTCTGTGCAGTCGTCGCCGCTGTTGCTGGTATTTAACTTTCTGCAGCATTTTGAGTGCTCGCGTTTCTGTTAACGGCGGCTAAATATGTCAGATGGCGCCGTAGAGTGCTGTCAGTAAAGGTTATTTTAGCAGCGTTTATTTCTATTGTACAGAGACTTTTGAAATACATTTTTAACCAAATAAAGGTTGAAATTAAATGTAGGATGGGAGGGAAATTGTGTTAAAACTGATAAAGAATGGGAACATACGGTATAAATACATCGCATGGAGGACCACCAAATAATATTGTTGGAAAAATATCATGTTTTTTATGACACCATGTTAAATTGCTGTAAATGCTATTTGCTGGACAAACTGTAGTTGCCAAGTGGTCCCCCATTTTTGTGTGTTTTGAGACTGAGATCGTAGAAAGGGTTTCAAGGGTTGTCATCCGGACGCTGTTTGAAGATCGAGACGTTTCGACTTTTATCCAAAAGTCATTGTCAATCAGAGAGCTGGTATGGGAACTCAGGCTTATATGCTACTCTAAGTAGTGGGAGTCCTGCCCACAGGGAGGAGTCACTGAACGCCTGTCTTTGCTCGATAATTGGCCTGCCTTTGTTAGTTTAATAGTTGGCCCTGCCCGGTTTCACCTGTGGCTAAGATCTATTATTGTCTTAGATCTATTGTTCTATTGATAGCTGGCTGTTGCTCCCTCATCACTGCTGATGACCTCATTAGCATTTGACTGGTCTATTGAGTTGGACCAGGGTGTTAGGAGGCTGTCATAAATCTAAGCCAAATTAAATCTTAAGCCCCCATTCCTGTTTAGAGACGGATTCTCTCTTTTGACAAAAATAGCCTCCTTAACTCCTCTTTCAAACCAATTCTTTTCTCTACTCAATATCTTCACCTCACTGTCCTCAAACGAGTGGTTTGTAGCTTTAAGGTGCAGATGTGGAGGCAGATCTTCTGTGTTGGTACAGCCTTTTGTGCAGTGGCTGTTTGGTCTCTCCTATGTAACATTCTTTACAACTGTCCTCACTGCACTCTATCGAATAAACTACATTGCACTGTTTTTCTGTCGGCATCTTGTCTTTCGGATGGACCTACATTAAATCAAAAGACATTTTGATTTAATGATGTCACCGTCTTTGTCATAAAAGTAGTTGTTTTGTATGTACAGATAAAGAATACTATTAACTAAATATGACTACAACTGTGTTTGTATATTCTTAGCATCATCTACAAATATTGTGTGTGAAATATTGAAAAATGGTTATTAACTGCCAGTTTATGTTTCAGTGGCGCCTTGGTGACAGTGGAAGAACAGCTCAGACTTCTTGGCCTGGTGCATATTCTGCTGGAACAACTCAGTCTGTACGAGCCCGAACTAAAAAAACAGTCTCATCCCCATCAACACACCGTACACACTGTAAAGCATGTTCTGGTAGATTCTGCATCACACTTGAGTTGTGTCGTTTGTATGTTGTATCGTTTGTGATGTATGATTGATGTGTGTCTTATGAAATGCCATTCTTTAAAACAAAAAAGGACAAATTTGCGAAAACAAATTTCCCACAGCAGGGACAAAATGTACAAGACGTACAAGCACATGGATAAACAGGAGGATTTTTACACTTAGAAAATAATATTATTTCAATCACTCAGCCTGTATTCATAGAGCCCCAGAGTAAATAAGCATCACTACATGAGTGTTAAAAGCCAGTCTGAATAAATATGTTTTGAGCCTGGGATTAAAAAGGCTACAGTCAAACTATTTGAATGAAAACTATTAATCACACACACACACACACATATATATATATATATATATATATATATATATATATATATATATATATATATATATATATATATATATATATATATATATATAAAATCAAAATAAGTACATTTGTCAAGAAAAAAAAACAAAAAAAAAAACGTTGGAGAAACGTTGTGAGTCAAAGGCAGATGTTAGGTGTTATATTTAAACCTGCGCACAGTGCACAGAGAGAATAAGCATGCGCCTGACACAGGGCTGTATTTTGGGCTCAGTGTCCCTGTGCAGAATGCGGTGATAATTGAGATGATAAGACTCCTCTCTCCTGCAAATGAATCGAAACGCGCCCGAAGAGTGCGCTCCCACTGCCCTGGTATTATTAGGATTTGTGAGGTTCATCTGCCAGATGCCTTAGCCCTTCCAATTGACTCAGTAATTGTGGTGGATTTCAAAAATGAATCATGGCAAAAGCGGCGTGCTGCTGCCTTTGCAAGGCAGAAATTGCATTCTCTCATCTGGCTGTATCAATGTGAATTGAATTTATTTGTTCACGCCTTATTGAGTGTGTTTGTGCCTCACACACTGCTCTGTCTTCATCGGGATTTCTGCACACTCTGCTTGTGATGAATATAGAGACTCGTTTGCGCCACATCTAATGAATTTTCTGAATTGTTTTTTTTTTTTCTGTTTACTGGATCCTTAAATATTTCCCCAAACTCAACACCAAAATACTCGTTCAGCTCTTGATTTCAATCTTGCAGTTAAGAAAAGGCAAAACAAAAACATTATTTGTTTAATTTTATAAATGTACACACATGCAAGTTGAAGCGATATAGTATGTTTGTCTATTGCCTTGATTTTCAACCAGTGTGCCGGGGAACGCTAGTGTGCTTTGAGGTTTTGCCAGGTGTGCCTTGAAGAAATGTCCAATTTCAGTTCACATATTGACAGTTGTGGATGGAATTGACTCATTTATCATTTTTGGAGTGTCCTGAGCAACTTCTGCAACGCAAAACCATCACTACTGACAAATTGATAGAACCAGACAGCGGCACATTATTTATTATATACATACATTATATACATTATTTACCATATGTTTTAAAAGTAAGTGAAAAAAGGTTGAAAAACACTGGTCTATTGGATGCCGGCCTTGTCACCAGCCACACAGACTCTGACTGGAGACGGCGAGGTGGATGATGTTAGTCATTCTTATACATCTGAGTGCGAGGTAACCTTAATGCACTTTAACACACTGTGACACTCCAGTGCAGTACTGTTAGATTTCTCATTAAACCATAGCGATATAACGATGCTGTAGCCTTTTTAGCTCGAATCAAAGAAAAAAAACATGATTGCAGTTTACATTCAGAAACAGATGTATAACCTGACCAAAAGCAGCCTTCTGCACCGACTTTTAATGACTGCACGCTTATTGTCTTGAAATAACTGCACACATCCCTTGCACTGTAGCCATATATAGCAGGCTCTCTTACCCAGAAGCCTTTGCTGCCTGTGAGGTTTCTACACACATTCTAATACAAGTTCCTCTGCTGTTCCCTATCGCATTTTGTTTCTTGGAACTTTTGCCTCGCGTTTGTCTGACACGCACACACCCCGAGGAGCATGAAAGCGCCCAGCAGCGTCCTCCGCTCTACTCTGGGATCCACGCTTAAGTCAGCCGGCTATAGATTATAAGAAGAGAGACGGAGAGAACAGGAGAGAGACAGTGAAGAAGGAGAGGAATAGCTGCAGGGCCACTCTCTTTCTCTCTCTCTGTTCCCGTTCTGTCACTCCCCCTGCCCAGCAATACCAGCGCTGGATGCTAATCACTTATTAGATTTCAGATATGTGCGGCAGGGCAAGGCTAATTAGGTTAGCGGTCTGCTCAAATGAAATGTCTTAATGTTGATGTGCCTTTACCAGAAGCACACCTCCTCCGAGCCCCCACAGCGAACTCACCTGAGCTTACATCAGTGGGCGAGGCTACCGCGCTCAAATTGAGCCGCCGACTGTAGGCTGCCATGTTTGCAATCTGGTGCTGACCGCTAGGGGCTGGCTGCGGAAGTAGAATTATTCAATGCAAGTCAATGGGGAGTTAGACGTTTCAAAACCTACTTTAGAGCCTGGCTCAAAATACGGCTTTGGTCTCAAACGTTAGCTTACGGCTCTGTGACAACGCTGAGGGGGTGAATTTTTTGAACCAGGCTGGTTTAGCCGCTGTGATTTTTAAAGTTCTTGAATATCTAATGAGGAAGGCGGGCTTACGCGCCGGAAATGTCACGGCGCAGCCAAACACCTACGAGTGTGCGTGTAACTATAGAGGCTACGACGGCAGTACGTCCAGCAAAGGCCGCCCCAAATTCGGCCTCTCCGCCTCCCCACCGAGGGGGGAGTGGTGGGGGCTAACCCGCGGCCATTTTGAATTCTCCATGACTGAGCCGCATTTTCACGAATGGGGCGGAGCGACGACAGTCTGTCCACTATTTTTATGTCTATGGCTTACATGCACAGAGAACTCCGAGTGCGCTAAAAACAACCAAACTTAATTCATCTTTGCCCCTAAAACCTGCCAGACCACTTTTGTCCCAGGGTACTGCAGCTAAAAGAACCGAATGGGTCCGAACGGCGTCCAAGAGGCATTTAGGGACGTCTAGTAATTTAGTTGCTTGAAAAGCCAGTCCCTTCTACATTCTGTTTTAATGCAGAAGGGTGTGGACTCAGACCAGAAAGCCACCAATTTGTAGCATGTGTCTCTCAAATATCCAAACAAAATGTATAACTTCTTCCGTGTCTGTATTTGGAACAAAATATAAACTAAAGCCGGCGTTTGCTCTTGCAGTTGTTGAACAGTGGGTGAAAGAGCGGCTGTTCTCTATCACGATGAATGGATCGTTTCCCATCAGTTCCCTCTGATACGGATTGTATCTATTCTGCTGAAACCCACGCTATTTCTGAATCCTCTGTGGTATTTTTTTGTTCCTCGTAAACTACCATTTTCGTTTAGACACAAACAGACCGTGTGTTTCTCTGATTGGTTAATCTGTCTGTCAGTCATGCCAGTTTGAAATTGGGAAGACATGATATGATTCCAGACGTATTGTCAAAGCATGTGTTTTTGGATGGTCAAGCCAGAAATGTAGCATTAGCGCTAAATCTAAGCTAATAAACAGTAACAACAGCGATCACAAAAGAACATTATTAGGAAACATAGATAAATAACATCTCATTTACACTGTGGAGCATTTGGATTTTCAGGCAGCCTATGAACTATGTATTCGTTTAGGTTTGTGTATTCAGCATGGTGATCATTTGATACACTTCATTAAGAAAAATAAATACAATATAGTAAATCAAATATTGTATTCAAATATAATATAGAAGTTGTCCATATTTAATCCCCTCCCTTTTTAATCAACACAAATTACTCTTTAATCTACAACTCAAACAGACAGGGGCGTCGGTGTAAAGGGTACTGGTTTCCCCGGGGCCCACAGCAGGGAGGGGCCCTCAAAAGCATGTGATGTTTTTTGTCAGTTGCATTTTTTTACACTATCACTATTTTGTACACACTAACATGCCATTTTCGTCGGAATAAATTGTGCATTGTGGTTGAACTTATGTACAAGTATGCAGGAGATCTGAGGGCCCTGTCACCCTTTAAAAAGACGAAAAACACTTCTCACAGATTAGCCAAGATGTTAAGAAATGAAACTAGTGATTTTAATTTGCAGTTAGTGTATTTATTAAGATCTTTGTGAAATTGGTCTGGTAGTTATTGCAAAACAAACAGTGCTGTATCATAATGTTAGCCGGTAGCTCCACAGGAAGTCTATAAATTAACAGAGTGGAAAAACCATAGGGTGTATATTCTAGCAACAGTGAATGAAAAAATAACAAAAAACAATTGCATTTGCTGGGATAAATAAAATGTATACAAAATTCTGCATTAGGGGCCCACCAAGAAGACAAGCTAAAACATCTTTTTTGTTCTTATTTCAGGTGTTTTAAAGTTCATCTGTCCTCTGAGAATAAATACTGACTTTGTACGGTCTCTATATCCTGCTTTATTGACTAATCTTATTGCTTTTTTGTACTTATAGTGTTGTGTGGCAGCACAAACAAACATTCTGGTAGCTTTTACTTTCATGCTAACGCGGTGCATCAAAACAAAACAGCACGTGCCTCAATAGTAGTTTACAGCCATTTTGCAAAACCAGTCGAAATTGGACGTAGCCATTTATCTTGTGTTCCTGCATGTAAACACAGTGAGTGACAGAGCCGGAAGACCAGGGCCAAGGAATCAGGAATCAGCAACCTCATTATCCCCCTTGACCTCCCTGCTCAGATAGTGAGTCAGATGATGTGGCAGATGCCGAAGCTCAAGTCTTTCCAAGCAATAGACATGAAGATTCTCTAAATGCCACTCAATGCCATGCACAGTGACCATAAACAGATATTTGTTGTTGCCCTGGAGGTACCGGCCTGTTTCTACTCTGTGTGATCTGATCTAGAGCTGCCTGGACTGTTTTGTAATCTGTATCAGCTAAATATGAAGAAATGTTTTTATAATCCTCTGTCAGACAGGAAGTGGTGCTGTACTTAGGCAAGAGTTCAATCAGCAATGGAATAATGACATTAATGTGGCGTATGGGGTTTGATTTTTTCTACCAGTCACTCTGACCAGTAGCGACAGAAAATTCCGGCCATTTGGGAAAACGACTGGTAAAATATTATAAGTAATTAACAAATCACTGCATTTAAAATAGGTACTGATATTGACAACGACGAAAGCGTTTGCACAAGTCATTATTTCACTCATTTGCGGTGTGGTTTTGTTGAGTTTTGCTGCCTCTCTCTCCAAAGCGCTGCCGCTGATCTGTCAGACATCTCTGTCAATTCAAGTCAAGTTGCCCAACTGGGCAAACCAAACTTTAGGCGCATATTTGCGGATTATTAATTATGCATGAAAATTGCTCAATTTACACCTCGTTCATGGTGTTGGTCTTGGTGTTCATGGTGGTGTCTTGTAACCTGTTGTGGCTAATAACAGTAGCAGTGAGTCACATCAAGTGAGTGAGTGAGGTGAGTGATGAGCAAGACATCACTCTCCAAAGATGTCTTCCTGTCATGCAAAAGTAGAATCTCATGAAAGCTGCCCCAAAACCAGTTATTTGCTGAGTCAACTCCACTGTCCTGTCCTCACGACTATGAGCGAAAGTGAACAGAGTTAGCAGCGTCCCGCGTGAATTTGTTGTAATAGTATCTGCGCAAATTGGGAAATCCAAAACATAACATTAGCTAGATGATAATGTAAACTTATTCAGAAAACCGTGAGACTGAACAGCACCTGCGGAGTGCAGGCATCAGAGATGGGACACGCAGCCACACGGACAGGACAGTGAAAGAATTTCCACTCCACGCTGTAACGCACTGATAGAAACATGACTTTTGAGAGACACGGAGCCCACCTCGTGCGAACCATGCGTCAGGTAAGTGTGCAGCAGAGAACAGTCTGTAGCACTGATGGCACGGGACAGAGGATCAATCAGAAAAAAACCTTGATTAGTTTTTGTGTGTAATGGTGCGTGTACGTTGAGGGTCCAGTGGGACAAGCTGACCAGAATGTTCATTTTTTTCCAACCAAACTCATCCATGCCAGATAATGTAACCTCTGCTCTGTATATTTCGATCAATCTGGATACCGCTTTCGTCCCCCGGAGTTTAAATGGCCGTGATTGACAGGTGGATTAGCCAATCAGGGAAACGCATGATCCGTCTGTGTCAAAACAAACATGGCTGCTTAGGAAGAAAAGAGAAAGGAATATGACACGGGAAATTGAAACACCTTGGATTTAGATAGACTCAATGATCAAAGCACACATGCATCACTGAGGTAAACAAAGCTTATTATTTGGTTCTGTTTGAGTTTGACTCAAGGTATGATGTAGGGTGTAGTGACCAGACTTACCTTTCAAGAAGAATGGAAGAAGTGTCTTTTCTGGATCTCAGGCAAGTTGTTAGCCTCCACAAACGCTAAATGTTATTATTTTGACTTTACCCGAGCAAATGTTAGTAATTAATTAATTAATATGGCCGTACCCGATTTTTACTGTTTTGAAGTGTGAAAAAGAAAACTAGTTTTATTTCCTTTAATGACTGTCTTTATAGCAGTCCACATGAACGGCTGACTTACCTAATGAAGTACCAGCATCCTAAATATTCACAGCAATGAGTTTCTAGACACTTTTCAGATGTCTTTGAACCATCCCAGGTAAAGCTAACAAACAGTAGCATGCTAACAGCGCGTTTCCTGCTTCTCATAGAATAAATCTTTATAAATAGATGCATAGAAGGTGCTAAGGTCTAAAATGTAGCCCAAGAGTTCAATCAGCATCCACTCAGCAGCATCCACTTGATCTCAGCTTCCGAGTTGTTTTACCCACCCGTCTGTGCAGATTTCAGGCCAGAAAACATTTGAGGACCGCATTAGTCCATGAGCGAGACACTTGAGCTTCCATGTCTATGTGTGAGTGAGTGATTGCTGTTGGCGCGGCTGTATGTGCAGAATAACAGTCACATTTTTGTCAGTCAGCCCTGGGGCAGCTCTGACAATATAAACTAATCCTTAACAGCAGCAACGTATTTAAAAAAAAAATTATATATACAGTATACCTTGCCTCTTTGCTACTTTATTTTCTGTGTGGCTCAAAATGTTTTCTTATTCTCTTCTTACATTTAAACTTGGTGGTTGACCAAAATGACCTCTCAGTTGAAAACCCTCTCTGTTTACTGCTTAAAGACGTTTCGATACGTTTTCAAACTGGTTATTGGGCCAGGCGTTTGTTTCCTGTTGTTGTAATGCAGTTGGTCTGAAAACAGGACCTTGAGCGCTCTCAAAGACGAGACACACAAGATTGTTTTTGTTTGACAAGGACCATTCTCAATTGTCAAGTGCGTAACATTGAGATTTCACAGTTCACACAAAACCAACATCTCTATGGCAACCATCGTCTTTCTCACCAACACTGCAAATCCCATGCATTTCAATATGATTTTCATTTGTTCTGGTTTATGACCTTGTGAAGAGATGTGTTTATGTATTTACCATATGCTTTGTTCATTTCACACCAATGTAGTCGTATGAATGTGCAGTCTGATTGAGCTGGAAGATGTGGAAGCTCGGCAAAAGTTAACGCAAAAACAACAGCTGCCGTACTTAAAAGAAGAAAACAACAGCTTAGATGCTTTAGATGTTACATGATTATCTCTAGTGACCAGTATTTTTGGGGTAATTTCTTTGATACTGATACTCGATATTGGTCTAACCCAGGGGTGTCCAAACTAAAACCTTCAGAATTGGCTCACGTTATCCTGAGAATGACTATTTTTTACTGTAAATGTAAAGTCTTCTACCATTTTCTCCTCAATAACTAACAATTTGAAGTGAGACAGACCTGATATTAAAGTGCCTCATATAACTAAAATGCAGTTAAGATAAAATATTTCAAACTGTGCTTAAATCTTTACAAATTTTATCATTTTTTAGGTTTTAAATGTTACTTCCTGTTTGTAAATGATGGCATCACACTTGGAAATTATGAAGAAACCATCCGGCACCTCACAGATTTTTTTTTATTTGACAAAGAAAAATACATGTGAACACCTTTCTTTTGTTGAATCAATGTTTAAAGGGTCAAAACATTAATTTATTTTGTGTAAATTATGCGTAACCCTTGTCTCCCCAGTGGGATGTCATCAGTTTGTTTTCTTCCTGTAATTTTCAACAGATTTCAACTTTTTTCCACAAACAGCTAACTGATTGGTGTAAAAGTATAATTTAAAAAGTATTAATACTCTGAATAAAGTCAAAATTGGAAAATCATAAAGACTTTAAAGGGGACATATTAACGTACAGCAGACAAATCCATTTATTAAAGCCATAACTTTGTTTCAAAACTTGAGATGGCGAATTTAAGGTACTCAAGAGCACGTTTAAAGGATAATAGCAATAAGAAAAATGTATAATATTTTTCCTTTAAGTCACCCTGTATTGTCCTGCAACTGTGGCACGGGTGCTCAGAAAATTCCTGTTTTCACTACTACCTATCCCCGCCCACAACCTTGCACTTTGTTTGGAAAAATAAGACTCCTTGTGATAAGTGTAAGGTTCTAAAATGCCACATAACCAGTTTTCAAAAATACATTGACAATCCGCTGCTTGTAACGGTAAAATAGGGTTAGGGTTAGGGTTAGAAGCCCCACATGAAAATGTGGGGCTTATTAGTTCTGCAGTTTTGAACAGGAAGTCAGTGGACCTGTTTCTATTACCGTCATTTTAGATCAATATTGTGGTTTACAGTTAACAAAATGTAATATAAATGGTCTATAGTTATGTTGTAGTTCAATACGAAACACCTGAAAAAAGCGTAATACGTGTCCTTTAATCTTCTCAGCACTTTTAAACTTTTGATTAATGCAACATTTTTTGAATTATTCACACTATTGACCACCAGTCTGTCACTATTTGCTTGGTCAATGATTCAACGGATGAAAAAGAAAAAAAATTAGACACCCCTGGTCTAACCAAATGGATAATGGAATTGCAATAAATGTGTTGCTACAACTCGTTATTTTACGCATAAATGTCAAATGGTATTATTGGATACAATATTATTCTATATTCACCTTGTTCCGCCCCACCCATTTAAGCCTCTTTTTGCCACAGATAGGCACTTTTGTTGTAAATGCACTTCCGTTTGACGAGAACTCCGTTAAAGCGAACGACGAACGAGGGAAAAGTCTTGCCGCTAAAATGTTACATAAAGTAGGTTGATTTGTGTAAAAAGCAACAACAAGTCAACAAGGCACCGATTCCCTGGGCGGTCTGAAAACGGCTTTTTAGTCCGTGTAGAACTTATTTTCTGTTGAGCTTGTCTGCTCCATGTAAACTAATACAACGGAAACAAGACGGCGGCGCGAATAAGGTGAATATAGAAGGGTCTGAAATGTGCTCTAAAGGACAAAAAGAACACTCGATACAGATCAATCAGTCCAAAACGGCGCTGTTGGCGGGTGTCCGTTACAAATAAACAAATACAAATCAAATGAATAAACTAAAATTAATGCCAAGCCTTCACATTTACATAATCCCCAGTATTGATATTTGCATAACTTAATGATACCCAAATTAGTACTGACTCCAATCCATCAATACTCCCATCCCCGGCGTCTCCAATCCGCCACGAGCCCTGACGCTCGTTTGATGAATCCATATTTCATACCTTATACATGCGTGGTGTTTTGAACAGAGGAAGACTCTCCCTGCTGTACAGTAATGGTGGCAGCGGGGAGCAGAGCCTGAGTTCTGTCAGTATAGCCTCGGGTCCTCGGAGATGAGAGGTGGGAATCCCTGCACCACTAATTAATGTGGAGCGTGTTTAAAGAAAAGTCCCCCAGCAAGCGGCTCCGTGGTGGTGCTCTCATCACTTGGCTGTGTGCGTTTCGGAATGACTGCTTCTCCTGCAGGCTCCGGAGGGGGACTGCAAGAATTTCACAGCCGAACAAGCATCAGCTCTCCCTGCACACACACATTTACAGGCATTATCCCTTTGTTTGCCGCACACACACACTTCTGAATGCATAATAAGACGTTGTGTAAACACCCGGGACACAGCATGTTTTATTGCGAGTTTTTTTTTTTTTTTGGGTCCGGTGTTTTTTTATGAGCTCCACCTCGGCACTCCTACGTCCTCGCCGCGGCACCTTATGCAACGCTTGGAAGCTTTAATTATCGTAGCGTTGCTAAAAGTGTCCGCTACTGTCGCTGGAGGTGTGAAGGACAAAGAGGAAGTACTTTGTGAACAATGTGAATGGTGCTGTTTCAATAAATTGGGAACACGTGCGATCAATTTTACAAAGCAGTGTCCACTTCTACGTCAATTAGCCTGAATGACCCAATCCGTAGACCACATTACGATTAAATCGATGCTGAAAATGTGTTATTCTGTTGTAGGCTGATCTGAGAAGTAGAGAAGTAAAAACAAAAATAAATACAAATCTCTATCTTCTTTCTTTTGGTTTTGGAAGTTTTACGTATTGTACATAGCTGAATGTGTCTGGTATTAGCTGTGAAGTTTGATGGAAAAATTTGACAATGGAAATGATGTTGTGCAAATACAGACGTTGCAATACATAGTTAACGCAATACAGCAAGGACGACGGCCGAGGAACACAATACATTTCAGAATTTTCGAAAGGGAGTATGAAGAGGTCGACACTTTTTTAAACCTACCCCTCCAAATCAAGTAAATATCGCAACGTATTATACCATGAAATTTTATGTTTTGCCTAAAATATGAACTGTTCCATCGTACGGCACTAAGGAAAAGTTACTGGTCCAGTTTGTGGAGAGGCGAGCGCCGTTTAACAAAAATGATGAGGCTAAATAAGGTTAGTGCTGTAAAAGGAGCTGGAATGGCACCCGTTGAATTTGTTCAGGAAGAGGTGGGACTCTTGAGCTGTTTTAGCCAATCACGGCAGCCAATATCATGCTTCAACAATAACACAAGATATCTACAGTTTTTTACCCTTAGCGATTATTAATACGATATTTTTGTTTGAAAATATATGCCTCTGTCCTCGCTGGTGGTGCAGTGTGGGTTCAATTCCAGCTCTCGACATTTGCCGAGTGTCTGTCCCCTCTCTCTCCCCATTTCACTCTACAACTGCCCTGTCAAATAAAGCCTCTGGGCCAGTAATGTCTTTAAAAAGAAAGATATAGGCCTACGTTTTCAGCTCCGAACCAAAAGTGTGGACTCAAACGGATCTGCCAGGAGCTGTAAAAGATGGATGAAAAGATTTAATGCTAAAGGCTATGGTGCAGCTTTAAATTCAATCTACACTCCAAAACAATAAACCTAGTATGTACTGTATAATGTGCAGAAAAGTTTGTCAAATAATATATGTATGTTTGTTTGGTAACACTTTATGATAACTACACTTATTCCTGTCTTAATAAAGCATGAACAAAAACTTAATTCATATGCCCATTGTCAATTAGGGTGATATATATCAATTTGAAACTGCTCCTGTAGTTAAAATGTAGGCAACGCTTCAGATTAAGATTTTGTAGTAAACTATTTATAATGCAATAATAAGCACTTGCTATGTGTTTATAAGCACATGAGACATTTACAAGCATTTATTAGCTTGATAATTGAAAACTATTTAATATCCAGCTTATTGATGACTGTACGGGCGGTTTATTAACACCAACATGTTTTGGTTGGTGGACCATAAACATGTATATAGTATTATAAATGCATGCAACTATCAGAATCAGAATCAGAATCAGAAGCGGTTTATTGCCATTGTCAGTGAAATTCACAAACATAGGAATTTGCTTCGGCGAAGGTGCAAACATAAAGCAATGAGTAAAATATAAAAAATATATAAAAAGGCATGCATAAAAATTAAGAATAAAATAGACTAAGATAGACTATATACAGAATGTACAGTTGGCAGACAGTGCCATGTGCAAATGTGGTAGTGCAAATAGATTGTCCTTATATAATATATAGTTAAAGTGACGGGTGTTACAAAGTGTTCATGAGTCCAACGGCAGAGGACTGTGCTTATTAACATCTTATAAATAGTTTATGAAGGAACCTTAATCTAAAGCGATACCAAGATGTATTTTTGTTTTTCATGCTGTAATGTTTTCATAAAATAAGACATTTTATGTGTAAAAACGGCAAAATTATACATATTTGGGACATTTAAATATCAAAAATTGATAGAAACAGGGTTAACTTTGTAATTTTGTTTACATATTAGTTAAAAAAACAATAGGGATTTTGGATTTCTCATCTAATTTTTGACTAAAGTAGAATTGATTGAGAAGTGTCCCCAAAATTCAAAGTTCGACCTAAAACTTTGACTTAAAAGTTCAAGAAACAAAAAATCCCTCTGTACGTTTTGTCAAATCTTGTTAAGTACAACCTTGTAAAGTTTGATGTGGTGAAAAATGCATTTTAAGATAACGACCTTTGAAGTTACAATGTTCCTCAATGACGTGGATTCAATTAAATAATAAAACATCTTTAGGGACAGGACAAGTTTGTTGTTTCCATGTGAAAGCATATATGTCAAGACAGCAATTGACCAAAATTAAAAATGCTTCATAGTGTCTCGCCTTAAGTCTTTGTTCATGTTTTCTTGAGGCAAATGAAGGTGTAGTCCTCAGAAAGTGGCACGGTTTGTTCTTTGTATTGTTATATCTAACATTTGAAAAGCCCAAGGAAAACTCACATCTCCGCACAAAGTATCGTCAAACACAAGCCAAAGTGAAAAGCACACACGACCTCCGCAGCCTTCGCCCCTGAAACTTGCACATACCGTTACGTTTACTTTGCTCTTGTTCTTATGAGTCCTCTTGACACTGACCCTAAGGTCCCGAGGCTGCCCTACTTTCCGTCCACACCCCCCGCCCCCGCCTCCAATCGGCCTGTGCACCCAGCGTGAAATAACAGCGCGGGGTTAGTCGGCACCCGGCCTCCTGTGACTCTCCGGCGAGGACGTGCCGCAGCAGAGGAGGGAAGAGCGCCGTGATTAATACAGTGTTTACATTGGTCCGTCCCGTTAATCTGTCCCGCTGACGATGCGCCGAGCCTAATGTGAAATGAGGCGTGGAGCCCGGTCGTTTATCAGCGAGTCTGATGAGAGAGAGAGCCAGCGAGCGCGTATCCTCAGCCAACACCCAACCGTTTATGACTTCCTCCTGATGCCCTTTTATTTGCTTTAGTCCGAAAAAGTTGCGTTTAGAGATAGGAAAAAGTCGCAAAAAAGCGGGGCGCGCCTGTGTGCCGTCGCGATGCCGAGGCGAGTCTTTACAAATCCAATCAGACTGCTGCCAAAGTGCACCTGGGCCCCTCTCAAGTCTGGCTCGCTCTGATGCGTCGTGTTGGATGTGGTCACTTTGCGGCTTGGGTTACAGTTCTGCTTTCAGAGTAAAAAGGGCTAAAAGAACTGTGCAATGTCATACAATTATAGTTTTTACCGCTGCACTTCGAGGAGGCTGCACGTGCACACTTTGGAGACAAAAAATGCGTTCTTTTTTTGTGAGAGGAAACGACAGGAATGACAAAGTATTTGGTGTCAGTGGCGTCAGAGTGTTATGGTTATAGGTGTTTTTTTCCTGATGAGGGTTGGTCACTTGTTCGTCTCCATGGTGATGCAACAGCTTTAGCATGAGCGTGTCTATCTCGGATCTCTTCAGAAGGGCGTGTTTTAGAAGTTGATGATATTATTAGAATGTCAGAGATTCACCGTTTTTGAAAGAAATGTCCAAAATAGAAATCCACAAATTCAAATCTACTTTATTTATGTAGCACATTTCATAAACAGAACAGTTTCCAAAGTGCAGACATCTTACTAGTCCTGAAACGATAAAAGCCGAGCCAAATCATGACACCATGAATAAGCAATAAATAAGTGGAATGAATTAAAACACAAATGTTGAAGCTTTTCATTATTTGTTTGGGATCAGCTTCACAATCTTGTCATTTTAATCGAGTCCTTTTAACAATCACATATTTGGGGTTGAATAATCTGTCTGAGGCTATTCTGAAAAAACAACAAAACATTTCTTTTTGTAGGAAGGTTTCATTTCTGCTCAAAGAAAAGATATTGAAATCTTTGTGCCCATTTTTGTTTCATGTGGTTCGGCCCAGCAATCACAGATATATAACAATAAAGTAGGACAAAACATCTGCAGTCTGACAGTTAAACAGGAGATTCCATCATGAAATCCTTTTGCAGAATGTCGTGAAGACTCATGAACACATTGCATGTATTCTCAAAAATGGCTCTTAAAAACATGCCTTTTCACAGATCTGACCTAGAACTTGGCCTAAATGTATATTCATTTGTGTTTATGCTAATCATGTTGCTTGGCTGATATATAAATATTTGTAACTGGCAAAATCAGAAAATTCTATAGGGTTCTATTGTTTATTCGTCAAAATTCAGTTTTATCATATGTTCTTATTCCTGAATATCTTCTGCACACTCGAAATTGTGTTGTGCTTGGTGTATTTTATATTTGATTTGATATTTTTTATGAGCAAAAGCCTTTTTTCTTGGCAAACCTTTAAAGCATGCATAACTTAATTTGGTGGGATAGCCCCGGTGGTAAATATTCATCATAGTTTTACATCAGTCAAGTTGCAGTTTGTGCTGAAAAATAGAAAAATAAAACTAAATCTTTCTATCTATGTCATCAATAAGCGACATTCAATCCAAAACGCAGGGACAAGTTACAGCAACGGACACATTTTTCTGACAATCTATGTCAAATCCAACCAGAACGTAACATTAAAAATGCCACCGAAATTGTTAAGGGGAGAACATTTTATATCCAAATCTTGAATATAATCGTGTTCACTATGTTTTAGTGAAATGTGCAGTCTAACCTGTCACATGCACTTTAAATCTCAATATCTCAGAACTACCAGAATGCAGAGAAACCCCTATTATTCCGCCGTTTAACAAATTCGCTCTGATGGCAGACGCTCAGTTGTTAAAGCATCCGCCCGCTGACCTGAAGGTTGCCGGTGCGATTCTCGCTCGCACCAGTTTACACACTGCATCCTTAAGCTTGACCTAACCCAGATTGCCTTGTGTACGTGACATAAATATTAAAACCGCCTCCATAAAAGTGTAACAAACGCAATTATACAACACAAACACACTAATGCAGATCATCCTCAGGTCCTCTGTTTGTCAAAGCGATAATCAGGAGCATTTGACCTCCATTAGTCCAGACGAAGCATTCACTTTAACCATTAGATTTAAGTGCCGAGCTTCCAGACGTGTCATTACGTAAGAATATTAGCTTTTATCATTATTGTGTGCTGTGCTGTTTGCATAGTACTGCGTAATCCCGCGTGTGAATGCAGAGATATTGCCGCTGCTTGATCCTGATGCATGGTTGGCTGTCTGCTCTGATGAATGAGAGTGTGAATAAACAGATATCTGACACCGGCCTGATTAATAGGCTTTACACTGGTGTCGTTTACATGCGCGTAGAGAAAACCAAATTTCTGCCCTGTGCTTCGATCATAACTAGACCGGGCGTAAACTTCTTGGATTACATGTTTGGGAAGGTGCTTAAATGTATTTGTAGAAGTCAGATTTGTATGTTTGCTTGCAGTTAGAACAATTAGAGCAACGCAATTTTAGCGCTAATATGAAATGATGGACAATTCTGAGCAGTTCTTATCCAAGTGCACAATAGAGCAAGTTCACAAACGTTTCAGGTCGGGACGCCCAGCAAACTGTGCAACTGGTCCGGAATATGCTGATTGAAGTTTGCACGTTTCTGTTGCAAAATATTTAAAATCATGTTCATTCAAGTGGCTTATTGTGTTGTTTGACCAAATTTCACAAAAATATACCGTTTTCAATTAAAAAAACATTCAAGTCATTTTGTGACCTTCAGTCCATGCGTCCCATTTGGGAACAACTGCACTAGAGGATATTTGAAGCCAGATTTGAAGCCTGAGTCGCGCTTCACAAATGTGTTTTTTCTTCGGGCGCGCCACATATCTGTGGGATCAGTGCCATTCTGTGCATTTAGTGTAATAAAATTCTAATTCCATGATTGTGTAATCCTTGGACTTGGTTGTCAGGAAGTTCTTAAATTCACCTAGAGTTTGGCTCTGAGTGACAAAGGGACAACAAACATAGTCGGGTTACCCCCATAACCCCCTCACTCACTCCATAGACCTGCACCTGCACACAATAGTGCACTCACAGAGGGATTCTCTCAGCTCTACTCTACTGTCTTTTTGCTGCAGGTCGTGTGACTCTGCCAACTGTGTGAAAAAAAAATCGAATCAATTCTCTCAACAAAGATTTTTGTAATGAATATTTATGAAATCTGATCGACACCCACATATTTATAAACAAATAATTATCAGAGAAGTTTTAGTCAACATAGAAATCAGACTGGATTATTCATGTTTTTTGTCTGAGATCGGAATCTATTAATCTATTTACAGCGTAAAGTTTTCTTTAATAGTGATTTGTTCGTAGTCACAGGTGGCCAGTGCTTTGTTAAAACAGCTCTTCTATCCAGTGTTCTTCCAGTTAAAGACCTGCCGCTGACTGACTGTCACATGCATTGTGGTCTACAACTGACCGCTCCACTGACCATTGTGGGACTCTACTTTTCGATGTGCATTGTGGGAAATTTTGAGTGCACTACGTTTTCATTAACCGGGTATTCAGACAGCACTAAAATAGTGCCCCATGCAGTGAATACTGTGGCCATTCAGTGAATGTTTACTTGACTGCAGTGCTGCAGGTTCCATTCATCACACTGATCATTTGTATGCGTGCACATACTTTTTCTATGTCGGTCTACATAGCCTGCTGTGAGTGCTGTCATAACACATGCCCTCAAACTGTGTCCACTCCCTCAGAATGTGCTGAATACAGTTTGGCTGAGACAGCTCGGCCTGGACCTGGCTCTAAGGGGCGCGCAGGGGGAGCACAGATAGCAATAACTGTGGACACGGGAGGCAATAACTTCGTTGGCTCCCTCATCAAATCAGAGGCGAGTGATGCAGAATAATCAGCAATTGAAATCAGAGTGAGGAAAACAGCTGAACTGACAGAATGGGAAATGCCATCATGAGGAGAGCAATAAGAGGGAATCAATGAGCTGCAGCCGCCATCACTGTTCACGCGGCTCTGCTCTGGTCCCTAACAGCAGGACAGAGCAGAGGCACACTATCATGCCCCAGTGTACCAGTGCTGGGAGCAAATGTCAAAACAGAGGATCGGCTACATTTCCTTGCAAAATGTCTCCAGGAGTCAATGTGTAAAAAAGTATGGATTTGTCATACTAGAAAAGGAAACTGATGATACTTTCTCACAAACATTATGCTCGAGGTGGTGTGTAACTCTTGTCTGGAGAAGTAGTTTTAAAGACCTTTTATCTACATTAAAACATTGTTCCCTCATTAGAGACATACATGGAGTTGTATTTAGCTTCATTCACGCTAGTTTGATGAATTCTGATTAGAAAGTCATCCCCGTCCAAGCAGCAAAAACAATCCATTCTGAATTTCCCAGACCTGAGAAATACAACGTTGAGCTTCAGTGTCTCCTGTGCTGTTTTTAAGTCCATAAATCATCACCAGACTCGCTCTGAGCATTTCTGTCGTCAAATTACGATAATTACAACAGTGTGGCTGCATTAACATGTCAGAGCAATCAAGCATTTATTTATCTCACCTATGTAATTCCCGCTGTAGCCAGTAGACGGAGCCCAAAGTCAATTCCTAGCGTAGAGTGTTTTTGTAAACCAATTTTTTTGTTCTAAAACATGAGAAGGGATGAATCTGGAGTTGTATTTTGTCAATTTTTGGAGCTTCAACTCAATTTAGAAACATTTTGAGTAACAACAACTTCAAAAAATGTTTTATTTACCAGCGTTTGTCAAAATTTGAAGACTAAGACAGAAAAAAAAAGGATCATTATGACCAAAGTAATATTTTTTTACTTTAGCTTTCATTGGATAATACACACATCAATGACATGATAGTTGTGTTATTCTTGTTTTGATACTTTTTAAATTAAAGCTGAGATTTCTTCCAAACAGCACCTGTCTATAACCGGGACCGTGTACCAAAGCAGCCCCTTTTGCAGTCCTATTCTTAGCAGTATTGTTCTCTGTGTCAGCCAAATGGTTAAAGGGGGACAGTGGTGCAGTGGGTTAAGCATTCGACCATTAACCAGAGGGTGTCCCACATTTCCCTGCTGCAACAACGAAAATACGTATTTCTCAATTTAATGGACAAGTAGTTTACTGGACACACTAGGGAAGTCCAAACTACAATCCAAATCTGTTTAATGGAGAAATTGTTTTTATTTATCTTCATTCTTTACTGGTCTCTTTTCCAACCAACCACCAAGAGCTCCAACCATTTTTGCTATGGCGCTAACCATTTCTCACAACTAATACTAACCTTTATAGAATTATAAAATGTACAGAAACAACCTGTTATAATGTCAAGTAAAGACTACATGGTTGTTTTCATTTGTAGATGACTTTAGTTTTATTTTAATCTGTATTCACTTTATTCCGCCCACGTTTGCCTCTTTTTGAGACACTCCTGTAGTAAACGCACTTCCGGTTTGACGAAAACCCCGTTCACGCAAACGTTGAACGGTAGAAAAGTCTCGCCGCTGAAACATTATATCAAGTAGATTAATTTGTGTAAAATGTGCAACAACAAGTCAGCAATGCACCAATTTCCTGAAAACGGCTTTTTAGTCCTTGTAGAACGTATTTCTGTTGAGCTCGTCTGCCCCGTGTAAACTAATCCAACGGAAAAAAGATGGTGGCGCATTAGCGCTAGCACTGACCCACAAACACTTCCATTTATCAACAAAAAAATGTCGCCGGGTAAGTATTAATCTAATTTGTAAAGTCTGTAACATGGCAGTGAATGTTGACTGCCTGATCTTTAAGGATTTTTAGAGTAAGTTTCCACAAAAAAACAACAACATAGAGATTGGACTGGACAGGAAGTACTCAGTGTTACAGTGAGCCTGCCATTTTAAAAACAAATAGCCAACTGGAATTCCATTCACAGAGCCTATTTATGCACACCACTCCATATTTTTACAGTTGGTTTTTGAAAGAGAATGTCAGAATTCTGTGAAGGACACACCATCATCATCGTCATCATCTTGTCATCTGAAGAAAACATATGATTTGAGTCGCTCACGAGTGCACCGGAGTGGAAATATTCAATAAGCAGGCTGTGTTTGTCACTCAACATCATTCCGCCTTTGCAAAACACATGCGCTTGCTTTACAGTGCGTAGCTGTGATTTATCCGATATTCCTGAGCCCACCGTCGCGGCCGTGTTTTCATCTTGAAGATTTTGGGGACGATTCATCCCCGTGCGACCTCACCTGAACCCGCGGCAGCTCTGTTCCACACTCACTCCTCTGGCAGGGGTTTAGTTAAAAGCAAAACCCTGTATTCTTTCCACAACTGTCACACGCATTGTTTTCTTCTCTGAATCTTCTGAGCCAGCCTCTCCCGCACACACACACACACCTCCACTGGCACTCACCAAACAAAGAGGAGTTTACACATCACAGGGGACGACGCCGCAGTTCTGGCTGGCGCACTCTTCGGCACGAGATGTGACACGCCAACGCAGCGGGGGGAAGGGGGACCAAAAGCACTGCCTATTTTATTTTAGACACTCCGGTTTGTACAATAAACAAGTGTCAGGCAGCAACACAAGCAGCTCTTTCATTTTAAGGACGTAACAAGAACAGCCTACAGCTAGACGGGGACTGCTTCCACAACTGTCACACACAACTAGCTTCATGGCTCCTTCTGCGAATGTGGCTCTGACTTGGGGCCCAGAGTTGGCCAAGAACCCGGCCGCCAAACATTACAACAGCCCCCAGCGAGGTCTTTGAAACAGGAAACATAAGCGTCGGCCTTGTTGGTCAGTCTTGCCTTAAGGGAGACCGTGGAAATGATTAGTGTTGTGTTATTTTAATTTATTTAGTTTCTTCTTTTTGTGTTGTGTTTACTTCAGTTTGAAATGTATAGATTTGCACTTAGCTGAAACACACAGCTTTGTTCCCTCTGTAGATGGAAACTAGCTTTTTATCTATAATCTGGTGCACACAGTTTTTTAATGAGCTTAACGTCTTCATACGTTGTCTCTTTAAATAAAAACTAAACTTAAGGCGAGACACTACACAGCAAACCTCCTTTTTTGTGGTCAATTTGCTCTCTCAACATCTGCTTTCATCTGGGAATGACAAACTTGTTTAATCCTCTCCAAAATATATGTTATTACTTCAATTAATCCAAATGCATCCATAGATTTCTCTGGGACATTGAAAATTCATAGGCTGTTTTCTTAAAATATATTTTTCTCCAACAAAGACATAAAGATAATCACTTAAAGTAGCACATACATACACCAAACTACAATCTTGTACTTGAGATTTTGATGGAACGTAACTTTAAAGTAAAAAAAAAGATGAGGTGAAATTTTAATGTTTAGGCCAATTTTGGTCAGATCTAGTTTACTCAACGGCTAAATAAGAAATCCAAAATCCCCTCTGTACATTTTAATATAACTAATATGTGTGCAAAATGAAACAAGAAACTGAGACCTGGTTCTGTCCATATTTTCAGATTGAAATGTCCCAAATATGTGCAATTTCGGCTGTTTTTACAAATAACAATTTCTACACGAAAACGTGACATGATAAAAAAGCCGTGATACATTTCATTCTTACTTTTACTCTTCTTTATGTGAGTAAACTACAGGAGAAGTTTCAAATGTATTCATCACTTGTTTCCGTCAGGGGTTGCCTGAAGCCTATCCCAGTGACTTTGGGCCTTTGGCGGGGTGCAACCTGGACAGGGGCTAATCACAGGGCTAAAACAGAGACAAACACATACAGACAACCATTCACTCTCACATACATTCACTCGGGACAATTTAGAGTCGCCAATTAACTTAACATGTCTTTGGACGGTAGGAGAAAGCCAGAGAACCCGAAGCGAACCCTGAGAGAAGCCACGGTAACACAGGGAGAACATGCAGACACATGATCTTCTTATTGGGACGCAAGACCGCTCTGCCACCGTGCACTCCACATTTGAAATTGATATCTTAGTACAAATCCTAGTTGTGTCACATCTTGTCTAAGATCAGTTTACCACATTGTTCAGAATGTGAAGCACCAAGTTGAATTCCTTCTAAACGTTTTATTTGCGAGTTTTCAACCCCTGAGAATCCGTCTTGCTCGGCTCAAACCATTACGGCTGTCGTCGACTAAAGAAAATTTTGGTCGACTATGCCCCATCGACTAAAAGGGGGTGTGGCAAAAGACATCAAAACTATGAAGTATTTCCATGTATCTGACCCAAACTGCACTGGAGTTCATGCAAAAATAACAATATATACAAAAAAGTACTAGTAAACAGTGTATTTATGTTAGAGATACAGATTTACTCCAAAATCTTTAGCTAACTCACTCCAAATCTTCTTGTTTTTGCTGCTTAAATTTGTTGAATGCAAATAAAATAATTTGTCGACTAATAAAACATCTTAGACGACTAAGACAGTGGTTCTCAAATTAAGGGTTGGGACCCCAATGGGGGTCGCGAAATGATTTCTGGGGGTCCCCAGATGATGGGGAAATATTGATACAATAGTGTTAAAAAGGCTTGACACCCTTCAAATGCAGAGGTGAATGTAGATTCCTATTTGGTGGCCTATTAAAATCATTTTTCTAGGTCTACATTCTCAAAATAAAATCAAACATTATATATAAGGCTAATTTGTCACTTTACATGTCGCCTATTTTTTCTGTTTGGAGGTCGTGAATGTGAGGTTGTTATTTTGGGGGTTGCGACTGAAAAAGTTTGAGAACTACTGGACTAAGACACCATCGACCGATTAATCGACTAAACGACTAAAGGATTACAGCCCTACAAACCATCATTGAACCAGGCCAATGACCAGGCAGCATTGTGGTTTGTGTGGAAGCCAAAGGCGACAGACGTTTCTGAGTATGTTTTAGAAGAAATACCGACTATATTGTTTTTGAACAAATGTGCAGAGGCCAGCCCTTTGTTCATTTGTGGATGCCTGTGCTTTTCTCTCAACAGGAGCCAACCCAGATTTATTATGTGTAGAATGAAGAGTGCTACACATATCAATAAGGCTTCCTCCAGGTTAACCAAGTAAAAATACTATCAAGCATCAGGACAAGAACTGGAGCACCATCGCAATAAATGTAAAAAATGCAACCTGCCGACTGCAATTGTTTTCTAGCTTAACACACTAAAAGAACTACATCAACTGTTGTCTTCTGTTCTGTTGAATCTGACAGTAATAATGTGCAGCTAATGATAAAGTTTAGGTAGATACTATGATAGAATTGTAATGTTCTTTGGTTTATCTTACATCCCAACAAGCCTAGTGCGTTTTACAAAAAGCATTTGATTCAGAACGCAATCATGAATTAGCGTTGTTTCACATCGATGTTGGAGGTTAGAGAGGTGCATGATGGGAGTATCACGAGCGCTCTGTCACATCCGGATGGGGCCCTGTCAGCTCCAACCTTGTTCCTGATCAATCACTGTAAATGTCAGTATTGGCAAACAGAGGCGCCGCAGCTGTCATTAACATGTATTAATGCTGATGGACGTTGACAACACTTTACTCTGCACTGCCACACACTCGGCGGATATCAGCCAAATTAGAATCACAGCGGAGTTCAATACCAAAATCCACAGGCAGAGCATAGCAGTGGCTCTCCAAACTGAAAAAATGTGTAAATTAGGGACGCATGTTTAAATGTTTTTCTTTAACCGATCGTTGGAGGTCAATAATTGGTTAGCCGGTTGCATTAACAAAGTGCTATTTTGTTGTATTTTTTACTGTATGGTCCATATTGGTCATCAGTGAACGCAGTGACAGTAAATGATCTTTAAACTGAGCACAACACGGCTGAATGAAAGCTCCTATTAATGCTGCTTTGATGCACTGTTGTAGTGATTATAATTAAAACACTCTTTTTTTAAAGGACAAATATTATGCAAAATTGTCTTTTTTGAGCTTTTAGCCATGTTCTAACACGGTTCCGTCATCATAAACATACCTGGAGTTGCATTTAGCTTCATTCACACTTCTTTGAAAATCCTCTCCTTCCAACCATCAAAAACACTCCATTCTGAATTCCAGACGTCACTTATCCAAGAATTTTTTAAGTCCTTAAATCATCACCAGACTCACTCTGAGCATTTCTGTCACATCTCTGGACTGCTGCATTACAAAACATTGTGGATATACAAATATATGTAATTGCACCTGCAGCCAGTAGATGGAGCCACAGCTAAGTTAACATGGCATCTCCCAAGGCAATGATAAAGTTACATTGCTCTTTGTAAAAACACTTTATTTTGTGTTTTAAACATGCGATTCCAAAGTAAAGATACTCAAGAGCAACAACGCAAATAATACATAATATTTGTCCTTTAAAAGTCACGTTGTTAAGTCGCTAATGTTAGCTGCTTACCTCAGCTCGTTCAGATAAAAGATCGATAGTTTTCCATTTGAGGCAAAAGCTGCTTTCTACATCGACGTAAAATCCAAGTTAAAGAAACCGTGCCAGATGAATATTACTTCATTAATACGATCGTGCCACGCCGATTTTCTCCGTCTTTATGAGATAAATCCACTATTTTGGAGTTTTTCAGGCGCCCTCTGTTTACGTAAATGTGTATAACAACATAGTAAACAAGGCAAAAAATGAAGCTAACCAGGCAAGAGGTCTTCACTCGGTTAAACATTCAGGCACGGTTAATCGGCCAATCAGTCAGCCGTGAACACCCCACACCCTTATGTATCATATTTAATGAAAAGATTCATCAAGCTATATTCATGCTCGAGTAGATGTAATTATTTAGTTACAATAAGGCACCAGAATAGTAATTATAGGTAGCTAATCCTTCTCTGCTCACAGCAAAACGGTCCCAGCAGCATTGATACAGTGTATAAATATTCGGAGACAATGAAGTGTACCGTAGTTAATGCTTATACTGGAATGCTTTCTCGAAACAGCCGATTTTCCATTCTACACTTTTTGGAGCAGAAAGAGAAACGGCACAACAGTTATACTTTCCATTCACATAAAGCTGTCAGTGTGCACAAAGCTGCCAGGAGAAGTAATGAGCTGTTTTTCTTGGAGAACTCATTTTTGAGGCTGCCGTAATCTCCAAAACCTCGATGCTGATGCGTCATGTGAGCCCCAACCCACTCAGCGGACATTTGTGAGAAATATCAGAAATTGAAATGTAGTTTTCCTTTAAGCTTCAACAACATCAGGGGAGCCCGCCCTCACCGCTGCCTGGAACATTACTTCGAACCCTGTTTTTTAACTTTAAATTTAGTGTACACTTTTCTAACTGCTTCGCTGAGCCTGCTGCAAGTCGCAAAATATACTTTCGAGAATCCCTTGCGGCGCTTTGCATGGAGGTTATACATCTTTACACGTCGGACTCTCCATTATTTTCCAAAATAGTGTTTGTTTTGGATGTTTCCGCGCGAGCCCCCGTTGTAAAGATAAATGGAAAAGCCAGCGTTTGTTGGTGTTCCTATCTCCTCCGCTCAGTGTCCGCTCCCCGCTGTTCCTCCCTGTTATTAGCCAATTTAAAAATAATTATGACATCCATTATGAGAAGGAACAAACACGACACGGACATAATTAGCCCCGCCAGAGAGCGCGGGGAAGGCTGCTCGCTCGCAACGGTGGCCATTTTGTTGTTGGTGTCTCTCATCCATTTGGTCGGGGCCCGGGGAGAGAGGAAGGGGGAGAGCCGGAGAGCGGTTCTCCTCATTACGTGTCTGCAGGTAATGGCAGGCCCGGGGAAGTGTACGGTAGAAGCAGCGCCGCGCCTTATCTCCCACCCAGAGCGTCCTGAACAGCATTAATTACCTGTTCCAGCCCGGGCTCTGCAGTCTGCTCCCCGCGCCGCACGCCTCTCTGCTCCTTTATCACAGCGTCCTCCACCTCCACTTATCTGACTTCATTTGCCTCGATGAGCTTTTGGATTGGCCTGATAATGGGGGATGCACGCGGGTTGTTCTGACTGTCTGCAGCAGCCTCAATGCTTGTCATAAAGCCGGGCAGTGCATTTGGATAATAGGGCACAGGAAAGGTTTTTGCACATAATTGTGGTTTATATATGTGGCTGGGGTGTGAAATATGAAGACGATTGGACGGTATCGGAAGGAAATGTTGCACCGCAGTTGGGTTTCAAGAGTAAAATGTATGTTTACGTGCATTTGCGTGTTTTTTTTCTAGAAAATTAGCAAGTTTAAAAAGTCATAAATGTGTCTTTTTCTTGCAAATTTTCATGTTTTTTCTCATAAATTTGCTACTTTTTACTAGTAAATTTGCATGTTTAAAAACTCGTACATTTGTGTGTTTTTTTTCTAGCAAATTTGCATGTTTTTTCACATAAATTTGCAACTTTTTACTACTCGTAAATATGCGTGTTTTGTTTTCTAGCCAGTTTGCTACTTTTTCTGAAAATGAGCTTTTCTTTCTTTCTTTTTTTTTTCATCAAGTGGCCCTAATACGCCTTCTTAGTTACACAACAATGCTAATACTAAAACAGTTTCAAGAGTGCACCATTTGACCTTGACCGCAAGATTCAAGGGGACATATTATGCAAAAATAAACTTAAATTTTAATATTGTTATAACAATGTTTTCTCATCATTGACTTGAGTTATATTTTTGATTAATTGATTCATGCTTTGTTCAGGAACAAGGTTGGTTTGACTAATCCTAAATTCCTTGGAAAATTCCTGTTTTCACCTACCCTATATCCCCGCCCACATCCCTGTACTAAGTAAATATTCCGACATGCACTGTTCTAAAACTTTATGTGGCTACTTACAAAATCCAAGAGAAAGAAAACGACTTGCAAACCAAAATAAATCCAAAAGCACTCTGTTACCTTGATAAACGTCCTTTATCATAACGGACAGGTAGACTACATGCTTCGAAAGGCCTTGTCCTAAAGAAGACCATGCACATATGCACAGGTTTTTAAGATTTCAATAAGTTTTCTTTAGTTTTTACATATTTAAACATCGATTTTTACAACAGAACCTTCCGATGCTCTAACTTGCACTTTTTTAGCCATTCACGGAGATACATGCTGGATATAGTACAATACTGAGAAAAAAAAAGCATGAGATGTGAATAGGAAAAAAAATTTGAATATAAATTTGAGACTTCTCCAGTAGTTTGCTAAAAATGTTTCATTATGTAATGTTTTTATAAAGAAACAAGGCATTTTATGTGTAAAAATGGCCAAAATTGCACATATTTGGGACATATCAATCTGAAAAATGGACAGAACTACTTTTTTTTTTTTTGGTTCATTCAAGTATTAGTTATTTTTTTTATTTTTTTTTAATACAAAGGAGATTTTTCCTCAATTTTTCAATTTTGTTTTTGAGTGAACTGGATCCAACATCATCTCATTTTTTGACTTAAAACTTAAATAAATCAGACTCACAATCAGATATCAACAAATCCTTCTGTGTGTTCCGTCATAATCTTGTTAAGTACAAGATTGTAAAGTTTGGTGTGTGTAGGAGCTATTTTAAGCCTGATCTTTATGTTTCTGTGAGAGCACAGTGTCCCAGAGAAATAAACGGATGACGTGGATTCAGATTGGACAAGTTTGTTTCCACATAAAAGCCGATATGTTGACAGAGAAAACTGTATAGTGTCTTTCCCTAAAATGAAAATTGACAGCATTTCAAGCAGTACCAAAAAACATAAGAACTGTACCTTTGCAGACTGTAAAAAAGACACAAAAACTCCCTCAATCAATGTGCTTAAAGCCTTTGTTGCGGTGTTTGTTGCGGGTTGTTATCGTGGAAATGCACGGCGACAACCAAAAAGCCCGACGTCTGATCGTCCAGTGGCACCGGCAATAACGCGGAGCTAAATCAGGCAACACAATGTGAAGTTCCAGTAATTAGTGCGCTGACAACCACCTACCTCCAGGAATAGGCCGTGTCATTTTTCCAATCAAAGTGCTCTTGTAACAAGAGTACGCACACAACCATCCCGTAGTCATACAGTATAACACAATAAGAATATACGCGACTGAATGTACGTTTGAGCAAAAGAGACGTGCAAAATCAACTTTGGCAATTTTCTCTAACCTTGTCTAAGCCCGTTGGAATAATTGTCTTGGATTTTAGACACCAGTGCACAGAAAATAAGTCTGTCATATACATTTCTTATGTATCTACCCATGGCCTTGTCCTCACTGCAGTCTTGTGAAACAGTCTGATTGCGGTTAGTGCATAATAGGGCTTATTTCCACAATTTTGGCCCTGGAGATAAATTAACCTGAGTAGCAAATTGCACAGTTAGCAAAGTGTAGAACAATGATCTAAGCTTGATACAATTTCTCAATACACACCATAAAAACGCACAATAAAAAGGGACAAATGGGCCAACAGTGCGTGAACAAAGCACTAAATGAAATGGTCAATGGTCATGTATAATTGATTGACTGGTTTGTTTTAAAAATTCATGTAGAATTCATTTCCAGTCTTTACACGGAGAGTTTTAGTTGAGATAATCCATAAATGATGTATTGATACAACATTAATTCCCTCCAACACTCTGACCTTATTTCTATAATGCATGTGGCTGTGAAAGTAAACCCCTTGTGTGTGTCTGGCCTCTATCCACATTTCATATTTCACAAAGCCACTGGCAGCAGCTGAACTGCAGACACAGTACAAGGCTGTCCGATCGCACCCCTGTTGTTCTTGGGATTCTCTTAACCGTCCGTTTATATCAGTCAAAGAGAATGTCCGAATGTTTAGTCTCAAATAGTTAGCCTGTGTTGATGCAAAGTTAAACATGACCTTAGAGTTCTCTTAGAAATTCAGACAAGAAAGTCTTTTTCATCAGTGATTCTGAAGGAAGCTGCAATATTTACCAGGGCCGGGAGAAATTTTGTAAAACCTGTGAAAAATGGAACAAATGCAGTGCTGTTTGACAGTGGCATTTCATAAGAGAAAAACGAGTTATTAGATATATTTTAACAAGCATAAAATCAGGGCTGCTGTTAGGGATTTGGGTGCCCTAAGTAGACACGCCCAGTGGTGCCCCTATTCCCCCAACCCCCTTCAGAAGTGTAAGAAATGTAGTACTTTGAAATCTATTTGAAATAATGCAGTCTTAAAGTGACTATTTATGAAGATTTTTTTTAACACACACACACACGTATATATAATTATACTGCATGAATTACAATCCTAAGGGGGATCTGGTGGTCCTTCCATCAAGAAGTTTTGAGCTAAAATGAAATAATTTCCTGGTGTACATTTTAGATGTACTTGTAAAGCTGTCCTGGTCCCACACGACAACCATGATCAACATTACACAGAGAAAAAATGTACAGAGATAATATTTCCGGACTTTTGCCCTGTTGTTCACAATGAAGTAACAGTAAATCACACAGAGGATAGTTTCATATGTATTTTAAATATATTTTTTTTAGTTTATTGAGTATTGTGTAGAAATTGAAATGACTTCCAATGTATTCAGCTAATCAGCTTCATTATTTGCTAATCTAGCTGCTGTTTTTTCCAACAATATCATACTAATTGCACCAGTCATAATGTGCTGGACTGTCCATGTCAATCTTTTTTTTCTATCTATAAATTTTGCCGAGACATGACCGAGTTTTTGTTTCTCAGATTATTGCGACACCCCCCCACACACACACACACACACATACTCAGTCCCTACATTTGCCTGTTCCGCCCCTGCTCCAGCGACCACATGCAGCACCTCTCCTGCTCTTCTGAGGTTCTACAAAACACTACCGGCTGCAAACGAACTGTCAGGACGTCTGAACTGACACTTTCTATTTAGGCATTTGTAAGAAGCACTTTGGCTTTGCACGTGCCACTGTGTCACAAATTCCACAGCTGACGCGTGGAAAGTCACGTTCGCTCTTTTTCACCGTTTCTTAGTGAATATGAGACCAATTTTCATCAGCTAGCAGCCATTTTGCGCCTTGCGGATCGTAGAATATGCACGCAGAGTCGGACTGCTCCCAACTGTGCCCCTGATCTGTCTGTTGTTTAAACTGTGGCTTGTACGGTCGCGATGTCCATAACTGCAAAATGAACAGCCCACGTTATGTCTTTTAACTGCCAGGTTAAGCGCTCGGAGTTGCCCCACACGCTGCACGTTACGTTTGTGATGGGAGCGCCAGCACTGCTTGAAACGGAAAGAATTGTGAAACAAATGTGTTGGCGACAAATGTCTCACTGACTCCCTATTGATACGGACGTTTTGTTGATGATTAGACATTTTCATGACATTTTCATTTTGTATTTCTTCTAACATTTCCTTCTCATCTCTCTTCCATGTGCTGCGTCGCTGTGGCAACTACAGGTATGGTCACTTTAAAAACTATTTGCGAATGGTCTTTTTCACACGCACACCCAACTTTTTTAATGTTATTTATTGTAATATGAGCGTTTCCCATTAATAGAGGAGACTACAGTGGCCCCCATACTCTTAATTTTATCCCCCATAGTCTAAAAAACAATAAACTGGTATGACAAATAACACTTTTTGTCTGTTATCATGAAAACATAAAAAAGAGAAACTACACAATTCAAAAAGGAACTATAGATTGAATAGAGGCAATAAGTGACAGTTGTACTCCAGCATTTGTACAAAATAGAACTGAGAACACGTGTCACAATAGTCTCAGCAGAATCTATGGGAAACGCTGAATATTATTATAATTTTTTTCTTACTTTGCCCAGTCTCATTTGTGGTGGTGTACGTACAATTAGCTCCTTCAAGAGACCTTCTATTCTATTATAAACCTTACTTACCATGACATAAAGAAATCTATATTTGGTTGTGTCATATAGTGCCAAAGTATCGATCTCGCAACACTGACTGATGCAGTAATCAAATATCACAAATACTTTATCGCATCAAGGTCCTGCATCTGACAGGAATGTACTGTTTTTAAAATGCTGGAAAAGGCTAACGTTTAATCATGATCTTCATTACTAAGATCTCGGTTTTGTCTTTTCTGTTTTCTGTTTTGATTTGAACTGAGTTTGCAGTGAATTGGTGGCTTTCAGATTGTAGAATGTGATGATGTCATACTCACAGATCGGGGGCAAGAGAGGTTTTTCTTATTGATTACATTGAACTTTGGCATGACATTTTCAAAATGTAAGTTCACAAAATTTCAACCTGATTTCTATTACAGGGTTTCCGCGTGCCATTAAAAACTCATTCAATGGATTTGGGCAAAAACAAGGCCTTGAAATGCATTAAAAAGCATTAAATTCAGTTCCTACTGGTTTTAAATCTAAAAAACCCTTTTGACAAAAATCTACCAGAAGAATGTATATAAACATGGTAAAGATAAGAGCAAATAATTATTGTCTCTCCAGAGCCACTGTATCAGCCAATCTGAAGTGTGTGTCCAGAATAGTAGTGTTTACTTTGAAATTTAACATTCAAATACATTTTGAATCCCAGATGTACTGGATTTATTGAATCGAGATGTTACTAGCTTCGATCAAATCATCTAAATAGTAAAAGATAGGTTTTCAAAACATACATTTGTACAATTTATTTAAATTTCATCTAAAATAGCGCTTTCATTATTATTAAGTAAAATAGTTTATTATATTCTGGTCTTTCTGCTCCCCAATAGAATGATTTCAAACCAGTAGTTTTGACATGATAAAAGTGTAAACGTCTTGTTTAGATGTTGATTATAGCATTAAAAATCTTGAAATTTACATTAAAAAGTATTAGATTTGACCTGCACAAAACCGGTATTAATGACTAGACCCAAGAACTTGCTGTATATAACAAAAATCAGCAATATTTCTTTTAGCTGCCCCCCATTTAAAAAAATCAAAAATTATTGACCGACACAGCTGTGATGTCATCTGAAACCCAGCAACAAGCCACGAATATATCCGTCGAACATAAATAAAATGATGTCCAATCTCAGACCGCCTTGATACAATGCGCAAACAAAAACTCCCAAACCTATTCCTGCTTTGGACTCCCATAGACCCCCTCCCGCACTCTTTCCTATACACGGCATCACGTGAGGGTCTCTTGTCTCAACCGTAAGGCTGACGCGTTGGAAGCAGCCGTCTCCTCAGATAAACACGAGGCTTGATCTGTGCGGCAGTGTTCGAGGCTGTATTGTAGACTCCGACGTCACACTCGCTCAGATCCACGCGCGGGCAAACTGGCGATGACAGCCTGACAGCGCGCCATGGATTTTAGGGCGTCTTTCAAGAGGACTGACAGTTCCTCAAGGTTACCTCTCCACTTCAATGAGATTTGTCATCCACAGAGCGCGCCAATTGTTCTAATGCCGATTATGAGCGCGCAGTATAGTGTTTATCTGTTACGCCTAAGCCTCCAATTAGCTATTAAGTTGTTCTGCTTCTTGACATTCTCATAGCTTTCCTGTCTGTCAAACTGTGCAGTGAAAGTAAGGCGTGATGTGCACGTCTTAGTCGGGTGTTAGACTACACTAAATTAAGAGCTCATCCATTCACAACAGGTATGGTGCAAATATGTTCAGTGCAAAAAGAATCTTGAGTGCTTGAATTAAGTGCGTTTGTATTCATTTTCACTTCACAGAGCTGAGATAGTATTGCACTGCCATTGAAATAACAACAAAAGTGACTGAGTTTATGTATGTAAAAAAGCTTAAAGTGAGACACTACAGGTGATGAGGAAAAAATCTTAAATTTAAAGATATCAATATGAAAGTTCTTCTGTAGTTTACTCACATAAATGTAAGAAAATTGCACATTTGCACATATTGTGGACATATAAATCTGAAAAATTGATAGAAGCAGGTTTAAATTTCTTAGTTCATTTTGTACACATATTAGTTACAAAAAACATTCTTATTTAGTTTTTGAGTAAACTAGATTTGACTGAAAATTGTCCTAAAAAAATCTAATTTCACCAGTTTTTCACCAACGTAAAACTCCAATAAATCAGTTTTAGAATTAGATATCAAAAAATCCTTCTGTACGCTTAGTCAAAATTTTGTTGAGTCCAAGAATGTAAAGTTTGGTGTGTGTGGGATCTACTTTAAGTGGCGATCCTTATGTCCCGAGGAGAGAAAAATGCATTTTAAGAAAACGGCCTTTGAAGTTACAATGTCCCAGTGAAATCCATGGATGAAGTGGATTAAATTAAATAATAAAACATCTTTAGGAGCAGATTGGACAAGCTGGTTTTTCCACATGAAAGTCGATATGTTGAGAGAGCAAACTGACCAAAAAAAAATTGCCTGTAGTGTCTCTCCTTAAGGCTGATTTTTCACACTGGAAACTGGAAGCAGGTATTAAAATCTATCTAACTAATTCTTCTTACAAACCCTTTGGCACATTGTTAGTATCCACATGTGTTTATTTCAAGGAGCATGTGTGGCTTTGGAACTGCTTTTTCAGATGGAGAAGTGAAACTGGAGTGGTGTGTCCATGAAGAACACTGCTTTCGGCCCTTACTTCAAGGTTGACAGGAAATAAAATGCAGTTTTATTAGCCGCAGACACCGCGCATTGGTTTAATTTTGTCACAATGTTCTGCCTTTACAAGATTATCTTAAATGTACTTATTTACAGCAAAAAAGTTTGATACCCTCGGTTTAATTCAAGCAAATTAAAAATTCACTGTCTTTTACTATAAAGATGAAATTTGTGCATGAATTCGTCAGTGCAGAACTTGTACTTATCTGTGGATAAGAGCCGAATGGAAGTTTTACTGTTTTTTGGGCTGATGTGGCAGAATTGTTTAAACAATCTGGCCCCCTAATGTTGATAACTAAATCTATTCCATAGTTATTGAAGCTGAGCCAGTGTATTTTGCTAATGCCGGTTTGATATTATTACTCATTTGAACTGGTAACATATTTTTGTGATGCTGAGAGGAATGAGTGTATAATTATTGATAATGAGATTGAAATGAATGAAACGGCTCTACTTTTAGGAGGCTATTAAAGGACAAATATTATGCAAAATTGAGTTTTTTCAGCTTTTAACCATGTTAAATTGTTGTCCCTTCATATTATTTTGCTTCAGCCCTGCTTGAATCATGAAGCCTATTTATGAGGTCATCTTACTTGTGCTTCAGAAAACACTCCGTTTCAATTTCCCTGGATCATTCCGTCGCTCGTCCAGACCTCGTCTAAATTCCTCCTGCGCAATTTTTAGTCTAGAAGCCGTCGCTGGACCGATTCTGAGCATTTCTGCGGTCAAATAACAACAAATGTTAGCATTGCATTCACATTACCTTTGCTTTGTTTTGTTTTTTCCATTGTTAGTTCCAACTGCTTACAACAGAGGGGGCTCCAACGTGTAAACACCTCATCGCAAAAGGAGCGTAAAGCGTGTTTTCCAAATTATTTTAAGTCAGACAATGCGAAACACTGATCCCAAGGCGACCAAAACCTTTTTAGCCAATTAAAGCCAGAAGAACGCATAAAACGTCTGCACGCGTGTTTTTATGCTTTCAGTTTCCTCTCGCCGCACTCGCTCTTCACTGTTAATTTACTTAATTTCCGCCGACGACCTGGTGTGACTCCGAACGCACGAGCACATCTTCCCCTGGTATTTGGCAGTGATCAGCAGAGGGCCTCTCACATGATTAGCATGTGCTAGCAGACAGCGCTTTAGTCGGTCCTGCTGCGAGGGCCTCACTGGGAGACTTGGCCTTCTCCGCGATCACTCTCCCTCTCACCTCATTAAACTGCCACCTCCAACTCAATTATTCACACCATTTAGCGCCTCGTCAGCCCGTGTGTTCTCTCTGTTTCACTGCCCTCTCAAGGCACTGTTAGTATAAAGTCATTATTCGACGTGGGATATTTGTTGAAAAATGGATAATATTGCACTTGTTGTTCTGGTGATATGCATTACATTAGACTGAACTGTTCAAAGTGACAGTAAAAAGTGCTAAAATGTACAGAAACATCTAGCGTGTTCGTCCAAACATTAGGATTTACAGATATTTCTTCTTCTTTTGTGGTATTTTTATGGTCCATTCTCATTTCGCGCAACGCTGCAAGAACATTTTAGCACGTTCCTGATGCTTCGTTTACATATGATTGTTGAGATAATGAACAGTTGTCACAGTCGTTCTTGTATTGTGTCTGTTCACATATTTATGTTTTAAATTCAGCCGTGGCAGTTTGTGAGAGAAGTGTTTTGATTTAGATTTATTAAAGACTGACACGGCAGGAGAAACATTACATGATAATCCTAAAACATGTCAATCACAACATCAGAGACAAAATATAGAAGCATTCATAGAAAAGTTAATATGAATAACAATATAAATGGCATTATAAATAGGCTTATAGAGAAAGTAACATTAAAATACACGAAATAAGAATCTAACAGCATTTGTAAGTTGGCTAGTGGCATTAATGCTAATAGTAAAGAGCCCCAGAATGTTCAAAATGCCAGAATGAGACGACTGGAGATAAATCACAACAGATCTAAATACGTCTTTCCACCCATTTGGAATTTCTGGGGTTGAAATGTCAGTTATTGCTTTCCTGTTACAGTGAATGGAAAAATACAATGTTCTACCCTTAAAATTGTACTGTAGAGAGGTATCATTTACAGTCTGTAATACATCTGAGGATAAAATGAAAAACTATTGTGGGCTCCACACTTCTGTAAGTGTTTCTCCAGTAAAACCTAAAAGTAAAATTTACCTTCATCAAAAAATGCAAAATTCATATTCATAATACCCCATTAAATGAGCAAAGCATGTAAAATACTTACTGATACTGATTTCACTATTTTTTTTGTGTGTGAAATTTTTGCTAATCTTGTAGCATCAGTAGTAGTGGTAATAGTACTGGTAATCGTAGTAGTAGTAGTTGTAGTAGTAGTCTCTCCACAGCCAAACACCAAAGTACATCTCTGACATGTTAGTGCCATATGAACCATGTCACACTCTGAGGACCTCAGGGACCGGCCTCCTGCTGGTGCCTAGAGTCAGGACTAAACATGGGGAATCAGCATTTCAGTTTTTTGCAGCTAAAATCTGGAACAGTCTCCCTGAAGATGTGAGACAGGCCTCCACTCTGACAATGTTTAAATCCAGGCTAAAAACAATTCTGTTTAGATGTGCATATGACTGAAAGATCTATCTACACTCTTCTCTTTTAAAGCGGTTTATTATAAAAAGATTCTGTATGTCTTTTTGTGTTTTTAATGCAACTTTTCCTGTTATGTAAAGCACTTTGAATTGCCTTGTGTGCGAATTGTGCTCTACAAATAAACTTGTCTTGCCTAGTAGTAGTAGTAGTAGTAGTAATAGGAGGAGTGTTAGTAGTACAGTTGAATTAATTCAATATGTAGGAAACAGCAGGTGCCTTGAAACAAGGTGTCACAAAAATTTAGTTTGAGCTTCTTTTTTTTTTTTTTTGTAGGATCAATAATCATAGTAGTAGTAGTAGTAGTAGTAGTAGTAGTAGTAGTAGTAGTAGTAGTAGTAATATTTTCGTTGGTGTTGTGATTAGGGGTGGGCAATATTAATAAAAATGAATATCTCAATATTTTTTGGCGTATCCTGATAATGATGTATGTGTATAATGATGTATTATGTAACTCTAACAGAAATGTGTTAAAACTGTTCTGCCTTAAAACAAATTAGGTGTGGTTTAATTATCAGACAAATGTGAAATGTCTGTCAAATTAATCACAAAAGTGTGGAAATATAACCTTACAGCAGGGCTATTCAATTTAAGGGATCTGATCTGGCCCTCAACCTGTCTCCTAAAAGTATAGAAAATATTTTATCTCTTGTTAGTGGTTTAGATCTGGTTTAGACCTGGTTTAGTCCCGATTTAGTCCTGGTTTAGTCTTGGTTTAATCCTGGTTTAGTCTTAGTTTAATCCTGGTTTAGTCCTGATTTAGTCTTGGTTTAATCCTGGTTTAGTCCTGTTTTTTTTCCTGGTTTGAACCTGGTTTAGTCCTGTTTCAGCTCTGCAGATGTTGTTCAGGTATCACATCTTTTCAAAACCACTGGCACCTTTCTGGCCCTGAAGTTGAATAGCCCTACCTTATACATTTATTTGAAAGTTTATAACATAACAATTTTTCTTTTTAATCATCCCTTTTTGTTCCATTTTTACTATAAACAACAGACTTAGTATTCAAATGTTGCATATCTTCAAAACAACCTTCCCAACCCAATCTCCATTTGGATATATTGCCCACCTCCAGTTGTGTTTCTATTACAAATTGCTTGCTTGGAGGCAGGACTGCACTTCCAAAGCTTCCTGTGTTCATTAGCAGCTACTGTCTGTGTGGAGCCCATTGTCAAGCGCTGAGTGTGGCTCTGCTCAGTAAACACAGGCTCTGGTCCTTGTCCAGAGCGCCTGACGGAGCGTGGAGCAGCGCGGCCACACGACACAGACGTTGACTTAGCTCATTAAGTAAATGGGCCGGTAATTGATTTGAGTCGATAGCCTATAGTGAGCGAGGTGTGCGTTAGCGATCGGTGCGGCCTCCAGGGGACCGCTGCCTACAGCCAGAACAAATGCACTGTGTTGGCTCCAGATAATGCCACTCTCTGTGAATGCTTTTGGGGATTAGTTTGACCGGAGTTTAGTCATTTACCAGCTAATGATTCCTCGTCAGCAGAGGTCCATCTGCGCAGGAAGCTACCGACTGCTGCCTGCGTCTCTCGCACACGGCACCGGGAAACAGCCTTGAATCAGCTTCAAGGTTAAAGGGGCTGTACCTGATTTTTACTGTTCTAAAACGTTAAAAACAGAACTGATTGATGTACCCAATTTTTTTTGCATGTAATAAAATAAAATCTGTGTTGCCCTAGGAAGAAAGCAGGAAGTGCATCGCTTGCTAATAGCATGCTAATGTGCTTATAAACTCATGGCAGTGGGTAAGTGAGAGATGTGGAGATGTAGTAAATAGTTTTACATTAAACTAGTTCTATTTTTCACGTTTAAAAAAAAAAAAAAAAAATCAGGCACAGCCCCTCTAAAGCAGAACTAAGTAACATTTTTACCTTATTGAGTCCATGTGGTGGCGTTGTTGATGAAATTACCTAGTTCCGCTTTAAAATAATAACTGTGTTTACACTCCATTGTTTTTATTCATTCATTCATTTTCTACCGCTTATTCCCGTTAGGGGTCGCGGGTGACTGGAGCCTATCCCAGTGACTTTGGGCCTTAGGCGGGGTACACCCTGGACAGTGGCCAACTCGTCGCAGGGCTGACACAGAGACAGACAAGGACAGACAACCATTCACTCTCACATTCATACACTAGGGGCAATTTAGAGTTCTCAATTAACCTACACAGTCATGTCTTTGGACGGTGGGAGGAAGCCGGAGAACCCGGAGAGAACCCACGGTAACACGGGGAGGACATGCAGACTCCACCCAGAGAGATCGTGTGATTCGAACCCACGATCTCCTTATTGAGAGGCAGAAGCTCTAGCCGCTCTGCCACCGTGCACTGTTTTTAATTTAATAATAATTAATTTAGTTGAATATTTGCATTTGAAGTGTCACATAAGTTACAGGAGGTGGAAATGCCAAATATTGCACTTAGAACGCATTATGTTATTCACTTTACTTTGATAATCGCATACAATACAATACAATACATCGCATTTTGTAATTGTTTTGTAATAATTGTGTAATGTATGGCTGGGTAATACAGTGATAAAAATCGAATTGTGATCTCATTACTGGGTCAATAATAATATTTGGAAATCCGAGTGCGTATCGTGGCAACCACACGGACTAATCAGGAGCGCGGTTGCTAACGGTATCCGCCCCTCGGTGAAAGGAGACGGCGGCAACGTGCGGCGCTAGCTGTCAATCAAACCTGTTGCTAACACGAGCGAAAACGGCCCCTGGAAAAGGAAGCACCTGATTGGTCAGTTATTATTGCTAATAACTTGATTTATGAACAACCTAACGTTGTTCATAAATGTAGAGTGTGTCAAAACAGACGTTTTAGTTCCAGATGGTGAGCTTGACAGAAACAGTTACAGAGTAAACGGCACCAGTGTCCCAATAGAAAGTGAATGGCAGCTCGGCTTTATGGAGCCAGGAGCGCCTCCATAGCTGCTTCCTATTTAGAACGTGGCGGCTAGCATGCTAACATGGTCCACTGATATCTACAGTCTATGTTTCCAACAAAACAGAGGTCTTCGGTAACCTCTGTAACGAAATATACAGTTATACATGAATCATGATAAAATGGAAATCGTGATGTGGCTCTTAGAAAACTGTGATATACATTTTTTTGCACATCGCCCGTGTATTGAAGTGTAAAATAAAACAACAAAACAGCTTGAAATCTAACTGCATGATGAATAAAAAATGAAAAGTAGCGCCCATCATTTCTGTATTTGTTTATGTTTTTATTTCAGTTTGTAAAATTGCTATGACGATTCAGAGCAATTTTAAATTCTTGAGCAGAGGTTGACAGTTCAAGTGCACCTCTGTTAGCTGCACTCACTGAATAGGCGAGTGCTTGAAAGTGTGAATAGGCAATATGCTCTGTGCTCAAGTCTGCCTGTGAGCATTTTAAAACTTAAATTAATAACAGTTTTTTTTCATTCTATTAGTATGTCAGACAGGGAATGTCTGCCTGTAAAGAAATGATTAGTGCTGTACTCAAATAAAGACACGAACAGACTAAAAGGAAAGATGGAATTAGCAAAAGCTCTCAAAACTGTCTCCATGATCCAAACATGTTTGACCCAAAGTGCACTGAGAAGACAAAAAGCTCTTATAAATTCCGGAAATGTTTGTAAAAAAGGCAGAATAATTGAAAATGAATTCCCGAATCTCCA
The DNA here is from genome assembly GCA_019453435.1 of Rhinogobius similis. Classification (NCBI taxonomy): domain Eukaryota; kingdom Metazoa; phylum Chordata; class Actinopteri; order Gobiiformes; family Gobiidae; genus Rhinogobius; species Rhinogobius similis. The sequence goes on along the minus strand of CM033627.1, from coordinate 26,537,450 downwards.
GATAACTCACTCTATGCTCTGCTGATGTCCGTATAAACCTTTTCTAATTTCATTTTTAGTAAATTCAAATAGAGTTAAGAAGGAAGCTAGACGTCATTAGCTGTAGTTTAATCCAGGGAAAAGGGTGGGATTCAATACGTTTGCGCTCCTTCCCATTCCTCTTTGAGATGTTGAAATGCACTGATGAAAGTATTGTTAGTATTGTTGGTTTCTCTTTGTTTCAGGATCGTACTCAAACAAATTCATTCATTCATAATCCAAATAAAATAAAAAATGTGGGTAGACTAAGAAATATTTGACCCTTTAATCGACTAAACCAATGTTTTTCAACCTTTTTCTAGTTGAGCACACGTTTGGGTGAAAAAGCCACCATGGCACACCTTCTACTACAAAAACATTAGTAGAAGTTAAAAGAATATGGTATCTTTGAGCTAAATAATGTTTGTGCCACTGTCTGGTTCTTTAAATGTCGCGATAGTAATAGTTTTGCACTCTTTTTTTGGTGCAGAAGTGGCTCAGGACGCTCCAAAAAAGTAAAATACACCTCAAATATGACATTTTTTCAAGGGACGCCTGGTAAAACCTCAAGGCACACTAGTGTTCCCGGCACACTGTCTGAAAATCAAGCGACAAAACGACTAAACGCCTACAGCGCTTGTAACTTTATTACTTTCTTTACTCATTCTTTTGCCGCAGAATTATTACTGCAGTTTTCCGTAAAATGAAACTATCCCTTAACAAGGCCACTCAACCTGGGGCTGCTCGAACACTCCACACCTCAAGTAAAAGCAGTTCACTTAGACCTCTCCTAATTTAAGATCAAGCCCCCCAATGCATCATGGAACTATTTTGAGGACACAAGATAAATTAGCGAGGAAGTATACCCCGGCCCACAGAGCAGAATTCCACTCATGTGTCCTGTAATGATGTCTGCCTCCTAGTGCAATAGTTGGTATTTAGTGCTCCCTTTGCTCGGCCCAGTCCTCCAAGCACCAATGCATGGTTAATTAAGTGGCATTATCAGTGGCCTAATTGGCCGTGATACTGTCAGGGCCCAGGCATACATCCTCCGGTTACAGTCCCGGTTTGGCCTGGTTCTTCATAAGAGGAGCAAATGAGAAGAACACACTCTGTGGTTTCACACTTTTCAGCCCCGGTGCGTTCATTGATTCCAGGTAATACGGAGAAGGCTCTTAGCCAGGACAGTTCCCAAGCAGCTATCTAATGTGGGCCACGGAACAATAAAACAGCGCCATTTGTACAAGTTCAGTTAATTCCAAAAGTTGCATCTCCATTCCGTTTTGTCTTGCGTTCACTGCAAATAATGAAGTTCTAGATGAGCTAAAATGTCTTGATCAGTGGATACTATTTATGTTATGGAACTAGATTAATTGACTTGTTTCAAACCGTTTCTGATTTGTTTGTCTGACATTATTTTCTTACTTCAATCCAAATTATCTGTCAGTGGGTTAAGATGATTTTACTTACCCCACTGATAAATGTATTTTCATATTTTAAGCAAAATTATGATATGATCAGTCAGAAATACCTTGAAACCAGTGAAATATTCTGCATCACATCAACAACTAAATCTCATCGAGTCAAATCTACTCAAATCCAGATAAAAATTATAAATTCAAGTCATTTTAAGCTTGGATAGATTTACATTTTTTTGCTGTGTTCATGTTCTTAACTTGGGATAGACGGACTGAGACGTGCTGGCTTTATGACCACGGACGCCGATAACTCACTCACATTTACAGGCTGTTCAAGTGTTTTTTCAAGTACATAACAACTTCTTGCCCTGGGGCAGACTGACAGAGCCTGGGCTGCCATTCTGCATCAACGACCCTTTAATCACTGCTCATTATTCACTCACATTTGAGATAGAAGTGTCTTTCCAAGGAGAAGTGCGCACTCATAAGAGCTGCAATTTAACTGCAAACCCTTCCATTGTCAGAGTCTTCACCGGTCACTCCAACATGTGGCTCCCAACACTTTTTGTTTCGAGAACTCTGTAAATTACCCCCTAACAATTGTGAATATTTAGGTGTAAATCTGTTTACCGTTCTATTGTCAATGATTATTACTCTTTTTTAATGATATTTACATTTAAAATTAACCTACGAAAATATTCTCAATGTCAATTTTTCTATCTATTTTATCGTCAAATGCAACTCTTTTCTGCCTTTCTTTAAAATCTGAAATCATTCTATATCCCTGATAAGTACTGCAAACTGATTGTGAGTATACTTTCGATAGCAGTAGTTCTAATTTATGATATTGGTAATGCTTTAAAAAAATCAATACTTCAAAAAATAAATGGGGCGACATCATAAAAATTAAAAACACATGGCCAATACTTCACATGACAAACTGTAGAAATACCTTTATTATTACCCAATCGTTGAGCTTAATTTCTAATGTAAGATTTTTTTTTTCTCATTTCACAAGTTACGTAAAGATGTTTGTGCATATTCAGCAGAGTATAGATTTAATACGTTGTTATGTATGTAGGCTATGGACGAAAAAAGTGTGATGAGGAGTCTAACTTTGGGCGTTGTGGCTTTTCTTGCACTAATGTTGCAGAGAGTGCTGTAATCGCATCCATCTCTGGCTCCGTTCTTCACCACACGAAAAGCAGTTTGTGTCTGTGACATTAGATTCGAGTTAGCAGTGGGCTACAGTAGCACGACGGAGCGCCCTTACTGTTTGTTTTTCATTTGTCAAACGTCCTGTCTTCTAAAGCAGTAGCGGTGGTCCCATGTTTCGGACGTGCGATGCTTCTCAGGAGCAATGTCCGTCCTGAGTTATCTGTCCGTCCTATGTAGGGTTGTGGAAGAAGACACTGGCGCCGATTCTTTCTTTTAGCTTCTATTCACAGGACAGAAGTACACTTACATGCAGAGGTCTGAGCGCAGTACAGGAGTCTAAATTCACGTTTACATTGAGGCGCGTTATATACCGCTCCCTTTACGTCACATGTTACAACAGCAGTGTTGCCAGATTTTACTGACAGTTTCCAGCCCAAAGTCCACATAAAACCCGCCAAGATCAATGAAAACCAGCCCAAATTATAAACTTTCCAAAATTACTGTTTAAATGGCATACAAAGCACAGTTGCAACCGTAAAATTATGAACAAACTAACGGCACACACCAGATAAACATATAGACCACAGTCGGGCCCTTAGCCCTCCTTATTTGGCAACTATACAGTACCACTATCTGATTGTATGGTGTGTTTAAAGTTGACAGGTTAGACATGTTTGACTAATATATACTGAATATGATTGTATTTAAGATTTTACTACACATTTTGCCTATTTTGTCATCTGTTTGACAATCTTCATAACATTTATAGTGTTAACTGTCTATTTATTTTCAACTGTAGGTCACATTTTGATGACACACACCTGTAATTTTAAACTTTTAAAATTTCTTCTGGAACTGTACTTCAAAAATGTAAAACTGCTAAATATTTACCACAAGTTCCCTCCCATTTTGACTGACAACCAGCACATCCAATGTCACTGTTGCAAACCATTCAATATGCAATTTCTGTAATTTATTCTATTCTATTATTCTATTTAATATTCTATCAACAACTCAATCAATAATACACAAATATTTATGAAGATATTAATCTATTTTGCATTTTCAAATTCCCGCCTGAGACGTCCAAAAATCGCCCAAAATATATGCACCCGCCCAACGCTATTTTTTTCCACCCGAAGCCAACAAAAGGAGCCCAATTGGGCGGAAAACCGCCCAATCTGGCAAAACTGTACAACAGTCAAGTTAAAAATACAGTGTACGTGGCAGTCTAAATGGGCTTCTGCTGCTATTGTGTAATTTGAACGTCTGATTTGTCAGGTTAAACTTAAAATTAAAACTACGATATCACCATTTCACAGGAACTTTTGTCTGAATCCATAATGTTGACAGACAAGACGACAGAACACATACATGACTAGTTGTTACGTTATTAAATATTCCAAGACCAGTTATTAAAAAACAAATAGAGACTAAGTAACAAACCCATTGAAATGATCCACAGTTGCCAGCGTGTTTTTGTTTCTGTCTATTCTTCTTTCTCTGGTCTTGTTATGTAAAAAAAAAAAAAAAAACACAAACAGTGCTAAAAGACAACTATATCCCATACAAACAAACATGCACGACATCTGACCACATTTCCGTAACAAAAGCAGCGTGATGCGCGGCACATTGCTGTCCTCATCCGCACCGCAAGCACGTCTCCCGGTTCCTGGTGGGCAGTGTGTCATCATAAAGCGCTCCACCTCCGTCTGTGTACATTATATGGCTCCTGGGGGACACTTACCCTGTCTGTAGCTGTAAACATGCTTCATTATAAGCTCTTTTATTTTCAACCCGCTCACACGCATCCAAATCAATTTGTGCCTGGCCTTTGATCTGGCGTGCAGCTGCGATGTGCGCTTACAGGACGCTGCGGGCCCCGGAGAAATGAAGAGGGCCTTGTTTGTCTGCGTAGGTCTCGCACTAAAAACAGATTTGCACTATTGTTCTTTATAATCCTTTCCGAGCAGCGGTAACGCCTGAGACGCCCAGGGGAAGTGTTTACAGCAAGTCACAGTTAAGTATATGAACGTATAGAACTTGTGAATATCAGGAGAACAAATACTGCTACGATATCTAAATAGTGAAGTGAAGATTGAACCGAACAGAACATATGAAAGGCAAAATATCAGTAAACACACTCATACATTTGGAAATTTCCTAAATAGACATCCCGGCGTATCTCAATAACAGATATGACTCTAACGATGCTCTGAAAAATCCAATTTGAATCCTGGTTTGAACATCAGCTCAGCGTATGTTCGGTCGCCTGCCTCAAAAAGTGGGACAATGTGTGTGGGACATGATAAAATTAGAGTCAGGGATTTCAAGATTATACGGTTAATCGATAATTGTGACATTACATTACAACACAAAACAGTAAGAACTAAAAGATCACGATTGTGAGCAAGCCATTTTAATTCATTCCTGAGATGTACAAGTGCTTTAACTTCTCTATAATTTCCTAAACTTTGCGTCTAGAACAGGGGTGTCCAAACTTTTTCCATCGAGGGCCACATATTGAAATATAGACCAAGCGGAGGGCCACAAATCAATCGCGAAACGTTAAAAAAAGCTGCATTTATCTGATGTTTTAAGCGCCACCACATCTACATTCAGTCTCAGTGCCTTAATACCAGGTCTGTGTGGCACCAAAATGTTAGTTATTTAGGTTGGAATTGTAGAAAATCTGAAATGTGCTGTAAAGAGTACTTCTCAGGACAGAGTGGGCCAGTTCACCAGGAAGCCTGAGGGCCAAGAAAAATTGGTCTGAGGGCCGCATTTGGCCCCCGGGCCTGAGTTTGGACATGCCTGGTCTAGAATGTCAATGTATTTAGACGCTGAGAATGAAAGGGAATGAAGGATTTCACTGTTGGTTGGCGTACAATGTAAATAATCATGAATAAAGGTAACACTGCGATATTCACATTAATGGCAACACAAACATTTCATATTGACTGTTATAAAACAATGAATTTCAATGTTGTAGCCCTTTAAATGCAGTGGAATAGCGATAGATAACATAATATTACAACCCAGAAAGACACAACGCCCTTTTTGCATGGAATATTTAGTTATCTCATTCTATATTTAACTCTCGCAATTCTTTCCATCCTTGTGGCACCAGTGAAAAGATGGGACAGTATCTAAACAAGAGGGACGGGGCCTAAATGGCTGTTAAGAGGAACATGTGGTCACCCCGAGTGTACGTATGTGGTACCATGAATGTTGTAAAAGCCCAAAGCTGCACTGAGCCTACTGTAGCTGCCTCTGCATTTTCTTTGTGCTCCGGAGTAAGCTGTTTCAGAAGTTTGTAACTCATCTATGCAACTCTCAAAGCGCCGCTGTTGAATAGTAAGCATGTTGGACCACTGACTTGGCAACTTTAAGCACCTGTTCAAAATGAAAATACAGTAACGCGGTCTACAACCTTCTTGCATATTTTAAGGTTTAGCGCAAAGAATGCCAAAGTCCAGCCTTCAGGATTATTTTCACACACGGACACGCAGAGGCTTCTGTCCGTCCACCGTCAACTTTTCAGACTTTTTAGTAAGTGACTAGAACAAGCAAATAAGTTGTTTTCTTGGCTCTTTTCAAATGTGAGCTAAAAACTGAGGTGGAGTCTCCATGTTTGTTTTTCTAATTGCTGTTTTTCTTCTGTGTTGGTCAATTCTATAACTACGGGGTGTCCAAACTTTTTCCAACGAGGGCCACATATTGAAATATAGACCAAGCGGAGGGCCACAAATCAATCGTGAAACGTTAAAAAAAGCTGCATTTATCTGATGTTTTAAGCACCACCACATCTACATTCAGTCTCATTGCCTTAATATCAGGTCTGTATTGCACCAAAATGTTAGTTTTTTAGGTTAGAATTGTAGAAAAACTGAAATGTGTTGTAAAAAGTACTTCTCAGGACAGAGTGGGCCAATTCACCAGGAAGCCTAAGGGCTAAGAAAAATTGGTCTGAAGGCCGCATTTGGCCCCCGGGCCTGAGTTTGGACATGCCTGCTCTAACTGATTTTGAGAGCCCTTATCAGACCACTGTCTTAACATTAGAAACGTTTAGGAGCGTTTGGGAGTAGGAATGAAGTACGATAACTACGCTTTGCATGTAAGGAGCAGTTTTCGTGCAGAAATGGAGCATAAATGAACTTTAATGTGTCGTTTTTGAGACTGTTAATTATGTATGTATGTTTTATGGTGACTCCAGATTTAACGTGTTTGCTTTGAATCCAGTTCAACTCCGAGGACAAGGGGCCTTCGTTTTCCCCCATTACATTATCAGTTGTTACATACTCCAAATAGCCTTAACCATGAACCTATAGTGGTAAAAAGTAACAAAGTACAAAAGCACTTTACTGTACATAAGTAACATTAGTTATCTGTACTTTACTTCAGTAATTTAGTGTAGCTGATACTTTTATGAATTGAGGGCAGGTATCTAACTTCTATTCCACTACATTTTTGAGCAGGACTAAAAAGTAGTAGTTTTAATGTGGTTCTATTAGCAGTAGAAATGTCAGTCTTTTGAAGTTGTTACTGTTAACCAATAATCTGTATAATTCTTTATCAAAATCACTACATTTAATACTTTTATAGTTCTCAAACTCTATGTGGAATGTACTTTTGCGTTTTACTCTCAAACTGCATTTTTGCAGGTACTTCAAAACTTTTACTTAAGTATGACGACCTTTGAAATGTTTTCTACAATAGAACACTCCTGGATGAATTAGGGTTTACACTGACTTTTATTTAAGTAGATTTTTCTTTTAATTTGCTACTTTTTCTTTACCTTGAGTAATTTCCTGCACGTGCACCTATACTTCTACTTCAGTAACAAAACTTAGAACAAATAAGACCACACCATTCACAAAGTTACCTCTACACTTTGTTTTGACATTTTTTGTTTATAACTTGACTGTCAGTAATACACTTTCTCCACTCCTTTGTCAAGATTGATAGTCTTCATCTTTAATTCTTCTAAGGTGCTTCCTAAATTAGCTTGTGTTACCTAGCATCCTGTCACTCCTCCTCACACGCAGAGCCTAAGTGTGACCGAGGATACGACAGTAACACACGGGATTAACAACAGCCCGTAAATGTGTGCGCGCCCGAAGTGTAGAATCAGCAGCGATCGGCGCGTGTGAGATCAGAACTGGAGCGTAATGCACTGGAGCAGCGTCAAACAGACACACAGAAGGGTGCATACTTTTGGAATAATGTCCTTTCTTCTTTTTATTGCGATTTGTCATTTGCTTTGTGTCCTGTTTTTCCTCCTCGTCTCCTGCGCTCCCTCCGTATGTGCTCACTTAAGGGACTTGTAACCTCCTTTTGGCAGGTAACCCACTTTAGCGCTCTTGAATCTCTGCAGACTGAGTTAAAAGGCTGAAATGGTGTCTGTAGGATTTTACAGTAGAGAAATGAGGCCGACGTAGTACAAGACAGGCTGTCAAAGCTGAAGGAGGATTGCCCAGAATGCAAAAATGCTGTTTCTATTGTCTGAATATCTGTGAGGATTTTGCAACTACCCAATAATTACACAATATTCATAACGCCGTTTAATAAAATAGATACGAAAAAGCGCCATCATCCCTGTCTAACTTCTGATTTAAGTGCAAATCTTATCTGCGACAACATGTATTTAACCGATCCTGCTCAGCTTTTGTCACTGAGTTGTACGTGAGTGACATTCGCGGGTGGCAAAAAGATAGAGTGCACTGCTACAGCATCCACTCGGCTGTTGCAGGTCGCTTTTTCGCCTGAAACCCGTCTTGTCTGTCCCTCCGAAGTGCCACCGTCCATTTACGCAAGAAAACACAGGAGGCTCGGCCCATTTTTACCGACTTTCCGTTGATTAAGCGGTGTCGCGCAATCACATGCCGACCAGGCAAGGCAAGGCAAGTTTATTTGTAGAGCACAATTCATACACAAGGCAATTCAAAGTGCTTTACATAACAGGAAAAGTTGCATTAAAATCACAAAACACAAAAAGACACACAGAATAATTTTAAAATAAAGCGCTTTAAAAGAGAAGAGTGCAGATAGATCTTTCAGTCATATGCACATCTAAACAGAACTGTTTTTAGCCTGGATTTAAACATTGTCAGAGTGGAGGCCTGTCTCACATCTTCAGGGAGACTGTTCCAGATTTTAGCTGCAAAAAACTGAAATGCTGATTCCCCATGTTTAGTCCTGACTCTAGGCACCTGCAGGAGGCCGGTCCCTGAGGTCCTCAGAGTACGAGATGGTTCATATGGCTCTAACATGTCAGAGATGTACTTTGGTGCTTGGCCGTGGAGAGACTTGAACACAAGCAAAGCTGCTTTAAAGTCAATTCTCTGAGCCACAGGAAGCCAGTGCAGAGACCTGAGCACAGGACTAATGTGGTCGTACTTCCTGGTTCTAGTCAGGACTCGAGCAGCAGCGTTCTGGATGTACTGCAGCTGTTTTACAGCTCGTTTGGAGAGGCCAGTGAACAGGCCGTTAGTAGTCTAACCTACTGGAGTAGTTAGTAGTCTAACCTACTGGAGACAAATACATGGATAAGTCTCTCCAAGTCTGGTTTAGACACTATACCTTTAATTTTGGCAATGTTTTTTAGGTGGTAAAAGGCTGTTGATGTTATTGATTTGATGTGGCTGTTAAAGTTCAGGTCTGAGTCCATTATTACCCCCAGATTTCTAACTTAATTTGTTGGTTTTAGAACGAGAGATTGGAGGTGACTGCTGACACTTTCTCTCTGTTTCTGCGGCCCAAAGACGATGATTTCAGTCTTGTCTGAGTTTAGCTGAAGAAAATTGTTTTGCATCCACACGCTGATCTGTTTGATGCAATGACAGAGTGAATCTACTGGTCCATATTCACCTCGCCGTCAGTGAGACATAGATCTGTGTGTAGCATATAGAGGTTGAACAGAAGGGGTCCCAGGATTGACCCTTGGGGCACCCCACAGGTCAAGCTCATGTGGTCAGCACAGAAAGTGGTGGTGCTAGCTGTGATGTTAACGCTCTTAAGGTTTTCTGAAATTGATATTTAAAGTGGAGACGGGTAGAAGTTTGACCTCGTTCACATGTGGATTTTATCAGAGGAAAGCCGTGTCATTTGTGTCTGAACAGATGAGGACGTCTGACACAGAGGAAAAGAGGAGCGTGAATAACACAGTGATGCGCTTCAGTGTAGAAGTAGTGTGTCTGCATTTTCTGCATTATACATGTGGTGTTTCAGCAGAAGTATCACTATACGCCGCGCCGTTACCATTGTTTGTGCGTCGCTCTGTTCTGAAAAGACAAAATTGGAACGTTTTAGTCAAGCCGTCGTTTCCGCTGTCTCCTCCGCTCCTTTTCAATGGCCGCTGTCAGTAAACAGTAAACTGTACCGGAGCACAGCCAAAGTCAGCTCATTAGTTCAACACGTTCGAATGACCGCGAGTGAAGTCTAGTCGTGTCTTTCCACACATTGTGATTCAGAAGAAAGTCCAACAACCCCAGACGACTGGGGACTGAACCAGCTGACAATGCACGTCTGAAAAATAGACAAAAATCAGGCTAAAAATGTGTCCTCGGCTCTAAACGAGAAAAGCTGCTGTTTATTTGCCACCCAGTCAGTTAACAAACACAAAAATGTGATGTCACTGAGAATCAAAAGAATCCAAAATTAGAAATCACAGTAAATACTCACTATTCACGAAAATAGACAATTAATACTTTGTCCAGATGCGGTTAAGCTATTTTTACACACCGTACTATTTATTAACAAAGAAGGCATAGATTTATAATTTGCATATTGTTTTCTTTAACAGAATAGTTTTTTGTTTTTCAAGAAATTATATAATTACCTTGACATAGCCTTGAAAGCATAGCAATATTGACCCAAATTATGAAATATAACTTAATTTTATCATCCAACATCCTCAGGAAAAAAAACTAAAAACTTTTCAAAGAGTCAAAGTAATGAATTGTCTAAACTCATAATTGTGGTCAACTGTTTGTAAGTTGACTACTGGGAGTTGTGTAAGGGATTTGAGCATCTTATCCTGCCGCTGCACTCGTGAAGGCCTTGTTGTGGTTTGTCAAAGGAGCTGCTGAAAACTGGTGGTCAGAAGTGAGCTTGTGCAGATTAGCCTCAAGAACAGTCAAGGACGAGGATTTCAAGAGTAATCCTCCGGCTCCTCTCCTTCTGTGAGATTGTCCCAGGGTTTGAAGCCAAGCATTTCCGTCAAACTGCTGACAGATGACAATCCTTTGGCTCTGCTACTCAATTACATTCTCATGACTTTAAAGTGCCGGTAATGCAAATGTTGTTATACTTATGTTCTTGATATTGTTGTCCTCAAAGTCACATAGTCGATGCTGAAACGTGCTCACAAACTATAATGACAGTTACACCATCAGACGGCAAAAACATTGGGTTTACCTGTTTTACTGCTGTAATTCAAATGAAGCTCTGCCATTCTAGTTTGACTGAACCTTGTGTGGAACGTGGATGAAGGAGTGAAACATATTTGTGTTTCAAATCTCTGGCTGGTTTGAACCATCACACCTTTGTATCACATTTAGCAGAAAATCCTCTGCGGAAGGATGTGAAGAACAGTGGAGGTGCAAAACAATATAATTAATAAGAAACATTAGCATGCAGTGCATTTGCATGCAGCTCCAGCAGCGTGCACTGAATGTCCTCTTCCTATAAACACATCTCCCTTTGAATCTACATATAGACTCCACTGGGGCCTCAGCCTAAATGAAGTCCATTTGTTTGCCCCGAGTGGAGGAGGAGCTGCTAAGCTGCCTTAATGCTACGTACATTAGCCAACATTGTCCTCTAAATGACAGCGTTTTCTACAGAAATAGCAGCAGCTTGGATTCAGCTTAAGCATGTGTTTTAAAATGTAACATGCAGTCATTTCATACTTAATGTATGGGAATTCAGAGTAAGGAAATGAGCCACTGCATTTTAAAAGGATGTGAATGATTCACTGCAGACTTTAACAGTTCTGTCTGATTAGTGTTTTCCTCAGTTTCTTTCTTTTGGATTCTTTTGTTGTGCAGTGTCTATTTTATTGTAATAATTTATCTTTTATTGTTTCTCTCTACTCATTGACAATAACTGTAAAACATTAACTTAATTGTTCAAACATTAAACACTGCACATCTGCGGTCAATATCTTACTCTCAATATCGCTATTTTTAGCTCTGTGCTATGATTAAGGGGGAAGAAAATCATTATTCCCGCTGGCAGAACTCAAACATGCAATAAATTAAAGACACTATGAAGCAGCCAAGCCTTTCATCCACATTCAAGGACTTGCCTTTATGGTTCACAGTGTGTACTGTATATCTTTATATGCAGACAGTGCTTTACTACCCAATTAATCAGTGTTTATTTTCTGATAAAATATTTTATCATAGTTTTATTGTCTTTTTATATCTGTTATGACCTGTTACAGAGCAAATATATTAAAGGGGACACAGGAGTTAAAAGGGTTACAATAATTAAATACTTCTATTTTAAGCTGGGTTGGAATTTACTTTAAAAAATGAAATGTAACAGAAATGTGGACCTGATAATCTGGCCAAACAAAATGGCACCACTAACTTAAAAAGCATCCTCAAACTAACATTGTCAAAAAAAAAGGTTAAAAACAGCAAGCCACCAAGTCAAACACAAAAGGGTAACTGCTGCTAACTGTAGCTATCAGCCTGTGTGCACCAAGCAGCAGTCAGAGCCCGATCACACGAGGCGACCAACACGCTCCTCCCGTGCTGAGGGTGAGGCCATGTGGTGGCCGAAGAGTGTGGGAAAATGTGCAGTCAAAAATTATGAATAAAAGTATTTATTTCCATCAACAAAGTAAGTAAAGTTCATTTGTACAGCACCTTTCACAGACACAGGTCACAAAGGGCTTCACATTGGTATTCACCTTATTCTGGAAGTTGCTGTGGGTGCCGCCATCTTGTTTCTGTTGTATTAGTTTGCATGGGGCAGACGCGCTCAACAGAACAAAAGTTCTACATGACTAAAAAGCCCTTTTCAGGCCGCCCAGAAAATCTGTGCAATATGTGACTTGTTGCATGTGTCCATTAAACATTTTACACAAATTCTTCTACTTTATATAACGTATTAGCGGCAAGACTTTTCCCTCGTTTGCCATTAGCTTTAACGGAGTTCTTGTCAAATGAAGTGCGTTTACAACAGAAGTGCATATCTGTCACAAAAAGAGGAAAAAGTGGGCGGGGCGGAATAAGGTGAATAGAAATAATAAAATATATACAATCAGCATAACACATTAATTATAATTAATATAAGTAGCATTAATAGTATCAACACATTTGGTCACACTGGCCCTATGAGCCTACGGTGGCAGGAATGCTTGCTCAGTTTTCAGCTCTTTTTTTAAAAAGCCATCTATGCTGTCTAGAGGACGCAAGTAGAGGGGTAATTCATTCCAGAGTTTAGGAGAGACCGCTTTGAAGGATCTATCTCCTCGTGTTTTGAAGGATGTCCGAGGGACCGTCAATAGATTGTGGCCAGCAGACCTTAGGCTATGGGTTGAAGTGTAAGGCTTATTCAAGGCTGATATGTAGGAGCCTGGCCATGTAGTGCTCTAAAAGTCAGCACCAAAATCTTAAAGTGCACACGAAAAATAACAGTGAGCCACTGTATAGTATGGAAGAAGCAGTTTTTGGTAAGTTGCTTAGAGTGATGCTCCAGAGACATCAAAGAACACCTCTAGATTCCTCAGACTTTTTTTTGTTGAGCTTCCCAGGACTTTTAAGTGCTGTATAATGTCTCTGGCATTATACATACAACAAATGTATACATTTATTGTCTAATAATGAAAAAAGATGTACATATTAATTAAAAGGTCCAGCGGAGACCAGATCTTAGCTCCGCCATTCAATCACAGAGTCCCCTATTTTAGATTTAAATATATTTCCTGGTTCACAAAATGTATAATGGATTTAGTTGACTAAACATTTCACAGACTAAAACTGTTATTACTAAACCTTGACAAAAAATAATAACTCATTTTAGTCAACTGAATTAAAAATGGTTGTGAAATATTTACACGGCGATAATGACTTGAGGCATGCAAAGAACATTTGATCTTATGAAAACAAACTCAAATATTCACTGCTGCTAATTGTTTTCATTTTTAAAATCACCCTTAGGTATGATCATTTTGCATTTTCAGACCGATATTCTCTTCTAATAACAAGTGTCTCATCTTGAATCAGAGCCTTGCTGTGCCGCTTGCTAGCACACTGCCTCAGCTGATGAAAAGGGAGTGTGCGAGCCGCGACATCCATTCGGAGCCCCCCGCCGCGCCTTGGGACCCCCCACCAGCTTGCGGGATCCCCATCCACCACACCCCGTCCCACTCCCCACTCCTCCAGCTGTGCTCAATCACACATCTCTTAAAGGCACCATTTGAACTGCTGACCCGCTGGTTATATTTATAGTTCTCTTTTACTTTCATTTGACCTTTACTTACCGCGCATGAGACAAACATCGCTTTTCCTGAGCTCATAAGAAAGGTTACACATTAAGCACTAACAACTGCATTAATAATTCAGCTCCATAAAAGCCGTACAAAATGCATAAAGTAGCATAAGGGAGCCAGAGCCCTAACAAGCCGTAGCCATAAACATAGTGACTCCTGCAGCTAATAGCCTGAGTGTACGAAGTGTGGAGTCTGTAAAGCTCTCAGCAGGAAGAGCACTTTCCACCAAAGATACTCAGCTCGGGATTGAGATACACTGTGTTAAACAGAAGCGTTACCAAAGCACAAGGTCGAGGTGTGACTTAGCTTCTGGTGATGGCTTTCTGTCAAGGAAACAAAACAAAAAAACCTTTGAGCACATTCAAAGAAAAGCATTTGTTTGTGTGAGCGATCTGAGACGGAGTGGGCGAGATCCTCAAGAGATGGCATCATCACAGTACTTTAACAAACAAGCATAGATCACACTAATAAGTCATGTGAGAGCAGAATACAGGAGACTTTTTTAAGATGTTCTACTTCAAATGACACAGTGTACAGGCTTTTTAAAACAGTGTTTTGTGTTTATTTGGAGAAAAAGGAAGCGGGGTGCCACAAGGGACTGCTTTTGAACCATTGATCTTCTCTGTAAACACTTCCAACTGTAAATTAAGTTCTGAGCTAATATATCATCCAGAACGAGCTACATCAAGTCCATATCGATTGGTCCACACCAATTAGTAACTGAATTAAAGGATGCTATAAACAAATAACGCAGCTCATTTAGTGCTGTTTACTTGGAGCACAGAAACAGTGAAAAACAAAGTGTAGTTCATTCTGACACAGTTTTCAGCCGTCGCTATCTTCACTTTTTGAAATTTCACATAACAATTCTTCATTGCAGTGATTTTATGAATGCATTTCACAACTTTTAGGATAAGCCTGAGTTTTGACACCACCTTAAAAGCTGCTTTTACAATATACTGTACATTATGGGAAACAAAACAGATAAGAAAAATAGAAACGTTGGATAAGATCTAGTTAGAGGATTGGTTTGCCATTTTTTGTTTGCCTATATCTATCTACCTGATTGTTCATTTGTGGCACAACTGAACTGAACTCCTGTCTTGGTAAGTTCCACTGTGCACTTGAGCTTGATCTGTAGTCACTTACTTTGTGCCCTATCACCTTGTTCCCCGTCTCACAAAGTCTCTTTTCAGTTCATTTATCTCATTATGGTGTGGGTACCTCCGGTGGCGTCGAAAATGAAGTGTTAATCTGTGTTCTCATCAATCTCCCCATTCAGGGAGAGCCCTAGTCACAGCCCGCACTGCAAAATGATGACTGGCACTTTTAGTTGTTTGCAGAAATAAGTGTGAGGGCTAAATTGAATTTTAATGGATAGCGCATCCCCCCAGTGAAAGGTGCAATCCATTACAGAATGATTGTAATGTTATTTGTTGCTGGTGTTGATTTATGGGGCATAGAGTGCTTAGGGCTAAAGGTGTCGTCGTTGGGGAAGGAAGCGCCATGCTGAGTTGATGGGCTTTAGCTGGGGCACAGTGCAGGAGACAGAACGCACACATTCTATTAGCTGTTTATCCACTGGCTCTGGTCTGGAGGGACTGGCAGGGTCACATGTATTCACTGCTCTGGAAAACAACTGTGGAAGTTGTTTTGTTCTGTGTAATGCCACTGTGCGCTGGCTACAGCCGAAAGTTGTAATGTTTTTGCTGCTGGACACATGGGCTTTGTTATGATTCAAAACAGTGGAACAGAATGCAAGTCCATTTTTGTATATGTCCAATATAGTCGGTGGCTATTTTATTTTATTTTTTCTTCAACATGAACTGACATTTTGACTGTCCTGCATCTTATGTCTTCTTTATGGGTTCCAATTATTTATGTGTAAGAGGCACAATTTTGGATAGTGACAACAAGCTGGTGTGTAGAGATAAACACTGACCTTTCAGATTGTATCTGCTTTTTAAAAACAAAATCTGTATTTGAAAATAAAACTCTGCTGGACTAGCATATTGATAATATTGTTATTTCCAGCATGGTTCAAGATGGGGCACTCAATTATCCTGTATTGTAAAATGATACTAATAATAATAATGGGCCATAAAAGATATAGGCCCATACATATATTACAGTCTGCTGTCACTTTGGTTTCAGTGTTTTCTACTTGGTTGTTGCACACAGCACAGACAAGTGCATTCTTTGCATGTTGCTGTTGTGACTTAAAAGTCTCCTCTTTGGAAGAGAGGCTAAGGGTTTTATCAGGAGATGGAGTCTGACGCTGGTTTGAGCTAATCCGGCACTGGCAGCTGGTGTGCCGCGGGAAAAACAAATCAATTAGAAATCTCTGCTAGCACACAAACTTTGTTAGCAATGTCTCTGGTGTGCTAACCAGCTGGTGGATCCTATTGTGCCTTTCCTAGGCTCAGGTTATCCCACATGCAAGTGTCTTCCTCTGCGCCATCCGCCATCTGCCTGTGATAGAATATTCTGCCTTCAGAGAGGAGCTGCCCTGGGACACAGTTAGCCAGATTTTTCAGACACTAATATGTTCCACACTTGTTTCATCACATATAGGCAGACAGGCCTTTAGAAAGACACTTCCTGCTTTACTCCAGAAGTTGTGTCTCCAAGGCACGGCTGCTTGAACTTTTCTGTGTCTGTCTTTCTGTTGAGTGTGTGCTTTGTGATGAGCTGAGAAGCAGCCAGGCCTCCGAAGAGTCCCAGTGAAGAGATTCTGTGAACTCACCATTTCTCTTTTTTCCACTCATTCAGACACACTTTACACTCCTCTGTTAGATTTTATTTCTTTTGAAATGCACTCGTAAAATACTCATTTCCCCTGTGAAAAGTGAGTGAAAAGTAGAGCAAAATTTGACCTCAGTAAATTTTTTTTTTTTTTTGCTGGAAAATATAATAACATTTTCTTCAGCACTTTAATGCAAATATGTGTCTTGCATCTATAGTTAAAACCAATCAACAATCATTCCAAGTCAACAGAATTACAAGATAAAAATGGTTATAATGGACTATAATATACATTTTTGTAGAAATCTGAGTTTAATTGTTGCACTGATGGGGGGTTAATTGTGTATGGTGATTAAAAGTTCAATTCAATCTATTTTTGTAAAACAGCAGCTGTTCTTAGACCCTCCTTCTCAGCAATGGAAAAACTCCCAAAAACACAGAAGAAAAAAGAACTTTGAGGAGAACCACTGTGAAGGAGAGATTCACTTCCATGTGGACAGACAGGGATGTGTTCAGCAAGAACAAAGGAGAACGCAGACGCAGGTGAGAACGAAAATGCAGAAAGAAAATATAAAGACAAAATAATCATTCCTCACCAAATGCTGACTTGATCTTATGAAAAACCGGCATATTTCCAGTGACGATAATTTTGTTTGCTGAGCCGACAGAGTTAGCAAAACAAAGCGAGCACACGTTAGCATCAACTGTTTCCTGTTTACGATGCACGGCACTCGCATTTGCACCCAAAGTCATATTTTTTCAGTGCCTATGGCAGCCAACTCTATCCAACCCCAACATATTTCATATAGAGATGCTAAAACGTGGTGTAGAGGCGCAGAAAAGTGAAATAAAAGCAGAAGAACTTATTAAACTTATTTTAGTGAATGGGGGAGGATCGGCTGTATTAAGAAAAAATGTTCTTTATTTTTATGTACTAGATTTTATTTATGAAGAAAACATGTCAAGTCATGTTTTGGTGACTTCATCTGCTCACGTAGCTGGCCCCCGCGAGCTGGACCTCTGCATGGAAACGCAGTCCGCCATTAACAGAAGCGGCTCGAGCCGGCCCCAAGTGAACCGGTCTGAGGGACCAGGTCTGGTCGAAATGGGGCTTATGTAGGTTAGGGAAAGTGAGGGTTTGGGTCCACAGGTTAGGATCAGGGTAGGAGTTCACGGGGCAGCTAACTGTCAACTTGTAAACTTAAAATGGAATACACCTTGAGTATTTTTGGTTATTATGATTTTTGTATTCTTTCTTTCTTCTCTATTTTTATATGTTCTATTTTGTATCATTGCAAATTCCCATCAAACTGAGTAAACTCTGCTCATTAACCATCTGACTGCGACAGAAGTGGAACATCTTTTCCAAGAGCTCACTGTTAGCTAATCCAAAGCTCCTCTGAACTGTTTGCAAGTGTCTGTGGACAGCATCCACCGCACTAGTATCTCCATCTGGACAAACTGGCACTATCCAAAAGGCAATATGTCACGCAGCATCTCAGCTGTTGGTGCAGAACTGGCACCAACTGTTCACCAAATGTATCTGAGATGTACAACTTTTCCAAACTAACAAAACGAGCTTTGCATGTTGTTCATAATCTTGTCTAGTCTAGTCCTTGGTAATACTTTAATAAGACTGATATGCTAGTTTCTTATCGTGTAATCCTTGTGTTGGTACTGGGAAACATTCAGGGCTTTCTTTGACCTTACATGGCTTTTATATCCTGATGTAACTTTTGTGTGGACTTGCATATAGGCAAAAAATTCCAAAGAAGATTCTGTTACCAAAGAGCCAGGTCGACTAAAACTGACAATAATTGTGGATGTTTTGTATTGGAATAGTTGGTTGGCTCCTTAGTCTTAATTGAGTCCGGGGAACTATCCAACCATTCCAACAATGTGATCAAAAAAGGTCTGTTAACATCAAGAATTGACAATACTTCCCCCTCATATCTAAATGTAAAGTAAAGAATATACTGCATTATCAACAGAAATAAATGTTGCAATGCAACATGTTGGATATTATGTTTGAAAAAATGTTAAAGACCTTGTCCCCCATTGGTTTAGTTTTCAAAGACTGTTTCGAAAGACTGTTCATTTTAAACTGTCCAAATTTGTCCTTTGGCATTTTATTTGCACATTTTGAAACATCCCAAATCTTTGCAGTTTCTAAGCTTGGAGAGGGCAAAGCGAAATTTCACGGTATTGCCAAGAATCTGCAAAACACTACATGTTGGTTTGCGATCCATAAAAATGCTTTAGAATTAGCTGCAAATGAATCTGTTTTTGACCCCAAGAGCTTCTTTTCCAAAATACTCTTCTGGCGCAAAACCAATTTTACACATTTACATGAAAATAATCAGGTATAGGGCCTTTAACCCTATCTGCACAAGGTAAATTGCGCTTAAGTTCTTTAGTCTGACATATGTGGTGAGAGTATCTGAGTGAGATCTTTACTGTTTCATCCCACATCCAAGCGTCGGCGCACACGTGTATGCCACTGCGCAGTAGCTTCAGGCGCCGCAGGCAGGAGCACGCATTCTCCCCGGAGACTGTTTGTAAGGAACCAAAAATCAATGGCTTGAGCTCACGAACCATTTGAAGGGCCAGACTCCCCGCTCTCGTTCATCACCTAACAATCTGCTGCCGCGCCATGAACCAATCCTCCCAGGGCCCACTCAGGGGCCCCGTGTCCCAGAGCTAGTGCTTCATGTGTGGGCCGCGGCTCTATTCTGGTGCTCCCAGCTTTGTTCTCTTGTTGGACGTCCGTGGGAGAAGCAAAATAAGTCATATACAGGATGTTTTGCTTTGGTTGGCGCAGCAGTAAATGGAAACTCCTGTGTTAATGCTGTGAGGAGAAGGATGGTCTTACCGGTGTTCTTCTATTTGGGAGAAAAGGCTCCATGACTCTAGGGAATTATCTCTATACTGTATACAATGATTTAAGGTGAGGTGCTTTTTCTTCAACCTTTTCTTAAACCAAAGACAACTGAAAAAACTATGTTACAAGTTTGACTTCCAATGACCTTAACCTAATTCTTTATTGAGAATAAATAAACTATTATTGGAACCAGAGTATGTATAGTAATGCAAGTAAAAGTAGCTCAGTCAAATTATTACTTAGTTGATAATTAATCAATAGCACTAAAAGAAATTTCAAAAACAAATACTGAAGTAAAATAAAGGTTGCATGTGAGCGCTAAAATGAATAATATGGGCCAAATATTCCACATTCCAATCACAGCAGAATACTAAACGCCAGGCCAACCCAAACAGCTGGCATTTGTCAACATAAGAGCCAGTCTCCGCCACAAGCTGCAATGAAGGGCCCTGAACCCCACTAAACCAGCTGTTTGGTCCTGTGCATTTACCTGAAATAGACTGAAATTGTAGCTCATAAGTTTTTTTTTTTCTTAAATAGGGCTAATTTATTTACATTTTTGAAATAATAAAACTATTAAAAATTCTTTGAGATTATGCAAAAATACTTTATGTTACGTTTAAGGAATGAGAATAGTGTGCTGTACAATAATTGTGATTAATTATATTTCAAAAGTATGATTAATCCGATTTATTTATTTTTTTTCCATCAAAAGACAGCAGCTGTCTCATTCTGGTCAGTCCACATCTGGTGGTGGTAGTGGAAATAAAAGCCTGAAAGAAAATTACATTCTGCAAAGGTGGGGTGACTTTAAAACTAATAGGTTAGGCAGCGATAGACTCAGCTCAGTCTGTCAGAGCTGAGCAGGGCGGGGAAGGTGAGGCAGCAGTCTTCCAGGCTGAAAATCTGCTCGAGCTTCACTTACGACCCCTACAATACTTTACACACGTCACAACAAAGTGGCTTATCAGTGTTTTTAAGTATACTACTTGAGTAAATGTACTTACTTACTGACCTCATCTGATGAGGACTAATGCTTTCCGCTGCACCATTCTCTACAACTTTAATGTGCTCTTGCTCAATAATTGAAAACTCTGCACACAAATCTAAAATATAAAACTTGGCGTTAAATTGGACTGCTATCTCAAGTTGTCTTCCATACTTCTTTGTTGCTTTCAGATTTCTGGGAGAGAAAAACCCTCTTTGAACAACATTTATAGACGCATTTATGACATTGATGTGCCACCATAGATTAGAGAAGGTTACCAGTAGGAAACCGAGCGGAAGTAGTATTGACAGAAACATGAGGACGCCTGCACAGCTAACAGACATGAAATTCACACTGAGTTGGATACACACACATTCACAGTGCACCCTGACGAAGCCCACACCTGCTTCAGCACCGAACCACCACAATACAAACCCACTCATGTGAGCTCATGGAGGGAGGTGCTAAAAACAACAAACACGTCTCTGTCCAACCGACACCCACATGCTCGCCAAAGAGCTATGGACCTGTTCCATCTTCAAATGCCGTCTTTAGAGGTACACACTTGATACTTCATCTGCATTTTTGCCCTGTCACTTGAATGGAGCAATGTTCTATCTAGATTCTAATATTTGAGGGATTTGTGTGAACTGCTGTTATGGTTAAGAACTGGCTGATAGAGAAGAGGTTAAGACCAGTCTGAGTGAACTCGGTATGAATTAAGGGCTTTGAGAAAGTCTAAAACAAAGATGTTTAGGAACCGAAGGAGAGTCAACACTAAAGTCAAACTGAGACCTGGTTATAATCAAATCCTTGGAACAAAGACAGCGTTAACAGGGAAATTCTGGTTGTTTCAATATAGGTGGAATGGTCCTGAAAATGAAACTTGTTCTATAGATCATTCTCAGACATTTCTGACACTGGAATCAAGATATGGCCTAAAACATTTTATTTTCGTCTTTTCAGAAGATAGATGCACAAACAATGGCAACAGCGAGGCATATGGTGACATTTCCACCTATAGACACACTAATGTTTAGCCTACACTTACAACCAATGCTAAGGCACATCAAGCATAAAAGCAATGTATAATAATAATAACAACAACAGTAAGGCAAAAACTGTGCAAAAAAAAAAAAAAAAAGATACAAATAAGATACAAGATAAAAACAAGGGCATGCAAAATAGTGTAGAATAAAAAATTAAATACAATATTTATATACAACGACGATGATGAGATCCGAACAACAGTGCAAACTTGCAGTGCAAACAGTGGAATATATTATATACATTATTAAAGTGACATTAAGGTGGCAGGTGTTACAAAGCGTTCATGAGTTCAACGACAGAGGGAAAGAAACTGTGGGAGGTTCTGGTCTGGATGGACCGTAGCCTCCTGCCTGAGGGGAGTGGCTCAAATAGTCTGTGTCCAGGTAAGAAGGGTCAGCTGTGATCCGACCTGCTCGTCCCCGAGTCCTGGAGACGCACAGGTCCTGGAGAGATAATCACATTCTCAGCAGTGCACAGAAATCCCTGGCTGCACCATCATCTGCGCCGGCAGCCTGGCTTTCCTCAGCTGCCGCAGGAAGTACATCCTCTGCTGGACCATGATGATGATGGAGCTGATGGTCGGCTCCCACTTGAGGTTTTGTGTGATGATGGTGCCGAGGAAACGGATAGAGTCCACGGTGGTGATGGGAGAGTCTGTCAGGGCGAGGGGGTGCAGGGGGCTAACAGTTTCCTGAAGTCCAAGATCATCCCTTTTGTCTTCTGGGCGTTGAGCTCCAGATTGTTGCAGCTCTTTTCCTCTGGTGTCTGACGTCCTCATCTATTTGGGCACAGATCCAAATGCCACAGGTTTTCCACTGATAAAGTCCACATGAGAAATATGCCCAACCTCTCTGTTGCTACTTTTAATGTCTATTAAGAGAGTTAGCATCACTGCTATCGCCACACTTGTTTCGCTCGGCAAATGATCACATGATACTGTTTAACTAATGAAAAGTCAGTAAACATGGACCCAGCCTCATGTACTTGCTCTCGTAAATGGACATTGGCTCTCTGCAGGGGCAGACAAGGCAAAAAAGCAGCCTGCAGCAGCCGAGTGGATGATGTTATAGCAGTGCACGCTATCTTTTTGCCACCGAAACGTCACTTTTGCAAATCATCTAATCAGTGACAAAAGCTGAGAATGGCCTGTTACAATCTCTAGTTAAAGAAAGAGAATGCTAAATGCTTTGGTTTGAAGTAGTAATGAACACCATGACTAGTTAAACTACAACCGAGAAAAGGTAACGCAACAACACCTTTGGCTGTATCACAACTGGAAACTGGAAATTGTCAATGTACTTTTAGAATGGAGTTGGGAAATGAAATAGAACATTGGATCAATTTTGTTTTTTTCTTTCTACTCTTTTATTTTGCTTGGAAATATAGATTTCACAATGAAAATGCATTATCCTTCTGTGTCACACAATACTTTTTGAAAAGGGATGGCCATTCATGAGTCACAATGGTGGTGGGATTATCTGATAATAAATAGGCTTTGATATTTGAATCATGCTGGTACTCCATTTAATGTCAAACTACAACTAAAATACGCCTATTGTGTTTGCTGTTTGCAGAAAAGAAAACAAGTAACAGGATTGAAGAAAAGCACTTAAATTAGCATTATAGTGATCCATTGATTACAACTCATTGCGACGACCTTATCATTTTCAAATGTTCAGGGCTAATTTAAAAATATTTTCCAATTTACCAAATGCCAGTTACATTTTATTGGACTGGTTTGTCATGTTGGAGGGTGGTGTGCCGAAACTATTTTGGAAAGAAGAGAGGCGGCGATGACTTGTTTGTTGAAGAATGATAACAGCACTTGATTTTCAATGTCCTTCACAATCGCCACTCTTCAGCACAAAACAATCGACGACAAAGCAATGCGTGTTAAAAACCACAAGTACATCCTTCCAAATTTAATCAGGCAAACCAGTGGCACTTGAAGAAACTACCAGAAGAAAAAGTGCTGCTGAATGCTTAACCTACATTCAGACTTGAATATGCGTATGTAACTTTTCTGGTGGAGAGTTGCTTGCTTTTCTCCTTACGTTTTAAGAAATGTTCCACAACCTGGCATTAAACTTATTCCCATGGAGACGAGTAACTCACTCTACCAGGCCAAGTTACAGGTCAGATCTGTGGAGAGGAAAACCCGCTCTCTGTAAGAATGTATGTTTTTCTCATGTGTAATTGAAGAAATGCAAGTTTAAAGAGCAGTTCCTAGTTTTGACTTTATTTGATGGGTTATTACCTGTTGTAAATATAAATGATAGTTTTATATGAATTAAGTACCAGTTTTTAAAGAAAAGTTGAAAATTATGTTTAAAATGGCAGAAAAAATATGTTTAAAATGACAGAAAAGTAAACAGAGTCCGTAAAATGATGACATCACACTAGGGAGACAATTTTACTCAAAAGAAACACATGTATCTGACCTTTTAAATATTAATTCAACAAAATAAATCTGTTCTTATATATTTATATTTGTCAAAAATGTATTTGTGTAACATTAGAGGAGTTTTGGTCCAGTGTAAAACATCGTTGCGAGGTAACAGTCACAGAATTTTCTATAATTTACATCCGGGAAGTAAAATTTTACAACAAAAATTGGCCAAACTGGACAAAAATCTTCAATGTTTTGTGCTAAATCTTAAATATAAAGACCATACCATCGTAGAAAGGATTTCAGGGGTTGTCATCCGGACGTTGTTTGAAGATCGAGACGTTTCGACTTTTATCCAAAAGTCATTGTCAATGGATTGACAATCGAGACGTTTCGACTTTTGGATAAAATTCGAAACGTATCGATCTTCAAACAACGTCCGGATGACAACCCCTGAAATCCTTTCTACGATGGACCACACCTGGACGAATGAGGGATTACATCGATAAAGACCGTACATTTGTTTTAGTCCAGTTTAGTAGTAGTAGCACCTGAATGGAGATTTGCAGCTGGCAGACCCTCCACCAGAAAAGTTACATAGTGCACCATTAAACTTAAGTAGCTACTGTATGAATATTTGTGTGTTGTATATGTCACTGAAAGTCTAGGTTAAATTACAACGTTCTATAAAGGAAGATATTAAAAAACGTTATCTTTTAAAGGAGAAATTTAAGTGATAACAACAGCTAAATACAAGAACGACAACAGAAAAGTCAAAAACAGCAAATAAATAACGACAAATCAACATTCACATAGACAATTCAATCAAGCAGGCCTAGATAAACTGTTACAGAAAGTACAATGCATATATTAATAAACTTAAGTCCCCGCAAACCCCCAAAGTCCCATATTTGCCAGCAGCAGTTTAGCAGCTGAGCAGACAGGATAAATAAAAGAATGTGAGATGAAACGTGTGAAGAAGTTGTGCTAGGTGCCACATCGCCACTTAAAAAAATGTCCAAGCGGTGAACACTCCTAAATTAAGTTTTCAAACTCCAAATCTAGGACTCTGGGTGTTCAGCGAGGAGTGCCGCGGAGATGTGCAAACATTAAATAGGCCATTTGAGTTTTTATGCAAAGCTTAACTTTCTCACACAGATGTCCTCATGAGTTATGTATGCGGCACAACTTCACTGGTAACTTGCTGAGGGTAAACTTTCACTTATGCAGCTGTGGAGCTAGGGAATCAGTGGAGAAATCAATGAAGCGGTGGTTCAAATTAAAGGTGCGGTATGTAACTTTTCTGGTGGAGGGTCAGCCACCTGCCTTTGTCTCCTTGGTGATGTTATTGCTTTGCCTGGAATGAACCTGTCTTGCTTTTATTCAATTGTAGGTGTTTTTATTGCTCAAAAATCGCTCAAAAAATCTGATTTTTCACTTGTCCTGTCGAAAATCAATAGTTAAACGCTGTACTGTGGAACATTCTACCCAAAGTACTACCATCTTCATGAAAACCCTCCATCAGAAACGTCACATAGAGCACCTTTAATATTGGTGTACTAGTAAAAGTTGCCTGAGTTTTAAAAGTATTATAGTGAAGTCTTCATAGAGTGAAAAGAAGATATTTCTAAGTTGCAGCTATGGCACAATAACAGATTGATAATTGAACGGAATGGTTTGAAAAGATAAGTAAAAGTTTGGTGAAGGACATAGTTTAGACTTTACAAAAAAAAAAAAAAAGAATAATAATCCAAGGAACTTTTATAACAGCAGAAGAAGAGCACGCTTGAGTGGATATCGATGTTGGGCAGACTAATGGGGAAGCTTCTTTTACTTTTGTCTTAACAACTTGGAAAACAGAACTAGTTAGCAGCCCAACACTTATTCCCCATGCATTCCGAGCGTCCTAATTATTCACCGTGATGAGTTCATAAATGCTTTTCACAACTTTTTTTTTAGTTTTCTTTATTTGGTCAGGGCAGTTAATGAACATACATGATATACATTCTGTAAACACGCCGGATTGTAGCCATTTACAACACACTCTCATTATACGCTACATATTATTATACATAGACACAGGGAGAACACGCAAACTTACAAAGGTCTCACCCCGCCTGAAAGTCAATCCCAGGACCTTCTTGCTGTGAAACGATTGTATTAAACTCTATGCCAGTGGTTCCCAACCTTTTTTGTCTTGAGTACCCCCTAAGTACCCCTTAACTTGAGTTTCAGGCAAATAAATGAGCATATTGTCAGTTAGTGCAATTATATTTTTTGTTTTCATTATATTTATGGTCCAAGACAAAAAATGCAAAATTTGCAACTAATTACTTATTTGTTTACTTGTTTTAAATTCAGATATAATTACATTTAATTTTCTTTTAAAACCTGAAACCATTCCAAGTACCCCCCTGATAATTGCTCACGTACCCCTAGGGGTCCCCGTACCCCTCGTTGGGAAACACTGCTCTACGCTACCGTGTCGCCGCTTTCAAAGGCCAGTGTGGGGTTTTCCATCACTCTAAAGCTAACAACAACTAGCATGCTAACAGTAGGCTACATACACTAGTATTCCTGGCATAGAACTATAATTAAAAGAAGATGAACCCAAAATGGCGCCCTGTTTACCCTATGGCAGGGGTGTCCAAACTTTTTCCATCGAGGGCCGCATATTGAAATATAGACCAAGCAGAGGGCCACAAATCAATCGTGAAGGTTAGAATTGTAGAAAATCTAAAATTTGCTATAAAAAGAACTTCTCAGGACAATGTGGGTCAATTCACCAGGAAGCCTAAGGGCCAAAAAAAATTGGTCTGAGGGCCGCATTTGGCCCCCGGGCCTTAGTTTGGACATGTCTGCCCTATGGCGTGTGCTCATTGGCGCATGACCCCAAAAAAGTTCCTTACTTCCACGTTACTTCCTGATACGGAGGCTGCCATCTTTGCTTTATGGAGGCTGCCATCTTTGCTTTACTTCCTGATACGGAGGCTGCCATCTTTGCTTTAGGGCACCACGTGACGACAATCCCCCATGATGCTTTGAGCGACGTGAGCGACCACGCAGCTTGCAAGTTTTTGTGTTAACGTTAGCTTGTGTGATTGTAATTGTGTTCTTCATGTTAGAGCACAAAAGCGTCTGAAATGAAATAAAATACGACTTACAGGTATCGCTAGTCTAGCCTTGTCCACGAGCTTCTGTTTGTATCGTCCGACGTGCTTGTTCACGCGGCTCGCACATGTTTACCGTGACGTTACTTAATATAAATTTCGGTTATTTTAGAAACGGTAGAAAAGAACATTTCCTTCTCTTTTATTCAAATACCAATAATAATTAAGTACGGTCTGCAATTTTAATGTGTAATTATAGAAAAAGGCTGGGCCCAAGTGGCTGCAGTTCCTTACACGGCCACTAATCAATCTGGGACACAGACAGAGGGGGCGTACCTTATCCAGTTCATTTAATACATCCATGGTTTCTGGATTGCAGTCGGAGAAACGCTTTATAATTAGATGCAAATCGCACCTAGCCAGTGGTCTTCATTTGTCCCTAAGAGCTGAGCTAAAAAATCAAAGGGTGTTCCAGTTTTAAATTTCCCCCAAAACAACCTCGAAGGACAAGTGGAATCAACTTTAATTCACCTTTTAGCATGCACTTTGATATTTGGTGGAGAGTACTGACAGCTAAAGTCTGCTCCTCTAGACCAGTGGATCTTATTGCCTATGAAATGACATTCTGTTTGACCACGGATTTCAATCTGCGCCGGATGACGGAATAATATTGAAATTCTATAAAAGGAAGCTGTTCATTAGATTTGGCCTTTCGCATACATACACCTGCTATGATCCATTCCCCAGACCTTTGCCATCTATCTGCCTCTTAATACAGTCTTGGAAATTTTACTGTTTTCTCGTTTTATTAGAATTGCAAGTCGCCAATCTTTTACAATACAGTATACCGTTCATTTTACAGCCGTCAGTTACTTGCAGTGCAGTGTTCGAAGGAGCCTTTATTATGCACTCCATATACTGTTTTATTTTATTTCCACCGAGCGCTTTAGTCATTTTGAAGCAGAGTGGCAGCAGTAGCTCGGTCTGAGGAAAAGCTCACCCGCTAACCCAACAGTTGCTGGAATGATACCCAGCGAAACACTTCAGCGCAATGTTTCTATGAGAAACTGGGTGTTTCCCAATTACCAGGATCCTTCCTCCCAAGACCACTTTGCAGCATTCCTCCAGACTCCGTCCCTCCGAGGCAGAGCCGTGTCCTGGGAGCGCATCGGAAACAGGCTTCGGAGGGAACGAATTGCGGCGAGTCATGTGACCTGATCTAACGGGATAAACGTCCAGAAACGTGTCATTCTCTTATTTAGGCTGGAAAATAAATAAATAATAAAGAGCCTATTAACTTGAGCTGGCCATTTTGCCCCAGGATAAAACGGTCTTAAAAAGCAATTTTATATACAGGCTAAGCTACAAATTAAAGGAGCTTAGCGCTTTTTAAAAAACATAATTTGTTTGCTTGCTTTTATTTGCAACATGTGTCCTTAAATATAATTGATCTGATATTAATGTTATATGCATACGTGTTGGCTAAGTGAATTATTTAGTTTTCGTTTTTTTGTATTTTATTAACACATTTTTCACCGCTTAAATAAAGTTTAGAGAAAAATGAAAGTTGCAATGTCATTTGAAGTGATTTGAGGTGGTTGCGTGAGGGTTTCTGGTGAACTGGAACAGCACTTTGATGACGTGGATTCAGATTCAAGTGTTTCAGAAGCCAAGGGTCCTGACCGTTGGGAAACAGTCGTATCAGTGTGTGAATAGTATTTTTTAAAGTCACTGGAAATCAATTTAAAGACACGTGTGTTTATCTTACCTCGCCAGCCAAAATGACATGGTTTTTCTATGCGTCTTTCCCACTTTTACATCTGACCGCTCCTCCGTTGCGTGTTGAACTCTGCGACCATTTCCCTTGTGAATGTAACAGTCAATTACAAAGAAATTCATTTTGATTGCGCTCTCAAAAACATATTCCCTCACTGATAAAGTTTTGGAGTTTGGAGCACATTTCCCCCCCAAAAAAACATCACTGTTGGTAGATATTTCTGCGATTTACATCACTAAGCTACTTTTTTTTCAACTCTCATTGCCACAGGCTGAAATGTCAATGTTAAAATTTTGTTTTGCTGTAATTAATGTATATTTTATGTAACCCAACCCTCCCCCACTTTCGTCTTTGTAACACCAGCACACAAACTACTTCTTATCCCGGTCTAACTTGGAATTAACTGTGGCGCTCTTTGCCGAGGGGGCTTTGATTATCTTTTATTTATGGGCAGCACAGGCGACTGCAAGAACAACAGCAGTAATAATAGAGGAATAATGGCAAAGCGCTCCTGTCTGAGCCCATTTCTGCAAACAAGGTGAAAAGGATTTAAGGCCATGAAAATGAAATGTTTTTATTTCCACAATCCGGATCAGGGCTGTTTGTCTCGCCTTGTAAAATCTCCCACACAAACACACAGAATAGTCATCCGGATCGCCCGGCAAACAAGAGCGGAGCGTAGGGGCGAATGCGAATCAAGACTCTGATGGACAACTGTCATAATTGCTTTGTGCGGCTGACATTGGTAACCTCTGCCTGAAAACTCCGTGTCCCTAGACATGGTGGAATTTCATTACAATATTGGGTCAGTCTTTGTGGTGCAGGATGCAGTTTGGGCTTTCTTTGAACGCACGCAGTATTACACAAAACACTTTTTTAATTTGTTCCTAAAGCCAGGTTAGAAAGACCTTTGACGTTCTTAGTAAATGATGTAGGTCAGACGTTTGAAGCTGGTTCCAACCAAGCAATCGGTGAAAAATTCTGGAGAAAATTACAGATGGATTATGTGAATTTAAAAGTTAAAGTGGTACATTAGACTTTTTTTTTTCTTTATTTTGTTTTGTCCACCATCTGATAAAAGGAAACTATCAAGCTGCTACAAATGTTAAACATAAAAAAGAAAGCTGTAACCCTTTTATCCAGTTAAATCAACCATTCTGGGATGAATCAGGGTCCGTGTTCTCCAGACCCACAAATAAAAAAAATACCCCCTTTTTTTTTTTTACTTTAACAAGACTTTTATGTGGATTTCGTCTGGTCTTTTTTTACTATATTACAAGTTTTCTCAAACTAATTTTTAGTCAAATTAGCTTCAGCTTTGAAAGAGGAATTGTTAAAACCCAACAAAAGCCCAAACTAGTGTTGATCCGGCCCTACACCCAGACACTAGCTTTACTTCTTCATATATTTAACAAAGAAAATTTAGGCGTACTTTAAATTTTGGTTTTCCTCTTTGCAGAACTTGTTTCCACTTTTAATTAGAGTAAATCAGACACCAGAGACTACAGAGTCTCAGCTTCACAAAGAGTCCATTTGTTTGTGCTCCAAAGGGTTCAAAAACAGCTCCAGTTTAAAATGGGACTAATTTTATTCAGACTTTTTATGAAAATTAAGCCTTCACTGTAAAGTTATTAAAGGAGACATATTATGCTAATTTTCTGGTACTTAGTATTGAACTATAACATAAGTAGATCACCATTTTACATTTTGTTCATTGTAAACCGAAACATAGATCGAAAACAGCTTAGTAATACAGAAGAGTACATCGACTTCCCGTTCAAAACTGAAGAACGGATAGCCCCGCCTCTTCTTTGTGACATTTCACCGCAGCAGCAGATTTTCATTTGTTTTTATTTTTGAAAAGTGTCTATATGACATTTTAGAACCCTACATGTGTCAGTCTTATAGTACAGATATATAGGTGGAGATAGGGGATAGGTGAAAACAGGAATTTGAGCACCTTAGCCTCAGTTGCAAATGATTGATACACAATTACTCAAACACGCATTAATCAATAAAAATACAACTTTGCGTAAACGTATGATGAGGAAACACTGTTGTATCAAAGTTAAAAGCTAATTAAAGTTGCTTTTGCATAATGTGTCCCCTTTAAAGCTGTACTATGTAACCTTTTTGGGAGATATGATTGCTTTGCCTATATGTTTCACAGTATGGCTTAAGAGTAGGGTTGCAACTAACGATAGTCGTTTATTTCTTACGATTAACTGGTTTGTTGTATAGATCGCGAAAGGCCTGTGAATGTGAGATTTTTACCAAATTTGACCAAGATGACACTAAAGAGATGTCACTTGTGAACCTTTTCATCGAGTGTGTTTTCCTTTACATTAAAAACTTGAATTTTACAAGTTTCTAGTGCCATTTTAGGTTAACTATGGCTCTTTCTCAGTCATAAAACCTCTTCTCTCATCACATCGCACTCTTCGGAGCGTGTGTAGAGTACAGAAAACGATTATTCGATCACACCATTCGTCGACAATTATTTCAACATCGATTAGTTGCGGTCAATCGATCAACTTGTTTCAGCCCTACTTTATACGTATATACCTCCATGGAGACACAAAACAGACGCCATCAGGCTCAGTTATTGGTCAGATCTGTGGAAAGGCAAGGCTGCTCATGATCACAGGAAGAATCAATGTGTTTCAAGGTAAAAGCAGCTGTAAGGCCACAAAGTCAATAACATGTCCATGGAGAAAAGCAGGTAGCGAACCCCCATCCGAAAAGTTACATATTTACATTTTTAACAGATTGAACCTCTGGAAAATCTTCAGAAGAGACTCAAAAGATGACTGAATTTATAGAGTGTTGCTTTACTGTGAGAATGTAAATATTGTTTCCGTTGTTTCCATTTTTCTCTTTATGGTGATTTCATTTAAATTAGATTTAGTTTTGGAAATTGAAAATGCTCTGGAGGGAAACTTGTTTTGCTGAAAGACACTGGCTCCGTTCTTTGTGATTGAGTACCTCACATCTATTTATCGACTGTCTTTTCACATTTGGCCCTTGCTTCAAAAGGCAGTGCAGTCACCTCTTTGTCTGAATACACATCAGCTCGGACAGCGTCTTTGTGAGTGGACCGCGATTCCGTCAGATAAACGCCTACAGGTGGAGATGCCGAGGCTGTATGCGCGCCCGCACTAATTCCATTCTCTGGGGTGACTTTGAGCCTGCAGCGTAAGTGACAGAGGCATGAGTGAGCGCGTTCCTTTAATAACGTGTAATGGAATGAGCGGGGAGGCTGCAGGTGTCAGGGGCCTGCTTTTCCATAATGCCGGAGCACAAATTAGTCATTTGTAGCGCATGTAATCAGCCGTATGCACAAGCAGTTTCATTCTTTGCTCCAATTAATAATTCATGCCCTGGAATTATGAAATCGTGCCCTCAAATTACTGAATTAATTTGCCCCTTTTAATATATTTTTCACACTCTCGTTTTGGTTGAGATGTTTTATGGATTTGGTGTGTATTTCCAGCGTTGGTTCACTTGATTCGGGAAAAAATGGACTGTAAATGCTGTTTTTAGGTACGTGCGGCACTATAAAAGATTAAGATGCATTTTCTGTAAAAACTGGGGCAGTAGCTTCCTTGATATATTATGTGGTAAGTGCCATAGACTGATCATTATCTGAAGTATGGATATGACCGACAAAGAGCTTTTCATTGCACACAGTGACCTTTAGCCATCAACGAATCTCTTCAGGTGAGAAATTGCAGGTGCATCTAAAATGTTGACCTGTCATTTTGATTTTTTTTTCTGAAGTTCACTTAGAAATGTATTTAAAAAATGTTAATATAAACTCTGTCGTCCATGAACGGTCCATCTTGGCGCTGCTTTAGAAATGATGACGCATCTGGAAGTCCTTTTCAATTTAAGTGTAGTGGACTGGGAGGCTTGTTTACAATTCATTTCAAATACATGTTATTTTTGACACACATAAGACAAGAGAACCTTTCTTTTATGGGACCATTGAGTGAGTAGAAGAACAGCAGCTTTCGAATTTAACATGAGATTCAAAATTTCATGTCCAACGGAGTGCGATTTGACCTATGGTGTTGACATTATCGTCTCGAGGTACACATCTTCACACAATCTTCTGAATGTTTTATCTGTAACTTCACCTATGCGCTTCTCTAAAACAATCAGTCAATATCCTCCAAACGTGGACATGAAAGAACAAAGAGTTCCGATATCACAAATTCTTCTTGCAATGAGAGACGGAGGGGATCATCCACAATCAAAGTATGAGAATTACCAACAGCTCTTGGTGAGCGCCTGAAATCTGAGCGAGGAGAACAAATGACAGCACGAATCCGCACGCGAATGTCACTTTTACAACTTGTCAGTTTTTAGACGGAGCCACATTCTCCGCGGTGTCCAGATGTGTCCAGATGTGCACGGTGCTGTGTAAGCTCCTTGCACCACACCTCCGCAGATGGAGACCGCAGACCGCTGCCAGTGCTGAATCTGCTAGCACGCAAGACAGAAACAATACCGCTGATAATGGTCGTTTGGCTGGTTTTGGTTCGTCGATGCTGGTAAAATATGTTCTTGAGCAACGGTCACTTATATGTATCTGATTGTGATCGGTGGTGTTTGTAGAATTCAGCTGGCTTTGTTTGAATGCGGGGTATTTTGAAGTGTTGGGGTCTCATTTATTGAAGTGTACGTACAAAAATGTTACGTCTGTGATCAATAAAAAGACATTAACTGTAACATATGCAATTCAGTCTCAAGACTCTGAACTTTGACATGTGTGGGCTTTTAAATGTGTGGGCCATCTGCTGAAAAAAGGAAAGATTTTCACTTGAGTCAGTCAGAAAGTAAGATGGAGTTTGTGTTTTATCCGTAGTAACCCATTTATTCAAAATTCTACGTAAAGATTTACAATTGAGGCCCATGGTTTGGCCCATTTAGTCATGACGTGGACTTGATTTGGTTCTGTTCTTGTCCTAATTCTTGGCTAGTCGCAGTTTTGTTGTGTCGTGTGTGCAAATGTGAACACACCCTAAAATGTGTGTGGGGGGGGGGTTGGGAACTAGGGTTCCTAGCTCTCACAAACCCTAGTTTTCACTTGCATACACTTTTGGCCACTAGCACACACAGCTTTAGAACTGCTATTTCGGTCTCAAAAGTGAAGCAGGGTGGACCACCAAAGGACAACCAATCAGCTCTCATCCCAAAGTGTCAAATAACGACGCACATTGCCGATTTATAATTAGATTAAGATTATTTGGTAACACTTTAAAATAAGGTTCGTAAATCCACAGATTTTCAGTCTGTGTGCCGGGGGAACACTAGTGTGCCTTGAGGTATAACCAGGTGTACCGGGATAAAATCTCCAATTTGAGTTTGAGTATACATGGATTTGATTGAACATTTTACCATTTTTGAGTGTCCTGAGCACCTCTAATCTAAAAATAAGACAGCAAAACAGTTATCATTGCCCAATTTAGTGACATGAACTATATTTACTACATTATATGCCACTTTTTTATCCTAAAATGTGTGATTTGGTGTTATTTCTGAGCTGCAGAATCGTCTTCATCCAAAAAGTGAACCATGACTCAATAAGCACTGCCATAGACAACTGTTTATAAGGCGTTAATAAGCACTAGTTTTGTGTTTATAAGCACTGAAACAATTGCTAGCATTTGTAGAAGGATTTTAATATTTTTATAAAAAATTAATAAGCCATTAACCAAAAGCGTGTGCATGCCAAAAAAGAAAATGTTTTTAAGAGCATAAACTTGTCAAGTAATATATGCTAACAGATGCACAACACATAATTAGTGCTAGAGATAATCTGGGTTGTTCAGTTTACATTCATACTATGATACTTTTGGTGTTGCGCTCTCAGGGCAAATATTTTCGGAAACACCTTTATGGCTACTGATTTTTCCGGTGACTGACTTGGACCGGAATAGCGGCTGCGCTCTGCATTGTCTGGTGTAAAGTTTGTCTGCAGAAGTTTGCGCGGAGGAGGCAGTGGTGGATTCTGTGTGTCCTGGTCGTCCTTCAACGCGTAGCTCCTGGAGAGATGATGGAGGAGGGCCGGGCTGGGCTGGGCTAACCTCTCACGTGTTCACTACTGTAAAACTGTGGGTGCGTGCGTGTGTGTGGGTGTGTGTGTGTGGGTGCAGCATGAGGAGGCGGGGCTGTTGTCATTGTGCTGGGCTCTGTTATTGCGCTGTGTCTTCACGCTCAGTTGGACAGTCAGATGGGATTAATGGTGGGCCCGGTGTGTAATGACAGGGTCAGTGGGACACGGGACAAGTGTGAAATCATAGCTCCACAGCCTTTGACAGAAAGACGGCAGCTGATCGGATTGGGCGGAGACCTGGTCCAGGAGACAGGACTGTCAAATAGTGTCAATGAAATGAATAGTTGTGGAATTTGATGATGCATTTTTGAGGTTTTATCCAATAAGTATACCTAACTTATAATTAGCGATGTGGGAAAAGACAAATCTCACAACATAACGCAATATTTATTTCATGGTAAGATATTTATTGTGACACTGAAGACGCTATGAAAATGTGTAGAAATTTTTTTTTTTCCTTTAACCTTTGCTGCTGATAATTACCGAGATACTCCAAAGAACTAATATAAAAGTTGTCATTTTAGTTATTTCTTCGTGTTGTCTGCACTGAAATGGACATTCTACAATTAATAGGAATTATCACGACTAGACTAGAAAAAATATAATTGCATGTTTATCGTCATAGTAAGTGAAAGTAAAAGTAGTAAAAGAGAGATGAAGGATATTTAAAATTTAAGGCAGTTTAATGCATTGAACATTGACAGTTTTCTGATCTGCTTTTAAACTATTCGTGGGTTTCAGTTGTTCACCTGTTAGATGCAACATTTTGAGGATTTTTTCCCATTCAAAAGAGTCACACTAAAATAGGAAGTAAAGCTGAACAAGGGATTACAGGAGCAAACTTGTTAAGACTGCATTCACACTTCAAGCTCTGGTCTAGCTCAGTTTTAGTTTCGGGTTGAGTCCCAAGTTTATGTTGTCTGTTCTGATAAGAATGAACCCCAAAACGAAACAAATTGAGCTCCATTTATGAAAACGACTCCAGTAAGAGATAAGTTTTGACAGTTGCCTACCTCCGTTGTAACTCGGCAGTTTCAGGTGCAGATCTAAAGTTTCTAAATCATTTTCTGTTATGAAGTCATTGGCTTCACAGTAGTTTTCACATCAGAAGTGCTCCAGAGCCTGGTTGTGACAGACCTGTGAGAGAGATGGCCCCCGAGCTGTGTTTGGCTGAGTGTGAAATGGACTGTGACAGAGGTGTTCTCCGTCCTGATGGCTGTGGCACACCTATGGCCTCCTGTCGCCACGGTGTTCTGCCCTGTCCACATATGACTTCTCTCCTCTCACACGCCTCTGCTGTCCATTGAAATCTTCCCTGCAGCATCTCGTTATCATCTGGGGGAAAAAAAAGGCTTTCACAGCAGTGCAAGGAGGCATGGAGTACAATAGATTTGTCAGGGTAAATATCTTTGATACATTCTGGTGGTGAAGATGGAAGGGTTGAGGAGACTAAAGGTTTGCGTCTACGGTGTCGATGGGAGGGAGGTGTGGTACTATGAATAGAAGTATAATAAGACCCAGAAGGTGAATCACAGATGGCATCGTAATGGTTTCAAAGTACTCACTGGTGCATGATTTTTCTACCAAATTACTCCTTCAAAACAGACTAACACCACCCTCACCTGGGATCCAGAATACACACTTCCTCAATTCTTTACCAAGAGTGAGTTTGGTCACCTCTCCCTCTCAGACGCTCCTTGAGTCAAACTCAAATGTGAAATGAACGAGTTCATGTGTCATTGGCAACAAAATCAAACTTCTATGACCTCAGATTAACAGCGCTTAGTCCTTCACTCAGTGATTCTGCAGAAATCTGTTTTTCAGTCCAGTGATACGTTTTTTGCCTTTATTTTTTCCTTGTAAGAAACCATATTTGTTTCGATACAGACGGATCGTTTATGTCCCTAACCACTTGTCAGTCACACCCATCACACGGAGATGAACGTGGTGATCAGACTGATATCAATCTGTATTAAAAAACATTCATATCATTCTGGAGGCAAATGATTTCTATTGTTAACATAAAGCAGGGCTATTCATCTTTATTTTACCGAGGGCCAGAGTTTTTTTGTTTTGTCCTCAAGAGCCAGAAACATGCTTTTGTAAAGTTGGAATAAATGTAATATGAAAGGCTTTAACAACAT
Organism: Rhinogobius similis; assembly: GCA_019453435.1. Taxonomy (NCBI): domain Eukaryota; kingdom Metazoa; phylum Chordata; class Actinopteri; order Gobiiformes; family Gobiidae; genus Rhinogobius; species Rhinogobius similis. The sequence continues at coordinate 26,500,145 of CM033627.1, read as the reverse complement.
CTGCAGAACTAAACCAGGACTAAACCAGTTCTAAACCAGGTCTAAACCTGGTCTAAACCCAGGTCTAAACAAGGAATAAACCAGGACCAAACCACTAACAAGAGATTATTTTTTACATTTTTGAAAGACGGTCCAGATCAAATCCCTTGGAGGGCCTGCTTTGGCCCCGGGCCTTAAGTTGAATTGCCCTGACATAAACCTTTAGTCACTTTAGACTTTCTCACAGTGGGACTTTAAAACATTTGCATTACTCTTACACTGTAAAATACAAGAAGGAGTCAAGGTAATGGTGTGTTAAAAGTACTACGTGGGAGACATGTCTTGCCCAGGAACAAAACAGAAAAAATGGACTGAGATTTGGATTTAAATGGCCAACTTTACTTCCCGAGCCACTAGCGCACTGTAGCAGAGTTCCAAACAATTGCATACTCATAGATTGGTTTCTTACAGTTGCGGTGCAGGAGAATAACAGTGTTTTGGAGGTGAGAGTGAGTGCTGGATAATGTTTGCAGTTGTTTTCTCTCAGGGGGCTGCGAAATCAAACACGCTGATCGTCGACACATTCCACTTTCCACTCATGTGTCGATGATGAAAGTGTGTGATTGGCCGCGCTGCGTGTCAGGCTACATCTCCATGGAGATAATGAGGCAGCCATTTTGAGTAACGCTGACAGACAGTTAACACAATTAATTGCTGCACAGGGCAGATCAGGCGTTATATTTATTAACAGCCTGATTCCACACGATACATTCATGAATATTAATCACACGCTGATTAACACTATTCAATTAAAACGGTGAAAGATGGGATTGTGCGTCTCAATTTCTGATTAGCTGAATGCATTCGGAAATGAATTCTGGAGTATAGGATAAAGAAAATTATACATATTTTAATCTTTAGTGCGTTACATTTATCACACAACTCAGAACTTGTTAAAGCAATTAGCTCAGAAGACTTCCTGAATTGCTTTTTAATGTGGCTGAAACAATCTGTTATGAATTTAATTTCCTGTTAGGTTTTTGGTCCCTGAATATAAATGTGTCTGCTTATCTGTTCCAATTCACCTATGCTTTTTTTTTTCTCTCTCTCTCTCTCTATTTCTCGGTTTGTTCCATTTGCGAGCTTCTGCAAAACACAATTGCTATACAGTGCAGGTCACATTGCCTGTCAAAGCAAATCATCTTGTGACATATTGATTTCAGCCACGAGAGGAGACTGTTTTTACTGTACACCAAATAAGAAAGGCTATATCTTTGTTCAATGTAAACATGAACAATATTTGAACTTTTCTCTCTGCAGTTGGTTGGTTGCAGACGCTATGAATAACTCCCCAAAAAGGACTTTACCAAGAAACGGCTGTGAGCGATGAATATTAACTCGATTCTTTGTAACGTAGCAGTTTGGAGTCTATTTGTGGACATTAATAATAGAGGAGCTGTATCCGTGTTTAGGCCACATAGCTATTTTCCCGTTCCAACTGTTAAAGCTGTGGGAGTGTGTTATGCTAAATTGACTTTTTCATGCTTTCTGTTATTTATTAATAATAGGTTGTTCCTTCAAAAACATAACTGGGAGTCGTGTTTCATTCATCCGTGTTGGAGCATTCTTTTTAACACATTTTCCGTCAAAATGTGCCGTGCATATTTGGAGTCGAGTACTTGTTGATTAGCTTTGAAAGATCTGTTGAGAGGCGAGGTTTTTCGAGGTATTTTGCAGCAATTAAAAAACATGCTGAATAAAGTTTAATGCCATACTGTGGAACATCCAGATGAAACATTTAAAGGAAAAATAGTATGCATTTTATGTTGTTATTAGCCTTATTTATGCTTTTGACCTTAAGTTTGCCATCTAAATTTTAGAACTTAAAACAGAATGAACATTTGTATCTCATTCTGTTTGTCTTGCATTTACTGAGTTTAGGCGCGATCTATTTGTTGCATCGCGCTTACACAAGCATAGCAATGCGCAAATGCTAGTTAAGCTAGCAGTTACTTTGATCGTGTTTAGAAATGCTTAGAACGAGTCTGGGGATGATTTAAGCAGAAGATTCTCGGATAAGTGACATCTGAAGTTAGAAAAACGTCAGCGATTGAGAGAGCGAGAAGATTTTCTAACCAACATACCGGCATTCCTCAAACTAGCATGAATGAAGCTAAATGCGACTCCAGGTATGTTTATGATGATGGAACATTGTTAGAACGGGGTTAAAAACTCAAAAACGTCACTGTAGCATAATATGTTCCCTTTAATATATTCATGAAACAAGCAAGTGACCTTCCATCAGAATAGTTACATAGAGCTCGTGCAAATATTGTTATTCTCACAGATCCATACGATTTGCAGTGAGGCCTTTGATTGCATCAGTGTGATCTTTCTAGAGAAGCTCCCAGTTTGTCTCCCTGAAGCGTTCCTGCAGGGTCTGCTCAGCATCCTTTGACCAAACCCTCATATGAATACCTGCTGACAACCCACTGCTATTTTTCTACACTGTCATATACAGTATGCCTTTATATAGTTAGGGTGTTCTAATGGGTCCTAATGGATTCAGGCCTGTTCTAATGTAAGAGGTAATGGGATGGCTGCAGGTAACCTTGTTCATAAAACCTAATGCGCCTTCTCAAAAACCCTCTATTACTCAGGGCTGTCTGCTTTCTCCTCCGCTCACATTTGTTTCAGCACTTCTATCCAAAAAACACCTTAACCTTAACCTATCCCATTTTCACAATTGTGTCTTGAAACACATTCTCAACAAGAGCATTTTATATGGTGCATCTTATGTGTAGTTTATATTGCAAAGTTACACATGTAATGGTGACAAAAAAGTACTGAGCTCAACTGCAAGAAATGTATAGAACAGCAGTTTGGTTTATGTAATAAGATCGATTACATAATTACTCTGACTATTTTCCTTCCTTCGTCACTTGTGTGAACGAAGTTCAAGCCAACTGGAATGCGGTTATGTACAGTAGAACGTATAGACTGTGATTATGTACAGTAGAACATATAGACTGTGGTTATGTACTGTAGAACATATAGACTGTGGTTATGTACAGTAGAACATATAGACTGTGGTTATGTACAGTAGAACATATAGACTGTGGTTATGTACTGTAGAACATATAGACTGTGGTTATGTACAGTAGAACATATAGACTGTGGTTATGTACAGTAGAACATATAGACTGTGGTTATGTACAGTAGAACATACTAACTGTAGTTATTTACAGTAGAACATATAGACTGTGGTTATGTACAGTAGAACATATAGACTGTGGTTATGTACAGTAGAACATATAGACTGTGGTTATGTACAGTAGAACATATAGACTGTGGTTATGTACTGTAGAACATATAGACTGTGGTTATGTACAGTAGAACATACAGACTGTGGTTATGTACAGTAGAACATATAGACTGTAGTTATATACAGTAGAACATATAGACTGTGGTTATATACTGTAGAACATATAGACTGTGGTTATGTACAGTAGAACATATAGACTGTGGTTATGTACAGTAGAACATACAGACTGTGGTTATGTACAGTAGAACATATAGACTGTGGTTATGTACAGCAGAACATATAGACTGTGGTTATGTACAGCAGAACATATAGACTGTGGTTATGTACAGTAGAACATACAGACTGTGGTTATGTACAGTAGAACATATAGACTGTGGTTATGTACAGTAGAACATATAGACTGTGGTTATGTACTGTAGAACATATAGACTGTAGTTATGTACAGTAGAACATATAGACTGTGGTTATGTACTGTAGAACATATAGACTGTAGTTATGTACAGTAGAACATATAGACTGTGGTTATGTACTGTAGAACATATAGACTGTAGTTATGTACAGTAGAACATATAGACTGTGGTTATGTACAGTAGAACATATAGACTGTGGTTATGTACAGTAGAACATATAGGTTATATGAGGTTGTGGTCATGTATACAGACTACAACTGTTTATGTACAGTACAGAATACAGAATATGACTGTGGTTATGTACAGCATATAAGAAGAAATGGCTTGTAGAGTGACTTCACTTTATTGACTTAAATGTCTTAAATTTGATTTCCAAAATTACATGAAATATACATTCAGATATACTTTAAGTTATAATCACACGAATAACAGATTTGTACATTGAGTAGGTTGACACCGGCCAATGGTTTAGACAAATACTGACATTTACATTGAAAAAATTACAAAATAATAAAGTAGGGGATATTTTCTCACAAAATTGAAAACAACGGACAGACTTGTGACTGATGAATGTTATTTCCTTCTCTGTAATGGCAGGGTAAGGGAGTGAGCAGTGTTTAATGGAGTGCACCCTCATCCTCTCACTGGGGGGTACATGAATGACACGTCCAGCTCGCAGACGTCCACTCTGTTATTCTGCTCTCTCCTCTCCATTTCACTCGCCGCTCAAATGTCACCCGGCTCCACCCGTGCATCCGCATCACAATGACACCCTCCGCGCAGAGAGGCTTAGACGCTTGGCCAGAATCAAGGCCTGGTGTCAGCAGAGGCCAGACGTGAACATTGATCCACGCGAAATGTCAAAGATCTTCAGTGTGACTTCTTCATCGGGGCTGATATTTGAGATAACAGACTCAAGCAAATCCCCAGGTTTTTATTGCAGACTTTGTCTTTTGATGTTTTTATTGAAAGAGATATCATTCAACTGTTCACCAAAAGGGGAACATTCTTTTGAAAAAGTAATGAATAAACACAAACCTATGGCAGAAAGTGATATTACGTAGTTTTTATTTTGATACATTCTAAAGTCGAACGTTAAGAGTCATTTATACTGTAGTTAGTCAGTTTTGCCATTCATTTTTAGCCCTTTATTGGTTACTTCTACAGTAATGATGGTCAGATTGAAACTGACAAAGTATATAGACAATTATCGATTATCATGCAAAAAATATTGATACAAAAGCTGTGCTCAAGAATATGATTTTTATAAAATTGTAATCCATGTTTATGAATACATTATCCATATATTTGTTTATTTGCATATAGATTTAATTTTGATATCAGTTCAAGTGGAGTGTAGGAAAAAACGTTTTTCATTTTTTTCATTTAATTCAAAACTCATTTGCATCTGTATCAATATTGCAGTACTTGCCATAGTAAAACAAAATTGCAATCAGTACTCAACTGAGAAAAGCAAAAAACGAAGCTATAAAGGTCATTTATAACTTTTTCATTCATTTTAAAACAATTTAAAACAGAAAAAAAACAGAACAAACAGAACAGGGCTAGAGAGAAAAAGGACAAAAAGAAAGAAAATGAAGGCACATATTGTCAGAGTAAACGTGATTGTTCATTATTAGTGAACAGGGAAGTTTATTCTTTACTATTGAAAGCATTATTCAGCAGAGCAGGCGGCCTCTTTTACAGTGATAAGCATCTTCCAGCCTTATTATCCAAAGCACCATTCCTCACTCTTCGTCTGAACACAAAATTCCAGTCTTTAACACACGCTTGGCTTTACTTACTGGGAACTTTGAGATATTTTTGACTTTTTTGTGGCATGAGTATTTCCACTACATCCCCTTTCACTACATATTTTTACAAGAACACACTCTTTTACAACTATTTTCTCTTCCAGCAAGAGATTTGAAGGAGTAAAGTCTCACCCGTTTGAACTCTGCAGTCATTAAGTGTGTGCCAAAGCTGCGCGCCGGGTCCCGTCTCAGATGTTGGCCATGAGCTGCGAGTGCCAGAGTATGTTCAGGTAAACAGAGTGTGGAGGGCTGCTGCGTCTGAGATTCTGCTGCTTTGGTGAGGGTGCATTGTCAGGAAGTCTCAGGAGGAAGCGCCCACTCCTCGTCTCCGTCAATTATTTACTTTGTAAATACACCTGGCTGTCTCTTTTGACCTTTGAGAGAGTTTGAGGCTTTTCAGTCAATTAAGAGGCATTTTTGAAGCAGCTGCTGCGCTGTCGACCTCACTCACTCCTCACTCACACGCCTGCCACTGTTCCAATTTACAGCATAAACAACTAAAGCTATGGCGAAGAAGGAGCGACCGTAAGACTGCAATTATGGAATATGAGTCTCTAAAGACAAATGCTATTTTTCGTACAAAGGCAAAAACACCTTGGGGAGAGATTTGCAGCCAGGAAAAATCTGACAAACTTGAGAATAACAATGAAATCAAGGTGCGGCTAATGAGCTGGAGGACAGGCGTGCAACAGAGAGGAAGAGCTTTCAAGGCAAGTCTAGTTCCGTCCAGTAAAAAAAAAAAAAGTGGAATAGGCGTTTGCCATATGTCCATCGCCCGCAATTAAGCGCTCACGTCAGAAAAGGTCTCTTCAAGCGTGGAAATAACGAGAATCGCCAAGCCGGGCACTGTTTCCGTCTTCATTTGGCACCGGAGATGGTTTTCCTCCGCTGCGATCCCATCAGGATTAGTGTGGAAGTGGCAGGAATCTATGCAGCTGGGAGTTGGCCTGGATTTGAGCCGCCGTCAGTCCAGCGGGGCCAGTATTAGCCGTAATCTGTGCCCCTCTCTCCACAGCGGCCAGTGCGTCCAGACCCTCACCTGGAGAGGAGCGACAGCCAGGTCAGCAACAGGAGAAAGCCACTAATACTACACTGTGTATGAGGCCGGAAAGGCTTACGACCATGCGCCGGGGATGGGATGTCAGTTTAGGTCAACGTGGAGGCGGTTTTTAAGGCTTTATTAGCGCTTTACTTTCAGGGATCGTACACCTTTTCAGAGATACAATTCAAGCACTTTTCAAGCTCATTCGAAGTAGACCAGGGCTATTCAGCTTTGTCCGAGGGCCAGATTTTTTGGATGGTTTTGTCTTCGGGACGGAAACGTGTCCAATGAAAGACTTTTATAATATCTGCAGAATTTGGCCAGGACTAAACCAGGACTGAACGAGGTCTGAACCAGTACTTAACAAGGTCTAAACAAGGACTAAACCAGGACTGAACCAGGGCTGAACAAGATCTGAACCAGATCTAAACCAGAACTAAACCAGAACTAAACCAGGACTGAACGAGGTCTGAATCAGTACTTAACAAGGTCTAAACAAGGACTAAACCAGGTCTGAACAAGATCTGAACCAGAACTAAACCAGGACTAAACCAGGACTGAACGAGGTCTGAATCAGTACTTAACAAGGTCTAAACAAGGACTAAACCAGGTCTGAACAAGATCTGAACCAGAACTAAACCAGGACTAAACCAGGACTGAACCAGGTCTGAACCAGTACTTAACAAGGTCTAAACAAGGACTAAACCAGGACTGAACCAGGTCTGAACAAGACCTCAACCAGAACTAAACCAGAACCAAACCAGGACTGAACGAGGTCTGAATCAGTACTTAACAAGGTCTAAACAAGGACTAAACCAGGTCTGAACAAGATCTGAACCAGAACTAAACCAGGACTAAACCAGGACTGAACGAGGTCTGAACCAGTACTTAACAAGGTCTAAACAAGGACTAAACCAGGACTGAACCAGGGCTGAACAAGATCTGAACCAGATCTAAACCAGAACTAAACCAGAACTAAACCAGGACTGAACGAGGTCTGAATCAGTACTTAACAAGGTCTAAACAAGGACTAAACCAGGTCTGAACAAGATCTGAACCAGAACTAAACCAGGACTAAACCAGGACTGAACGAGGTCTGAACCAGTACTTAACAAGGTCTAAACAAGGACTAAACCAGGACTGAACCAGGTCTGAACAAGATCTGAACCAGAACTAAACCAGGACTAAACCAGGACTGAACGAGGTCTGAACCAGTACTTAACAAGGTCTAAACAAGGACTAAACCAGGTCTGAACAAGATCTGAACCAGAACTAAACCAGGACTAAACCAGGACTGAACGAGGTCTGAACCAGTACTTAACAAGGTCTAAACAAGGACTAAACCAGGACTGAACCAGGGCTGAACAAGACCTGAACCAGATCTGAACCAGAACTAAACCAGGACTAAACCAGGACTGAACGAGGTTTGAATCAGTACTTAACAAGGTCTAAACAGGGACTAAACCAGGACTAAACCAGGACTGAACGAGGTCTGAACCAGTACTTAACAAGGTCTAAACAAGGACTAAACCAGGACTGAACCAGGTCTGAACAAGAGCTGAACCAGATCTAAACCAGAACCAAACCAGAACTAAACCAGGACTAAACCAGGTCTAAATCAGGACTAAACCAGGTATAAAACCAGGACTAAACCATTAGCAAGTTTCTGAAATTAACAAAACAACGCAATATATTTCTCTCCCAATGTACACTTTGAGAATGTGATTTTAAAAAAGTGTCACAGGAAATTTTGAGCAAATCAGAAGGAATTTCCTGTATTTTAGAGCATTTAACAAAGTGTCACGAATAACTGTATTGCAAGTGTGAGCGCATCCAAGGCTCGTTCACAGGTCATCACAAACGCAGAGATCATTTTAAAGAGTCGGGTTTAACGTTATGAAAGCAGCACAAACAAGTCATTCTCGCAGTTTTAAAATAATTCAAAACAACTTGAAGACTTGAATTGAAAAATGTGAAGGATACAGATTGACACACTTAAATTTCAAGCATTTTCTAGCACTTTTTGCAATGTTCAAGCACTTTCCCAACCTTGAAAACAATGTAGTAAAATTCAAGCATTTTCAAGAATTTCAAGCCCTGACTTTATTCATTAGGGTTTTAGATTTTTTTTAGCCTCTGTGACCTGCTTCAGACCCATAGTTGCCAATCTAGTCCCTTTTGCCCCTCATACTCATTACTATACTCATTGTTTGGCTAAGTAAAGTTTGATTATTTTCTTGTGATTCATTATGGTAATAAATTCCAAATGTATTGATGCAATTTGCAAGATTAAAAGGTCTTATAATGTATGTATGTATTTACTGATATATTTACTAGGGACAGAGCATTTTAATGAACATCTATAATTACAATATGAATATGCCAATTTACAGCAAAGATGCTAATTTCCAAATGTTGTCCCTAGGCAGGTAGCACCGAAGACAGTTACAAAACATCACGAAAAAGGCAACACAGAATAACAAACGGCCAGAGGTAAAAGTGTTCACAGACTGTGTTTTTCTTTATCCACAGTTTAAGGTTCAAGTTGAAAGTGGCAGTGGTGGACATTCTTTTATTGCTGGAGGAAGGCTATTCCAATAATTTGTCCATTTGACAGATGTCAAGGGTGATGAGGTGTTTTTGTGCGCTTCCAGCTGGCTTCCACCGGTCGTCATGGCCCACACCAAACCTCTTTTTTCCCATGTGCTAGTTCTATATTCACCACTTTGAAGTAAGACTTTTCAGATGCCGGCTGATCCAAGCGCGGAGGCATTATCAAAAGGACATGAAGTGGAAAATGTGCTTTATCTGAACCAAAATATTAAATAAAATCTAAAATGGTCTGAGCGATGGCAGGATATTCCTGGCGGTGGCCCTGTTGTGCAGAGGGGCGTGTGTTCCGCCTGCTCCTCAGCCATTAGCCAGGTGTGTGAGTGAGGTGAGAGCTCAGCCACTCAAGCTAGGCTCCATTTTCCCTGCGCTGCACTCTGCACTCTCCATTGCTGCTTTCAGCACAAATTAGCTGTATTAAGTCAGTGACTAATCGCCCCAGTGCATTTGCTGCCCAGCCGTGGCTGTCTGGATCCATAGGTAATGCTAACCCCATACAGAACCCAGACCAACTCAATTGATAGCAGCCCCCCAGGCAAGGACGGAGATTCAGAGGAGAGGAAGGAGAACAGGATGCCATCTAATTCAATGAAATAGACATTACCCGGCCCTCACAACGCGCCAGGGCATGAGTAATCAGACACAAATTCATTTTAGTGCCCAGGAGCCCGGGATTGCTTTCAATTAAGGCCGGAGTTTAGAGCTATGGGTGTGCGCAACTGTGGAGGTGGGGCTCCCAGACACAACTCGGATCAGGTTTTGTTGACAGACGAAATTGAAGTATGATTCTTCAGGAAGTCAGATGTGACAATCATACTTTATTGTATAATGTGGAGAAAAAATAGATCAGATAATGCATTTCTATATATTAAGTCAAAATGAATCAGATGGTGTGTCACTTCATATGCAGGTACTCCACTGACTGTCTTTTCTTCATTTTGTTTGCACTGAAATGCAGGGGCAGAAAGTAACTCATTACAAATACTCATGCTACTGTTTTAAGAATATTATTTGGGTTATCGTACTTTTCTAAGTAGTCCTGTTAATACTGTTAATACTAATAATTGAGTATACCGGTAATTCTCATCGAATCACATGAGTCACTGAGCACAGCACAAGCCCCAATTAGTCCAAACTGATCCTTTCTCACTGCTGTCTCTGCTCCTTTCTCCTTTCTGCACCAACAAACACACAATAACACAGCATCACCTGCTCTGATTGGCCAGAGAGAATATGTGGATTGTGGTTTAAAACTACTTAATACTGCTTAATACTTAATTTTAAATACTACAATGTAAAAGACTCATCTAGAATGATAATAAAATTGTGTAAAAAACTTTCACCACTGCTGAGGGACTATGGTTTATTTAAAGGTCCCATATCATGCAAAATCGACTTTTCAGAGGTTTTAACCTTCCTACAGTGCTATTTGGGCCTCGTATGTGTGCCCAAAGTGGTTTTTTGATTGATTCCCGCATGTTTTCGCTAGAGAACTGTCTTTTCCGTCCCCCTCAGCTGAGCAGGCAGACGGGGGCTCCTCACCAGGATGACGCGGCTTCCCATGGATGGCGCGGCACTCAAGCCACGCCTCCGGGAAGCGCGCAGCCGCAAGAATAAAAACAGCGAATGCTAATGCTACACAGTAATTACACGATGGATACGAGAGATAGAAGAGTTAGCTTGTTATTTACCAAACTGCAACGTCCGTCGTTGAGGTACTGCGTCCACGTCAAACTCCAGGTCAGATCCAGGACGTAGGACTCAGCACGATGCACCGTCAGGACGGATAAAATGTTTATTCATGTGTTTGTGTATCGCTGTTTACCGGAGCACACGGCGCATGCGCACTATCTCCGCTGGAGGCGCGCGGGTTGGGCGGGGGAGGCAGTCTGCTCTCTGTTTGGGGGGGTCAGATCTCAGAGTAAGCCGTTTGCTTTTGCAAGGAGGGGGGCCAGTCCAAGAAATGGGTGTTTTTTGGAAACTGTTATGTTATGGATATTGCACAACGCAAAATTTTATCAACAAAGCCCTTAAAATAGACTGTGTAAAGGGCAAAATAGCAGAATATGGGACCTTTAAGTATGTTTTGCACTGGAGCTGGCAAATTGATATATTGTAAATGTTCTCGACTTTATTGTGCAATTTTTGATATTGTAGTATCACAGTTAGGTAGTATTTCATCAGTTGTTTCTATTCCTGGAATCTTTTGTGTGTGTGTTTCTGTCTCAGGCTAACAGTTTGTAGCTTATTCTGAAAATCAAAAATCTGCTGGTTCTGAACTGGTTTTAGAGCTGTGATGGTTTAGGGGGGAAAAAAAAGAAAAAAAACCTTGTTGATGAAACTCTACCGATAGTGATCCAAAGAGACTGAAAGTGCGTAGGATTTGAGCTGTGGCATTCATGCATTTATTCAGCTCTTCTCCAAACAAACTGCTCTGCCCGACTCAACCCCACCAACGCCCAGCCTTTGTTTATTTCTAAATAAACTCCTCTGGAGGCTGCATCTTCTCAAGTTGTTTTTAGATTTGATTTCCAGACTAAATGGAATTGGATTTGATAACAACGTCATGTTTGTAAGCACTCTGCTCGATCTGCCAGAGCTTCTCCAGCAGTAGTGGAACGCAGGAGCCAGACCCAAGGGCCCACATGTCTCTATCTACACATCAGCAGCACAATGGCTGTTATTGAGGCATAACCAAGAGTAATGATGGTCTCTGTGGAGGCGTGGCTCTGCTGCGTTACACTCTGATCTATCTGGGAGATTCTGGGAGCATGAAATACTAGACCTTCATAAAGCAGAGTGTTCATAAAATCAATACCCAGATACTAATCCATACTTAACCAGTATCTGAACTAGATTCTTATTTGGGGAGGTATGACAACTGCACGATCATGATCTTTTCAGTATGAGAAACAATTAATCAATTCTGTGTTGTCATTGTATTATATGAAAAATGAGATAGACCTAAAGAGTTCACTGTAGCCTACAACAGGGCCAAAAGAGAGACTCAAATGAAGATGATATGTGTTAGATGAATGAATGAAATATAACTAGACTGGTAAAATGATGTATTTTGATAAATGTACTAGGTTTTTGGCACATAGACCCTGGTATTGAATGATGAGCGACGTGCAAGAGAGAGCAGGATATGATAGGCCTCCTCCCCTCAGAGTGCTGCTGAGGATCTGTGTAAATATGATGGTGAGGTGCAGAGGTGGTGCTGGGGTGGAGGAGGGGGGCGCTGTAGGCAGAGGTCTGAGTTTAAAACAACTCGGCTGAGCAGTGATGGGCTCAACTCGGCCTGTCGTAGCTGAGCAGTGATAGGCTCAGCTCGGACTGTCGTAGCTGAGCAGTGATAGGTTCAGCTCGGCCTATCGTAGCTGAGCAGTGTTAGGCTCAGCTCGGCCTATCGTAGCTGAGCAGTGTTAGGCTCAGCTCGGCCTGTCGTAGCTGAGAAGTGATAGGCTCAGCTCGGCCTATCATAGCTGAGCAGTGATAGGTTCAGCTCGGCCTATCGTAGCTGAGCAGTGTTAGGCTCAGCTCGGCCTGTCGTAGCTGAGCAGTGATAGGCTCAGCTCGGCCTATCATAGCTGAGCAGTGATAGGTTCAGCTCGGCCTATCGTAGCTGAGCAGTGATAGGCTCAGCTCGGCCTATCGTAGCTGAGCAGTGTTAGGCTCAGCTCGGCCTGTCGTAGCTGAGCAGTGATAGGCTCAGCTCGGCCTATCATAGCTGAGCAGTGATAGGTTCAGCTCGGCCTATCATAGCTGAGCAGTGATAGGTTCAGCTCGGCCTATCATAGCTGAGCAGTGATAGGCTCAGCTCGGCCTATCATACCTGAGCAGTGATAGGCTCAGCTCAGCCTATTATAACTGAGTAAGCGGTGAAGGTTGTGCAGGTGAAGCAGCAGGGGGTCTTCCAGGCTGAAACACTTTCACCGTGGTATTGAGATGTACAAAGCTTCTCCTTAAGAATCCAAATAAAATTTTCAGGATTGTGACTAAGCACAAAAAATGTAGTTGGAAACAGTAATGAAAGTGGAATAAAAAAAAAAAAACAGCAGCAGTTTTAATCAACGATAATACAGGGCATTAAAGTAATTAAATTAATTTTGGTAAAAATAAGGCCTTAAAAGGCTTTAAAAAGCATTAAATTCATTAAAACCATTTGACTAAAAAGATTTGTCCATCAGAACAATAAATATAAACATAATAAAACAGCAAATAATTATTGCAATCAGAAGTATGTGTCTATTACAGTAGTTTTTACTTCATTCAACATTCAAATATATTTTGAAGTCCCGGTTGCACAGGATTTATTTGGATCTAGATGTTAAAAGCATCTGAAGAGTAAAAAATAGGGTTCAAAACATAGTTTTTTGAATATGATAAAAGTGTAAATGTCTTGTTTTGACGTTGATTATGGCATTAAACATTTTTAAAAGTTGGCATTAAAAAAAAATTGCTGAATCCTGCATAAACCCTGGTAAAAGTAATAATACATACCCCTCTAAACTTTGAAATGCACAAAGAAAATTGCACCTTTGTGGCTGAAAAAAATATTATTATTACTTTTTATATCCCAATTGGTGGAGTAAAACAATCCTTTTTACAGTACTTTCACACATCTAAGGAGCATTGCCCTTCTTCGCTCTAAACATGCTAATGTTCTAAATGACTGTGGTGACATTCACATATTTTCTTCAACTGTGGCCAAGCGAGCGCAGGTGAGAAGGGATTTCATTTCTCTTTTACGCTGCTATTCCTGGCTCTCTCTGTGTTTAAATGCCAATAGCAGAAATGCCTTTCAGAAAAGGTATTCTCAAAGTCTTTGCATTTCATTATCTTCCACAAACTGATAATGGCTCTGCAAAGTCTGTCTCCCAGTGACTCACCGCGCCTCACAGCTCGGGAGGAAGCAGGCTGCTGTGAGAAATAAAATATTAACAAAACGAATCATCGTTCACACAAGCACAATGGACCTAATGACTACAACGGCTAATTATATTTGATGAATGGCAATTGCGAGATCTTCAAAGAAAAAAATGAATTTTATAGCATCTATCACTACTTTCAGAAGTGACAATCAGAATGATGACAGAGGGACAGGACCTCTGTTTTTGACTTCATTTCTACTTTTGCAAAATGAAAATACACTTATTGATGCCATTAACTAAGTGGCATTTTTACTCAGTTTCGACTGCGAGAACCAGCAGAAGCAGTGATGGATTTTGATAACGCAGGACTTTGATTGGGTTCTTCAAATTTCTCAGAGTAGCACAACTGGATTATGCAGCTCGTACTCTAGCCTGTAGAGCAAACTTCAACACAAGGAGAAAACTTCCCAAAGTGAGGGTCGCAAGGCACTCAATTGGGGGTCTCGAGAGGATTTTCAAGATATTATTTAAGAATCACAACACCGCAATCTATTATATTACAGTGAAATTAAGTCTAGCACTAGCATATTAAACTTATCAAAGAAACCTTAAACCTGATTTCATCTGTAGATTAAAAATATGGGAAAACGGGCTATAGGCCAGATCACATTCATTGACGGTCCGGAGTTGGTCTACAGGCCGTCTATTGGAGACCCCGGTGACACACTCTCTAATCAAAACATTGAAAGTCATGTGTTCCTCGAGCGGATTATGAAATATTTCTGCCTTTTGAAATGATTAAAGGATTTAGATTTATTTATTTAAAAGGACAGTGCATATTAATGTAAAATGTAAATATGCCAGAGTTAGTGATTATAGACTTTGAGCCAACATTTGAGGTTTTTGGTAAATATGTCTCTGATGGCAGCTGGATACTGACAACAGTGATATGCACAGTCACCTCTAGAGGATCTGGTTTCTGTATAACTTGTTCCAGATCTGATTTATCTGTGGCACAATTCACTGATGTCACTTCACCTGCAATATAATCTTGTCAATGCACTCTACATAATCATAGTTAGAGCCACTATTGTACATGATATTACAATAACGCGTTCCTTAATGTTTATTCTTGTCCATGTGCAGCACTGAAGAGTCGCTTACAGTACATAATGTTGTAATAAACTTAAATGAATTCACTTTACTTGCCATTTGATCAGTCCACATGCCACATTGTACACAATCATCACAGCCACTATTGTACATCTTATCTTTTCCTCTACCTGCATAGTTTTAATGAGATTCAAGTCTACTGTTAATAGTTACTTCTCTTGATTTTTTAAAATGTCTTTATTGTTTTCTATTTATCTATTCTATTTATCTATCTATTCGAGTTGTAACACTGGAATTTCGACAGTGTGGGACTGCTAAAGGTTCTTATATCTTCTCTTATCTCAAACTCATTCAGAGGCGATGCGGTAAAACCATGTAAACTTTTCTTAATTGAACAAGCTAATTTGAATTCTTTGCAATGATGATATGAACCAATCGTTTTTTGTATGGCAGTTCAAGTGGTTCTCAGATGTGACCAACTTGTGCAACATTTAACTTGCGAAGTGAAGAAACAGGAGTCGAGTTCATTTTGCATTTCAGGTCCCAGGTTCGTGACTATTTTGAGGGTCTTGACCTGAAAAGTTTGAGTCGAGCAGTTACTAACTCTCTTTCTGTAAGTTCTCCTTGGCTGGCATCCTTGTGTCTCAGTTAAGTTGCTCTGTGACTGTTTCTTTCCACTGACTGCACCGAATCTGTCCCAGGCAAAGTTTAAAACCACAACAGCCGTGTATCCTATAGAAGCCAATACACCCCAGCAACACAACGCTGTCTCGCGGTTTATGATGCAGCAGAAGGCAGCGGGGACAAGCCGCCGCGTCACTATAATGACATTTGAAATCTCTATTTGCCACATGAATGGAAGTGTTTGGCTGCGGCCGGCCTGGTGCTGTTTATTCTGCGAGTGCACTTTAATTGGAATTCCGATGACTTGGCACAGCTCGCCGTCAGCTGGTTTGTGAAGACACGAGACGGTTGTGAAATGTCAGCGGGCGCTCATGCCTCCGCTATCTGCTCCCAGTTGCATCGAACTGTGCCCGCGCACTTCTGACAATGTGCTGTGGTGTTTACAGGTATATACGGGCCGGATGAAGGGTGGGCCGGAGCGTACCCAGAGTGCAGAGAGAGGAACCAGTCGCCCATCAACATCGTGGATCAGGAGGCGAAGGTGTCCGTGGAGTATCAGGAGCTGACGCTAGAGGGCTTCAGTGCTGAGTCGTCCAACAAGACCTCCATGAAGAACACTGGGAAAACAGGTACGCAGACCGTGCACGACTGTTGTTTATGTATGTGTTTGTTTTCATCTTGTTCAAGCTTGGCGCGTCGTAAAGTGATCACCGACAATTGGGGCTACAGTGTAAGACCAGTTTTATTGTAAAGTATTAAAGGACAAATATCATGCAAAATTTACTTTTTTGACCTTTTCACCATGTTCTAACATTGTTCCATCGTCAAAAACATACCTGGACTAGCATTTAGCTCGATTCACGTTTGTTTGATGATGCTCGTTTGAAAATCCTCTCCCTCCAACACTGCGTTTTGAACTCCTTCTATGTGTGACATAGTCTTAAATCATCGCCAGACTCGCTCTGAACATTTCTTACGTAAAATCATAATAACTACAACTTCGTCAGATCCACTCTTTACTGCAAAGCATTGTGGGTATATATTTACGTGTGTAATTGCATCTGCAGCCAGGAGATGGAGCCACAGCTAAGTCAAAACGGCCTCTCCAAACGCAGTGATAAAGTTATATTTTTCTTTGGAAAATAATTGTATTTTTAGTTCTAAAACATGAGATGTCAAACTGAAGACACTTAAGAGCAGGTTTAAAGGCCAATGACAATACAAATAATGCATTATATTTGTCCTTTAAAGTCAAGACATCTCAAATTCTATTCAAATGTCATTTTCAATCTGAAGGAACTGGTCTGAGAACTTTATACTGCTCTGATTAGCCCTGCCTCATAACTACTTTTGAAACTTTGGTGTAACAGCTTGAATGAGCGGTTACACCAAACAACGGACATAATTGTATGTAATTCCAAAGGGCAAGGGCTGCAAAAAGGTTGCTAGAATTATATTTTTATTTGAAGGCATTTCAAATGGCGACTATTTACTGATTATAACAACAACAAAAAAACATTTCATACAGCACAAATGAGTCACATATTGGGATGGACTCCAAAAGTGTTTGCCAATATAATCTACAGTATTTGTCATTCTTAACCATTCAATTTAAAATCATTGTCCCTCATCTTAAATACGTAAAAAACAGAACTGGTTCATTTTTAACTGTCGGTTATCCGAACATATTCCTCACTTTTCAAGCATCCAAAGAGCTTTTCACAACTTCCAGAGGACAGAGTGGCTAATGCGAACAACAACTACAGTAGCACTCTAACAACGCACTTCCTTGTATGCGATCAATAAAAATGTTTCATAATTAAAGCCCACGGGGGTCTTATTTTGAGCCTAAGAGGTGCTGTTACAATATATCTGTACTGGGGCAAAACAGATCTTACATTAAAATGAATGATAAAAAAGAATACTGTACAATACAAATGTTCTTTTTATGTAATACAGTAGTTTATAAGGTTGCAGAGTGTTTTTGAACACGAGGGTGCGAGGGCCTAGCACTTACCCCATACTTGGAATTGTTTCAGGTTTTAGAATACATTAATAATATTTGAATTTAAAGAATAGTTTTTACGTTTAAAGAAAATGTTCTGAGAAGTAAATTTGACACGCTTAAGAGTCAATATGGAGGACTGCATAATTAACAATATTCTACTAGTATTATTTGCCTTGGGCGTGCTCTGAGTGTGAGACAAAGCTTAGAGAGTGCTCGAGACAAAAAAAGATTTGGAACCACTGAGGTAGAAGAAGGAGCTTGGGGGTCATCAAAAATCCACTGGTAAAATACGAGAAACTGAGAGAAAACGGACCGGACTTTTTTGACACAAACTCTTATTAATATTTTAATATTCTCTGTGGGCAGATAATTGCGGTTGTGATTGGATTTGCAATTTACGTTTTAATAGTTGGATACTTGTCAAAGTGCACATTTTAAACATGTCCGGGAGCTTTAGCAGTTGAGAGAAAACTGAAATAAGAACTGCTTAACTCAAATCATCAAATCAAATCAATTTATTTTTATAATGCCCAAAATCACAACAACAGTTGCCTCGATGGGCCACAGGTAAAAGCAGTTCAGATAACTGTCCCAGAATGCCCCTGTCCTTTGACCCTCCTTCGCGGTGAGGAAAAACTACAAAAAACCCCATGGGAAAAAGTAGAAACCTCGGGGAGAACCACAGTGAAGGAGAGATCCTACTCCCACGGACGGACAGGCTGCAGATTAACTAGGACTGACGCATCCACTTGGACTGTGGAGCCAGAACCACTCAAGAGGGAGGTGGCTTTAAAGAGTTCCTCCAGGCGGACGAGGAGCAGTCCACCAGTGTAGAGAGATCCTCCAGCAGGAGATGAGGAACAGTTCATCTAAAGTAGATGGAGTTCGTCCAGGCAGACGAGGTGTGGCTAATCCAGCTGTCCAGGCGGGTGGTGCATAGATCGTCCAGTGTAGAGATCGATCCTCCAGACAGATGGGGGTGGGGGGGTCGTCACTGGAGCAGCCGCCGCAGTGCCTGAAAAAGTCTCCACTCCCCGGGGGAAGTGGAGAGAAAGAGAAACATGTGAACAGCAATGAACAGACTACAGTTTAAGTAATATTAAATATTGTTGATAGGTAAAGTAGGAAGAACCAGAGGATAGTGTTCAAGCTGCCATACTTCCCCCAGCAGAATTGCTCCAAGGGCAGCGTAGCTAAAACTGTAGGTTTTTATTTCTGTTCCTAACTGGCCTGACCATAAGCTATTTCAAAGAGGAACGTTTTGAGCCTGGTCTTAAATGTAGAGACTGTGTCGGCCTCTTTTACATGAACAGGGAGCTGGTTCCATAACATAGGAGCTTGATAGCTAAACGCTCTACCTCCTACTGTGCTTTTAGAGACTCTGGGGACTAACAATAGTCCAGCATTTTGAGAACGAAGAGCTCTGTTTGGATGGTACGCTACTATTGCATCTTTGAGGTAGGATGGGGCCATATTGTTTAAAGCTTTATAAGTCAGGAGGAGGATTTTAAATTTGATTCTAGACTCAACAGGAAGCCAGTGAAGAGACTCTAACACTGGTGAAATATGATCTCTTTTTCTAGTACCTGTTAATAATCTTGCTGCTGCATTTTGAACCAGTTGAAAGCTTCTTATAGAGCTTTTAGGACACGCTATAAGCAGGGCGTTACAATAGTCTAATCTGGATGTGACAAATGCATGGATGAGTTTTTCGGCATCATCTCTGGGCAGGATTTTTCTAATTTTGTTTTATTTTACGCAAATGAAAGTAGGCTGTTTTACAGGCTTGATTTATGTGTGCTTTGAACGAGAGATCTTGGTCAAATAGGACCCCTATTATTAATTATTATTAACTAATCCAAGAATTCAACACATTTCAGAATAGAGGTTTACAACTGGGTTAGCAGCATTTATACATAACAGGACAGGATATTTTGTTGTTCGCAAAGGACTTAAATCATTGCAGTCTTCGCTAAATGTAACAATCCAAACTGCAATTTTGACCTGATTGCGCTACACCATGCTCCGTACGATTTCTTGAATTGTAAACACCTCTCGGATCCGAACGTTTTCAAGCCCGGTTGTGCTCTTGTCAGGTACAGTTTGCGATCTGGCTGTGAATATGAGCGGAGGCTAATGGCAGTATTGGCAGGTGTCTGTGTGTCAGGCCTCCGTTACATCATTGTGAGTCAGTGAGCTCAGACAGCGCGGCACACAGTCTTTAGCGAGGCGGCTGCTCGTGCGCGAGTTGTGCCTGGGCAGGTGACAGGGCTGTGGGCCACCTGCATTCAGCTCTCCTGGCATCTCCAACGCCTCTTTGTCACCAACAGGTATTTTTCACAATTTGAGCTTGTCACTAAGATGGATGATGCTTTCTGCTCCGTGGAAAAGCCAGTTGAAAGGCTCGGTGAGGACAGGCCACAGGTGGTTAGCGTCACCCCTGACAGGCTCTGAACATTCCCGCAGTGCAGTAGTATGGTTAACCGGGGTGATTTACATGCCATTATGCTCTTATGCCTGCAGTTGGAGAGTTTTTAGGATATGCGGGTCAGAACTGTACTACACCCGAGTAACTGGATAACTGCTTTTGTCGTACAGAAGACAAGACACAAACGACTGAAGCAAAGTCAAATAAAAATGCTAAATGAATACAGGGTGTTTAAATAAATACACTACTTTTTAAAATGTAAAAGTCATCAAAGTGTTCAAAATTCTGGATTGGAGGTGACTAGTCAAATTCGAGTGAACTTAGCACATTATCAATACTGACATTAGATCAAAATGCTAATGGTTTTGTATCAAAAGTGAAGCAACAGTTTTGAGTTTCGTTTGCTTTTTGAATACGAAGGATGGAAAAATACCATCTTGCCTCAGAATTGTATGTGAGCTTCATATAAAGTGTAATTTGTGGTAAAATTCTGAATTGTAACTATTTAACTATCATCCACATTATTGGATTTTAGCAAAAGCTGCGGATGTAAATGGAAGTTTTCTCATGCTTTTTGGTCATCTCAGAACCTGATTCATGCAAAACAAAACAGTGGTGTTTTATATCAACATTTATTTGGGCTTAATAATTTGTGGTAAATTATTAACATATCAGAATCAGAGTGCCGTCATTGCACAAAGGCACAACGAAATTTAAAAAGACGTCCACAGTGGTTTTCAGTTAAAGAAGAGCCGAGCTGCAGCGCCGCCATCTTGGAGAATAGTTGTATGTGAGCTTCGTATAAAATCGTTTTTATTCAGGAAAAAAAAAAATTCCGGCAACATTTCTGTAAGTATTATAAAACCTAAAAATAAGGATTTAGCCTTAATCATAAAAGTGTCTTTCCTACTAAATAAAGAAGCAAAATACAATTGTTAACTTATTTAAACCGGGCTCTCTCACTCATAATTGAGTAGTTCCATTGGATTATATTCCATTTTTGTCTAAAGTTTTTGTTTAAGGCTCTATGTGGATTGTCAAAAAAAAAACAATTATACTGAAAAAAATCACAAGAAGGACTTGGTCTTGATCTACAGTAACAATATAAAAAGTAACAAGATATGAAGAAACTATTATCTATACATTCCACTGTAGTAAAAAGGGCGTTTGTAAATATGATCGTGGTATCGAAAATGGTATTAAAGGGCCTATGACAGGTTAAACTACTCATTTGACAAAAATGCAGTTAAGATAAATATATTTCAAATTTTGTTAAAATACTTCACAATTTTATACAGTTTAGCTTTTTTTTTGTTTTTTGTTTTACTTCCTGGTTGAAAATGATGACATCACACTAGGAAATTACCTAGCGATCATCCTGTACATGGGGTCAAAACTCATTCAGTGTCACTGATTTTTTTATTTTACGAATAAAAATACACGCAGACGCCTTTATTTTGTTGAATCAGTGTTTAAAGGAGCAAAAAAAGTAGTTTCTTTTTTTCTTGTAAATTGTGCATAAACTCTGTCTCCATAGTGTGATGTCATCAGTCTGTTTACTTCCTGTAATTTTCAATATATTTTTCAACTTTTTCCACAAATGGCTGCTTGATTGGTGTAAAACTGGTATTAATACACCAAATGAAGTCAAAATTAGAAAATCATGAAAACCTGTCATACGCACTTTAAGCCTTTTTCTTCATACTGATATTTGAATGGTAATAAATCCTCTAAATG
This sequence comes from Rhinogobius similis, assembly GCA_019453435.1. Taxonomy (NCBI): domain Eukaryota; kingdom Metazoa; phylum Chordata; class Actinopteri; order Gobiiformes; family Gobiidae; genus Rhinogobius; species Rhinogobius similis. The sequence goes on along the minus strand of CM033627.1, from coordinate 26,478,181 downwards.
TTGCCTTTAACCAGGAAAAAGTCATGGGACTGAAATGCAGAAATAGCAGCTAAGCGCAACATGACACGCTTCCTATTCCAGAACAGGCAGACCGGGTCGGTAAGCTGTGGTACTTTTGGCAGTGTGGCGCAGACATGATTACTTAGTTTGGAGACCGGGGTTGAACTATCGGAGCGACAGCCGGGTGCTATAATGAGAGCGAGCAGCTGCACCACCAAATGCCATCAGAGGAGCACCTTACTCACGACGAGCACAGTTTCCGCCTCGAACTCCAATTCAATTCAGCGGTGGAAGTAGTATCGCAGCGTCTCTCCGTGGATCCGGTCAGAGGTCGCGAAGGTCGATAGAAACGGGTCAAACAGAACTGTCATATCCAGAATGCCGCGCGGCCGTGTCGCTGCGCCGCATGCTGTCAGCCGTCCACAGATCCACGCGTCAGCTCTGTCACTGTCAGGGGCTAACGCTGGCAATGACACCGGCGTCACCATGGCGACGGCACTGACATACCCCGTCCGCGTGTCGTTGGAGTATATTGATGTAACAATGTCAAATCTTAGTGAAAAAAAAACACTAAATGATCTAAGGATTATTCACGATTACTGAGACGAGACCAAACAACGGTAGAAGCTTTATTTATGTTTCAGTTACTATTCCTCAAATCTATGACCAGCAGAAAACATTATTTACATTTCATTTTGCTTTATTTTTTTTTGACTATATATTGAATTAAAAGACTAAATTTTGCTTCAAGATTATTATTTTTTACTTCTCACGATTATATTATGACCAGAGTAAACAGCATTATCGCTTAACCTAATACTCTTGACATCCCATTGGACTTTAGTGAAATGTATGTAATGTAAATGGGCATCTTCTCACGCTTTTTGGTGATCTTAGAACCAGATTCATACAAATAAAACAATTTGATGTGTTGGAATTGGTGAGATTAAAAGAAAAAAAAGAAGAAAACATGAATTACCAGAAAATTCGGACTATAAGCCGCTACTTTTTTCTCATGATTTCAACCCTGCAGCTTATACAGTGATGCGAATAATTTATGTATTTTTATGGGAACGGCCTCTAGGGGTGCTCTAGCAGGAAGCGCAAGAGTTTGACAGACCGGTGAATACGCTAGTTTGATTGTGTTTTGAACAGTCCGTACGTCTCACATATATCTCATGTTACAACGTGGACACCTGCGACTTATAGATGGTGCGGCTTATATATGTACTAAGTTGTTTTTTGTAAATATGGCTGGTGCGGCTTATACTCAGGTGCGATCAATAGTCAAAATTTTACGGTATTAGGTTGACTGTCCAGAATGCTATGATAGAACTTGACTTTTAACTGGCGTTTTGAAGTGGTTTGTGGTGAATGTCTCTGTAATTACTGCATCTATCCCAATGAAACAATAAAGTAAAATGTCTTAATTGTGAGCATAAACAAACAAAATTGGAATTATTTTTTTCACAGTAGCTTCAGAATTTGAAGCCATTACTCAACCTGCAAAAACGTATTATTATTGTCAGTTGAAAGGATGTCCTTCCGTGAGATTATTATGGGAAGTTTGTGAAACCAATCTATAACAAATAATTATAGAATTAACCATAGTGCGCCAAACGTTTGGATTTTTCTTTCAAAAGCAGTGAATTTTATATGGGGCTTTATCAGCTTCCAATCAATTGCAGCCTCATTCACTATAAAGTCATGTCGGTGATTTTAACATACTCCAGGGTTTTCAACAAAGCTGTTCTGAAGTTTAAAAATCCTCAAAAACCAATCAGTCAAGTCTGCTCTTCATCCCCAGAGATGTTTTAGACATTAATTATCAATTCATTTTCCCTTTGTAATTTGGACCTAAAAATAAAAATGATAAAACAAACAACTGTATTATTTAGTGAAACAGTTACTGTCCCTTGTATCGTCTTCACTACATCAGGAGGTTTCACACAGTCACGGTGTCTGTTGTTTGTGTCTGTGGAACTCTGTGATGTCTCTGTGATCAAGCTGTGATGATGTCTCACTTAACATTCTCAAAAATCCCTTGTGAAAGCATTTGACTTTATGTGCTGCTGTTTTTAGGACGTCACTAACACTTAAGCCCACATTAACTAAGCGTTTGCACTGGGGCAAAAAGTGTGTGCAGTTGAGATCTACGTCTCTCTCAGGCCGCAGCACATGGGACTTTATGAATATGAAAAACAAGGCAATTTTGTCCCAACGTGCAAAATTGGATGATAATGTTTAGCGGGTGTAGTATGATTTATCAAGACTGTGAGGAGCAAAACTGCGTGAAAATGTAGCACCTCTGAAAAGCAGGTGTTAAACTTTTGCGCAGACTATTGACTATTGTAGTTTACATATCAGTGCACCGTTAAAAATTATTTCAAATTATTTTGTATTGCTCATGTACAAATACAAATACGCCTTCTACAAAATAATAGTGTTGTTTTGATGAAAGGGTATGATGAAAGGGAAGGTTATGAAAACACTTTACTGCACTTTGGACCAGGTTCTCATCTGTGTCGCTTTGAATTGGTGCAGTTCATAGAGGCTGTTCCTCCAATGGATTTCAGGAGTTTGTCCCAGATCCTTTTAATGTCCTTAAACCGTGTCCTCTATGAACGGAGTGATGCTGACACAGGAGAAGACGCGACTCGTCCACCTGTTCCTCGTCTCCCTCTCATCCTAGGCGTCTCCCTCTCGTCCCGGCGTCTCCCTCTCGTCCCGGCGTCTCCCTCTCGTCCCGGCGTCTCCCTCTCGTCCCGGCGTCTCCCTCTCGTCCAGTCGTCTCTCTCTCGTCCCGGCGTCTCTCGTCCCAGCGTCTCCCTCTCGTCCCGGCGTCTCCCTCTCATCCCGGCGTCTCCCTCTCGTCCCAGCGTCTCCCTCACATCCAGGCGTCTCCCTCTCGTCCCAGTGTCTCTCGCCCAGGCGTCTCTCGCCCCAGTGTTCTCTCGCCCAGGCGTCTCCCTCTCGTCCCGGGCATCATCTCCCTCTCGTCCCAGCGTCTCCCTCTCGTCCCAGCGTCTCCCTCTCGTCCCAGCGTCTCCCTCACATCCAGGCGTCTCCCTCTCGTCGCAGCGTCTCCCTCTCTTCCTGGCGTCTCTCGTCCCAGCATCTTCCTATTGTCCCGGCGTCTCCATCTCGTCCCGGCGTCTCCCTCTCGTCCAGGCGTCTCCCTCTCGTCCAGGCATCTCCCTCTAGTCCCTGCGTCTCCCTCTTGTCCCGACGTCTCCCTCTCTTCCCGGCGTCTCCCTCACATCCAGGCGTCTCCCTCTTGTCCCGTGCGTCTCCCTTTCGTCCCGGGTGTCTTCAAAGCTGCGCATCCGTGCTGTCCCGTTATCCTGTAAACTCTGCTGTAATAAAATCCTCGCAAGCCGCTGTCCCAAATTCATCTTTACCGATAAAAGGCAAACGCCTGCAGGTTTTCCATCAAATACCTCTGTCCGTGCGCCGCAGTGTCTGAGCTCTAGACAAACACGCAGAAGGCCTGACTTAGTCTGCATAAACGCTCACAAACACCGCTGCGTAGGTTCAAATATTTAAAGGAGACAGACACTAATCACAGACTTTCTCTACAGCCTAAGATTTAGATCTCATAAAACACTGATGTGATGTACGATCAAAATAATGTAAATAATTTTTTCATAAATTCGTTGGCCTATAAGTGAATATCATTACTTATCATCATAACTTCTTAAATGCTTCTGTTCTCCCAAAGGAGCGTCAGAAGAGGCACCCGCACATTTGCACTTCCTCTTCACCCGCAATACCCACAAAGTAGCATGTGCAAATTTTAAGTTCTACTCGCAATTTTGCACCTGTCTTAGTAAATCTGGCCCATACTGTACTCAAAGGTGAACTACCATAATCCTAGTTATCAGGAACACATTTGAAATTAAGTTTGATGCACACCATACAAAATAATTCTAGTATAACACTCATTTTTTACAGTCAGATGAACAGTATTTACCTTCATTGACCCATATCGCCAACTAACACAGGAGAATTGTCAGTCAGAACACAAGAGCACCCATAAAGACATTTCAGACCTCCTCAAACCTCCTGCAGGCAGCTGACAAAGCCCTCTACCTGCACAGTTAGCGACACAGCTAACAGCCACGGCGCGCACGGAGCATGCAAGAGCGCTATGCAAACAACAGCTGTGAAACAAAATGGCGCGCAGCTTCTGTTCCTAGCTCACTACATAATACATGGATAACAAGACAAATGTCCCCACGCTCTTCATGAATAATGCATTTCCGTGTGCATGACTTTGGAAACAACAGTTGTGTGGAGAGATTACCTGGCGGAGGAGCCGATCACTGCTGCCACAGAGTTGTCAGAAGTGCTAGAGCGTCTGACATTTCATTCACACGACACAGTGGCTAATTCGTATTTACAACCTGGCTAGCCTTCTTTTTAAGTTGTTCGTGCTTGATAGTCTTCCCGGTTTTGACATACTGTGACAATAATGGTGTCAAATTGTCTTGGCCCGGGAAACAGCAACAGTATGCAATATGAAGAAGTCAGCACATGTTTGAATGCAGGAGGATCTCCGTCAGGCTCATGACAAATCATTTCTCCAACAAGTTTTAATCCCAGCATTTTTCCAACGCTTACCTTAATCTAATAACGAAATACCTTGCACATTGTTACTACAGAAATCTGCAGTGCTTTTCTGTCCGATGAGTTGTTTCCTTTATTATCTGATAATATGTCATGTTTCGTACTATCCATGGGTTATTGTTAGATAGTTGGGTCCGGAGTGATGGAAATGATCTGGTTGTGATTAACCTCTGCTGCATTTGACCCAAACTGTTATATTTTTTGACTGGTTTATGTTTTATAAGATGAGATAAGGCAAGCAGGCGATAAATGAGTGTTTTTTAAAGCCATTGCTTCTTACATGTTAACCAATTTTCCTAACCTAAACCCTAACCAACCCTTTTCCTAACATTACCCTTTACCCTAAGCCATTTTCCAAATTCGTTAACCATTACCCATGCCTATTGCCCTAAACCTAAATAACCAATCATAACAGACCATCACTCCGGACCACATCATTTTTTCCCATAACGCAGTTCAGTCAACACCCAGTTAGCTTACCTGCACCAAATTTTCTGCTCTTATGAACCTAACTCTAACCTTAACCTAATTTTGGAAAGACTATATAATAAAAAATAAAATTTGCTAGCATATCTACCAATGCAAAATGGCGGTCGTGTTGCAAAATGGGGTTAGGCAAAAAAAAAACCCGAAGCATCTGGACTCGACACTCTTGTATTAATCCTATTCATGGGTTTCAACCAAGGGTTCCTTCCTGATTTAAAGGATTTGGCAACGGTCCTCCATTGTTATTGCAATAGCGCAATTTGAATCAAAATGTTGTATCTTCTGAATGGGGAAAGGTCCTCACACAAAATCCTTCAAATCAGGAAGGAATCACTTGCCTGAAACCCATGAATATAAATGGATCATGTATTTCTGTTATTGGTTTAGCCACCTGTCAGTTACGGCCACCGGAACTCTGGGAGATAACACCAAGTCCCCAACGTCTCATCTTTGGAAAGTAAAGGAAAATAACATTGGACTGCCAACACAATTGTAATCCCAGTAAAGCGCCATTATCCACAGAGAGTTAAAAAGCAAACAATATTGTCTGAATCAATGATGAACTCCGCAGCATCAGTGTGTATCTAATGGGTTATAGTGTGATTCCAAAACATACTGCGTTGCCAGATTCTCACCACAGCCCTTTCCAGTCTCAAACGACTTTGTATCGGGCAGTAACTATGACTTTAAATCCAGGTGACTTTCCAAATTGAACTCATTCCTGCAGAACAAAGAGGTGGCGTTTCTGATCTTTCTTGGAGAATTGGCCGAAAAGTGGCTATAGTGAACCAGGTCATACTTGAGTGGTTATGTTGTGCCTATAAATAGCAGGAGTGAAGCGACGGGCCACGAGGTGATGACACAGGTTAATGGAACACCGCAATGCTTTCAACATTTTCCATTTGTCTATGTTCTATAATAGGGCCTATTTTAATTTGTACTACATTTAGTGAAAGGACAATGTGTACTGGGCATGAGGTCATTTCCCCGCTCCACTGTTCTCTCTTAATTTTAAACGAAAAACAGACCAAGCCTCTAAGTACTTCCTTTACCTGCATATGCTGAGTGGTTTATTGCTGACTTTTTCCCATTTGTCTCCAAACAGACTTATTATTTTGTGCTCCGAAAAATGTTTGCGGATACATAACTCTTTCACCCGGTCTCTCTCTTTTCAGTGGCCATTATGTTGAAGGATGATTACTTTGTGCGAGGCGCGGGCCTGCCGGGAAGGTTTAAGGCAGAAAAAGTGGAATTTCACTGGGGCCCAACCAATGGATCGGAGGGATCGGAGCACAGCGTCAACGAACATCGGTTCCCTGTGGAGGTAAGGAGCCGGTCTACAATAAAGACAGTTGGGACGCAATTAAGGACACATGCTGGATAGTGTCGGTCAATATTGGTATAAAAAAGAATGACTAAATCAGTGTTTTTCAACCTTTTTCTAGTTGCGGCACACTTTTTGATTTTAAAAGATACCATGGCACACCACCTACAAAAACATGACCAAATCAGACCGTTTAGTTAATAAAATATGGCAAGCCAAGTCATGTTTGTATGACTATTTGGTGCTTTAAATTTGACATTGGTGATGGTTTTGCGTTCTGTTTTGGTGCAGAAGTTGCTCAGGGCACTCCAAAAAGGTAAATGAGTTGTTTACATGTGCATTTCTGAACCTGTTGACTCAAATTTGACATTTTTTCAAGGCACACCTGGAAAAACTTCAAGGCACACTAGTGTTCCCCGGTGCACTAGTTGAAAATCAAGGGACTAAATGAACAAAAAAACATGAAATAACTCAAAAATAACATATACAATCTCCCCTCAGTCTACAACAGCGTCACAAGACCTTGGCAGAAATCAAACCAGTCAAATGCTAATGAGTATCTGACTGCTATGAGGTGGCCAGACCTCAATAACGACCCAAGATGTAGTGTGAATTTGTCAGAATTGTAAACAAAAGCTGGGCAATAACTCCTCCCCTTGGGCAAGACTAAGAGGAGAGTATAAATGCAGCCGCTCCAACCATTTACGTCAGGTTGAAAATTGCTTTCGGATTGGAGTCGATTTCTTAAACAGTGCGCAGGGCTTTCATTTATAAAACCTTACGTTATTCTTACTAAAAATATGTGTGCGTTCAAGACTCAAACATCCATAAATCTCCTCCAGCTTGATCAAGTCTGAGCCAATTGCTTATCTCTGAAAGCCTGTCCACAGAACGTTTTGCTCATCAAGTTTTCTTCCATAGACAAGTTTAACATGGAAAGGCACAAACCGAACATGTTTGTAAGTTCGCGCACTTAATAAGACACCAGAGAGCTACCTTTGGAACCTCTCAAGATATAGGTTTAACTCTGCAACTATTTACGTCTGTGTATTTCATATTTGTTTTTGCCTCGTAACGTTCTTTGTGCTTTGTCTGATTCATTCCGTCAGTATGAAAACGTAATATTTAGTGTGGATGTCATTCATTCCCCAGTCTCGTTGTACTGCACTGTCAAATGAAGCCTACAGGCCAAAAAATCCTTTAAAAAATTTGTCGCAATTTAGTCACGTTCAGTTGTGTTTGACATATTTAAACGCACCTTTGTCACTCTTAGTCACGTTTTGGCGCTTTTGAACACATTTTTATAATTTTTGGTCGCGATTTTGTACAAATTCAAACTACAGCGTTTATGTTGTGTTTTTTTTATTCAAATAAAAGCAGGACATTTTGTTATTTGTTCTAGCCTTTGCTATTTGCTGATTGCATCCATTAAAATTGTGATTTTCTGTCGATTTGGTTTAATTGTGCAGCCCTGGTCTATAAGAGGTAAATAAAGTCATCTGCTCAGAGGCTTCAGAGGCTAAACAACAGGAGAAAAAGTGTTTTCGAACAGACAGCTGCATTAAAGAGACACAGTGAATCACAATATGATGATTTCACAAAAATAGCAGATTGTCACAGGGACGAGCTCGACTTTCATCACCGTATCGCCCAGCCCTCGTGTCCACTTCTGCAACCGGTTTATTCCCCTCTATTTACTTATTACACATAAAGCTCTGCCTCCCCCCTGATGTATTCATGTACTGACCTGCGTGTGAGAATACTAATAGATACTACACGATGTACACTAGCGGCTCAGAATGATGAAAATCCAATAATAATAACATATTCTATCGTTTGAATGGTCAAAAACGTTTTCATTGAAAGCCGAATAGACCAGCTCCGAACCATGAGTACGTTTCTGCTCTCTCTACAGCAAATGATGAGTATGTATGCTCCAACCCTTCCCATCCACTTGAGCATGATACTGTTATCCTCTCCCGCCTGTGCCGTGTCACTGTAGCAATGATAGATCTGCAATATCGCCCACCTCAAAAAAACAAAAAAACTCCTGAGATTCTGCTGAAGGAACAAAAGCCGTATATGAATGCATCAGTGAGCTCCGTGAGGCGGCTCTTTTAAACGCGGAGATTTATAATACGCCATCCAAATTGATTTAGCGCGAGGACATCAGCGGGGGAAAGTTTGTGTATAGCACTTTTATGAAGTTCCAGTGAAAATCAAGCCCTGCTCTTATATTGACTGAGGCTCGCAGTCAACGATAGTATTTCTCCAGAGACGCTCTCACACATCAGCGAGCACAGGCTGCACCGTGCACAGACAATATTGGCACGGAGGCTCGGCTGAGGCCACAGCTTCACAGCGAATGTTCCTTCTCTGTGTTTGCAATGAGAGGAAAAAAACAGTCTATAGCTTCAGGACGGGGACTATATCTTCGCATTATAGTATGAGCTGTGCGTGTGAGGTTACCATGTGAACCAAAGTGAACGTTAGCAAAGCTGTTTTCTTTTGAGGACTTAAATAAAATGTGTCTTTTTCATTTGAGGTGGGAAGTAACAAAGTACAAACGTAAAAGTGCTGAATGTCAATTGTTGTATCTGTACATAACTTTTGCAGATTTTACAGATACTTTAAACTTTTACTCCACGACATTTGAGAGCAGCTATCTGGGTAACACTTTATAATAACTACACTTATTCTTATCTTAGTAAAACATGAACAAAGACTTAATTCATAATGAACAAATTAGGCTTAGAAACGACTTAACTAATACTCTAACCCTAATTCCTAACCCAAACCTTAACCCTAGCCTTAATAATGTAGTTAGTAAGCTTGACTCATGCTTAATTAACTATGTTCATTATAAATTAAGTATTCGTTCATGTTTTGTTAAGGCAAAATAAGATGTAGTTATTATAAAGTGGTACCGCTATCTATACTTTATACTACATTTTTTAACTGGACAGAAAAGTAAAAAGTTATTCTCTGTTTTGAGAGAGACTGCTTGAAATGGCTGAGGGGTTATTTTATGTCCAGGTTTTGAATTTAACGTCCTAAACATAAAGAAACAAATAAAACTCTACAAAAATTGGTTCTGTTCTTTCTGTCCAACAAAAATCCTCACAGTTTTGAAGCCAGATCAGTACTAGCTCTCAAAATCTGTCTGAGTTTTTCTGTAAAAGCGCGTTTCGAACAGGCACCTCAATACTTTTTACTGAAGATGTTTTGGCAGAATACTTTTGTACTCCTGTATCTGTACTTTTTACTTAATCGCCTGCAGACCGATCTCCAGACCTTGAGCCAGGATCTGAAGCTGGAGGATGACTAAACCCAGCAGACAGGCGGAGAACGTTTGGGTTACATTCTTACCAGAGAGATATACACGTCTCAACACTTTTTACTTTTACTTGACTTCGCTCACCTTTTACAGGATTTTGGACAAACTACCGTGAAGCAGACTTTTGACAAGAAATTCAGTCTTAACCTTAGTGATTGGCAAGAATTGGTGGTAAGAATGTTTATTTGGCAGAATGACTGTTCCTTCCACGGGGGAGCTACTAAACAAGTCATTTTTTCCAATTGGTTCAGAGACAAGTGAGCTGCTCTAAATAAGCCCTCTCCTGAACACTGCAACTTTTTTAGAACGCTGTCTTCATTTTTCATTTCATGTTTTACACAAAATAGTAAAACTGGATTGAGAGAAACTGACTTTAAACCCCGTTTCTGATTTGGAGAAGCTGTTAATGATTTGAAGAAACTGTTGATGTGGAACGTAATGGGTGTGTCTGTGTGTTATCCTGGTGGATGATTGGCAGTAATCTTACCTCACAGCAAGAAGGTTCCTGGGGGTTTTGTGTAGATTTTCCATCTCTCTCCCTGTGTCTGGGTGTGTTTCCTCTGGGCTGAAGACACATTTTCCAACAAGGACAATAAAGTGTACCTTAAAGCTGCTCTTTGAAATAACCAATAGTAGTTTTCCTTGCTCGATCTTTAAAGCAGAAGTACCCAACTTTTTGCTTTTACCCCCAGAATGTGTATTGAAAAAGCATGTGACAACAATCAGACCGCTGCATTCTGTCTTTATTAATTAGAAAACATTTTATCAATCACACACTTGAGCCCCATCGTCGCTATTTGACGCTTTGGGACGAGATTGGCTGATTGGCTGTGCTGTTTCTTAACTTTTCCATCTGAAAAAGCTGTTCTAAAGTTGTGCCGGGAAATTCATGTGAATATTAACAATGTGCCCAGGATTTGTGAGCGTTAGGAACATACTTCCTCATTTCACGGTTTGAAAATCCGGTACTCCAGCTTCAACACCGAATGATAGGATATTTGAATTATTTTATTTACTATACTATTAACCCGTTCCCCGGAGCACTGGTTGAAAATCAAAGGACTAAATGAACAAAAAACATGAAATAACTCAAAAATAGTATATACAATCTCCCCTCAGTCTACAACCGCATCACAAGACCTTGGCAGAAATCAAACCAGTCAAATGCTAATGAGTATCTGACTGCTATGAGGTGGCCAGACCTCAATAACGACCCAAGATGTAGACACTATTAACCAGTGTCTTTAACCTTAATTTCAACTCTGCACAAGAGATTTGAACATTTCCTCTGGTCACAGATTCAACGTGTGCATCTTTTTTCAAAACCTGATTTTAATTCAGACTTTTTCTTTCGTAATTTACAAACGCTGCTTGCTTGCTTTGCATCGGGGTTATCCTTTTGAATAATGACGTGTCTGAAGTGCCGTGAAAATGGGCTCCGATGGATTAGCTGTATTGTGGAGTGGAGCACAGTACTCGGATGACTGTCAGATCGCTGTGGTGATTGTGTAGCTTACGTGTTTCTTTTCCCGTGGCTGGAGGAGACAGCCCGTGCCTCCTCAAGTGATCCGCATAAATGATGTATGATTTACAAGCCTTGCCGTTTAGCAATTGTAGCCTAATAGGTGCTTGAATTGCGTGATGAAGTAGGACCCCGCTGCTCTTCTATGCTGTTTTAGACACTAATGCTCTGCTTAATATTACAAGCACAGTGCAACCGGGCTCTCCTCACAGCCCCAGCCCTCCCAGTCCCACGGTGCACTCCCCTCAGGTGCACGACATCGCTCTGTACTTTCTGTTCACCAGTATCTGCTGACATGTAAGATCTATAAAGTCACAAATCCATATTTTTATAAGTGTGATATTTAAGAGAATGCTTAAAGACATTGATAGACTATTGGAAATGTACAAAATCAACGTGTTTGCACAGGAGAAACGTAAAAAGTTTAATGATCGCGTTTAATCAGAGAGTCTGCTCAAGGCTTCCATGCACTAATTATATTTCCAAGAATCTTGTTCATAGAATTAATTGAAAAGACAAAGAGCTGTAATCACACAAATAAGTAGAATTAGTTTACTTTCTCTTTGTTACTGTTTTTATATAGAATAATCTGCATTACACATATACATATACATATATCTATATAGTTTGGATGTTGTTAACTAGCATATTACACAAATACGATTACACATAGATTTAATGCCTAAAATACACAAAAACCTACAACAGAATTGCGCTCAGGATCTTGACATCACACATAACAGAATTTTCAGTCAGCCCAATGTTAAATGGACGTTTTAAGATGTTAAATATTAAACTTAAGCGTTAATTCAAAAGTATTCTAACGCTATATATAGATCAATGTATTTACCGGAAGTACCACAGTAGTTTATCAGGTTCTGTCACGGGTTTTTTATGTACTTCGTTTTGGTTAATGTCTCTCTGTAAGTTTAACACACCAGGTGGAAACATGGCGGATTTCCATGCTAACGGCTGTTTTTTGATGTTCTATCCCAAGCTCAATAGCCTAAATCATTACCTTTATTTATTTTAGTCGGAACAGCGCTGTTGGTCACTCTTTTTAGCCAATGCATCAAAGTTTGATGTTATTCTAGTGGTGGCTTTTCTCAAAACTGATCTTAAATGAACAAACAACTGCAGTCTCAACTATAAAATGACAAATGCGCCATACCTAACACAAAACATTTTTTATTAAATGCTTTGGGGGCCTTAGTTTGCCCTCCTCTGACCTAAGGCAATGGCAAACAGAGCTAAAACATGTGGAAGTTTAAACCCGGAATCATTCTAAATATTGTAACTGGACAGTATATATACTATAAACAATATAATGAATCAATGACAGTGTTACGCTTGTGTCATATTATACTGTGAGTAAATGCACATTTTCAGAAAAACACATACATACACCCACATACAGTATTACAAGAGGCAACAATTATGTCCCGTGCCAACAATGGTAATTAGAATCTCCCATCAAACCCACACTGAACAGGACATAAGACATACAATACACACAGTGACAAAGCCCTGACAGCATATATATACAGTGTACTATGTGTTTACAGGTTTACTGCATGCAAGGTTAGATACAGTACTGAAGAACAATCAAGTGAATCCTTTTCAAGAATGATTTATCTATTGTTATTGCTCATGCTTTGTTAGAACAATAACATTACCTACACTTTTTTTTTAAGCAAAGTACATATAATAACACAAAAAACTGATTCGCTAGACTGAAAATTTTTGAAGAATTTATCATTTTACTTCCTCCATTTTACAAATAAAATAACAAAAATCTCTAAACTGTACATGTCGACTGCCTATGTCACCATTTTATCCTCAGTATACTGAAGATACTAACAACGATTTTCTTTCTTTCATTTTTTTTTCTTCACCTATATTCCACCTCAATCTGCAACTTGTAAAACTAGGATTAATATTGAATCCGTTTGTCAGGTAAGTTGTGCTGAGTGTGCTCTCAGCTAACAGGACAATGGCGAGCCCCCTGCCCGTCCAGAGCAGACCCCCCCGAGACTGACCGCAGCAGGGCCATCCATCCTGTGTGACTGCCCTGTGCCAGCACTCATTTTTATCAGCGCCCCTCAGCCTCCCACATGTGATAAACGAGAGGAGGCGCGATGAAAAGATACAGGGGGGTCTTTTACCCACCTGCCTGGAAAAGAGAGCCACTGTAAATTAAGACGCAGTGGGGGGCCGCTGTGCTAGGGGAGGGGAGCGCCCGCAGTTAGACACACAGAGGCGGTGCTGTGCCGCAGGTATCACAGATAAAGATGTGTCAGTGATGAATGGGATTTTATTTCCCATCAACCTTTGCAGTGTGGAAAATGAAAGGCACATTCCGGCTCCTAAATCATGAGATGAATAATGATAACACACCTCGCACTTTTCATTTCAGCGCACTATCCGTCTGCACAGGAAGTGTGCAAACAGTTTGCTCCTATCACAACTGTGTGTACTTCTAATAAATCTGCAAGGCTTTAGTCACAGTCTGGAGTTTGTGTTAGATTTTATTTTCCTCAGCCGCAAACTGGTCACACAAATACTCATGTTTTTGCCTAGTTCTGGTTTGGTTTAGAGCTGTTCCAAAACAAAGTGTGGACACAGTGAGTCCTGACGAGGGCATCTGGTTACACACGCACACATTTTAAAATGATTACAATTTTTTAAACGATTACTGACAATGTACACTTGAAATGCACTCACATAACACACACCTCATGCTTGTCTGTATAACTTTACACAATTCATATATTTTGAGGGCTAATACTCCTCCCAATGACCGCTCTAATCACAGCCAGCATTTTGTGTAATTCCCATTAGTGAATGTGATTGTGAGTGCCAAGACAAACAGCATCCCAATCAGTGTTCTCAGCACAGAACGTGTCGTTTATGTAGCCTTGTAAACTCACACTATAAACCTTTATTTGGCATGTATTTGCCAAACAATCAAAGTCGCTCTGAAAACTGCCACTCGCTGAGGGTTTTATAACCACCATCAATGTGCAACACATGGCTGTTTATGGTCACCTCTGCCTTGGGAGGAGACGCTGCACTGGACAGTCATCAGGGCCAGGACCAGCTCAGTGAACATGCTGTTTGTTATGTGTGGGGGACTGACTGCTTCCACTCACATTAGCAAAGCTGTTGGGTCTTTACTACTTTGACTTGAGTGAAATAAGGAGTAAGTCAAATAAAGTAAAAAATGCAGCCAATATAAGTAAATATAAAATATACAATGCAAACATGAAAGGTGGTGCCAGGAAATAGTGTTGACTTCTTTGAGTGATACTGTATTGTTTTGCTTTGAGGCTTAAGGCTCAGAAAATTACAGTTTTCACCAACCCCCTATCTCCACTCACAGTTTTGTAGATACTTTTGATGATAATAAAAAAAACAAAGAAAAAAAGCCATTTTCATTTAAATTAGGGCTGCAACAATTAATTACTTGCGACTAAATGATTATTGAAATAATCAATAATTTAGTGATTGCATAACCGTTAACTGGTTTGCAAATAGGTTCCAAAACATGAACTGAGAGAATACGTTTTATGACCCAAATTGAGTCAATTACGTGAAAATGAAGCAGAAAACGTGTCAATTAAGTGTAATTGATGAAAACACTCCACCGGGATCCTCAAACGACTTCACTTCAGCTTCGTCTGGATCAAATTTAGTAAAAACATTTTCATTGCGTGACTTTTGCATTCTAAACAGCTAACCGATTAATCAAAAGAATAATCGCTTGACTAATCGATTAGTAAAATGATCGTTAGTCGCATCCCAAATGAAAACTTGCTACAAATACTATGAAGAGTTCTGCAGTTTTTAACAGGAAGTCAATGGATCGGTTTCACTTACTTAGCCGTTTAAGGTCAATATTGCACTTTACAATGACCAAAATGTAAAAGAATCATTTATAGATACCCGATAAAAGCATAATACACGTCTTCTTTAATGATTTTCTAGATAAGTAACACATGCATGGCTCCCTTGTCCGCTGGTCTTTGCAAAACCTACCGCAAAATCATTTAACACGTGAAACAAACTCTCTCTTAGTACCACAAACCATTTTCCCCGGCTGTTCATCTGATACTCAGTCATTCCTCATCCATCGGGGAATGCAGTGAAGCGGGGCCTTACATGTCTTGTCTTTTTTTTAACATTTCAACCCTCGCTCTCATGATTATATTCAGGAGACACGGTGACAGACTGTTCTCGCTCCCGCCGTCCTGTTTGATACTGGCCCTGTTCGCCTGCTCCTCCCGCGCCGCGCCGGACTGAAGTGTAGCCTGCGGACAGGGATGTGAAGTGTTGTGGGGCCTCGCGTCTCGTCTGACTCACGGAGCATTGTCCGGACTCATGATCGGCGGGCCCCCGGGAGCCACCTGATCTGAGGCGGCGCGCAGATTTGGGACAGGTAGTAGGGGTCTGAGAATGAAGAGTGAAGCGGTTTAGTTGTCAATAAAAGACGACAACCTGTTGGTTTTATTGAGCTGGTGTGCGGTGGTGTAAATGAAGCCCTAATGCTGAAATACTGATTAAATTAAAGTGCTAATGACTGGGTCTTTTCTAATTATTACTAAGCGATGTGGGATAGACCCTGTGGTAAAGATGTACCATAGTTTTTACATCAGTCAAGTTACAGTTTATGAAGAAAAACTGAAAAATAAAAGTGAAAATTACAACAACAACAAAAAAGAAGTACATAAAGGACAAATATATGCATGATTTGAATTGTTATTTAGCCTTTTAACCTGCTCTTGAGTATCTTTACTTTGACATTCCATGAAAATATTAAATCATCTTACAAAGAAGAATATAACTTAGTCACAGCCTTGGGAGACGTCGGACTAACTTCGCTTTGGTTCCATCTACTAGCTGCAGAGTCAATTGCACACATTTGAAAAGCACATTGCTTGTAAGGCTAGCCGTGTTCGTCCTTGTTGATGCAGTTGTAATGATCGTGTTTAGACGGCAGAAATGCTCAGAGTGAGTCTGGCGCTGATTTGAGGACTTAAAAACAGAGCAGTAGATTCTCGGAGCCACGTCACACATCGGGAAATCTTCACTCATCAAGCGAATGCAGAACGTTTTGTTGGTCGGACGGGAGAGGATTTTCTAATCAAGATTCATCAAACTAATGTGGATGAAGCTGAATGCTACTCCAGGTATGTTTTTAATGACGGAACAATGTTAGAACATGGTTAAAGCTCAAATATAGTTCATTTTACATAATATTTGTCCCTTAAAACAGAATCCCCTCTGACATTCCATGCAAAATTCAGCCATAATATACAGCAAAAGACACAATTTTCTGATAGTTTAAACAGTCATTTAACAAAATAAACATGTTGTGAGGTATTATTTGTCAAATCATAACTATTGGGTAATTTATATAGATTTTGGCCTTTGTTTACAATACGATTGCTAGGTAATGGTTGTGGAATAACCTGCCGAATTTCAATCACGCTAGTTGTTAGTTACTACTTTTTCATCATTTATAAAGCCATAAAACAGTTGAAATTGTTCTCTGTCAGTTGTAGCCGTGGTTTGTTTGTCAAGAAAATGTCTTAACATTTATTTAGACACAAAAAGCCTTGGACCTGCCACAGTCTCGAAAAAAATTAAACGCTGCTCTAAAACCACTTGACCTTGTTGTTTATCTGCACTGGTCTGTTTGCTTGTGTTTATTAGGAGTTAAATGTAGTATATTATCGAACTTTGAGCTCATATTTGACTTAAAATATACTTGTTTGTTGTTTGAAGCTAAAAGTGATATATAGCTTTATAGATGTAGTTTTTCCCACGTATTTGTGGGTTAGGGTTAGTTCGGCACTGACTCAAATTGGGGAATCGCATACCTCTGCATGCTGCTCACGTCCAAACAGGAAGTAGAATTGTAAACTTCACCCAAAATATCGAACTGGGATGGAAATAGGCCATTTTTTTCTGGTAAAATCTTAGTGAAATGTATAGTCTAACCTGTCATTTGCGCTTTAAAGTCTAAATTATCTTTGTTTCCTGGTGGACAGCTCATCATCTGGACATTGCTCAGCGCTTTCAGAGTGATGAATAAATCAGGACTGTTGCCATAGTCATTTAAATACCACCCAGAACAGGAACAAAAAAAACACCTATACTGACCGAAACCCATTCTCTCCCACATTCATTCGCTGGAGGTAATTTTAGAATCATCTCATCTAACAATGCAGTCAAAGTGAAAAGAGGCAGGAGTACCAGAAGGTAAGCCACTTTAATAGTTTTGCTAAATCTAGGGTGAAATTGGCTAATCCACTAAACCAGACTTAGGTCAAAAATGGCGTTTTTATATAGTGGGAATTTTCAGTCGCCATGGAAACCTCTGCTGGATCAGCCACCCCGCAGTGATTGCACAAGAGAACAGGGCTGCGTCCGGATGTTCACACCATTCCCCACACAGCGCGCCGAGTAAGGGTCACGGCGTTTTGTAGTGGTGTCCCGGTGTCCAGAGGGTCGTCGAAAAAGTAGTGCGCTCAAAATTCCCACAATGCACCAATGAAAAGTAGTAGACAGTGTTTCCTGGAAGTTCAAGCAGCACCACATTTGCCAGACCCAGTGCATTGAGAGTGTGTTGTAAGCATGATTTCCAACCTTGACAATTTGCTGAATGTCCTCACTGCTCTTCATCACAATTTCACACGAAACCGTCTTGTCTAATAAAATCTACTGTAGAAAAAGAAAAATCGAAAAGCAGTGCACAGCGTTAGTCACCGATAAGTAATGGGAAAGTCGGGAAAACAACAGCAAACGGTCATTTTAGCGATAGAGCTCCCCCTGCTGCTCTCTTTTGAAAATACACTTTTTTTCCATTGACATAAGGGAGCGCAATCGCGTGCAAAAACATTTCACATCGCAAAGTATTTGAAAAAGAGCCAGGGTTTCTCAGGACAGCAGGGGGAGACGACGGGAGCTTCAAACGCGCCGATAATACACATGCAATCACCGCAAGGACTTCCAAAGACGTTAGCTCTACTTAACTGAACTCAACACGTACATGCAAATTAAAGCAAATAAATGAATATCTTTGGAGCATACTTTTGGCGGCGGGGGAGAAGACCAAATGGCGGACACAAACTGAGCCAACAATCAAAGAACGTGCACAAATTGTAGTAAAGTAAAAAGGAAAAAATGACCCTCGAACTCAATTTGAAAATGGACTTGTCTAACAGATTTTGGGCTGAAATGAATGCTGTGAGTTCGCTGCGTTGTTGTTAGCTTGAGTTGTTCAAAGAGCCATCATTTCTCGTCTCGTGCAAAAAGATGAACAATCGAGTCCGTTTTGACATTTAACGTGAGATTAACTCAAATGTGTAGGATTAACATTAGTCCACATAAATGTCTATAAAGATTGGATTTGATTTGATCGATACTTGAGTTTAGCGCACTTTTTTCACCCAGACACCCAACCATTTCTGTTTATCTTAATTATATTTGCTGAGAAGAAGAACCCTGTCACTTCTAAACTAACAAAGTCACCTAGCATAACACAAATGTCTTTAATGTTAACAACCTGGGTAATAGTCTCTGATAATGTGTTTATTCCTATTGTTGTTGAGCTACTCTTCCTGGGGTTTCTAAAATAACATTTCATAATTGTAAGTACATCTTACAATTTCATTAAAATATTCATTCTTTTTTTTTTTTTTTTTTTACACAAATACACCACTACTTGCAGGTCTCAGGTTAAATACAGTACCAAGAAATGCAATACAGCAGTACTGTTTTACTCTAAAAGGATCACAGGGATGTGAGTACATTTATACTTTTGTTTAAATGATGTCTTTTAAGTTGTTTCTTGAAGTTATAAGCACTGCTTTGTTCTCTTATATTCTGTGGAAAGTGACTCTGCAGAGCTCTAAATATCACTGTACATTGGCTCTGACTCGTTTTACATTTTGGTAATATGAAACATTGCCCTTCTGAATGCCTTGTAGAATAATTCAGGCTGAACTGAAACGCTCTATAACGAGTTTAAAAAGTACTTTACATTTAATAAAGCATCAGATATAGAAAAATATAGGAACTAAAACCAACTTAGCATAAAAATGGAGATATATCGTGGGATAAATTTATACTGTCCTTCACCTTCATTCATGTTTCATGCAGGCCTATCGATCAACAGTCAAGGTGACCAAAGTGTTTTAAAAATCAAGGTAATACTAAAATGTAAAACCATAATACAATACATTGAACCCTGTAAACAATAAAACAAACTGCACAAAACAAGTATCACTGCAGAGTGTTAATAAACAGTCTAAATATTTATGTTTCGAGCCATATTTAAACAGGCCTGGTGATGGTGCACACATTCTCAATAACAATGTTCTACTGTAAATAAAAAAAACTCCCTTATCAATTCGCTCCTCGGTTCACGTATGCTTTTAATTAACTCCTTGTTTGTGTTGGCATTTTCTTTACACTCTTCTCTTTCTCCTTTCCCCTTTCTGCCAAAACACTGCGACTTATCCACGACTCACTGAAAGCGCTCATCCGTGTGCCTTATGTAACCCGTGCAGTGCAGTCAGACAAAGGTAAGCCGCCCGCTGTGACAGAGCCACACGTGTCTGCCACAGGGACCGCTCAGATCCTGTGCACTCAGCGTGATGGACAGACCCGGCCGACGGAGAGCACCATTTGTTTTGCCCCGTGCCACAACACAGTCTGTAAATGAGCCTTCGGTGACTGGAACGCTCTGCGCCTGGTGGACCACATTATGGAGATGCTCTGACCTCATTAGACGACCGTCCCTGGACTTCCCTTGTCCGGGGATCAGGATCTCTCATCCATCTCGCCCTCGCTCTCTTCTGCTCCTTCTTCTTCTTCACCTCTCCGCCGTCCCCCTTGTTCCGCTGCCTTCCATTAGCGCTTCAAAGATAACTGATGACCGCCTGGTTGCGCTGGTGTTATTTACGACGACGGGGCCGCCTCTGGATAACCAAACCCATGCCATTTTCGACGCGATGTTACGTTCCCTTCAGCTAGTCCGCAATGACAGAGAGAAAAAAAGCAGCATTCTTTAAAAGCCTCGCGCACCCGGGGGGCACGGAGAGGCTGTCCCACTTCCCAACCCTGCTTTGAACCATTTTTAATCATCTTTCTTGATAGAGCATTCCTACATTTCTAGTTTTTTCCCCCTCATTCAGGCAAAAACAATATTTGCCCTGGTTGCTATTATGAAAAAGTAACACTCACGGAATTGAAAAAGCCACAGCTGACTCTCAGGGCCATTTCTCAAGTAATGCATTTCAATTGGGTTTTTAAGATAGATTGCACAAGGTCGCCGCGTGCACCAAACATATCTCATAACCCAGATTGCGCCGTGGCACGTCCCGGCGCTTGGATGTTGCAGGGGGGAGATGGAAGCTAATGTGTGCGCGCATCGGCGGCCGACCGCGCCAGCCACCAACACGACCTTCTTTGATGAACGCCCTCTGTCCAGCGCGGAGAGGGGCAGGGGAATTGGAAAGCCCACCGCGGGGGCCCAGATATAGAGATGTCTGCCTGTTGTCCTCGCGCTGGACAACAAGGACGCCATGGTTTTATGGTGCGAAGGAGTAGGAGGAGTTTACAGGATCAACCGTGTCTGCTGGTTAGTTGGAAGTTTTTGATGATCCCAAAAAGCGAATTGCTAAAAGAAAGTACAAATTGGACAGGGGACTAATTTGAATGTAGTTATCCTTTTCAATTATAGAGTCCGTAATCAGATCAAACTCAACATCTAAGGAATGTTTCTAGATTTTTTGTTTTATTTTTTTATTTCATTGCTGTGAAACTCAAAGTTGGTCCAAAACATCACCATCATACAATTTATGCTCTATATTTTTCCTGATATGAAAACGTATCTTTGACCAAATGTGCATTGCTCAAACAAAGAGAGCATGAGGGTTAATGTCTGTTGTAAAAGGTCAATAAATTTGAATATTTAAAAAAAGCTTCACTAAATTTTTCACATAGGATACATACCAAAATCAATATAAATAACTAAATTGACTGAATGATGACTAAAACTGATTACCATGGATCTAAAACAAAACAAAAAAGTTCACCTAAATCGTACAGTAGAGAAGGTTCGACTTCAATCCTAAAGGCACTGTTAATCTTCGGAAACTCTAATTTAAGGAGCTCAAGGCTGACGAAGTCCTATTGTGGTTTGGCAGAGCCTCATCGCTAAAAACACCCGATTAGAATTGGCGTGTTTCTCACTTGACCAGGGTGAGAGGACACTTTTGTGAATGGCTGGCAAATGAAACCTCAATCCACCATTTGTGTTTAAAGAGGGATCCTCTATGTTCACAATAATGGCCCCTTTCCCTCCTCCGTCAAACCACCTCTTCTTCTGTTTAAAATCATCACCTCAGAGTCAGACGAGTGTGGCTTTGAGAGGAAGATCCACGGTGGACTGTATTCCAGCATCGGAGTGCCTTCTGTGTGGTACAGTCTTTTGTACAGCGGCTGTTTATTCTCACTATGTAGTGCTCATTGCAGTCTTCCTCACTACATTGGACTGAATACTCTACATTGCTCTATTTTGGTATAAGCATCTTGTCCTTAGGATGAACTAGCTTTTGTGCACAAGATGTGCTAAAATATGCCCATAAATAAGCATCTAAAAATAAGCATTTTTTAGGTCTATGTATCCAAGAAAACGTGTGTAACTGTAAAATAAATCAAAGTAAATTATTATTGGTAAAATACTCACTTTTCACTGCTCCAAAACTTTTATAATAATTTTCCGATGTACTACCCAACTTTACTTCTAGCAGAAGTGAGAAAACAAGACTGTCTAGTTAGACTCAGTAGAAGTAACAGTGCAGTATAGGCTTCTATTGTAAAGCACACTTGTTAAAGGAGAGATGGCTCACTTGTGCTCGGCTCCACTGCTGTATATAGACTGTGGACTGTGGAGGCTGCCCTCCAACACGGCTGTCTCCATTTTGTCTCAGCTCCAGTGCACAATAAAACTCCTGGACCACATTATCAGTTTTTTGTGAACACCACCACATATCATACTCCTGCAAATTATATAAAAGCTTTTCTTGTTAGTTTTCTGCTATTAAATGATATGCAAAGTGGTGGTAAAATATTCTCTGTCAGTGGACTTTTGGCCATTACTTGATGAGAGGAAAGTGCTGACTGCTTTTGGCGTATGTAATGTATTCCCATTACTGTGATAAGGGATTGTAGATAAGGTTATCTCTGGAGAAGAAAGAAATATATAAATATATATATTTAACACACCTATGAAGTTGAAAGACTTTTGCAAACTTATAAACGTATACTTTCATAAAGAAAGCATGCTATTGTTATATTTTAAACATAACATGCATTTGAGCACAAAGAAAAGCAAGAATACAAGTGAGAAGTGAACGCCTTTTATTTATGTTGACAGCAATGTATGATGTTTTATGATAGCTTAGTATCTTATGGTTTTGAGACAATCTTTTATGCTCTGATGTGTTTTAAGAATATTATAAGATTATAATAACTTTTAACTACCAGTAAAAAGTGTTTTTTCGCATTCTCAAATGCATCACACATTCCATTTGACAAAGCTGTTTGTGCCCCACACAAATGGTTGTAATATATTCCGATCACACAGCAGAAGACACTTCCGGAGCATCCTGCAGGGCCTCAGCTCCATGTGATGCATTTGACCAGTCAACAGAAAACTTTTGAACAGTGAGATACGAGAGGCAGCCTGTGATGTGATTGGAGTTAACAAGGCCCCTTCCCTTCCAGCCATGTTTGTCATGCTCACTTTATGAAATTCAAAATGAGATTTCTGATTTAGATTTTTTACAATAATCCTGCCACAAAAAATGGGGCTATGTTTTATTAAAAATGTCCAAAACAAAACAGCCAGCAGCCAAACTTGTTTATTTCTGAATAAGCTGCTGTTTGAAACAGAGTGAAATTCTTGTGGTAAATGACTTTCTGAAAGAGACCAAACATATTTTATGGCTTTCAGCACAGTTTTATTATTCCTTCAATTCACAGAGCTCATATAACAACTGCCATTTTGGCTGCAGTTAAAATGAACAGACCCATGACTTTGTCTGCGACTCCAGACCACCTTTTGCAGCGTGTCAGATGACTCACCTCATAAACATATCTGCCATAGTCATCCAAGTTTATCCTGTCTCTTTAAACCGTTAGTATTTCAATGCTAATATAGGCCTGTCACGATCACAAATTTGTGCGAAACATAGTTAGATAATATCACACTAAACGATAATATTTAAACTACTTCATGATTCTGACACTGTAAGTCATTCTAAATGTGAAATATAGATAAAAACCTGAGCTACAACAAATAAATAGCAGAATGAAACACTTTTTCAGTAAATTGGTGCGGATTATAAATCCTAAAAGTTTCTTATTTCACTCTCTGGAGTCCAAATCTTATCAAACACAAAGAATAAGTCCTCAAAAGTGCATACAAAAGGTACACATGAGAAATATTGAGCACCAAAAGCATTGTTCTTTATCACGTATTGAACGATAAGTCGATATAGTAATTATTGTGACAGGCCTGTGCTTATATTGCCACTTTATATGTGTGTTTATGTTGAGCTTAGTGCCACTTTACTTTGTTCCCAGAAGCACTTCCTGTACAGAGAAAGGACCAACACCAAAACTTTCCATTCTTACTTATCGGCATAAAATACATAATGTACAGTACTTTCCTTGTGTCAGTCAGAGGGTTAATTGCCACATGTCTGACAAAAAGATCTTTTCAAATATGCTTTAGAGTCTGTATAGTTCAGGTAACAATTATGATTATCAAAATACAGCTATGGTTATTTCAGGATTAGTCAATGAATTGTTGCAGCTCTACATATGCACAGATTATACTCCTCTATTGTGCTTCCCTATCTGTCGTACTGCTTAGAAATCCAGGGAAATGCCCGTAAAACATACTTAGATCCAATAATCAAACTACAAAAAAGGGGGATAATAATGATTGATAAAATTCCGTGACCATACAAATGAACTTTTTATTAAATCAAATATGTTAAAATAAGTTAAGAATGTTGAAATGAAATTTTGTTTCTTGTTGTGAGAAAGGACCGTCCCATAGGCACATTTAAAAAAAAGGTTTCGATTTCAAGAGTTCTTACCTGGTTAAATACAGTAAAGGTTAATGAAATGTACACATAATAAATAGGCATTCAATTCTTTTTTCAATTCTTCTTTCTTTACATTAAGAAATAGTTATAAGCTGTTGTAAACAAAAACAAAAAAATAGTTTAATCTGCGATAGTAAGGCCTGTACATTTAGGATACTGATAAAAGTCAGTGGATTTCCAGTCTGTGTTGTTGAGATCTGTGTCATCTGTGTCATATTCAGGATGGGCTGACATGCATGCTGCGGCAGCCCAATCATTTTTGGTTGCAAACAGTTGGGGGGAAAAAATGCATTTTTAAATTATCTGTTTTTAAGGCGAGACACTGCAGGCAAAACAAATTATTTTCAATTTTTTAGTTTTTTGGTCAGTTTGCTCTCAAGACATAGGCTTTCATGTGGAAACAACAAACCTGTCCAATCTGCACCAAAAATATTTTATTGTTTCATTTAATCCACTTCATCCATAGAAATCTATGGGACATTGTAACTTCAAAGGCCGTTTTATTAAAATGCATTTTTCTCCCTCGGGACATAAGGATCACCACTTAAAGTAAATCACACACAAACCAAACTGTACAATCTTGCACACAAGATTTTGACGAAACGTACAGGATTTGTTTATATCTAATTCTAAAATGGATTTATTGAAGTTTTAAGTAAAAAAAAAAAATAGGCAAAATTTGAATTTTTAGGAACATTTTCCGTCCAGTCTAGTTTACTTAAAAACTAAATAAGGAATCCAAAATCCCCGCTGTACATTTTTCGTAAGAAATTTAGTTGTCCATTTTTAGTTGTCTGTCCATTTTTCAGCTTTATATGTCCCAATTATGTGTATTTTTGGCAGTTTTTTCACATAAATTACCTTATTTCCACATGAAAATATGACATGATGAAATACTTCTAATATATTTTTTTTACATTTATGTGAGTAAACTACAGAAGAAGTTTCAAATGAATATCTTTAAATTTAAGATTTTTTCCTCTTCACCTGTAGTGTCTCACCTTAATTTAACTTTTATTTTTTACCAAATAAGCATATTCATTCACACAGAACCTCTGCAAGTCGAATCTCTTCCACACTGTAATGGTGGAGAGACTGAAAAAACAGTTTCAAGTCTTTTACACAAAACTTTCAATAATATTCAAATGTAATCCACTTTATGTTAACGCTCCGTGGGGCAACTTCAACCCTGTCTGCTTTTGGCATAAGGAGCAGAATGTCCCAGTGACAGATACTCTTATCCAGGACTGTCCCAGAATGAATGCACCCACATTTAACTTTTCAGGTGGGTTGTTACCTTTAAATCAGCGTGTCCTCCCCTCCCTCAGAAAGCACTTAGAACATCTATAATAATGATGCATTAGGTGTCAGCGGCGCGGCCTGCCTGATTCATCACTGCTGCCTGCCTCCGCGGAGCTGTCTCTGGTGCTTACCTTCCCAAATATTAATGCTTCATTGAGTACATTACACTGCATCACATCTGTGTCTGCTGCCCGTGATCACAGCACAGCACATTCACTAAATAACACAGCTCTTTATTTATGGACGAGCTCGGAACACAACATTCTGCTTTCCCCGGGTTTTGGAGAACCGATGACCGAAAGATGAGATAAAGAATTGTGTATGTGAGCTATAAGCAACGGAAGCAAAGAAAAGATCAATATCGTGATACAGGAATCATTTGCAGTTCCCCAAAGACGCGTAAAAGGTTGTTTAATGCTTATGTTCATATGGTTTGACGCTCATTCTAACTATCGCTCTCCGCCAAGATAATCCGAGCAATTTGTGGAGCTATAATTCCCTGGATTTTTTCCGTTTACTCTTTTCCCCGCAACCCAGTCATAGCAACACTTGACGATATGGTTTTTTCACCATCTGATTAAAGTTAGAGTTAAGATTATGGTTAGGTTTAGTCATATGGGAGCTTCTAAACTCTCATTTCTCTTCGTAAACGGATTGGTGAACTGTCCACTGTATTAAGCGAGCTGCACTGGTCTGTTTAACGGGTCCGAGGGCTTGTGAATGATAAGCTCCCAGACCACATTTGCTTGCTTTTGGCTCCTAGGACACTTTTGAGAGATGATTGGACAAGACAGAATATAGACTCAAGTGAAAACAAAACAGCAAAAATCTAAGATACAAAAAAATTATTATTTAATGGTAATTCAACACCAAACGCTGACTTTATAAACCGCCGTATTTCCAGCGATGATAACTTTGTTGAGCCGACAAACTTAGCAGAACAAAACTGTTTCCTGTTTATCGACACGCGGCATTCACGTCGAGATCTAAGATATGACATTCCCAGTATAATGCGTCTAACATTATCCAGAACCCGTGCATTTCATTGAAAGAGGTGAAAGCGCTGTGAAGAGGTGCAGAGAAGTGATAGAAATGCAGACAAATCTGACAATAAACCACAATGTTTCTTGTCGCTTTAGCCACGTCTCACAGCGTCACAAACTTGGAAGTCTTTTTGTGAATAGCTAAGATCGTAAGAAGATCGTATGAAGAAAAAGTATTATTCAGGTACGATTTAGATTTGATATTCTGGTCACAAAGTAGACCCTTGGTTCCCAGACTTGTGCATGGAACCAGGGGTAATGGAAACATGGCTTAAGATTTTATGGAAAGGAACCCAAACCAGCCTTAACTTACCTATTTTTTTAGACCCTCGTGAGTCACAGCATATTTTACCCGTCCTCTGACTTCAATAAGCTAAAGCATGTTTACCACAAAAGTCAAACTGGGTATTTTATTTTAGCTGTGGGCCTTGAACTCCTACCTTACCCACAGGTGCTCCTTGATAGTTTTTCAATCAATACAGAACCATTTCAACATCGAGTCTCTTTGGCCCGACCTCTGTTCCACGATCCTCACGTCCTAGAATCCAATACCGAAAAAGATGTATCAATAGCGGGGGGGCAGGAAAGGTATAATCTGCGCAACAGACTGATGATGCAGTGGGAGGAGAGGCGCCTCAGGGTGCTGTAGCGGCACCTCTCCCCGTGCAGTTCAAAGCCTGAGTGGGAGGCAGAGCTGCTGTTAGGCCCCGAGCTAGTCATCTCAGCAACAAACAACACATTTATTTAGCGCGCTGAAAAACACTTTGGAGAGGTCGCTCCGCAGACCAGCACCTCCACTTTTATATTTTACATCCCGACGGCGGGCCAGAAAGACGTGCTCACCTGCCGAGAGCCCCGGCTATCTCCGGGTGGCTACCTCCAGGAGAGCGAGCGGAGGCCTGAGTCAGGGAGCACCGGCGCTCAGAGGCTGTTAACTCCAAACAGCCGCCGAACAAAAATGGGATCTCCAAACCGACCAGATATAATATTATCCACTCTAAATGGTAAATAGGTGAGCAAGAAGTGGGAATATTTCGTGTGGCCAGGGTCAAAACTAAGCTGATTTGATATCAAGGGTTGTTGACTGCACTTAAAGCGACAGTACGTAGCTTTCTGGAGGAGGCACGTCCCCCTTTACTTCAAGAGGATTTTAATCAGGTTTAACGGTGTTTTTATGTTGTTTTTGAATTGATTTTGCACGTTTGAGTGATACTTCGTTGGCTTGCATTTGAGGCTTGAGTGCTCGGAAAATTTTGTTTTCACCTACCCCCTATCCCCGCCCTCTGCTCTTGCAATGTCTCAAAAAAATTAGGTAATATAGGGCTGGAAAATGTTGTAAAGAGTGCATCTCGAAGTCCAGCCCTTGTCCACACTCCCCCAAATACAGTTTTCAGGCAAAAAAATAAATAAAAATTCAACACTAAAAACAAGAACGGTGTAATATCGCTGTCAGTTCTGCAGTTTTGGAGAAATATTGCGGTGTACAATGAACGAAATGTGTGTCTTATAGTTTAATATAAATACCTTATCTCTGCTTCTAATAATCAGCATGTATTTGCAAATCAATATTATCTTTTTTGTTGAATTTTAATGGATTGTTGAACGTCCAGTGCATAAATATATTCATGAAAACACCTGCCAGCGTTGAGATCCAGCTCATTAGACTGACACGACAGGACATTTATTATTTTGTAATCACATCATTGCTTCACTTGTAGTTTAACAAGCAATAACTGATTGGTAATGTCCTGTTTTCCGTTTGTCTTTGCGATTTTAATTTTTAGATTTTAATGACCTTGGCAGTGGTTGTGTTTTCTGCGAATGAAGGAACTGGTTCGTCTAACAATATTAATAACCTCGTATATTATGATTTTCTCAAGTCAAAAATATGGACACCCAGATACTAATCAATAATAAAACGGTAATTGAAACCACATGCAGATGGAAGTAAATAGCGACTCTGAGAAATATACACAAATAAGACAAAGTTTGACTTTGGCTGGAGAGTTTTAGATTGATTTTCACTTAAATCAGAACAGGAGTAAGACCAGAGTCATTTTGTGTTGAAAAGGACATGATGTTGGATTAAGGGGAGACCGATATGAACAGGAACAAATCTTAAATTCAAAGATGTCGATTTGAAACTTCTCCTGTAGTTTACTCACATAAATGTAAGAAAAAAATGTATTACAACTTTGTGTCGTGTAATGTTTTCATGTTTTATGTGTAAAAACGGCCACAATTACACATATTTGAGACATTTCAATCTGAAAAATGGACAGAACTAAATAGTTTTGTGCACATATTAGTTAAAAAACAAACAAACTCTTATTTAGTTTTCGACTGAAATAGATTTTAATGAAAATTTACAGAAAAATACAAATTTTGCCTTATTTTTGTAACTTAAAACATTAATAAATCAGGCTTAGAATTAGACATAAATAAACAAATCCTTCTGTAAGTTCCATCAAAAAATTGTTAAGTACAAAATTGTAAAGTTTAGTGCGTGTAGGTACTTTAAATGGTGACCTATATGTCACTACGGGACCGTTACAATGCCCCACAGAAATCTATGGATGAAAGCGATTTAAATGAAATAATAAAATGTCTTCGGGAGCAGATTGGACAAGTTTGTTGTGGCCCTCCAGGGGGTCTGATTTGGCCCGTGAAGGGGTGCTGAGATTTGTAAGTAATATCTATTTGATTAAATTTAGTGCTGAAAAGACGGTCAGTAGTTGCAAAGAGACCAAATCAAGTCTATTCCCTGAAAACATGTCAGTAAAAGACGACTTAATCATCCGCTCTTTGCAAATAAACTTTTCGAATGCAGCACAAAAGAAGGTTTGGCCCTTGTTTTGTTGATCATTTTGGCCCACCGAGGAGAAAATGTACTAATTTTGACGCGCTGAGGAAAATAGTCTGGACACCCCTTGGGCTATATCTTTAGAGCGCAAACTGTCCAAAAAAACAACATAATGGGTTTTGCCTGTAGTGTCTAGCCTTAAAATGAATATCTTTTATTTGGTATTGAAATGTTTTTGGAGCATTCACCTTAGAATCACAATGAAGTTTTCAATTTTAGTAAACGCAAACAACTCGGCATGATCTGTAATTAACATTATTATTATTTAACAAATATTTGTACATGAAAACTGCAATATCTTTTCACTGTTCCAAACCCTGTATTATTGTGTATTGTTTATTTTGACGAGCGGTTTGAGGACCTCAGCAGGATAAACTGTAACGCGCCGATTCGAAGTGAGCGGCTTACTTTCAGCGCCTGGCTGAGAAGGCACCGCCAGCCAGGCATTAACATTCCCATCAGCCCCTGCAGTGTGCCGTTCCAATGAAGACGGCACACGGCATCATTAGGCTCCGGCTCGCTGTGTTTCAACTCCTTTTTAATTGTGGAGCTAGCTGCAGTCTCTCCTCTGTGTACACCAGTCCAATCCACCACTTTGACTTTAATTAATATGAGTCTGTTCTAGCCGAGCTGCCATAAATTCTATAAACAGTTTCTATATCACGCTGCTTGACAACTGTTTACTCCACAAATAGATCAAAAAGCAATGCATGGGGCTCTTTATGTGCGCATTAGCAAGCTGCAGAAAATGCTACACAAGTGATTTTGACAGTGTTGATGTTGGCAGAGAGGAGCTCAGAGAATTGCTTTTGGCATGCCGGAATGTGTTCCCCGACGCTACAAATTATGCAAACAGACGTTCAAATGTACAGTGGATATACGTGCGTGCGATCGCAGTAATGGCACCGGCAGACTATGGGCTCACATGTGTGTTCGCACCGCGGCTAATGTGCAAGTCTTCATTAGCATTTGAATGAACATGTGTTTCTATTATGTCATGTGTGCTGGGATTGATGGGTAACTTCAGGTCATGCAGTGCTGAACATGGGTGTCCTTTTTCCATGTTGTCTTCAGTAAAAATAAAAAGTTGTATAAGACACATATTATGCCAGATTGAGGTTTTTGAGCTTCTAAGCATGTAATACTGTTCCCTCCTTGTGTGGATTGGTGCTTGGTGATGCTGGAGTTGCCTTGGAGGGCCCCTTCCTCTCCTCCATTAGGAGTGTTTTCCCTTCAACCATTGGTCAGGTTTCTGGTTCTTTGGTAATGATCATGTTTTGTATAGCGCTCATCACACATCCATACACCAGAGTGTGCAGACACTGTGGGCCAGTGGTGGATGAAGTGCTCCATTTTGTTACTCAAGTAAAAGTACAGATACAACAGCAAAAATATACTATAATATATTTTATATATTATATAATATATATAAAAGTAACAAACTCCTTTAAAAATGCACTTTAAGAGTAAAATGTATAAAAGTAATTCTTTTTGGTTTGGAGACTTATTAAATCCTCAATTTGTAATCTTAAATGATTTATTCTGTTGAGTTTTGGTCATTAAAAGCAACTTTCCAGGTTTTGTTTTCTCAAAGGGAACTAGAAAAAAAAACAAGAAAAAAAAAAAACATAAGATGTCGCCATAAATGTGCTAAAAACTAAACCCCACAGCCTTTTCAGCAGAGCTAAAACCTTTAGAAAATATACTTTAACTTTTCAGTCCAGTTTAAAAATGTACTGGAGCAGAAAGTACTATGCATGCTCTCAGATGTAGTGAAGGAAGAGTAAAAAGTATTTACTTTAAAATGTACTTAAGTAAAGTACAGATACCTGTACTCAGTACAGTACCTTTACTTTTGTACTTTGTTACTTTTCACCACTGCTGGGGACGAGGCGGGTTACAGAGACCGTACCTGAGTTTTACTGTTATGAAACAGTAAAAAAGCAAACTAGTCCATGTTACAGATTTTTTTTCATGTAATAAAGTAAAATCTGTGTTGCCCCAGCACAGATATAATGTAAAAGCATCTATTCGGGTGAAAATGAAACCACAATGTTTTCTCTGCATCAATTTATAGAGTGTTTTATTCTACAAGAAGCAGGAAGTGTGCTGTTAGCACGCTTTTGCTTGTCTGTGAAGGTACATGGTGTTCTGGGCTCAGAGACTCTTGAAAAGTGCTTCTAAACTCATCGAGGTGAATATTTAGGATGCTGGGACGGCATTAGGAAAGTGAACAGCGCATGTGGACTGCTGTAAAGAGTTCAACATGAACTACTTCTGTTTTTCTGGTTTCAAAACAGTAAAAATCAGATATAGCCCACACATACATAATGTTAACTTCTCAAACATGAGATGCCAAAACAAACTTATTCAAGAGCATGTTTAAAAGGCCAGTAATGAAACTAATGATGCTCACTATGTATTGTTTAAAGTCCTTGCTTTAAACTATTTCAATCTATTGCCCAGTCACTGACTTAACAGCCATGACCAACCCAAAATGACAATGTTTGTGTTTCAGAATCAGAAACGGTTGCCATTGTCAGTGATCAAAAATTCATAAACATAGGAACTTGCTTCGGCGTAAGGTGCAACATAAAAATTTTGAATGTTATTTTGATGTCAAGTTCAATTGCTGGATTTAAAAACACATCTTGTTTGGATGAAATGTCCTCACCAAGTGTTCCTGTTTTCTTGTGTCCTCCAGATGCAGATCTACATGTACAACTCCGACGACTTCGACAGCCTCAGTGCAGCGCTCAGGGAAAAGAGGATCATCGCTGCCATGGCCGTGTTTTTTCAGGTACGAGCCTTTTAGAATGAACACATACTCATGATCTGTAAAAGGGGTTAGACAGGCTACTTAATTTGTACAAGAAGAGCCTTAAGCCAGTCTTATGGTCATGGACAGTCTGCAACATAACTCAGGGCCGCTGCCGAAATAACACTTGAAAGGTTGGAGACATAAATTCATTTTATAATTTGGGCAAACGAAATTATCCTTAGTATCATGCTAACATATCTCTTCAAGCTTGCGATGTCATGTTCTATTACCTTGACCTCGACCCGTTACTTAAATTAAGAAACAGGTCCATGGACTTCTGTTCAAACCTGCATAAAGGAGCGGTTCCAGCTCTTCACACTGACATTTCAGCGCAACAAGATTTTCATTTACTTTGAGAGACGACTCTGTGACATATTTGAACCCTGGATTTTTTCTTTTCACTGCAGCATAGAGCAGGGGATGGAGATACTGGATGTGGTATGTGAAAGTGTACATATTCGAAACCCTCAAACCGCAAATACAAAATCAATACGATACTACATGGACGTATACATGGAAAATCCACTCCATTAAACCATTAAAACACGCAGATTTTGTATAATATGTCACTGAATAAGGCCAAATGCATTATACAGAACTGTAGAACTCCGGGTCTGTTTTTGTCACAGTGTGGTGTTAGGTTCTGATGCACGGTGTAAAGCCCTTTCATGTCTGCTTTTGTACCAAACAAACAAAACAAAGTAAGACTTGTCCTGACACCAAAGCTGCAAACAGACAAAGGTATAGGTTCTTCTCTGGCCTCTGTGACCTGGATCTGCCTTCTGCCTGGCCTACTCTGAGTCACACTATCCACACTGCTGCTGGACGCATTTTATTGTGAAATATGTTGTAGGGTTTCACCTCTTTAGTTCACTTTGATTGCACCCTAGGTTGGTAAATGTCCTGTTGAACCTTAAAAGCTTTAAAGGACACATATTCTGCTACAGCAACTTTTTTGTGCTTTTAACCCTGTTCTAACAATGTTCCGTCATCAAAAACAAGTAGCATTAAGTTGCATTCACGCTGTTTTGAGGAATGCGAATCAGAAAATCCTCTCCCCTCCGAGCGTCATACACACTTTCTGCGAACTCCTTCTATCCGGGACGGTTTTTCGGCTCATCTACGTCACTTATCCAGGAATATTCAGCTGTTTTTTGTCCTTAAATCATCGCTGAACTCGTTGTGAGCATTTCTGCTGTCTAAACATGATAACTGCTGCAGCAAATCCGCACTATGACGGCTTTTCAGCACTTACGTCACTAGATTGTATATAGCGCTGGCGCCATCTGCTGGCTGGATGCATTCAGTAAGTGTAATTTCATAGTGACTGATAACACAAGTCATAGAATGAAATTTGGAAAAGAATATAAGAAAATAAGAAAAATGCTGAATATTTTTTCCTTTTAAGGTTACTTATTATGCAAAATCTACACCCTCGTGCTCTGTTCATTGAAATACTTACTTACATTTAAAATTGTGCATAAATTGTGTGATGAGTGATGTTTGGGACCACCCATGAAAAACAGAATTTTAAAAATCTAATATAAATTTTAAAAAGGTATAACACTAATGAGCTTTTGTTACAACAGTCCATGTCAATAGTTTACTCAAAGTTGTATTTTGATTGATTCTTGCATGTCTGAGAAATCCAGTATTGTCCTGCAACTGAGGCTCGAGTTCTCTGAAAATGCATGTTTTCTCCCACCCCCTATTCCCGCCCACATCCTGTACCTGGTTGTTTTTATTTGAAAATTCAGACTCTGAGCGATTCTCTGAAATGTATACGAATGCTGTGTTGTATATTGTGTCATATGCAGGTTTGAACTAACGACGTGTAATGTTCTAAAAAGTCATAAAATGTCTTCTTTAAAAAAACAACAGTGAAATGCTGTGAAATTCTTATCGGTTTTGCAGTTTTTAACAGGAAGTCAGTGGGCCCATTTCTGTTATTGAACCGTTGTGGATGAATATTGTGGTTTAGAATAGTTTAGTGAAAAAATTATATGTCTCCTTTAATTAATAAGTATCCTGGAAAGAACATTTAATTGAAGGGATTGTAAAACAAAGGCCTACAGGTCTCACAGTATTGCAACTTAGACTTAGTTTGCTGGGAGGGCAGTTTGCCAGTGGTAAGTATTTATCATAATTTTGCATTTGTGAAGTTGCAGTTTAGAATAAAAGTTTACAATTACAAGACGTGCTGAGTTCTAAAACTGAATCCCTCTGTGATGTCATCAAAAAGTGTCACTGAAACACATGACACTAACACATTTTTGACAGTTGAAACGGTTATTCAAGAAACTAAAGGTGTTATCAGGTATCATTATTTGTAAAATCATAACTATTGTGTAAATGATATGGATTTTGGCCCTTCTTTTCAAAATGGTTGCTAAGTAACAGTTGTGGAATTACCTCTATCTATTTGCTGCCCATGTCCAACCAGGAAGTACAATTATAAACTTTACAAAAACTGTCAAACCGACAGATAAATAGCCAAATTTTTAGTCAAATCTTAAATATAACAATTGTCACTACATTTTATTGAAATATGTAGTCTAATCTGTCATATAGACTTTAAATTACCTTCAGAAAATGCATTATTTGTACACTTTTTTGTTAGAGCTGTTGGCTAAAACAGATTCAGTCTTAATAGTGGTATTGCACCTGTGGTTTCTGAAGATGTTGGTCGGTGTGTCAATCAGTAGAAGAAGACTCGTGGACGCTAGCTTCTGAATATTAAAGGAAGTTTATTACAGAGAGCAGCATCACATACAGACAGCCGGCGTTCGTCTGGGAGTCCCACTGTAGCCAAATCTAGGATCTCCCAGATTCTAGTGTAAGACAGCTTTATATATGGTAGAACAACTGCTACTTCAAAGGAGGCAAACCCCCTTTTCAGATAAGAATACCCACTCACAAATGTTCCTTTATTGCCCCTCATGTCTAACTACTCCCCCCTTAAACCAAAAAACTCCCCTAAATAAGAAAATACAAAAACAGAATACATATAAGTATATGAAAACACCACTCTAAAATAACACCAAAAAATGAGGCACATCCGCAAGTCAGGGTAAATAACTATCAACTAATTCTAAACTTATCCCTATGGTTTCTTCGTCCTCATGCAATCATCACTACATTATCCTTCTTCGTCATAACTTCATAGTCAGTTGTCAATGTCTCTGTCAATGTCTGAGTCTCTTTACCTAATCCAGGATTGTCCTTTACCAAACTTGGCTTCATTGTCACTTTACTAGTCACCATAGATTGCTTAGTTGTCACCTCAGATTTCAAAGTCGTCATTTCTGTTGAGTTCTGTAAAATAGTCACCTTTGAGTCGACTACACTTGAAGTAGGCCTATTGGATACTGATGTAGTAGACAAGACCAAATTCGATGTTGTATCACTGCTCTCTCCTTTACTTATGTCTATCAATCCATCCTCTTCTTCTTTTATCTCCATTCTAGCTGTTGTAACCATCCACTCTATATCTTCTGCAGGAATCACACTCAAAATCACTTTGCGGATGTTGTACCCCTCTAACCAAACATTTCTAAATGGCACAAATCGATGATATGGAACAAAATATGTACAAGTATATTTCCCTTGATCTTCACACGTAATATTTCTAATTAATAATGCACAATTCCCTTTAATTGGAAAATGTCTCACATCATTATACAAGACATGCTTCCTTTGACCCTTAGGTATTTCCATTACATCTGCTCTTGTTAACTTTATAATTTCCCCTCGATTGTTTCTCCATTCAATATTTTCCTCATTGTTCCAGCCTGTACATTTACACTCAAGGTACACCGAACTTCCTACATGGTCCTGGACCATGGCTATAGATTCAAATGCTACATTTGAGGCTGCCCGTAATACTGTTGTAGCTATGTTTGGTGCACTAGTTCCACAAGTGGCCATACCGCTCTGGTTTTCTTCTCTCCCGGACTGGTCTCGGACTTCTTGTTCTAACTGTGCTTTCAATTTCTCCTGAAGTAGGGTCACCTCTTTCTGAGGTCTCTGCTTCTTCACCGTCTCCAGAGTCCCACTCAGTTGTTGCTGGGAGATATTGTAGCTCAACATCTCTGAATCTCCGTTCTTGTCCATTATCTGAAAGGTCATTCCCGGCAGTAGCAGAAACGTGCATAAACTCATCATGAATGTCCTTGACGGGATCAAACTCCTCCTCCATCTCCTTATCCAGAGGCTTCTCTGGCACATTTGCCTCTGCAGGTTCACTGGAGTCCTCTTCATTTTGACTTCTGGTGCGCTGTGTCCCTACTCTTGGCGCCTTCACACAGTGTGACAAATGATACCACAATGGAGACCCTTTCACCTGGACGGCAGTTCCTGTGCTACGCACAACTTCAAATGGTCCTTCTCGGCGCTCGTTATACCACTTTCTCCTAAACACCTTCACGAACACTTTGTCTCCAGGTTGCACTATCTCTTTTTGTTTCTCGAGCTCCTCCTGTATTTCCTCTCGCTTCTGCCTATCTGCAACATATGTAGACAATTTCTTGTGAAGAGCCACCATATATTTAACATACGCTTGCATCTCATCCTCCAGCAGCGCTAGACTAGGGCCCTTCCCACTAGTACGCAACCGCGGAGTTGGCATATGTCTCCCTGTCACCAACTCATGTGGTGTCACTCGCAAGTCACGAAGCTCACTCGAACGACAGGCCATCAAAGCTAGGGGAAGTGCTTCCACCCAGTTCAACCCTGTATGTTGGCAAATTTTAACTATGCGATTTTTCAACACTCCATTCATTTTCTCACAAATCCCTTGCGCCTGTGGTCTGTACACTGATCCAAATCTCTGATTAATTCCTAATTTTTGCAAAATCAATCTAACAGTTTTATCCACAAACTCTTTACCGTTATCTGATGAGATCCGATCTGGCAGACCCCATCTGCTTATGACTTCTCTACACAAAAACTTGGCAACTGACTGAGCGTCTTTACGCTTAGTTGGACACGCCTCGACCCAACGTGAAAACCTGTCGACCACGACCAGCATGTATCTTTTACCACCCACTGGCTTAATCATATCAACAAAATCCATAACTAGCTCACGCATGGGTCCCGCTGGAGTTGGAATGTATCCAGGAGGGACTAAAACTCCCCTTCTTGCATTGTTTTTTAAACAAATCACACACCTGCCTATGACATGATCAATCTGTTCAAGTAAATACGGTGCCCAAAAACCATACTCTTTAATAATTCTTCTCTTTACCTCCCCCCTTGCAACATGGGCTAAGCCATGTGCCTCATGAATCATTAGGCCCAATAGATCCGGAGGAGCCACAATCAACCCCTCATGATTCCTCCAAAGACCAGTAGAATCTTGTAAAGCCCCTCGGTCTCGCCATAATTTTTTGTCCATTTCAGAAGTATTCTCCTGCATCAAAATCACATCTCTAAATGTAATTTTGTCTTCCAAATCCACCTCATGCGTGACTAGGAGAACCTTTCCTCCTCTATCTGCACCTGTAACAACTTTTGCTGCTTCGTCGGCTGCTTTGTTACCTTGTGTAACCCTTGACGCATCGTTTTTATGTGCAGCACACTTAGCTATTGCTATCTCTTTAGGCTTCATCATGGCCTGCAACAATTTCATTATTTGAGTGTGGTGTTGTATGGGTGAACCATCAGTCCTCTTAAAGCCTCTGTTCTTCCACACAGACCCAAACAAATGACACACATTATGCGCATAAGCACTATCAGTGTATATCGTAACTCGCTTGCCCTCGGCCAGTAAACATGCTTCCGTTAAACCCACAAGCTCTGCTAATTGCGCTGATGCTGGCTGTGGTACAACCTCTGCTTTTTCCACAACAAAATCAGACCCTTGGTTCCGTACTACTGCATACCCAGCACTCAATGTATCGCCAATACGATAACAAGAACCATCAGTCCAGAACTCTAAATCTGGATCCTGCAAAGGAAAAGCTTTCAAATCTGATCTGAGTTTTGAAAATCTTTCCACTTCTTTGACACAATCATGTGGTTCACCATCCTCGGATGTTGGCAAGGTTTCTGCTGGATTAGCCATGTTACATCTCGCCAAAGTAACATCTTCTTGCTGTAAAAGTCTATGATAGTCTCTAAGCCTTGGCATAGTCAAAGTGTCTTTCCCATAATTTAGAAGATTTCTCAAACTGTGATGAGTAAGTATTGTTACTGGATAACCCATCGTGACTGCTGATGCTTTATCATACATCAAATAAACTCGCTAGAACAATGGTGGGAGTTTCTAACACCAAGGTCCTCTATTATTGTTCCCTCGACCTCTTACTGCCCAATATTGCTGCTGATTAAAAACTGGTTGCGCGAAGGCAGTTTGAGGAGTCCATGGCATTATCTGCGGTGTCACTGGCATTATCTGAGGTGGCTGGATCTGAACCTGGTTTGGCTGTTTTTGAGGCAATAATTCGTTTACTTGAGGTTGATTCTGTATCACCACAGCTTGTGTCTTTTCTTTCTTCTTGGAATCAACCAATTGGACTTGATTTAGCTTTCTAAGCACCTCTTGATCTTGTTCTCTTTGATCTTGTTCCTTTTTTCGATACAGCTCAACTTGATGAGCTATATGGTCCGTGTAAATACTCTTCGTCATGCTCCCAAGGCCAACTACTTCTGCCAGTTTACTTCTCACTGGTAATGGCAGGCCTCTCTGAATCTTAGCTCGTAAAATTGATTGCTCCATTTGGTTCGACTCTGGATCTTTACCGGTAACATTTCTCCAAACTTGATGAGCTCTTGACACATATGCCCTTGGATTTTCTTCTTGCCCCAGCGGCTCAAGAATTATATTGTCTGGATGTACATTCGTTGGAAACATACTACGCAGTGCACTCCACATTAGTCCTTTACAGGCAACAAGCAGCTCTGCATCATACACTGCTGTTTTCACATAGCGATTAAGGCCTGCTTTTATTAAAACTTCTTGCATCCCTGCCATTCCTAGGATGGCAGCTAGCAGTCGCTTCATGTCTCCCACTGCAGCCTGTGTCCCCACTAACATCTCCTCCAGCTTAGCGATCCAGGGGTGGGCACCATCTTGGAGTATGGGCAGCTTTTCCATAAAATCAGATACATCAATACTCTGCCATGGTTTGTATTCCAAATTCTGTCCTCTTACTATTATTGGACACATCTTATCACCTTTTCTGTTTGAAGCTGCTCTGCTGCGCTCCTCCAAAACTCTCCAAAGTTCAAAATCAGAGTCTTCACTCTGACTTTGAATCTCTTCTTTCAAATCAGAGCCATCATTTGAATCTTGATCACTGTCTTCTGTCTCAGTGTCATCAGGATCCTTTTGTTTTTTATCAGCCTCTTTTAACAATTTCTTTCCTTTTTTCTCAGCTGCAGCCAGTGCTTTCCTCACAGCTGGGTCGTAACCACCCACTGCTCCTTCTTCATCACTCTGGTCTTCTTTTGTTGACATTCTCTTGAATTTCCGTCCTAAAGTTTTCAGACTAGACTTCTTCATTTTCTTGCTTTTGGACCTTGGGTACATTGTTACAGTTGTTATAGCTTTACCCTTCTCAATCACTTGCTCATCATCGTCTTTGATTTGATAACTTCCATCTTGTGTCATCACTGGGAGTTGGGGATATTCCTTTACAATATCATTTAATTTCTCATAAGGCGGTGGTTTCTTCTGTATTGCCTGTGTATGTGAAAATGGTGTATTAATCTCTTCCAATAGCTTGTCAACTTCTGGCTTGTTCTTCTCAATTTCAATCTTCATTTTATCTCTTTTGTCTTTATTATTTTTTAACCATTTCACGCCTTCATTTTCAAACAGCTGCATCACACCAAGTTCGATTCTCCTCTTCTCTTTGCGCTTCTGTCCACGCCAACCTTTCTTCTGATTTACTTTGTAGGATGCAATCAACACTTGGAGTACTTTAATTACATCCAGATTCATAGTTCCCTCCAACGGCCAAGGCTGCTCAATGTCAGGCCAACGTCGATTCCACTTTTTGGATAATTTGGGGATATTTTTGACGAGTGGATTGTTTTTCTGCACCACGTCCACTGGGGTAATTACCCTCACTGTCGCCATTATACTATTTTTCTTTTACCTACAATGCGCGCAATATGTAAATAAAAATGTTTTCTCTAATTAAACGTTTTCTCTAAATCAACAATGCCTACTATTAACATTCAATAAATCCCAAAAAGACTCACAATGCTTGCCAACTTCAGAAGAGGTGAAAGAAGTGGTGACCAATGCCAACAAAATTTCAAATCATAACAATCCAAGCAAAAAGCATCAATAGACAAAAAATTGCAGATTACGCAGTAGACCAACCAAAATTGTCTAATTCTCTATTGTGAAAAATTCTTCAATCAATCAATCAATTGTTGCCAAGTCCTTGTGCTAATAGCATAAACACACCATGCATGTAGGCCAAACCCCATACATGTGCTATTAAACTTATACCATAAGCTATTTCTTTTAAATTACAAAAGCCTGTAATTACAATGTGTGTCAAGGCAATGAAGAGTTTGTGGATAAATACACTGGCCTTATCGCGTTTCCTTTTCCTCCACTTGGCTGGAACGATGCTCTGCACTGTGTTGTCAGCTGCGTCGTCCCCTGTTTCTCTCCTGCTTCACCTTGGCCTCGCATGCCACCGTAAAAAGAACAAAAACAAGAGTTAAATAAAACAATGTTTTGCATAAACGCCAAAATGATCATTTGCCAACATCAGGTCTTTTCAAACCATTATTATGAGACTATTCACCTCATAAATTATCACATATATATATATATATATATATATATATATATATATATATATATATATATATATATAAAAATCCATCTATTTTAATACCCGGGTATTTATCATTCCTTTATCTATTTATTATTTACTTATTTATTTATTTATTATTTATTTATTTAGTTCTATTTGTATTTTCTATTTATATTTATTAATAATAATGCCTTATACTTATATAGCGCTTTTCAGGACACTCAAAGATGCTATTGTTCCTAGTCATGACACTCAAAGATGCTATTGTTCCTAGTCATATCCCCCCTTTTATTTTTTATTTTCCAAAATAAAAACTAACAACATGTCACCATTATCAACTACTGCAGGAGACTTACTCCCCCCTTTCAGCACTACTACCTCCGCCCTTCTCCAACTCACACACACAAAGGAGGAGCCAATAGCTCCGCCTCCCAAATGCTGCACTTTCCTCAGTCCTTCTCTAACCCTGGTGATGAACACAACGCCTAAAAATCCATTCAAACCATGGGCTTCGTGAGAACCAGCCTCAAAAACGAAAAACCCCTGCACACTACACAGATCAACACACCCAAAAAAAACAAACGGCCAAACCACACTCGAGTAACCAAAAAACCTTGCAATCCCCCAAGAGGGATCAAAAAGCATGCCTTAACCTCAACTTTAGCTGCAACTGTAGTCGTACGAACAACACAAAGACCTATTCCAAAGGTCCAAACCCCGGGGCAACTTCTTCTTTAATCAACAACTTCTTCTTTAATCAACAACTTCTTCTTCTTTGGGCTAACACTAACTAACTAAACTAACTTCTAAACTAACTCCACGTGTCTCTGCACTGGATTCACACACTACCCCCCTAGTCAGGTTGCCATGACAACTAAGTCAGCACACACCCGACCAGCGCTAGGGAAACTAAACTAAACTAAGCTAAAGCACTTCAACTGGACAGTATAACGTTACCCGGATTCAGCAAGATTTACGGCAACTGACCTTAAGGGCCCACGGTCAAAGCACACTTGGGTCAGGTCCCGCTTATAAAGTCTCGTCTTAGTGTCACACAAAACTCAAAGCCCCTTTTAAACCTTTATTCAACTCTTTAACTTCTTTATTTCATCTTCATGCAACTCTTTTCAAACTCTTTAACTTCTTTATTCTATCTTCATGCAACTCTTTTAAAACTCTTTAACTTCTTTATTCTATCTTCATGCAACTCTTTTAAAACTCTTTAACTTCTTTATTCTATCTTCATGCAACTCTTTTAAAACTCTTTAACTTCTTTATTCTAACCTCTATTCAAACTCTATTCTAACTCTTTGTCTAACTTCTACCTAACCATCACAACACAAAAAAAAAACAATTTAGACGAGTGTTCTACCCACTAATTCACATCGACCAAGACCTATCCCACACAAGTAAGTTTAACGGGACAGCCACCCAGGACAGCCAGCATTCAAACAGCACCAGACCAAAGGCCAAGAGAAAAAGCTCACCTTAACCAACTGGTCGCTGCAGTCGAAGGCTGGAGAGTCCCCAGCGCTGTACCCCGTCCGAGTTCGTGGCGCCAATCTGTGGTTTCTGAAGATGTTGGTCGGTGTGTCAATCAGTAGAAGAAGACTCGTGGACGCTAGCTTCTGAATATTAAAGGAAGTTTATTACAGAGAGCAGCATCACATACAGACAGCCGGCGTTCGTCTGGGAGTCCCACTGTAGCCAAATCTAGGATCTCCCAGATTCTAGTGTAAGACAGCTTTATATATGGTAGAACAACTGCTACTTCAAAGGAGGCAAACCCCCTTTTCAGATAAGAATACCCACTCACAAATGTTCCTTTATTGCCCCTCATAAAACTCTCAAACTTACAGACTCTTAGTTTATGTTCAACCGACCTAATTTTGACCTGTAATTACCCTTGTCCCCTTTTGGCCCCGCAGCCTAAAGGCAACTGAATAAACAATTATCTCTACCAGTATCTCCAACAACTGTCTCTCACAGCAGATACTTCACACCTTTATAAACAAAGTAAATTGGCAAAAGTATTACATGCATTTTGATGAACTACTATTTAGTTTAGCTTCTTTCAAGGACAGAGACGTTTTGCTTTTGTTTATAGAATGCGATCAATATGTGAGCAGCTCTGTCTGTTGTTCTGTGGCTGCAGCACGGATCACTGTCAGCCCGGCTCTATCTGCAGCACAGGCACAAATAAAAGCTTCATTTGAGCCCATTGATTACCTAAGTGGGCTTTTATTTGGACCATTAGCCCACAGTTAATATTTCCACTCTCTCCCTGGACTCCGCTTGGCCTGAGCCTCCCGGTGTCGAGCGGATCGGGCTTTTTTGAATTTGCTGCACAAGGTTTAACATTTTGCAGATCGTGATAAGTGATGCGGCAACTATGAGTCTCTATTACGCTTTTTCATGCAATTTAAGGATGTGTTCAAGAGCTTTTGGTTTCAGAATAATGAGAAATCTGGACTGCAGTCAAAGCGAGTAACTGTCTATCTGTTTATTATACCTTTTGAATCAGACAAAAGTCCTTGTTGCATCTTTTATCATTCTGAAACCCAAGGATTCCCACGCTGTAATGAATTGAGACTGGACTTTCATATTTGAACTGTAAACAAAAAACAATGAGTTGTCTTTTTAGTTTCACAGAGTATTGATTTTATTTTATTTTTTACAATTTGTAATTGTATTTGTATGGAAAATAATTTGTTTCATGATTTACTTTGAATTTTTAACCCTGAAAAAAAAAACTGCAGTTTACATTTTCATTGTGTTTTTCTCAGTTTAAAGTGTTTATATTTTATATTTTTAAATAATCACCTTTAACATTTAATTTAAAAGTTAAAAGTTTTGTTTTTTGGTCAGTTTGCACTCTCAACATATATGCTTTCATGTGGAGACAACAAACCTGTTTTATCTGCTCCTATAGATGGTTCATTATTTCACTGAATCCAATTTGTCACTTCAAATGCTATTTTCGAGACATAAACACTTAACAATCTTGTACTTGTGCTACACAAGATTTTGACACGTACTGAAGGATTTGTTTATATCTAATTCTTAGTCTGATTTATTAAAGTTTTAAGTCTAAAAAATGAGTTTTCAGAATTGAAATTGAATTTTCAGGCCAATTTTCAGTCTAGTTTACTCAACAACTAAATCAGAAATCCAAAATCCCCTCTGTGAAACTTTTGGAAACCAAAACAAGAAAGTGTCCAAAATGTACTAAGATATTTAAAACGGGTTCTGTCTAGTTTTCAGATTGAAATGTCCCAATTTTGTGCAGTTGTAGCCATTTTTATATTCTTCATTTCTATACGAAGAGATTACTTAATGAAAAATGTGTAGCATTTTTCCCCTTACATTTATGTAAACTACCCAAGAAGTGTGAAATGGAGTTTTTCCAATTCACCTGCAGTGTCTTGCCAAACATTCAATGCACAGATTTTTAAACCTTCAAATTCACTTGTTAAGTGTAAAATTTGCTGTGGAAAATATTCACCACAAGAGATTCAAGATGCCAATCAGGATGCCAAGATTCACACATTTGGATCAGTTTCTAATGCCTTACTTTGGTAAATTCACAGCAAATTTAACACTCTCAGTTTAGACGC
The DNA here is from genome assembly GCA_019453435.1 of Rhinogobius similis. Taxonomy (NCBI): domain Eukaryota; kingdom Metazoa; phylum Chordata; class Actinopteri; order Gobiiformes; family Gobiidae; genus Rhinogobius; species Rhinogobius similis. Next base: position 26,433,267 of record CM033627.1, on the reverse strand, counting down.
TTGAATACGAGGGCTTAAAAATCTATGCACTAGATATTTAAAAGGTGAATTTTTCATCTACAATTTTTAAACTGTAAGAAAAATACAATGGAAACGTATACTTTAAAATTGAATGACTGAAATGCAAAATAGAAAATGTTTCTCAGGGTTTAAAATAAGTGTTAGGGCTAGGTTAGAGTTGGAGTTAGAGCGTTAGGGTTAGTTTGTCAAAATCTGATGAAAAAAAATCATCCTCAATACATTTTAGTCATTGACAGCTACGATAAGCAAAAAATAACCAAGTTTGCTCCGTTTCTAAGATCACAGATTAGTTATTAGTACTCACAGGTGCCATTTTCTTCCGCTCAAGAATCACTCTGGAGTAACAGCTTGCACACGTTTGCTGATGCAGCCCTCTCCACGCTCTTGCACTGGGGACGATGTATGCAGCTGCTGCCTGTAGCCTGCTCTGAACCATGACCCCAATAACCGGCTGCTTGCACATATATTTGACAGGTTGTGCTCCAGTCTGTTAATATGCAAACGGTGCTGTGCGTATGTGATTTTGGTGGCCCCCGTGCATCTCTCTGTAGCCACTCAAGTGTTGCGTGTTCTGCCAAACCAACAGACCATACAGTATGAGGGTTATGCATGGACTAGCGCCTCGTGATTGCTTCTTTATTTTTTTTTCAGTCGCAACAAAGAAACCCTGGAAGGTGCTTGGTGTTTTTGGACTGGTTTATTTCTCGGGATGCTTTTGATAAGGTTTGGCTGGGGTCTGGTTTATTTTTAAAGAGCGATCGTTAATTAGCTGAACGTTTGACACCGAATTACAGTAACTTCTCTAGTCCGGAAAGTACCTGTCGTGAAATGTGTGTGCCATGTGGCTATTCCTGCTTTTCGACGCCCGAATTTGTCAGATCTCGGAAGCCAATCAAGCAGGGCTAGCAGTGAGTCTGATGCTAACTGTTGTGATGTCCTCTAGTGAGACATTTCACCCACATTAGTATGAATTTGATGTGAGAGGGAGTTACATGCATGCGAGGAAAACTGGACAAGTGGGCCAGTTCAATTTGTAGGTTTCTCTGAGTGCACGTAAACCCGGGAAGTACGATTGAGGCGTCTTGATTCACATTTCAAACATTCCAGTAACACGTGGAGAAGTCCGAGTCTAGTCGTATTAATGCTGTAACAATGCAGCCCGATGAAGACAGAACACAAAACAACTGCGTGTGTTTGGACGTGCACTCACTCATTTAAGATCAGCGCAGATGACAAACTACGGTCCCTCCACACTTGATTGTTTCATTTTGATCTGCTGCGTTAAAACGACATGAAGAAATGAAAATGACTACAGCGTTAATCTGTTTATTTGTGCTGCAGAGAGCAAATAATTTGTGAGCAATGTAGTTCCCTGCATGTCTGAAAATCAAGGTTACACAGTATGCATTACAGCCGTTTAGGTGCTATATACTGTAGTGCTAAATTACTAGATGTCCCTAAACATCCCTTAGCGCCCACTCGCACCTACTCGGGTTCTTTGACCTGCAGGTCCTGGGACAGGAGTGGTCTGACTTGGAGCTGTGCATGTATTGTGTCGTGAGTGATTGGTGGTGGTTGGAGATGCAGATCGGCAGCCTCGCTTCCATCAGTCTGTCTCAGGGAAGCTCACCGCCACTGAGTGTGGAGTGAATGAATAATGCAATGTAAGGCATCTTTGAGTGTCCAAAAAAGCGCTACATAAACTGAAATCATTATTATTATGTATTATTTTACACAGAATGCCAGCAGAGGAACCTCAAGAAGGAAGCCATTTGTTTCAAGTTAAAATAAAATTGTGATAAACACGCTAACCACCATTAGTGTAGTGTAGTGATCAGAACAAGTCTGATGAATTTGGAGACTATAAAACTTGGAATGAACTTCATTCACCTCAAGAGGTGAGGAGCAGGTGCTTTAAGCTCTGGAGAGGCAGACAGAGCAAAGATACAGGATTACTGAAATGTCAGCAAAGGAAATAGGAATGGGAATAATAGGCCTCATTCATGACTGGTTTCTGAGAAATGTTCACAACCTCTATTGTAAGAAAATGATGAGAGAACTCTGCGCCAGGTTCACGTTGCACTCTAAATTAGCAAAATTCCTCCACAAATGGGTTCGTGCTAAATTCACCAAAATCCAGCTACGAACACCACGTCACTCATTTTTGTGTATTCATATGAAATTCAGTTAAAAATGCATTTTATGGATGCCAAACACATTGGTATGGTCTGTAAGTCTTTTTTTTTCTCATAAAAACATGTCTTGAATGAGGCCTAATATACCAAATATCGCCTATTTGAAACCCTTCTTTAAGGAATAACATTGTTTATGCCAATACTATCATACATTAATATTTTAAAGTAATGATATGCAGCACTATATATTGAAATGCCCCAATAGTTGGACCAGTATCAGTAAATAACGCCAAAAGCAAAAGCAAAAAATGTGCTGTTGTCCCTGCAATAGAATGAAACACAACTCCAGCTAAGTTTTTGGACGAGGAAACCACATTTAATTTAGCATAATATTGGCCCTTTTAAACATGAGCTTTAAATGCAGTACTTTCAAAGAGGCGTGGGAGAAGAGCACGCAGGTTAGCTTCAGGTAGTGTTTTGGCAAGCTTTATTCAGTGTGTTTTTAAGTATATCATTATCATTTTTATTAAATCGCTCATAACCCTTTAACGCTGCTCACATTTTCTTAGAGCACACGAGAGACAAAACTTATAACTTTCAAATTAGTACAAAACAGCCTCCCAGTACATTCTGAGCATACAACCGAATGCCGTGGTGGTATTTATTTTATACGGCGTGCGCTCGCATGCGTAGCAAAGAAAACAGTTTTACTTTGGAGGATTTCATTTTCGGAGAGGCTGTTTGAGAACGCTTTGGCAGAGATTCAAAAATCCGGAAACAGAAGCGGTTTCCACAGATGAGAGCGAGCGAGTCCGGTGCAGGTGGATAAATGCTCTCACTATAGGTGCATTGTGCTGGGTGACAGTAATCATCTCCTCAGCTGTACGCGGCAGATGGAGCTCTCAAACTCCTCTAAACATTGCAGTAATTAAAGACGGGCAGCTTTCACGCGGTTGCTAGATAGTAGATACAACCGCACTACAGAATTTATGGAGGGTACTTGAAAATCCTTTGTCTCAGAATCCCAATTGTTTCGGTTGTGGAGAGGCGCGTTGTCACCCTGGAGCGAAAGGGAATTACAAAAATCAACAACGACCCAAACAACAAACGCAAATAAAAAAGTTTGTTTGAAAGGGGTGTTTGTTTTCCTACAGAGTGTTATGTTTGTTTCCACATGACAGCATTTCAACCTCCTTAAAGGGGATGTATTATGCTAAATCAACTTAAATGATCTTTTAACCTCATTATAACATAATTCGTTTCCCCAAAGTTGTATTTTGATTGATTCATGCATGTTTGAGTAATCCTGTATTGTCCTTCATCTTAGGCTCGAGTGTTCAAAATTCTTGTTTTCACCCATCCCCAATGCCCCCATTCAAGCTGTGATTATTTGAAAAAGTAAGACATTGCGTTCTAAAATTTCAAAAATGAAAATTCACTGCTTGTAACTGTGATAGATCAGTCTGCAGTGTGTCATTTCAGACTAGATATTTAAACGCAACATTCCCCCTCTTCTATTACATTACAAGTTTGCTCTCTCCACGTACACACTTTCATGTGGAAACAACAAACTTGTCCAGTCTGTTCTTATAGTTGTTGTATTACTTCATTTAATCCATTTCATCCATAGGTTTCTAAACATTGTAATTATAAAGGCAGTTTTCTTAAAATGCATTTTTCTCCTCTAGGGACATAAGGATCACCACTTAAAGCAGCGTCTACACACACCAAACTGTACAATCTGAGACTCAACAAGATTTTGAGAAAACGTAAAAAAAAAAAAAAAAAAAATTATATCTAATACTAAAACTGATTTATTGAATTTTTAAGTTAAAAAAAAAATTTTTTATGACAATTTACAGTAAAATCTAGTTTACTCAAAAAATAAATAAGAAATCCAAAATCCCCTCTGTAAATCTTTTTGTAACTAATATGTGTACAAAATGAGCTAAGAAATTCAAACCTGGTTCTGTCTATTTTACAGATTGAAATGTCCCAAATATAGGTATTTTTGACCATTTTTACACATTTACACATACCTTTTTTCTACAAGTAAACATGACATGATGAAAAACTTGTGATATGTTTTTTTCTTACATTTATGTGAGTAAACTACAGGAGAAGTTTCAAATTCACGTCTCTAAAGTTTAGATATTTTCCTATTCATCTGTAGTGTCTCACCTTAAGCACAATCAATTCAAATCAAGTGACAACCACGTCTTAATGGATGCTGTTGACCTGGCAGTTGACCTGGTAGTATTTAGCTCACAGCTAACATTAGCATTCTTGGATAACTATATAAATGTTAGGTTTTCAACCTCTTTATTTTGCTCCATGTCCCGGTGTTTATTCTTGTAGTTGTTTTAAAAAAGCAGCTCTGACACATTAAAGTGAATAGTTATTTTCCAAAAGTGGGCGTTCCCTCAAATGACGACTGAATACATGTCACCATGAAGAGGCGGTGCTTATCAGTGATACAGTTTTGAACAGGAAGTCAGTGTACATGTTTCTCAAACTGTTTTATGTCAATATTGCTATTTACAATTAACAAAATGTAAAATGACGATCTACGTATGGTGTAGTTTTTGCGGCAATAAAAACAATCTCATATTTACAATGTGGAGAAATGAGGCATAAACCAGTGGACGACTGCTGTGTGAGTCTTGCATTAAGTTTTCTCTGAATCCACTGAGCTAAATAACTGTAATCAGACCATAATACCGCAGCTTGTTTACATTCAGCACCGCACACTCCACTGGCCTCAGCTTCACACACAATTCTTTCCATTTAGATTTACCTTTAGTCATTTTTTGAATATGTTTTCGACAAAGATCGCTGCACATAGTGAATTCATATCGGCAACATCAAAAACTACGGATCTAGAAATTAGGAGGCCCAAGGGAAAATTAAGCACTGGCCACTCCTCATCAAGTCTGATTTTCTGTGACGTTTTTGTTCATAAAGTTGGGGTAGTGAGTGAACAGTTGGAAAATTTAAAGTCATGTGTGCAATAGCTTTGGAGGCTTTGGGATATTTCAGAAATCTGACCGTATTTCCTGTATGTTGGTGCATTTTAACACATGTTCCGGCGGATTTAAATACATGATCATTTGTAATTTTCCAAAACTTTATTTTATTTACTGCACTGCTGTTACTTCATTGTGATACTGAGAGAAAAGCCAACTGTTTCGGAGCCTTGCGTCTATGATTGGGAGGCATCTTATTGGACCCCAGGTCGGGGGCCCAAAGCATTGTGGCCTGTTGCTTAAAGTGGACATATCATGCTTTTATTTTCACCTTTTGAACATTTAAAACATTTACCTGGGGTCTAAATAAACTATACCTGCAATCTACAGTCTGAATTCCTCCTAATTTTCTTTCTACATGCCTCTCTTTTACCCCTTTTGTAAGGAGCGCTTTTGAGCGCCTTGTTTTGGCACTGTCTCTTTAAAAGCAAATGAGTTAGTTCGCACCCCACCCCTTCCCTTGCGCATTGCATGCAGACTCCGCCCCGTTCAGCCATTGTTGTAGTCCCAAACACAGTCCGTCCATCGGATCCAAAACTTCTCCAAAGTTAGAAAAAAACGTTATGACAATCGAAAAATGGAAACAAGCGAAGACATCAACATCCAGCCTTACATGTACGAGCCAGAGTCTGACACAGACCAAGAGGAAATCGAAGAAGACAATCCTCCGCAGCAAAGACTTCAAATGGCTGCATCTCAATGGTTTGTTTACTACTATGTAATTCGCTATGCGCTCCGTTAGCTTAACTGTGTGTGAAAGATATTAGCAGGTTGTCTAATGGACCCTCACTTTACCATCTTACTACAACAACAGTCCGGGGAAAAAGGCTACTGTCAAGTCAGTCAGCGTAGTTATGGTGCTGCGGGCTACGCTTGCTGCGCGCTAATGCTAGCGACATGCTAACGCTAGTGACATGCTAACGTCAGCTACTAGCAGTCTGATCCTGAATCTGCCTTATGAAAACATCAAAAATAAATGTATTATATGTATATATAAAGACATGTGCCCTAAGCAGCTGGAAAACAGCCGAGTAAAAGATGGGCAGTTACAGGTGTAATGCTAATCCCTCACAAATGGCCAGCACACAGGTAAAGAATGACTGAATAAAAAATAGGTCTAATAAACAGTGTTTCAGCGTTTCTTGACTTACCGCTCCACTATATCGTCATCTCCATAGACCGAAGGAACTGACCCTTCGATCAAATGCAATCTTTGAGCAAATCCCTCGTTGTACTGGCGGAGGTTACTGAAGCACTCCTCTTTGAAGTGCTTAGCGCACACAAACTGAACTTTCCCCACTGTCGGTGGTACATTACCACGAAAAATAAAACGTAACCATGCCGATCTCAGTTGTTCGGATGCAGGCGGTCGGTGTAATGAGTTGTACTGGTAACACAACCAAGAACAGAGCATTTTAACTTGACATCTTAGCGCTTGGACTACAAAATCGCTACGAGGAAAATAAAGATGGCGGTCTCTGAGTGGTTAGCCGGAAGCTCTTGACCTTGTTTAGTAGTTCCGCTGTGACGTGATAGACAAAAATACGTAACAGATAATGCGGATATTCGAACGAACTGAGAAATATGTTGCAAAATTTATATAAATATATCTCTGCAGCTACTTAAGTGATTAATTTCAACTTTTAGCCACTACCAGACACCCACAGTACACAATAAAAGGTATCTAAGGGCCAAAAAAGTAGATTTTGCATGATATGTCCCCTTTAATGATCAGCCCACCATTGATAAGAACACACATTTAAAGGTTTCAGAGGCTTTGTGTGGAACTGGCAACCCAAATGAGAGACGCTCATGAAGCTCATTCTGATTTCTGATTCAGAACCAAAACACTTTTTTTTTTTGTAATTACATCAGCATTACAGTTGTTCTCAGTTAAAGAAATAATTTTGATTTTAGTTTAAAGGAAAATATTATGCATTTTTCATATTGCATGCTCTTGAGTGACTTAAACTTGCCATCTCCTGTTTTAAAACAACAAAAAGCTTCTTATTTATTCTGTGACTGGTGTTCTCAGTATACAATCTAGTTAACTTCTTTTCAGCACTAACTTATGATGCGGATTTTTTGCAGCAGTTATTGTGTTTAGCAGGTAGAAATGCTTGATTTAAGGACTAAAGACAGCAGAAGACTCTCCGATAAGTGACATAAAATATCCGAAAATACATCCCGGACAGAAGGAGTTCACAGGACGTGTGTTTGACGCTCGGAGGGGAAGGATTTTCTAAACATTCCTCAAAACAGCGGGAGTGCATCTGAATGCTACTTCAGGAATGTTTTTGATGACGGAACATTGTTAGAATGTGGTTAAAAACTCAAAAAAGTAACTGTAGCAGAAAATGTGTCGTTTAACATTTATTCATCAGGGACCTTGTACAAATTCATAATTGTAGATGATGACCTGGACCAGATGTAGAAAAAAAAATACACATTACATTCTGCTGCTTATCAACATTAGCTATTTTATAAAATTGTGTACTATTTGTAATCTTTATTGTGTTTGCACTGTGGTCCCTGACATATAAAATATAAGCTAAACTCAGTAAAATACACAATAAAATGTCTCAGTTTCAAATATATTAGATGGGTTTTTAACAATCACTGCATACAAATGAAAGTGAAATGAAACGAAGTGAAATTATCAAGGTCCACAGACAATTTCGAACTGTCTGGGAGATGATTCCACTGTCGGATGGTTAAAAATGAAAAACGACTGCGCAGAGTCAGGAGATCTTAAGGACTGTGTTTACCTCATATCCAGGAACACGGGTCGTTTCCAAAATTTGAACAACAAATTCTACACACTCTCCCTTTCAACAAACACCACAATTTTGACACATTGTTGGAAGTTAAAACACCCTTTAGCCGTCATAGTTAGCTGTCAGCGTGCGTCTCATCTCCCAGTAAAGTTCATTGAGTGCAGCGCTAATGGAAAATTTCACCGTTATGAGTATGACGTGCAATAAAGAAAGTATAGAGGTTTGGAACAAAGGGTTAAGGGAAGATAAAGTGAGACAATGTTCCAGTCACTTTGCAGACGCCCACACGACGGTAATCATTTCAAAAAGCACAAGAAGATATTAACTGCGAGTGCAATAAAGAGCTTGTTTTGAGTGCGAGGCGAGGCTCCGAGTGTGCGTGTGAGATCACGGGGAGAGCGGAGGAGGAGGAGGAAAACGGCACAGAAGAGATCTTTTGTTATGAGCGTTAGTCTGAGAAAGCACCGGCGCCTTCCCCTGCGGAGCTCCACCGCTGGGGCCTGTCACTCCGCACTCCCCCAACCACTGTGAGTTTGCGCTGGTACACTTAAGAGCACCTGAAGTACTTTCAAAACAACAATTTGTAAATACACTGAAGATTTTATCTCATGGGCGACGGAGTTTTGACTAATATTGATATTGTGGTTTGTTGTTGGATTGTTTTGTTGACCTTTTTAATCAGAAAATACCCACAGAGATTCACAATCCCCTTCGCGCGGGAGTCTTGTCCTCTACTGCTGGAGATGTTTTTGGTGAAGCACTCGGAGGACAACTTTGCAGGCACGGGGAGGACACACGAACGACACACAAAAGACCTTGTATCGAATCGCAAGACCAGTGGTGGAAAGAAATGAAGGACAAAAGAAAAAGTACTGTGCTTTCAATGGATACTTTTTACTGTCTGCATTTTCTACTCCACTACTGGACTGAAAACTGGACTGAAAAGTATTTTTTGTATAGTTCGAGACCTGCTGAAAAAGCTGAGGAGTTTATTTTTTTAACCACGTTTATCATTACTATCTACCAAAGGGTTTAGAGATTTGAGTAAATGGGGAAAATTTATTTTTAACTGAATAAATGGGTCTTTATAGTTGACTACAGGTTGTGGACATTTAGCATCAAGATTTGCTGTCACGTTTGCTGTCACTCGCGGGTCAATCCCCGTGCCACTACTCCGCCCGCCGAGCACCTCCCACTTTGATGCATTTTTCAACTTTTTTATTGTAGGCATAGAAAGCTTGGAAAATGCCATTTTGCTACTCTTTAAAGGGAATTTTCAAATGGGTTTTTGCTCCTGAAGCTTTTACATCAGTGGCAAAATAGTTAAAGGGCCTGTACCTGATTTTTATTCACCCTAGTTAAGATCAATTCTCTTTACATTACACATTGTTTGATAGACGCAACTTTGTAATGTGTATTCTGTGCATATCATAAACGCACTTTGTTTGGAAAGAGCTAGTGCAGAAGCGTTTGCCAGGGTCACCTCTTTTCAACCAATCAGGCATATCGTGCACTTTGAATCATGGGAAAATAACTACTTGACACTATCGCAGACATGTGATTCTCTGTCATTGTGCAGTTCCAAAAGTGCCAAAAGCTAATTGTAAAGTACAGTTAGAGGAACTATATGGAAACAAGTGCATAAAACCTTTCCGGACAGTCGTTTCTGAGTCATGGTGCAATATTGAGTGAAACCAAGGACTATGTGGGTGGGGCTAACGGTTCAAACAATAACATGTTTCTGTCTTGTGGTTTAAAATTAGGTATAGGCCCTTTAACAGTTCTTCTTCTGCCCCAGACCTTCAAAAAGCGAGGCAGAGTACCAAGAACTTCAGTACAGACTTCTTAGTGTGATGGATTGTGCATAATCTGCATGGGAAAATGTGTACTATGCGTTCGACTTTGTTCATTTATCTTGTTTTGAGCAATCACAGTGTTTAGATTAGAAGTTCTGTTCTTGAGTAACAGTTTTATTGTTTTATAGAAGAGTATTCATTCATATAAAAATAAAGTAAGTCATCAGTGAGCTATAGCAGACTGTTTTGAGAGTTCATCCGCCAGCTCAAAGGTTTCCATTTTAGCTCAGATAAGTGCGTACTTGTTGTGCTGTTGGGCAAGACACTTCAGCCTCCTTGTATGAATGCCAAGCGTGTGTGTGAGTGGTCGGAGCAGGAGCTGATGGCGCAGACTGACTTGTTTCAGCCTAAAATCAGCAGATGTGGAGTGAATTTATAATGCAAAGTTAAGCTATTATATAAAAAAGTAACTTTTCTTGGAGATCAGATCAATATTTGACCACAGTCGTCAACAAACAGCTATTTATCATGTCGTTTTTGTAAGCAGAAGTTCCTTAGCAAGGACGCCGCCGCAACAGGTTTGGAGTTAGAGTTAGGATTTATCAGATAGAAATGAGGGAGCCGGTATGACAGCAAATGCAGGATTCTGAAAGCAAGATGTCAAATGTAGAAAGTAGAAGTAGAACAGCGGGATATACCAGGTGCGTAATACCGAAACGCTGGAGGCCGGATGCCTTTGTGAATGCAGAAGTTAAAGGGATGCGGTGATGTCTGGGTGAGATGAGACTCAGGATGCGGGACTTTCTCTTTGTCGTTCACCCGACAGATTAGGAAACCCCCCTTCACGTCTATTGTGGCTCCAGGTAAACAGTCACTACGTTTATGCTGGCCAAGAAAAGTGGATAAGTGCCTTGTCCAATTTAAATTGATTTTTCAAAATGCATGTAGCCTCGGGAAGTGCGATGGAGTTGTCTTGATGAGTTGTCTAACATTCTAATAACACATTCAAATGCATTAAGTAAGAAATCTGGAAAACAGACACGTTTTGTTTATTGTATACTCGTTTTAGATCAGCAGAGACGACAAACTGCAGTTCCTCCGCTGCGGACTAGCAGGTGTGTTTTGTTTGATCAGCTGCATTAAAATGAAAGTGAAAATTACCGAAGCGTCAATAGTATGGCTGAAAATCAAATGCTCAACGTAAATGAGATGGCGCTCGTCTATGTTTGCAAAAAGTGTGGTTATATGTATTAACAATCACAGCTGCAAAGTTTCGGTGCCAAAGCGATATCAAGGTTTCCGTGGAGCATTAAAAAACATCAAAAGTCATTAAACCAATTTTGGCCAAAAAATAAGACTTAAAATGCATTTAAAAACATGAAATTCAACCCCACAGGAATTAAATCTAAAAACCATATTGAAAAAAGTTTTATCCATCAGAACAATAACTATAATTGTTCAAAAAAATCAGAGCAAATAACTATTGCGGCCCGTGTCTTCCAGGACTGCCGTATCAGCCAATCAGAAATTCATTTTGAATCCCAGATGTACTGGATTTATTGAATCTGGATGTTGATACCTTCTATCAAATAATCTAAAAAGTAAAAGACAGGGATCAAAACATACATTTGCATAGATTCACTTTCATATAAATTAGCTATATTCTTGTCTTTCTGCTGCCCATGATCAATGCATAAATGTCTTGTTTTGACATTGATATTGACATTAAAAATCTTGGTTTGAAATTTGATTTGCTTGAACTTGCATAAACCCTGTAAATTACTAGACAACCCTAAACGTATCTCAGCCGCCGCTCACCTAAACAGTTCTTTGACCTGCTGTAGACTGGAACATGAGTACGACCAGTGTGGGGTCGAAGATGAATCGGGTTAAGTTGTTTAGCGCACTTGGGAGTTCTCTGCAAACATACTGAGTGAGCGAAGCTAGGAGTCGAAATAACTTCTGTTTTTTAAATCGGGTGGCTGGGAAAAGGGGAGGTACAACTGAGGACGGCGTTGAGGCATGGTCCCGCTCTCCAACTTTTGTCGACATATCAACAATCATATAAAATGTGTTGGGGTCTGAAATGCAAAACTAACAGAAACTCTGCGTCCTCAGGTTGGAGCCAAGGACAACCCAGCCGTGGAACCCATCATCCACGGGCTCAAGGGAGTGGTGCATCATGGTAAGTCCTTCCAGCTTTCCAACCAAGTTTAGGCAAAATGAAAACTGTTTCCTCTTCCTTTAGTTAACTGAAAAACAAACTACTTAACTACTACGCTTATTATTTTACTGATTTGTGATTTGGGTCAAAAGAAGACGTTTTTTTTCCAACTGCTGGAACATGTTGAAAATAGGATTGCGTTTACATACAGGTCAGAAACATCCCATACTGTCCACCTCATTATTTCTGCTCTCTGCTATTGATTTTCTTTAAGCTGAAGATAAAACCGTATGTTCAGTTGGAGCAAAACAACCTCCTACAGACATTCAGCGTGTCCTTCTCTGCAACCCAAGTGCACATTTCTCGAGTTTTTAATACTACCTATGCTTGAGAATCTACATTTACTTGCGAAAATAACTGAATGCCACTTTGAATCATCCGAGGTTATGAACACGATGCCATTTCTCATTGACAGTACGATCTCTGGATTTGAATGTCAGCGTATACTGTATATATTCAGCGATTTGCATAGTCATTTGACGAATTTCACCTACGCTAGCGAGGACAAATCTCGAATCATGTTGCCCTCCATATAGTGCTTCATCATTGCGACAATTTAGAGCAGCGATTAAGTAGTAGAGTTTAATTTACAGTGTTTTCGTGAAGGAAAAATGGCAATTCGACAAGCACGTCAGAAAAACTGGTCAAAGCCGAGGTCAAATTTATTGATATGGCACATTTTAAAACATGTACATGTAGATGTAATAAAAATGGTTAGCCCATCTTGAATTAAAAGCCAGTGAAAAAAGATGAGCTTTTAGCAACGATTTGAAGCTCTGAACAGAAGTAGCGGCTCTTATGTTCAGGGGAAGAGAGTTCCACAGTTTAGGACCAGCGACAGAACAAGAACAAAAACAAGGATAAGTGGTGTACTCTCTTTTAGACAGAATTTTCAAATTTTATTTAAACCCGGGAACCACGATTGAGGAGTCCCATGAACGCATCAGGAGTCTGTGTCTAGTCGAAACAGTCAGGAAAATATAACAAATGGGCTCTCTCGACAGTAGCCATGACAAACTGCAGCCACTCCACATCTGACTGTCACGTGTTGTTTCATTGCTTTGGTCCGCTGCGCTAAAGTGAAAGTAAAAACTGCCGGAGAATCGAAGCGTTTATTTTCGCTGCTGACGGCGAATAACTTGTAAGCAATGTCGGAAGATCATCTGCGCAACGTAAATGAAAAGTTGTTGACCTATATTTGCCAAAAGTGTGGTTATTTATGCTAGCCGTTTTTATTAGCAGCCATAACTACACAGTTATAGTGCTATTGCTACATTTCTAGAACGCATCTTAGTACCTCTTTTGCATCTGGTTGGTTCTTTGACCTGACAGGGACAAGAGTGGTCTGCAAGAGAAGCTGACAACTGGATCAAGAGCATACTCAAAATTGTGTTTAATCCTATGTGTGAACCACAAGGAGTGTGAATTTGACTAAAAACTACAAGAAGTAAAGGGCAGTAGGTAACGACATGAGATCAATGGCGGCAGATATTTTCTGTGCACTGAGCAGCATTAACTACAGTGGCCTAGAAGTGCAAAAAAAAGTGAGAAATATTTGGATAAAAGCAGAGAACATTTTCTTTTCAATGCAGGAAACATTTTGACAAAAGTGGAAAACATTTTAAGAGGAGGTTGAAAACATTTTAACAAAAGCTTCAAAACATTTTTACAAATTAAAAGCGGCAGTTCGGGCAGAATGACTCGCTTTGTTAAAACTTGTTTTTGCTTTTGTAAGAAAGGTTTTGACCATGTGTTTTTTTGTGCACATGTTTTTAAGAAAGTGGGCCACCGCATTTACCCAACTTAAGTTAGATGTATGATTAACATTGTAACATGTTTGAAAGCTCAAGTCGATTGGGAACACAATTATTAGTCCAACCATCATTAGTCTCGCACCGAGAATGAGCAAATGTCTTAGTTGCGTTTTGAGTTAAATCAATGTTGTTCTCCACCACAAAGACTAGCTCCATCTTCAGCGTGCGTGTGCCTCAGCAGGAAGGCCACAAATACACACACTCATGTTTTATGGAGCCTTGACTGGAGGCTACTCGCGCTTTGATTGTTCTCATCAGAACCTCTGTGCTCCTTCATTATTCAGCTCCTCTCATATACTCACGCGATAAATGAGCACTTCTGGGACCCCTTTTTTCCCCGCATTAACAAATTAACACCCTTTACATACGATCTTCATATTTCTACCACGATTGTGCGCCCTCTGTCTGAAGCACTCCGGCCTGAAGTGCGTTCACTCCGCGATCAAAGCGTTCACCCCAAAGCCATGTTCTGTCTTGATCCCCAATGGTGGCTTTCAACAACAGAGTGAATTTCAGACGCAAATAAAAGTTTGATAAAACGCCACAGCTTGATGCCTTACACTTTATCTCCTGCTCATCTGTCTGGATAAGCTGCTACGGTTGCATAATTCATCGTCCGCAAAGATCAGCCTGGTGGAGTCGGGCAGGGCGAGTGAGGCTCCCACTGTGGAGGTGCTGGGCTAATTTGCTCCATCTCCACCGCTGCCATTGAACACAGCGGCGGGCGGGTCGGTTGTTCGTGCGGATCTCTTGTCTTGTTGCCGAGCTCGTCTGGCACCGCAGGTCAGACTCGTCTCTTTGTACCTAATGCCTTGTTGCATTTTACATGATACTGCAGCGGAACAAATACCCAATGACGAGCTTCGACTCTCTGTAGTCGGTGTGCTAAAAAGCCGGAGACGCATTTGCATAAAAGAGTTGTGAAAGCCACTTGCGGCGGAGAGAGGAGTCCATTGTCTGCAGCGGGTGCAGCGAGGGCAGGCAGAGGATGTGTGGTGACAAGAGAGCAGAGGAGAGTGGAGCAGACAAGGCCTGTCTCAACTACTTCAGCCTAAAGTGAGCGTGCATTCAACTTTGCCATGGTGTCAGGGCGCTCAGGAAGAGGGGGTTGCAATGTGAATGGTCAAAAATCTTCAACATCTTATGATAAAATGTCTTCCATTTGACTAAACTTTTTGGAGCTTTTAACCAAGAGTGGGCAATATACAAAAATGAAATTCTCGATATTTTGTGGAAGAATACTCAGACGATATAATGTCAATCCAACATAAATTAGATACAATATGTTTTTAAATGTATTAGTTAAGGTTTAAGTATCAGATTAATGTGAAATATCTGTCAAATTAATCACAAAAGTGGCGTAATATCTTCTTATTCTCTTAGTTGAGTTTTTTTTTTTTACATTTTTAATCAACTCTTTTTGTTGCCTGGGATCCAGAATAGACATTTCTTCAATTCTTTGTGTTTGGGTCTGGTCACCCACCCTCCGTCATGCTTTGAGTCACTTCCAAACCATACCGTGCAATCAGATGCATTTATTTCTGTGACGCATGTGAAACGTTCACTGGTCATCTGTCATTTAGAAGAAACTCTCTTACCTCAGAATACCAGTGTTTTGTGCTTCACTCTTTATTCTGCAGAACCAGACATGTTTGCAGCCATATCTGTTTCAATACAGATGCGTGTCACTGATTGGCTAATCTACCTGTCAGTCATTCCCATCTGTATGAAAATACAGAGATTATTCTGGACTTTCCAGTCAATTCTTTTTGTAGCATTTTTCTTTTACTATAAACAATATACTCGATATTCAAATGTTGCATATCTTCAACACCACATTCATAATATCATTTGAATTTCAATATATTGCCCACTTCTACTGTGAAACATAATCTTGTTTATTCATCAGAAACATCTACCTGAACTTATGTTTCTTTCATAAATGCATTTTGTCCATGAATAATCTTGCACATTTACTCTTCCTTGGTGAGAATTTTGAGTGCTTGGTCACAGTGCATTATGTCAGCTAGTTGCTTCTTTGTGCTTTTCTTCAGGTACTTAGTAATGAACTGTAACATAAGAAGATTACCATTATTATTTTTTTTTTATCTTTTCCTGTAAACCACAATATTGATTTATAAACCCTAAATAATAGAAGTCAATTTTTTAAAAAGTGGGTACATAATAAAAATAACCCTACATTAATCTCTTAGTCTTAATTTTTCTAATTATCGCAGCTAAATACGGAGATGTGAGCAGGGATGGGGTAGGCAATTGTAGACAGGTAGACATTTTCTGAGCACTCGAGTCTCAGTTGCGGGACAATACAGGATCACTCAAACATGCAAGATTCAATCAAAATACAACAGGAAACTAAAGATGAGGAAACATCTGTCCGATACAATATGCACCTCGATACGCTTGACACAATCCAATTAATTTAAGATGCATTTCTCACAACCGACGATGCGATTTGAACTAACCCAAAGCATCACGATTCACACAACATCACGCAATATTTTTTTTGGCTTCTGATACGATATTTTATAGTTTCTTACTTCTGATTTCTGATTTGATACTGATCTCAATCTGACATTGATCTTCTTATTTTTGTTCAGATTAGCCTGATACTGTGCCTGTACATATATATGCAAGGTTGAATTTGGATTAAACTATGACTTGTACACAAAAGATCTACTTAAAATAGCCTAATTATTTGTTATAATATTGTACGCTAATATTTAAACTCTTCTTCTTCTTCAGCACAAAGCTTTCAGTAACCCAGACATCAGGTGATATTTTAGCCCTCTGGTTTTAAAGGCAATGTATTTCCTCATGTAATTGATGATTGAGGCTGTAAAAAGACGAGAAGCCTAAGAGCAACACATGGTACTTAATATGCAGTAAACGAAACTTGTGCATCAGCCTTGCTTCGCTGCCGATTTGATCCAAAGTTTGGATTTAACTTTTAAGGCTCAGTGAAGACGACAAAGAGGTAAAACAAATACTACGACTGTCAATAATATTGTTTTTAGCAGCGTAGAGCCTCCTCCGTGAGCGTTTCAGTCCGTGTTTCATCTGCTCTGGGAGTTAGCACCTACTTCCGTCGCTTGAATTGCGTCGATGTATCACTTTTCTCCCGATGCGCTCGTGTCGCACATGTGCAAATCGATTAATCTTCGCAGCACTATTACACGTTCATTATAGTTGATTTTGCGTGATATGTCCCCTTTAAAATCCATTTATCCGGATTCATTCTTTTCATTATTGCATTTTTCACAAATTGCCGTCACTACGCGGCTAACCTTCACCTCAAATTCTGTACTTACACTTTTAAGCCTCATTCAATCAGCGTCAGTCCTCTGTGCATTCGCAGGTGAAGTCCTTCTACCCTCTGCTTTCAACGCGGTACTTTTCTATATTTAAAAATTGCATTAGATAAAGACTGAGTACATCAAAGGGACCGGGACGCTATTTGTTTTAAAGATAAAATCAGTCATAGCAGATTAAGATAGCTTGAATATGCAGGCATTCTGGAGGGATTACAAAGATTCATGGTTGCACTTAGAGGAGACATAAAGTTGCGAGTAAGCATATAAGTTAAGCCAGCATGAAAAACTCGCTTCCATTTTCGCACAGTTTTCTGAAATGGCTGCAAGTTTTCAAATTGCGCCTGCTTTTTACTGTGGAAAAACTGAATATAGGCCAGAAATATAACGCATTTAGGAATGAAGCTGGCAGGCGTGCGGCGTTCGGCCCTGTGTGTGGTAGTCAAATAATGGACTTGTAATAAATGTGACAAGCTGAAAGGGGTGTATTTGAGTTCAGTGTCATGAGAGCTGCGGGAGCACGGCGCAGGCAGACAGGTGTGTAAATACAGAGAGGCATCACTGACAGGGCACTATCTCCTGCACACACACACACGCAAATCCCAGCCGCGCTCCACTGTCCGGTTTACATGCAAAGTCACACACACGAGGTCAGGGTGACACATTTGTAGTGCGATATATTGGCACAGGAAACACTGCGATTAAAGGAGATGTATTGTGCTTTTTTCAAGTGATTAGTATTGAACTTTAAAGGGCACATGTTATACTACAGTGACTTTTTGGAGCTTTCAACCATGTTTTAACCATGTTGCGTCATCAAAAACATACCTGGAGTTATATTTAGCTGCATCCACGCTATTTTGAGGAGTGATAATTAGAAAATCCTCTCCGACCGTGAAAAACACTTCCTGCTGAACTCCCTCGATCAATGGCGTTTTTTCCCCCTGATTTTAAATATCACTTATCTGAGAATCTTCTTCTGTTTTAAGTCTTTAAATAGTTCTGAGCAGTCACACAGTCTCTTAAAGTGTTTCACATTTCAGGTACTCAGAGAGCATGTTTAAAGGCTAATAACAATACAAAAATGCATACTATTTTTCCTTTAAAATAAGTTGACCATATTTTTTGATATATATATTTTGTTTTTGTAAATTGTGGTATTGCTCGCTAAACTGTGAACAGGTCCATTGACTTGATAAGAACTGATAAGCCCTGCCTCTTCAGAATAACATTTTTCCGTAACAAGCTGCAGATCATCATTTGCATGTTGTTTGTTTTTGAAAGGTGGCTATGTGGCATTTAACAATCCAATATGTATCACTTAGAGACTTGTTTCTTCAAATAGTCACAACTAAGTTCAGGAATGTGGGCGGAGATAGGGGGTAGGTGAAAACAGGACTTTTCAGAGCTCTCGAGTCTCAGTTGCAGGACAATTCAGGATTAGTCAAACATGCAGGAATCAATCAAAATTCAACTTAGAGTAAACTAATGATGAGGAAACACTGTTATAATGAGATTAAAAGATCATTAAAGTGGACTTTGCATATTTCCCCTTTAAGGATAATGTTGAGGACCACTTTATGCAACTGACAAAATAACTTTTAAGAAAAATAATCTAAGTAAACCCTTTTCTAAATTAATTTTGGGTAAATGAATCGTACCCAAAATTAAACATGAACTGCAATAAATTACATAATGTCACAGTTTAGCATCTATATAGAGCTATTGAAACTGTAAATGTCTTTAAAAAATAAATAAAACAATGTTGGATACATGCAAAATTGAGTCTAAAAAATAATTGGTTTAAATTCATCCTCAGATCCAAACAACATTGTCATGTCATCTTATCTCAGTCCAGACATTTTATATAATTGTCTAAATCACAACTTAAAATGTTTACTTGTTGAGACTTGTTGTTTTATTTATAAATGTATTTATTTGTTCAATGTTTTACTAGGTACATCAGTTATGATTTATGATTTACAGTTTTCTTTTTAGTCGACAACATGACTTTCCAGCAGCCTGTTTCTATGATAATTGACCGTTAATAAAGAAAACACCATTAAGTAATCTTTCATTTGTTGTACATTTCAAATATACTGCAGTTTACAATCTTATAATAAAGGTTTATGTTTTTATTTTCAGTCTTTCGTCTCTGTTGCCCCGGGACAAGTCTCAAAACTCAATGTTGATAAGGAAAAGAAACCAATTTTGATTATGAAAATTAACAACTATTTTTAGAATTTGAATGAAAATTTCCAAACAAACAGTAGTTTCATTAGTATTACAGATCAAGACTAATTCTAAAACTAATCAGGAAAGGTCGAATTCATTCCAATGTATGTTTTTTTAAATTATTAGTATTTGTGTATTTATTTTTTGACAACGTTGAAAACATCCAAACCTTTCAACAGCTACTACCAGAATCCAAACTATTGAAGGCTTTGTGTTAATCTGCAAATAAACGTTAATTGAAAAACGAGCAATCCGTCAACACACTCAATAAAAATAACTGTGAGTGGTTTTACAAAAGGAGATTCTGGCTTAACATGCCTTTAAATCAGTAAATAGCTAATAAATCCACACCGCCACAGTTATTTGAGGCTCTCTTGTTTGCTGCAGTAAAATCCACTTATCGCCACAAATGCAAAGTTCTCATCCAGGCAGAAAACGTCCGTTCATTTCATGTGCAAATGAAGCAATCTAATGCACTGCAGATAGATGAGTGCTGCTCTTTTATTCTTTAAAGCACTCTCCGGCTCGCTCCTGAAACACCTCTGTTTCAAACCTTCGTGTCCCCAGGAGACTTGTGCGACGCCCACGCCACAAAACATGCAGACGCCGTTACCACAATCGCAAACAGAATGCTTATAAGAGTCGTAGTAAAGTCTTATTGCACAGTCTTTAAGGGGTGAAAGGTACAGCTTGTTTAAGGCCAAAGGTCACGCTTGGATATGGAATATTCATCACTTTCAACCATGTGTGAAAGTGCCCACTAAAAGGTCAAACTCAAACACCGTGTTTTTTACTCCAGAGAATTATTTATGAGACCAGTTATTTCAGTTTTTGGATGGTTGTGAGGGGAGATTGATTTATCATAGATGGGTTTTATTCTGAAAACAATAACCGTATTGTAGTGTAAAGGTTAATACAAAAATGATAAAGTAATTGAACAGTTTTTTTCTCTATAAGACAACAACCACCAGGAGCACATTGTTCACGCAACATTAGGACTGCAATTTTAGGCCCTGTTTACGCGACAAATGTGGTCAGGAAAACACACCATTCTTGACTAATTTGAACTGCATTAAACAAGGAGGTGTGAGGAGAAACTATTTTAGGCGTGAAAAGCTGCAGTGCATGTGTTTTTCCACCTAATGGCGCTGTCATCAAAAGTAATCTTACTATCTACAACTTTTAGACCAGGGCTATTCAACTTGCGGCCCGCGAGCCAGATCAGGCCCTCCAAGCGGTCTGATCCGGCCCACTGCCCATCCTCCAAGCCTCCAAAATATATTTTCTTTTGTTAACTGGTTTAATTATGAGTTTGTACCAGTTTATACTTTTTTGGCATTGCTTTATACCTGGTTTGATTCGAGGTCAGTCCTAGTTTAATACTAGTTCAGTCCTGGATTGGCAATTTTTTACAGAAAGAAGAATATATATATATTATTTTTCCACAAAAATCAAATATAGCAGTAGTCATTTCATCATTATTAAAAGAAATCTAGTGCTGTGGATATTTTGTGCGACCCCAAATTCTTAAGTGGTGGCGCATCGTGCACCTCTGGCCCAGAGCCACAGCCTTCTGAAAAATCTCGCCCTCAGAAAAAGTTTAATAGCCATTTTCTGGGGCATTTCTGGCACTTTCTAAACATAGTTGCTAAGCCTGCTTCTTTATAGCAACTTTGGGTTTCTATTTTTGAAAGTCACTTGCAAATTTTTAGAGTCGTGGGTGTCATTAAAAGAACAAATGTTGAATCTTTTTTTCAGTTTTGCTTCACGTTAATAGACCCTATGAGGACTGAAATACAAACTGATAATGTTTTAAAGTAGTTATTATGCACAATTATTACAATTAAACATTCATAAACATTGTTCAAAGTTGACACACAACGTTGAACTTTATCTTTTCGTCTTATTTTTGTAAATCTCAGGTTGATTGTTTTGTGTTGTTTTTCAAAGGCCTGGTCACAAATCTGGCAACCCTGATTCTAAAGTAAAAGTAAGTAATAATACACGTTTTTCTGTCAGCTTCTTGTGTAGGTATAAACGAACGAGACCTAAAAATGTCATATTTGGCGATGGTAGGTCAGTATTTATAATCTCCCGTCCTGAAAGAAACTACTTCTTCCAGAGTTTTCTGTGTGTGGACAGAACGGGCTTCACTATGGCTGTTATTTGTTTTTTTTAGTAACATGTATTTCTATTGTACCTCGAGAAGTCAATTTAGGTGAAGAAAAGAGAAAGATTGCTGCAAATGTTCATAAAAAAACGCAATCTTCGTGTGCCATTTTAACCTGCAATTTCTTTGTGACGATGAAACCTTTTTTTTTTCTGCACATTGTGTATTTTAGCATGTATATATATAGGGCCATAATTACACACATTTATCTTGTTGCTAGCCTACAAATACTTTTTCTCAAGGATAAGATTAATATAAAACATGTATATTCCTTGTTCCATTCTCCATAGTTTGCTCTCGTTTCTTGCGTCTTCATCATGTGTGGTCTGATTGAAGTAAGGCAAGTTCGAGCTGCTACATTCTGACACTTCTCCAGATGCAGAAATGTGGATTTGTTCTTGTCGACGCTGACAGCTCCACACTGCTCCTCTATTAACACCTCCTGACTCGTGGTGCTCCTTTCGCTGCATGGCACACAGCTCAAACCATGTCTCTGAACTGCCGAAAAGAATATGTACATGATTTAAAAACGGCTTGAATTCAGAATTTGAATCTTGTTTTGGGTTGTACTGTCTGTGTAGACCCTTAGTCGTCCAGGTTGGTTCCACAGCAAAAAACAATTTCATTCTGTCAGCCGAACAAAAGTTTTCAGAATGAAGACGTTTCGCCACTCATCTCAGTGGCTTCTTCAGTTCATCTGACAGAGAACTGGTGTTTCATCGCCTTTTACGCCTGGTTTAGGCCTGAGGATGACGGTGTAAAGTGGTGACAAGTTGTATGCTGGACTCCCGTTTCTGTTCAGAGATGGAGTGACTGAAGAAGCTACTTGGATGAGTGCCGGAGTGTCCGTACTCTAATGGAATGGAATGGAATTACATTTTCTTTTGCTTTGTTGATCATTTATTCCCACTTAAATGATCAACAAACAGCTCAAGTGGACAGGCAATAGGTTGAAATTGATTGTACCCAATAAGAAATACATTGCAACAAATAAAAAAAAAATTCAAGTCAAGGCTAAATTGCGAGATGTTTTTGCAGTGTAGAGAGCGACACGGAGCATTTAGAGCGACACTTTTTTGTCATTTTCCTGCTGCAATTTACGGTGTATTAGAGTTGTGCAGGTATCAAAGATGGTACTTTGCTCGATACAAAAAAAAAGGTGGATCAAACGGTAAAAACAGAGTGCAAGGAAAGTTGTTCTGAAATTGAGATCTGAAGCCGTCTTTTGCAACATGAATAATTTACCATGCATTGTTTAAATAGATCACAGATAAAATATGTGTTTAGATAAAAGACTGTAGAAGTCTTAGAAGCTCATCTTAAGGAACAGTGAAACACATTTTCCTGGATTTACTAAAATGTCAGACTGAAAGCATTTTTATTTTCCATTGCAAGCAACCTTAAGCTCACAATCCAACATTGACTTTGACAAAAGTATGTCTGAATCAAGGACAAGAATGAGCTACTCCCACAGTCTGCACCAACGATGATACATTATTTTGTGTGCAAATTAAGCTAATCATTCTGTAACTGAACGTGTCAAAGCTGCTTCAAAACCATGAGAGAAAGAAGTAGATATTTTCACTGCAACCTGTGGCAGCTCTCACAAACCCTTTAGCCCATCGCTAATATTCACTGGATTCAAATGTAATGTTATGTCAAGAAAATGTCCAATATTATCAGATACGTTTAACCTGTTGTTGTGATTTTGGGCCGTACAGAAATACATTGAATTGCACTATAGATTCAGTCAGAGCCAATCCAATCCAATCCAACTTTATTTCTATTGCACTTTAAAAACAACACAGTTGACCAGAGTGCAGTACACAACAATATTTGTAAAACACAATGAATAGACACAGATACAAAAATACACACTGTACACTATAAAAGTCAACACATCAATGAAAAGCTAAAGAGAAAAGGTAAGTCTTTAGAGCCGACTTGAAGACGGATAGTGACTCTGCCTGTCTAAGGTGCAGGGGCAGCGCGTTCCATAGTTTTGGACCCGCGACAGAGAAGGAGCGATCCCCTCTAAGTTTTCTCCTGGATTTTGGGACCACTAATAAGGAGTGATCTGCTGACCTGAGTGAGCGCACAGGGGCGTAGGGCTGAATCAGGTCTGACAGATACTGAGGAGCAAGTCCGTGAAGACATTTAAACAAATAAAAGGATTTTAAAATCAATGCGATAAGAGACAGGGAGCCAGTGCAAGGACTTTAAAACAGGCGTGATATGATTTTGCTTTTTGGTTCCGGTCAAGAGGCGAGCCAATAAGCACTCGGCTACTCATTGTAGCACCAAATTCTGAGCCCCAGGTACAAACCATCTCGGTGGGCCCCCTTAGAAATTATCTGTATATGATTCAGTACCTTTGTTTTTACAATAACTACCTGACCAATTCCACAAACATCTCCAAACGTATTAAGCAAACACATTAACTGCACCAACTAACTTTGTTAACAACTTGGCAAATATGTGAACAATGATTTTGCTCTTTTTTTAAATTAGTGTTGGGGCCCCTGAATGTCCTGCAGGATAGTATTTAGTCTCTATTTAGGACTTTACTCAACCACAATGCATTTATACAGATTAAAGCGTTGAAAAATACAACTGTGGGAAAAAAAATAACACGCTTTTTGAGGGCTCTTCCCTGCCCGAGGAAACCGGTACCCAATACGCCCCTGTAGACAAATAAGAGTACTTTGAAAACTCTGGACAAAAAGCCTCTACATTATCATTGTTGTAACATTCTAACAAGTACAACATTTTGGATTTTGAAAGATATCAGATGTTCATGGATGCCTGTCTTATCTTTAAACTTCTAAGTAGGCTTGCCCCTCCATAAGTAAGGTTTTTATTACTTAAAACTAACATTGAAATAAGCACCAGAGCATTTACCAGAGGAGATTGTAATGTTCAAAGGTGCAGGACTAAATTTAGCCAAATGGTGGTGTCTATCAGAGGCACAAATGATGAAATTCACTGTCGGAGCTACTCTTAACTTCAAAACAGTTCTTCAAAATTGGTTGAAACAAACCAGTCATGCACCCAGACATGATCTTGTCCTTTTTTCTATGAATACTTTCAACTTCTTTCCCTGTAAAGAATCTGTTTTCTTTATAATGCCTCAGATGTAGTCCTGCTGTAATGTTATGTGTCTGTAGCTGTCGACTTGCGGGTTTAATGTTTTTACCTGCACAACGAATGGAATTTTGCTACTGTGCTAACTTTGATCATATTTTTGTTGAAGCTGCTGCTCACACGTTGATTAATATGCCCTGTCCTAATTCAGATAAATAAACGTGCTTTGAATATATTTCACAAAGACGTTCTGGTCTGGCTCGATTTCAAACGGCCGTGATTGACAGGCGGATTAATCAATCAGAGAGAGACATAGTCCATTCGAGTCTAAACAAACATGGCGGCTTACGAGGAAAAAAGGGGAACGAAAATAACAGCGGACTGAGAAACTGAGCGGGTTTCTGCAGAATCAACACGCGGAGCGCTAAACTCTGAAGAGAAATAAGTTAAAGACCTACGTTTTGTTCTAAATGATACGAGAATAACGGAGAGGCGATATCTTCTGCCTCTGAGAGATATGGATTAGGAGGTTGTTTGACGCCGTTTACTGTCCGAGTTTAGACCTTTGCATATTTGAACAGAATGTAGAAGGACTGGCTGATCAGGCAAAATATTCATATGCATTGGAGCTGCAAGATCTATCGCAAGCAAACTGAAATCGCAATTCGAATGGACGCAAATCGGAAAAGCTGCAAGTTTTGAAGTTACAACATAACAAAATAACCATAGCCATATCCTGCATAAAAAAGGCTAACCCTGTAGTTTAGATCTGTACAAACAAACAAACAAATACAGTTACCGTAGTGACAATACATACTGTAGCTTGTCAGTTCATAAGCAATAGATCTGTTTTTCTGAATGTATTTAAAATGTGAGCTTTAAACTGAAAATTATTAAAACACAAACCCCAAATCTAATCACAAACGCAATATTTTATAGAATACACCTTTATCAGACAACAAAGTCCCAACGTATCATGTAGCGACGCACCAGGGTCTTTATTCTGCGTTAAATCAAATATTTTACTGGTAGATTTTACCTCAAGCAGCCATCCAGTTATTGCTTTTACAACATACCCATTTACAAGACTAAAGTCGGGTTACACAGCTTCTTTAACGCAGGGAAAAAATGAAAAACAGACGGATTGCTTGTATCTAAGTTCATTGTGAGTAAAGTACAATTGATATGAAAATACAAAAGCGATCATGAAGTGATAGACCCATCAGCGTGCGAGGATGTCGAAAATACGAGTAAACAGAGACGTTGCCCTGACTGAATAAAACATCTGAGAGGAACCGAGCACGTCGACTATAGCAAAAATCTATACATATTTAATGGACTTCAAACAAATGCCAAGGAAACAATACCGCAACATTTTCCTCGACGTTAAACGAAGCCGAGTGCAGTGGACACACCTTCCCCTTCGCCGCTCATAATGAAGTGACCACTCCTCCCCGCACTTCGGCACAAACTGGCCCTAATGAGTTTATTTGAGCCTAACAGCTGTTTCACATCACTGCTGCTTTTTAATGGCTGTTTAGTTTCATTTTCCCAGGCACACATTGTTAGCCAGTAATTTTCCAGTGTCAACATTGGGCTGTTGAGACACGAGGTGCATGGCTGATTCCATTGTTTATGCCACCCAACAGCAGCCGTTATAATTATAGGTGTCCACCGCAATTATGTCTGTCAATACGAGGACAGTAAACGAGGCAGGCACAATGCAAATGCAATCGATAGCATAAAGCCGGAGAGCAGCGCTTGGGCGAGCTCCAGGGGCCGCTCACTTGTTGTTCGTCAAAGCGTGCTTGAATGTATTGTGGGCACCGTGGTATTGATCAATCCCTCTCTTTCTCTCTCTCTGTGTCTCGTTTTTTCCCCCCTCAACAGAGAAAGAGACCTTCCTGGAGCCGTTTGTGCTGAAGGACCTGCTGCCCTCGTCCCTGGGGAGTTATTACCGGTACACGGGTTCTCTGACCACACCGCCCTGCAGCAAGGTGGTGGAGTGGATCGTCTTCAGTCGCCCCATCTACGTCTCCTACAAACAGGTACATGCTCTGGCGGGGAGCTGGGTTTGGGATTGTGTTGTTAACGGTTGATTTGGGGTTAACTGTGGTCAATTTGTATGAGATTTAACTGGGTGGTTTATCAAATGATTATTGTGTTTGCCACCGGTGGGATTTTGTCGTGCACTGCGTAATAGTTTTTCGTGTTTCTGCGGTACGGTGGCCTCGGTACAGTTTGGAATTGCCCAATATGAAAAAGAGGTAAGAATCTTTGGGGGAACTTCTATTCTAGGCGGAGCTGGAGCTGGAGCACCCTCAAGCTCCTTCCTGGCGCTGCCCATGCAACCGGAAGACATTTCACCACTCATCCAAGTAGCTTCTTCAGTTCATGTGACAGAGAACTGGTGTACCACTGCGTTTTACGCCTGATTTAGGCCTGAGGATGGAGATGTACATTGGTGATAAGTTGTACGTTGGGCTCCCGTTTCTGTTCAGAGATGGAGTGACTGAAGAAGCTACTTGGATGAGTGGCGAATCATCTTTTGTTCAGTTGACAGATATCAATTTTCTTTTGCTTTGTTGACCATTTATTCCCGCTTAAATGATGAAAAACAGCTCAAGACAAGAACAGATTGGGCAGGTTTTAATTGAAATTGATTGAAACCAGTAAGAAATACCTCGAAACGAATAAAAACAAAACAAATTCACGTCAAGATTGAATTGCATTTTTAACTTGTGTTCAATTTGTGTTAGATTTAACTGGGTGGTTTATCAAACGATTATTACGTTTGCCACCAATCTGATGTCATAATACACGGCACAACATGAACAATGGTCATAATTGTGGTATCGTTATCACAAAAAATTGAGTTGCATAATTTTTAGAAAACAGTAATTACATTTCACGCTAGTCGATCCGCACTGGGGCACTTTCTAATGTTTCGCAACCTTAGATCTTGTGCCTGTTTTTATTATCTGTGTGGAATTATGTGAAAGCTAAGTCCGGCTGCAAACCAGTTCTACCGTCAAGTATAAAAATAAGTTAACTGGCCTGACCTGGTCAATTTGCCCTCAATTCTAAAAGTTCTTGTAAGGCACAACAATTATTATTTAAGTCTCATCTATTTGCTTTAGACTCAGGGTCCATAATAAGATGCACAGGACAGAAACTAAAAAGTAACAAACAAGGTTATAAAAGACAGCTGTACTAGTGTTTCCATAAAGTGGACGTTGTTTACAGTGTTGTACGGTACGTTCTGAACAGATTCGTTTTTACACTGACTGAATCTTACTTAGTTTGGTTAAGTAGTTATTATATGCAATCATGAAAAAGTGACCATTGTGCATTGTGAAAAAATAAAAAGGACGCAAGACAGCTAAATATAAATGCATTCAGGGACAAACACGTAATATGTTACAAAAGGAATATGAAACTAGGTGCAGTCTTACGATACGAAGGTTGCTCCCTCTTCAAAAACATACCTAGGGTTGTTTTTAGCTCGACTCGCACTTGTTTTAATCCTGTTTACGAGGTCCTTTCTCTGTGAGCATCAAAAAACTTCCATTCCAGCTTCCATTTTTTCCATCGCCATATATCATTGCCATATTTTTCAAGCTTTTTTGAGTAATAATAACACACACTTAATGAAATAAATAGATATGTTTAATGCTTTAATTGGGAGACAAGCACGTGGCGTACCCTCCAGCAGAAAATGAACAGTGCGTCTTTAATTTTAGGGAAAGCTTGAAGAATGTATACGCTCTGGCAGATTTCAGCACATTGTAATCGCTGTGCTCTTCAAAATAGTGATAAAGAGAAAGAACGATTGCGCAAAACATCCGAAAATACATACAGGGAGCAGGCTAAAACACGATTAAAAGAAGCACATGCATGTATACCGAATTTAAGCTTGTATTTAACTCGCTCATCGCTCATTTTTAGGTGGCATCGTTTCATCTCCGCACTTGCTATTAAAAAACAAAATGGTATGTTTAAAGAGCCCCGAGGGAGAGCCCGTGTGCGCGGCGTGGGTTGTCCAATCATTTCACGTTTCTATCATGTTTATACATTCAGCTATGAGTGAGTGTCATAAATCAATAGCGAGCCCACACACTGCTGCTCCGCCGCCAAATCTCAGTCAAGTACAGTCACTGTAAACGAGAATCCAAACAAGACAACATTGGATCTGCGCTGTGGCCTTCCACGGATCTGGGACTTGATCAAAAGAGCGCAGTTGAAGAAACAGAATCAATACATATTTATTTTCGAGTGTTGCAATAAAACACCCCGAGAACAAATTTGTTTACGTGAAAATGAATGCTGTCCAGATACTGCGTTCGCTACATCTGAACCTACCGATTAAAACATTTCTTGCGTCACACAAAAACAACCACAACCCACAGCAGTCACAATCCCACATTTGCGCACAATCCAGCATTTACGACTGCGGTTCCGACACGTCAAATCCCGAAACAAAAGGCGAAGGATGTGATGCAAATACCGAAGCGCGGATGTAATGAACAGAGAAAAGCGAAGAGGCCGGGCCGCGTTCTTCAGCTGACGACGGTTGGGTCGAGGTGGACCGTGTCTTTTCGAGTGGCTTCCTTCTTGCCGCTCTCAGGAGGACATGATGAAGGCAGATGAAAGCCCGGCCGGACAGGGAATAGCTGTGTGCCTGTTGTTTTCGATGGCTCTGGAAGTAGGTCAGTGGGAGGCGAGTCGGCTCTGGTGGAGGATCGATGGTGGCGCGCATGGACGTCACATGATCAGGCGCACACATGTGGACGAGCGCGGGAGACTCATCGTCTGTCTGCTTGCTGTGTTTTTGTTTTGGCAATGCGAGAACAGGCTCGAAGATGACAACGTGGATATAACGTGTACGGATTTATTTTTTGGTCAAAACTAACCATTTTTTTTCCAAATTTGAAACACCATCTAGGTACTGATTATAAATTCAATCTAAAAGACATAATTTTTTATCATGAAAACCTCCAAAACACTCCAAATATTGCATTGCATTCATAAACAGAAAGTCCTCAAATCTCAACCCTTCATCTATCTTTTCAAATCTGAAATTTCTTGTATACTTAAATCCTTAACATTCGTCACCAATAATCAGAAAAACAATGACCTGTTGACATCATGTAAACATATTCAATAATATACATGATCATTTATACTCAATGAAACATGATAGTATAATTAGTCTTTGTTATGTATAATTTTATTTTTTTTTAATCAATGTTCGTACAATCAATGCCTCTCACATTAAATTTTTTTTTGTCAATTGTATGTTTTATGTGTTTGCTTCACATCTCATCATTCTGAAGATTTCTTTATAATTTTTTTTTTAAAAGATGCAGCACAGGGGTCACTAATAAAATGTCACCGCGGTCCAGTTTGATCAAGGTCCAGAGCTTCACGGACCCTCTTTATTTAATTATAATTTTAAAAAAGTATAATAGTGGTTAATTTTCACACTATCCCAAATAATTTGATTTTACATCAAATAGGGATTGTTTAAAAAGTTGATTTGCAGGACAGCTGGCAGGTGCTGTGCTTTGAGATCAGAACATCACACACTGAACAGATGGACTTAGTTTAAGTGACTTAAAGTGACAAACAGCAGTACCACGCTCAAAAAACACACACACACAAAATATTCAGTTTTTCTGTCCTCTAAGCGAAAGGACAAAGTCAGAGGAGCAAGTCACAGCAGCAATGTGCGCTCTCTCAAGTCTCTCGTTGATCTAAATGAGTGGAAAACTTCTATCCTGCAAAGCGAACTCTCTATCAATCTGCGCAACGCTTATTTCTTATTTAGTTGGCTAGTAACAGATATGGCTGATCTCCTGTGCTGAGCTACAACCGCGCTGTGAGTGGTTGACGCCCTGGAAAGGCTGCGCTCTCTGTGATTGAGGGGCTTTAGTTTAGTCTTTATTTGAAGGGACAGTGTACAGAGACATTATGCTCGTAAAACAGAGATGATCTGCACCAGATTCTAGCTAAACAGCTAATTTCCATCTGCAGTCCCTGGGTGCTTAGGTGCTTAAACCCAACGTTCAGTGTCCAGATGGGACAGCACTTGGGTCCAGACCCGGATACATAATTAGGCTTGAAGGGTGGTTATCTTACCCTATTGCTGGGGTACCTGGCTCATTCTGGTTTCGGACCGTGAATGAACACACTTTTAAAGGACAATTATTATGCTTTATTTGTATTATTTTTGGCCTTTAAACATGCTTTTGGGTATCTTTACTTTGACAGCTCAGGTTTTAGAACTAGAAAGAAATTTATCACAGCCTTGGAAGATGCCACATTATCTTAGCTGGCTCCATCTACTGGCTGCAGAGGCAATTACACATATTCGTATATACACAATGTTCTGTAATGCAGCTGTACAGACATGTGACGCAGTTGTAATGATCGTGTTTAGACGAGAGAAATGTTCAGAGAGAGTCTGGCGCTGATTTAAGGACTTAAAACAGCAGAAGATTCTCAGATAAGTAACGTCAGATATCAAAAAGTGTTGCATTGAAGAAATAGAGGAATGTTTATGACGCTAATGCAGCTGAAGGTATGTTTTTGAAGACGGAACAATATTAGAACATGGTTAAAAGCTCAAAAAAGTCAATTTTGCATAATATTTGTCTTAACAATTAGTAACAATAAAGTAAGCTGTATTTATCATCTTTTCGGTTAGTCAGTTAGTCTTGCAGTATTCAGTCACAAGATTGTTCAATGAGTAATTTAATGTAACAAACTGCCATTTTGGAGTGACATTTGCAGCCCTTTGCAAAATCACACAACCAGAAAAAGAGCCACAGATAACTGCTTCCAGATTATGATTATTGGATTACTAAATTATTTGTGGATCGTTTAAATAACCCCCTGCTTCACTTCACTTCAAAAGCTGTTCTAAAGCTGTGTTTGGAAAGTTAATGAATGTAATAAACTGACATTTTGGAGTGCTCTGAGCAAACTTCTGAATTAGAAAAGACACAAAAACGACCAATACGGCAATATCCAGAGCTGATAATAAGAAACCTAACGATACAGGCATTATTTACACCTCTTTTTTGTCATTTGAAAACAGTCTCTATAATAATGTTAGACCACATTCAAAAACTACAATCGCATACTTATGATGAACCTGCTATTTTTCAGTCTAATTACAAAATGTTTAAAGCTGGGGTACCTGACTTTTTTATTGTGAATGTGTGAATTTTGTGTTTTCCACCACAGAGCATCTTATAAAAGAAGCACTTTTTGAAAAAATTCGAGCACTGAACGTTGTCTGCTGCTAATTATAAACAAATTTATATCTTGTAAGTAAGGGCCAAAAGCAGTGCTCTGATTGGCTGTGCTTGGGGCGGTCTGCCTAGTTTCACTTTCGCTCTATGAATGCATGTGGATATTAATGATGTTCCAAAGGGTTTGAGTACGAGTCACACACATTTCCGGTTCTGCGGTGTGAAAACTCGGTTTAATATCGCTTCACGATCTGTTTCTGAGCAGATTTGTGCAGACAGCAAGCGCAGAATGCTGCCACACGGTGTGAACGCCGCAGCTATATTTAACGCGCGTGTTTATAGCTCCACCCTCGGCTCTCCACACAGGCCCGTGCTCGAGCCGTGTGCCAGCTCAGACTGAGACGACACTCCAGTCGCACTGAGCTAATCCATGTCTGCTTCTCCACAGCCGCGCAGCACGTCTCCAACCAACAGCTCCAGAAACAGGCCAACTCCAGCATCCAACCGACACACAGCAAATGCTACCAGCAAATCCACCAAGTCCCACTGTTTATTTATGGGGGATTTTCATTAAATACTAAACAAGCACAAATAAGTCACTGTTGTTTTTGAAGGCAACCAAAACTGGGACGTTCTGCTTTTAAATGATTCCGCTGGCAGAAGTATCATGTTTATCGTCGCGTCACACCTTAACTCCGCCCGCAATTGAGATTCAAACAGGGCGGTTAAACTGCGCACTGTCTGGAGGACTAAAGGGCAGAGTGAGGGGCGGGGTCTGGTTTAAGGAACACAGTGATTGGTCAAAAACGCTTTAATTAGAGCAGTGCAGTGTGACGGCACAGAGCGGTGAAGTCGCAGCAGCACACACTCAGCTTTTGTTCGTAAATCTGCAAATTAACGCAATTTGCACTAAAATTGTAAAGAAAATGACGAGGAGAAACAGTATACAATGCTATTAAATCAGAATGTACACAGTTTAGTCGGAAAAACAGCTGATTTAGTGTTTAGTTTCACTTTAATGTTTTTTTTTTTCAGTACACCACACTCAATGACAATGTTCACACTTCATACATCCACAAACCACAATTGATTTGGGACTAACGGACTAAATAGTTACTAAACGAGGACAGAAACAGGATCAAACCAAGTCTAAATTGGATTTATTGACGTCAAACCAGGAAAAAAGGACTATAATAAGACTACAGTAGTTCCACACTTAAAAGATGTTTTTCCCGATTTTTGTTGTTGTAAATAAGTAAAAAGTAAGTAAAAAAAAACTTTTAGTACAATCTAAAAGCAGAACAAAAGCTGTGTTGTCTGCTGTGTCGAGTCTGCAGCTTTATTAAGTATTTTATCCAGGGCTGCAGCCAACGATTGTTAACGAACAATCAGTGCATCTAGTGATTATTCTTTCAAACAATTCATTAGTTGTTTATACCTTGAAAGACCTTGGAACATTGTGCTCAGTTTGGCCCAGATGAAGGTTAAGTGATGCCGCTTGAGGCCATCATGATGGAGTATTGTGCAGACAAGAGTGTTTTGCCATCAGAAACCCAACAATTCATCTTTTATTTTGATGTAATTATTGCTCTGTCGACTCAATAAAACCTCTTCCCTGCACATGGAGTTTCTGTGTATCCCTACTACCTCTGACCGTACTGCACTTCTGCTGTCGTTGCATTTCTGGTTAAGCTGGAATTCCATTCATTTCAATGGAGAGCTACAGAGTAAAGCCAGAGTTTCAAGTGAATTGTGCAAAAATGTTCACGTGCTGCAGCAAGGCAACAATGCACACTTTCTCTGCGCGACTTAAAAACGTCTTTGTTGTCTGTTTTAAGATTGACAGCCCAATGCAAATCACTCAAAAAGAAAAAGCGACACAGATAATTAACTTCCCAAATAACGTGAATAGAGAAGATAGTGATTATTTGATTCATTGACGGTAGTTTCAATAAACTCGATAAAAAGAATCATGCATGTGAATGTAAACAATGTGCTAAAAGTTTGTGACGTTAGTTAGATTAAGAAACGTACACTTTTGAAAGTTCGGTAGTCCAATCTGTTTGTATGTTTTAAAAGAGCTCAAAACTCTTTATATCATAATTAAAGTTGTTCTTTTCTAATTAAATACAATAACTTTTTCACTTGCTTTCATTTTAAATCATTTCTTGCTTATTCTCCGTTCCTGCTGACCTAACTCAAACCTCTCTCAGGAAACAATTAGCAGAAGCCAGCAGACAAAAATAACTGACGAAATCCTAATTATTTTCTCATGTAACATTCTGATCATTTGTGTTCATCGTTCCCGTGGCTGGTTTGTGTGTTTCTCAGCTGGAGGCGTTCTACTCCATCTTCACCACGGAGCAGCAGGACCACGTGAAGAGCGTGGAGTACCTACGCAGTAACTTCAGGCCCATTCAGAGCCTGGACAACCGGCTGGTCTACAAGTCTGCCGTGAAGGACGCCTGGATGCCAGAGCTCACCGACAACAGCGGGCCCCTGGGAACCGAGGCCTCCAAAGGTACGTTGCCGCGCATCGTCAAACGTACAAGCTCGTCCGGTTGATAAAATGTGTCAAGAAAAGGCGTGATGCGTGTCTGAAAAGCTCTTGGAAATGTGGACACTTTATGCAGAGGCAGATTTACCATTAGGCAGCAGGCCACAATTGCCCGGGCCCCCAACCTTTAGGGGCCTCCAATCATATACTCTTCCCGATCAGCATAGACTAAAGGCTCTGAAACAGCTGCAATTCTCTCAATAGTTAAGAATTATTTGCAAATAGATATAGTGGATTTAAATGACACAAACGGGAAATGGTCTGAATTCTTAAATATTTATTTCTGGGGAAGGACACCCAAGTCCCCCTGTTTAAAGCACATAGAAGCATTCAAATGTAAAATAAATAAATAAATAAATAAATAAATATAAAACCTAAAGCTTCCGTCCAGAACAACTCAAGAGATGCAATAGAAAAGTTATAGAAAATCACACTCAATTTTGCTCCCAAATTCCTAGGTCTGCCACTGACTTTATGGTATGTGCTGAAAAGATGCTGCTACAAATGTTTCAGCAATTTTTTGTTTTTTATCGTTCGATTTCAGAATTTGAAGTTTTATTGCCGTTTCTAGTGAACACACAAGAAGTCTGTTTTGGCAATTGGCTGCAAACATTTAATTATGACTAAATATTCTGACTAATATGCATACATGATTAAAAAATGAATAAATACAATAATTACAGAACGAATAAAATGAAACTATTAGGGAATAAATACATAAAATATTTACAGAATAAATACATCAATAAAATAAATATTGAAAAAATTTAATATTTACAGAATAAAAATAAAGAAATGCATTTTATTTCTTGATTTAATACGTTGGTCTGGTAAAATAGCAGTTATATAAATGAAAAATGAGTTTTCTAGGGCATTAACCAGAATTTTGAAAGTGCATAATAAATAATGTTATGTATAATTCAACATATTTTTAAATCGTTCTCTCAGAGAAAAATAAACTAAACAAAAATGTTACATCCATTTTCTTTACGATCCTATCAGCTTTCCCCAAAGAGCTGCTTTGTTCAACCTTTCTTTTCAAAGTGACTTAGTTCCAGGTTAAGTGTGTTACAAAAGTCCATAAGTCACATGTTGAGATCAGTTAAAATTGCAAATGATTACAAATGGAAATGAGAATGATCGTGTGTAAGGGTTGTGTTTGTAAATGTCAGCCTTCAACTAAATGAACAAGCCGCTTAGGGCTGTGCACTTCATTGAATTTTAATCGTGAATCGAGATTCCGTCATTTCCAATCGTCAATATGCGGTTGGGGGCTTTTAAAATTCGAGAGCTCCACTTCCACTTCTCTGTCAGTAAAAGCATGTGGGCTGGAGATAGACATTTTAACATATACTGTATTAGATTGAATCAAAACATGAGATGAATCAAAATGAGGAAAAAGAGAGTTTGTATTGTTTATAAAAAAAAATAGGATTATTTGAATCAATATGAAAATCATGATTGTTACAATTATTCACTATCACAACAACATCCAGTGGAGGAATAGCATTACTGTATAATTTGTAAATTCTTTGTGAATCATGTTTTAGCTGTAGATTTATTAGAAATGGGTTTGCTCCAGGTTTTGTGGCTTGTTTCTGTTTTTTAGTACCACTGTATAACAAAGCATGAATAAAGACTTACTTCATGCACTGATTCAAGATTAGTTGCTACTTAGCACTTAGCGCATAGAGTATAGGGTTAGGGTATAGGGTTAGGGTATAGGGTTAGGGTATAGGGTTAGCGTATAGGGTTTGGGTATAGGGTTAGGGAATAGGGTTTGCGTATAGGGTTAGGGTATAGGGTTTGCGTATAGGGTTAGGGTATAGGGTTTGGGTATAGGGTTAGGGTATAGGGTTTGCGTATAGGGTTAGGGTATAGGGTTTGCGTATAGGGTTAGGGTATAGGGTTAGGGTATAGGATTAGCGTATAGGGTTTGGGTATAGGGTTTGCGTATAGGGTTAGGGTATAGGGTTTGAGTATAGGGTTTGGGTATAGGGTTTGGGTATAGGGTTTGCGTATAGGGTTAGGGTATAGGGTTTGCGTATAGGGTTAGGGTATAGGGTTAGGGTATAGGATTAGCGTATAGGGTTTGGGTATAGGGTTAGCGTATAGGGTTTGGGTATAGGGTTAGCGTATAGGGTTAGGGTATAGGATTAGCGTATAGGGTTTGGGTATAGGGTTTGCGTATAGGGTTAGGGTATAGGGTTTGCGTATAGGGTTAGGGTATAGGGTTAGCGTATAGGGTTAGGGTATAGGGTTAGCGTATAGGGTTAGGGAATAGGGTTTGCGTA
Source organism: Rhinogobius similis (assembly GCA_019453435.1). Taxonomy (NCBI): domain Eukaryota; kingdom Metazoa; phylum Chordata; class Actinopteri; order Gobiiformes; family Gobiidae; genus Rhinogobius; species Rhinogobius similis. Next base: position 26,396,546 of record CM033627.1, on the reverse strand, counting down.
TAGGGTTAGGGTATAGGGTTTGCGTATAGGGTTAGGGTATAGGGTTTGCGTATAGGGTTAGGGTATAGGGTTAGCGTATAGGGTTTGGGTATAGGGTTAGGGAATAGGGTTTGCGTATAGGGTTAGGGTATAGGGTTAGCGTATAGGGTTTGGGTATAGGGTTTGCGTATAGGGTTAGGATATAGGGTTAGGGTATAGGGTTAGCGCATAGGGTTAGGGTATAGGGTTAGCGTATAGGGTTAGGGTATAGGGTTTGCGTATAGGGTTAGGATATAGGGTTAGGATATAGGGTTAGGGTATAGGGTTAGCGCATAGGGTTAGCGCATAGGGTTAGCATATAGGGTTAGCGTATAGGTTTAGGGCAAGGCAATAGGGTTAGAGTGTTGGTTAAGTCGTTACTAAGTCTGAATCATTCGTAATAAACCATTTGTCGGCTATTAATAAACTTTTACTTCATGCTTTATTGAGGAAGGAATAAGTGTAGTTATTGTTAGCGAACTTACATTTTTAATTTTGATATTCCATTAACCTTGAATAGCACATTTCAAGATACCCAAAGACGCTTTACACGGAAAAGATATAAGAGAACATTGAGTTTGGGTTTTTGTAAATGCTTTTAATCAATCTTCCTTAGCCCCACAATCAGTGCGCACTAGCACTGCAATACAGCCCAAATGTCAAAAATAAATTGCAATATTTGAGTGTATTTATAACACGAAATCCGGCGCATTATAAGAGAAACTAGCGGCGCTCTCACTGGTGACATTTGTTAAAGTTAATAAATGAAGGTTGGACGCGGCAGAGTGCGCGTGTGTGTGTAGCGCGCTGGTGGGTAACTCTCCGAGCGTACTCCCCGAGCATAAGGCGGTAGGAGGCTCACCAGTCTGCACACGGCTCCCTCATTACCTCTCCCTGCATGCGTGTGTGTATCTATGTATGCGTGTGTGTATCTATGTGTGTGTCTGTGTGGTCATGTAGCATCTGTGCCGTGTCAACTGTCCTCCCAGGCTCTTTCCACTCCTCTTTCCACTATAGACACTTCCATATGGTCCACGCAGAGAGGAGACCAGCACTTATGTCCCCCCCGTTCCCCGACGCCGTGTTCGTGTGCGTTTGTTTGTGTTTGTGTTTGTGTGCGGAGCTGGCACCCGTCTTTCGCTGCGTGCTCTGGGTGTCCTTGGGTGCTGCGGTGGGACGTGTTTGTTGTAAGCAGATCTGTTAAGGCTGGCGCGGGAAATGTTGAAGAAGAAGGACAGATGGAGGGAGAATCACAAGAAGAATTAGAGCTGAAAAAATCTTAGTTAGAGTTGGCTTAAGGCTGTCCACCTGACCTTTAAAGCAACGTGTGTGTGCTTTTATCGAGAAAGGTTCTTCGGTTTAAGTATTGTCACGGCAATGATGTGGTGACACTTTGTTCTAACTACAGTTTCAATGGCCTTAATAAAACATGAACAAAGACTAATTCATCATTCATGAACAAATGGTTTATTAAGAATGGCTTGGTAACTATCAATTAATACCCCAACCCTAACTCCTAACCTCTTAATTAAATAGTCATTAAGCCTGACTCATTCTTGGTGAACTATTTGTTCATTGAATTAAGGCGAGATAATACAGGCAAAACCCCCTTTTTTTTTTTTTTTGGTCAGTTTACACTCTCAATATTCAGGCTTTCATCTGGACACAGACAACATGTCCAATCTGCTCCTAAAATGTTTTATTATTTAGTTGAATCCACTTCATCCATAGATTTCTATGTAACAGTGTAAATTCAAAGGTTGTTTTCTCAAAAACAATTTATAAAAAATAATTTAGGCCAATTTTAAGTTAGATCTAGTTACTCTAGGGATGCACTGATACCAATATTGGTATTGAATATCGGTGGCAATATGTGAAAATTTGCTGAATCGGGTATCAATCCCAAAATATCGGTTCCTATATCCTGGTTGGGCCTTGAAATTGTTGTAATAAGACTATTTACTGGCTCTTGTTGGTCCAGAACATCTCATGATGTTTGAGGTTTTATTTATACAAAACTGTTCTGTTATTAGTTGAAGGATAAAGTACAGTTACACAACCCATTTGGATTGTTTGACATACTTTATAAAGAAAATAATGCTATTTTTAGTCTATGCAGAGGTATCGGCTGATATCAAGTATCGGCAGATACTTAAAACCCAAGGATCAAAATCGGATCTGAAAAAGCTGAATCGGTGCATTACTAGTTTACTCAAGAACTAAATAAGAAATCCAAAATCCCCTTTGAAAAGTTTTTTTATAACTAATATGCGTGCAAAATGAACCAAGAAACCTGGTTCTGTCCATTTTTCAGATTTATTTGTCCCAAATATGTGCAATTTTGGCCGTTATTACACATGAAATGCCTCGTGAAAACTTGTAATACAATGTTATATTAATCTGATTAAACTACAGAACAAGTTTCAAATTGAAATTTCTAAATAGAAGATTTTTCTCCTATTCACCTGCAGTGTCTCGCCAGTCGAGGTTATTTGTCCAGGAGTGATCCATCGTAGACAAGGTTTCATCTGGACAATGTTTTAAAAATCAAGACATTTTGACTTCTATCTGAAAGTAATTTTCAATCGGCGGAACTGCAAACTCCTCCTTGAATTTTAAAAATAGTGTCCAGATAACTACATTTGAAACCTCGTCAACAGTTAGGAATGAAGCCTTTGCTCATGCTTTAATAAGGAGTAATAATTGTATAGTTATTATAACCGTTTGGAAACAAATAGATATTGAACAAGCACTTTTGAGAACACACACAATTTTAAATCTTTTGTTTGTGTCAAAAATTGCTATAGTATTGTTGTTGAAGAATGTCAAATTGTTTCACACTTTCAACCTCGTCTTGATGTAAAATTAGACATTATTTGCATCCCTTTTTTTCTCTCCCTTTTTTTGTCTTTATTTATTTATTGATTTATTATCATAGCTGTTTGATTTTTTTTCTCTTCAGTTTGTTTTATTATAAATGTGTAGGTGAAATGCTTTTTTTTTTTACTTGACTGTTCAAAACAAAACATTCCACCTTTTGAATGGTCAAAACTCCTCAAAATGGCGTCCATAACAGAAAAAGTGTGTGACTGCGATCAGTGAATACAGGCCAAATTAAAAGTATGATCCTTTTGAACAAAACAATTCAAGTTTTTTTAATGAGATGATGAGTTAAACCTTCCTTTTCTACCCACTCAGTGCTGGGGCCACTGTGCGGTAACGCCGGGGTCATGCGGGGGTTTTATATCACAGCTGCACAGAACTATGTAGTGTTCATGAGCCACCAAGAGAGTGTCCAAGAGCCTCTCAATTTAGAGCCCTTATGACAGTGAGAGCTGCTTTATTATAAAACAACGGCTCGTCCTTGGGCCCAGCGCTCTAAACCAGTGAATAACACTGATAGATTCTGATACAACGCCGTGGCAGTGGCTTCAAAGTAAAGGCAAGTGCATATTCAGTTAGGGCTGTGCAGTTAGAAATTGATATTCAGTCATTTCTAATCGTCAGTCGTCTTCTTAATCGAGCGGTGTCCAGCCAATCGCCCGTCGGTAAAAAACAGGAGCAGAGTCCAAGCTTTGCATGAAAAAGCAATGATAAAATGTGTAGTGTTTATGCTGTGGAAGTTCATATTTAAAGCCATCCACAGGGGCGTTGGACTTGGGGGGGTTAAAAGGTACTGTTTCCCCGGGGCCCATGACCGGAAGGGGGCCTCAAAAATCCCCATTCCATTTTTTACAGTTGAATCTATTTTTGTCTTAGTTGTTTGTTGTTATGGTTACTATATTAGCCAAGTTATCAACAACTAAAACTAGTGAATATAATCTGCAGTGAAGTGTATTCTAGCAAATAATATCTTCTGAGATGGTTGTGAAATTAGTCTGGTTGTAATAACAATAATAACCAAATTTGCTGGGATAAATAAATCGTAAACAAAATAGTTTATTAAGGGCCCACCAAAAGGGTTTGTACCTGGGGCCCAGAATTGGGTTCAGGGAAGGGTCCTCAAAAGCATGTGGTGGTCTTTTTCTCATTTTTCCCAGCTTTAATCTATTTTTGTTGTAATAAAATGCAATGCGGGGGTGCACGGTGGCAGAGCGGCTAGAGCTTCTGCCTCTCAATAAGGAGATCGTGGGTTCGAATCCCAGACCACCCCAACATCGTGGTTTCGAATTCCGAACCACCCTAACATCACATGATCTCTCTGGGTGGAGTCTGCATGTCCTCCCCGTGTTACCGTGGGTTCTCTCCGGGTTCTCCGGCTTCCTCCCACCGTCCAAAGACATGACTGTGTAGGTTAATTGAGGACTCTAAATTGTCCCTAGTGAATGAATGTGAGAGTGAATGGTTGTCTGTCCTTGTCTCTGTCTCTCTGTGTTAGCCCTGCGACGAGTTGGCCACTGTCCAGGGTGTACCCCGCCTAAGGCCCAAAGTCACTGGGATAGGCTCCAGTCACCCGCGACCCCTAACGGGAATAAGTGGTAGAAAATGAATGAATGAATAAAATGCAATGTGGTTGAGGTAAGAACTTAAGAGACTAATAAAAAAAACAATGCTCCCATATTGGCTGAATTGTTAACAAATAAAACTAGGAATTAAACATTTGCAGATAGAGTATTTTCTTTTATTAGGAATATGTTTTGAGATTGTGAAATTGGTCAGGTAATTATTGCAAAAACAAACAGTACTGTATCATAATATTGGCCGGTAGCTACACAGGATATGTTAAAGAACGTTCATCATCATAGTTTGATTGTTTTGAAGAACAAACAGCTCTGTAGGATGTCTATAAATATTGTACAAACCACACGGTGTATATTCTAGCAACTGCGAATGAAAAATACGAATTATAATAACTAAATGTGCTGGAATAAATAAATCATACACAAAATTACGTAGTAGGGGCCCACCGAGAAGGTTTGTACATGGGGCCCAAAATCTGGTGCTATGCCCCTGGCTGTTGTGCATGTATTTGTCCAGCAAATGGCGCTGTGCTCCCCTCTGACGCACTGCACTGCACGCAGAAGTAATCTAAAACCTTGTGTGCTTATTAGAGAAAAACTTTTATACCATGTGGTTTTCTGAGGCAACTTTAAAGTAAAAGCAAGTAATTGTACAAGGTTTTTGTGCAGTTTCTTGTATAGATTTGAGTCAATTGCATGCTTCTGCTCACAGCCAGTCACAGCACAGATCGCGCACTGCTTTGTCCAGTATTTATTAACTCAGAACAACCTCCTGACCCCAATGAAACCACCTTTGCCTTCGTTTTCAGCGGAGCGCAGAGTGAACACAGATTCAAAGAAAATGTACCTCGTTGTGGTGTAAAAGGGAGGCCAATCCGACACCAAAATACTGCGGATCGGTGCAAACCTGTGGCCGCGTGAACAGGGCATAATTGATGTAAAATCTTTGCCTGACCAGCCAGGCCCTCCTAGTCTGTCAAAACGTGTAGGGACTGGCTGGTCAGGCAAGTAAAATCTGAAACTAGTACCAAAACTAGCGAGTCATTTGAGCAGGTATCAATACTGAAAAAGATAAATAAATATTCTGGACTCTTACATATCCGGCACATATGTACATGATCATTAAATATGTATAGGTGGTGAGGGAGATTTTAGAAGTTAAGTGCATGTAAATTGCTGTTCATGCAGGGCGATTAGTTAATAATAGATGCCTAATAAGTTCATGTAAAATTGTTTGTTAATAGATGGTGTTTAGTTGATAAAACAGATATATTTTATTGTATTCTCTTGCGCCCCCATTAAGAGATAAAAAATGTATGTTTGGTGTTTTTCATTTGCTCAAAACGTGTTGATCACGTTTAATATGAGCACATTTCCCTGTTCGTCCCACGCCCCCCTTCATCTTTATTTTGAACCTAAGAATTTCCCCTGCAGATAAACAAAAGTAATTCTGATTCTGATTATGTAATAGCTTACCATATGGCTTTTACCACACATTGGACATTTCTTGGTTTTCTTTTCTCTCCAGCGTTTCCATCAGACCAGGACGTCTTGTGTTGCGGCACAAAGTGACATTAAACAGTATAGTCACACGGAGCACTCTCTATTCAGTGTGAAAGCCACCACTCACGGTAGAACGACCTCTGTGTCCTGGAAAGTGGCAGTTATGGCCCCTCTTGGACATTTTTCAGGAACAGTAAACTATCTACGTTATATTTTTGCTTGTGCGTCTCATCCAATCGCGCCCCGCTCACAGTTCGCACGTTCTACAGATGTGATAAAGACACGGCGGCGGCACCCACGCAGTCAGATTCAGATTGAAATTACGAGGTGTTGTGTAAACATCCCCCCGTTTGCTCGCGCCGCCGTTTCTGAATGTCGCCCGAATTTGTATAAATAATTCAGCGTTCGGCGCAGTGGTACCTTCTGCGCCGTCGAATCCCACGTTCAGATCTTGAATGCGGATTGTTTTTTTCGAGTTTTTAGAGCGAATGCATTTTGCCACTCATCCAAGTAGCTTCTTCGGTTTAGCTGTGAGAAGGAAGGAGCTAAGTAGGTAACACTTTCTAACTTATTCCTGACTTAACAAAGCATGAACAAAGACCCAATTAATGGTGAACAAATAGTTTATTAAGAATGATTCAGGCTTAGTAACTACTTTACTAATACTTCTAACCTCAACCCTAACCGGTACCATTTTATAATAACTACATCTTATTTTGCCTTAATAAAGCATTAACAAAGACTTAATTAATAATGAATATATAGTTTATTAAACATGATTCAGGATTAATAACTAATTAATTAAGGTAAAGGTTAGGGTTAGGATTAGAAATTAGGGTTGGAATATTTGTTAAATAGTTACTAAGCCTGAATCATTCATAATAAACTATTTGTTGATTATGAATTAAGTCTTTGTTCATGCTTTATTAAGTCACGAATAAGTGTAGTTATTATAAAGTGTTACCCCCTAACCTTTTTAAGCCATTTCTAAGCCTGAATCATGCTTAGTAAATGACATGTTTGTTGTGAATTCAGCTTTTGTTCATGCTTTATTAAGTTATTGTAGTTATCATAATGTAAAGTATTACCGCTAACTGCACTGAAACCATCAAACCATATTATTTTTACACTAAGGAGTGTCTATTTTCAGTTAAGTCTATTGAATTGTTAGTTTCAGTCTAATTATGTCTTAAAACATTTGTCTACTTCACTGAATTCAATTTTCTTTTGCCATGGAACCAACCCGAACGAGTCATGTTTGAGAGTTATTTATAGTTCAGTTACTGTTTTAAATCTCAGTTATAGTTTAGTTATAGTTTTACACCTTTTTTGAACATACAGACATACAGTATTATGCAAAATCGCCTTTTTATGAGCCTTTCAACTTGCTCCCTCCTCATTAGTTTACTCAAAGTTATATTTTTTTAATCCCTGCATGTTTGAATTATCCTGTATTTTCTGTATCTTTAAAATTCCTGTTTTTACCTATGACAATCCGCTGCTTGTTACGTTGAAATGTTACTGTCAGTTTTGAACAAGAAGTCAATTAAGGTGAGACAGTACAGGGGGGTAGGAAAAAGTAAAGATATCAATTGTAAACGTCTCCTGTAGTTTACTCACATAACTGTAAGAAAAAATAAGTAAGAAAATATATTACCGTACAAGTTTTTCATAGTGTCATGAAATAAGGCATTTTATGTGTAAAAATTACCAAAAATACGCATATTCGGGACATATAAAACTGAAAAATGGACTGAACCAGGTTTAAATTTCTTAGTTCATTTCATACACATATTAGTTACAAAAAGATTTACAGAAGGATTTTGGATATCTTATTTAGTCTTACACTAGATTGGACTGAAAATTGTCCTAAAATTTCAAAATTTACCTAATTTTATTTAACTTAAAACTTGAATAAATCAGTTTTAGAATTAGATATAAAAAAAATTCTTCTGTACGTTTTGTCAAAATCCAAGATTGTAAAGTTTGGTGTGTGGGATCAAGTGGTGATCCTTATGTCCCGAGCGGAGAAGAAAATGACCTTTGAAGTTCAATGTCCCAGAGAAATCTATGGATGAAGTGGATTTAATGGAAGAATAAAACATCTTTAGGAGCAGACTGGATAAGTGTGTTGTTTCCACATGAAAGCCGATATGATGAACAGCACACAAAAATTGCTAAAACGAGTAGTGTCTTGCCTTAACATGTTCCTTTCGCTCGCCCGATCAGATCAATATTTGCGGTTTACAATGAACAAAACGTCAAACGATCAATCTAATGTTATAGTTAAACTCTAAGTACCTAAAAAAGCGTGACACGTCTCCTTTAACCTAAGTGTGCCGCGGCTCAAAGCCAATAACGCGCTCTCAGAAACCGTGAGGATACTTTCTCAACAGCCGCGCGTTCCGGGCTGTGTGTCCTCCGGCCTGTTAGTTGTACGCCGCCAACTGGACGGTGCTCGGTGTCTCTGCAGCTCCCATCAGAGTCCTGGTCTGCTCGAGCCCACAGCCCACCCCCCAATCAAGGCCCGCTCATCCATCAACTGTGGTCAACACGCCGTGGGGCCAAACATGTCCTTTCCTCCGCCAAATGGCCTCTCAGAGACACATGAGAGCAGAGCACTTCCACCTGTGTAGGACCCCCCCCTCGGCCCCTGACTGGACCCCCGCCTCCATCACTCTCTGCCACCTCACCTGCCTCCTGTGTGCGAGTGCAGCGAGGGCCGCTTATCTCTGATGAAAGCTGTAAGAGGATCTCTTCATCACAGAGCTTTGTGTTCAGGGACCGGGCCGTTTCATCGAGGCACACAAACACGGACAGACACTCGAGCAGGGCTTAAGCAAACAATAACAATAGAAGTGCATTACAATTACCGCGCGTTTGTGCCAGTTTATAATTAGCCTTGTGTTCCATGCAGAGTTAAACAGCTACCACTCAATGTGACAAATTTGGATTATAGTTCTTTTGTTTTTATGGTAACACTTTGTAATAACGACACTTATTCCTTATGAACAAAGACTTAATTCACAGTGAACAAATAGTGTATTAAGAATGATTCAGGCTTGTACCAAATGAACCCAAACCTAAGCATAACCTTGTAAATAGTTTGTAGAAAAGGTTTCAGGGGTTGTTTGAAGATCGATCTTCAAACAGCGTCCGGATGAAACCTTGTCTATGATGAAACACACCTGGATGAATGAGGGATTACATCGACAAATTCTTGTAAGTAGTTAATAAGCCTGAATGATGCTTAATAAACTATATGTTCTTTGTGAATAAAGTTTTTGTTCATGCTTTGTTGAAATTAAGGTGCAGTTATTATAAAGTGTTTTTGTTCATTATTATTATTATTACCTTGTTTTTTGTGAGTTTTGATATTCTTTTTGTAGACTTTTTGAGGACTTGTGATTCAACTCTACATTATACCATCGAATCACAACCAAAAGATTTTTTTTGTACATTATATGTAGTGCACAGGTTTCCCACAGGTTTATTCTGAGACTATTTTGGCACAAGCAATCCATATTTGACTTGTGTTATTTAATGCACTTCACTTCTACATGTTTTGCTTATACTGCAGAGTAGATGTACATTGTAAAAGGATATATAACAGACTAGGGATTTATGACATGCTGTAAATTGTCATAAGCCTAATTCAAACTCACGACACTGCCAATGTGTGCTTTCCACAACACCTTTTTTTTTTTTTTCAACGTTAAATAAGTGTAGGTACTAAATATAGGCTACAGCTTTGTAATTTATTAACAAAAACTGCCAAAAGGTATTTAACACTCTTCATTTGGGCGTCATGGAAAACCACCAGATAATTGCCTTTTTAGCAATTATGGATCCCCTTAATTTGCATGGAAATGTGTATGGTGATGTGATCTTATTGTATATTCATGTGGAGACCCCCTGGTGTCAGACAGGGCACGGCTGACTGGGCCCAGCCTGATTTAATGTGTTAAATATGGCCTGTCTGAGCAGAGGTCATTGGTGGCTCCACACCGTGTGCATGTGCAGGGTGAGAGACTAATGGTTTCAGTAATGCCCGGCCACAAGGGACGCTCAGCGCCGGTTGCGAATAGGACAACTGCACTGCTACTCCATGAGCGCACTAATCAATTTGGTTTGGATATAGGCACGTGAGCCCTAATCTCAATGAACCTGTGCTCATCATTGAATTACCTGCGGCATTTGCATAATATAATACACTGTTTGGAATAATCATTGTGTGCCGTGTTGGTTATGCTAATACTCTGCTCCTGCTGCAGTTCATAACATCACACACAAACTTTACTGAACCAGCGCTGTGCCCCGTCGCAGGAGTCGACGTGGCGGGTGTGTAGAGCCGTGATTTTCAGCCAGTGTGCCGGGGAACACTAGTAGCCTTGAGGTCTTGCCGGGCGTGCTTTGAAGAACTCTCAGATCCATGGATTTAATGGAATAAGTTAATAATTTGCAGTGTCCCGAGCAAATGCTTCACCAAAAAAAGAAAGCAAGTTTAGAGAACCGGACGTAATTGGCAAAAAATGTGATGTGAAAGGTTAAAAAAAACATGGGGATAAACAAAATAAGTTTCAAAATAAGATTCAGGCTTTACTTTTTAATAAGTTAAAAGGACAAATATTATGAAAAATGAACTTTGTTGAGCTTTTAGCTATCTTCTAACATTATTCCATCATCAAAAACAAACCTGGAGTAGCATTTAGCTTGATTCATGTTTGTTTGATGATGCTCGTTTGAAAATCCTCTCTCTCTCTAACACTGAGTTCCTATCTCCGTCAATGTATGACGTAGATTATGCTGACATCACTTATCCTAGAATCTTTTGCTGTTTTAAGTCCTTATATAATCGCCAGACTCGCTCTGAAAATTTTTTCCGTCTAATCACGATAACTACAACTTTGTCAGATCCACTGCTTGCTGCAATGGATTGTGGGTATATATTTACATGTGTGCCTCTACAGCCAGTAGATGGAGCCACAGCTAAATCAAAATGGCATCTCCCAACATTGAGAGAAAATTGTGTTTTTCTTTGTAAAAGCATTTCATTTTTATTCTAAAACATGAGATGTCAAACTGAAGACACTCAAGAGCAGGATTAAAGGCTAATAACAAAATAAAAAATGCATAATGTTTTTCCTTTAAGGTAAGAGACTACAGCCAAAACAATTTTTTTTATTTATGATGTATTTATTTTTTGGTTTTTGTTTAGTTTGCTCTAACCAAAATTGCATTTAACAAGATTTAGACGGAATATACAGAAAGGTTTTTGATATCTAATTTTAAACCTGAGAAAAACCTCAGAAAAAAAATAAAAATAAATCATGAGGCGAAATTTTCTGTCAGATCTTGTTTTCAACAAGAAATTTCAAACCTTAATATTTTTTGTAACTAATATGTGTACAAAATAAACCAAGAACTATACAGCAAGACTTTTCATGAGAGAGCTTTAAATTTAAGCTTCTTTCCTATTCACCTTTAGTGTCTCACCTTAAGTATACTTTTTTTTAAATAATCAGACCTATTTTTATCGGTTATTTTAAAGTTAATATAAAGTTAAATGTTTCGGCTGCACTCTACCGCCTTCCTCAAAAGTGTCACGTTATGTTACTGTGACGGGTCTGGTCGGCTAATTTAAAAAGATTTTGGTGATTTCTCCCTTCTTCTTGGAGCAGTAGGACGACAGCGCCACCTGCAGTCCAAACAGAGTCAATCAGGGGGAACATCAAGCTACGAAAATGCGCCCACCAGACTGTAAATCGGGATGAAGGGGCCTAGCTACTTTGTCATACCTGGGATACAGTTCTGAAGAAGTCAGACAGCTCCAAAATCGGTTTAAATCTGATCAGACACATCGCAGTAACAACATTGACAAAGTGCAGCCAAAACATATCAAGGTGCAATTCTAAAATACAAGTTTGACTACATGAAATCCTGAACTTGCATATAAGTTAGGATTAATTAGATTTTACATATGTAATTTTAATATGTCTTTAAATGTTAATAATTCCTGCGTCCCTTATGTGTGGCTGGTAGCGACGGGAAGAGCATCTGGTGAAAAATCGTTCGTTCGTCACGTAACAGAACAAACCAAAAAAACAAGCTTAAAGTGTATTCAAGACAACGGGGATTTTGCACTTCATAATATAAAACAAAAACATGTTGACTTTATAGCTAATTTTCAACAGTTGCAGTTACATAATGTTTCACTTATGTATGAACGCTAAGAAGAGTTGAAGTAATTCTGTAAAATAAACACTTGAAGGTCACTGAGTAAGTGCTTAGCAGATTTAGTAATAGGCCTATTATTAATATGCTGACTGCCGATAAACTGTTGCATTATTCAAAGTGGGAATTAAGTGTATGTGCAGTGCAGTGCAGTGTGTAATGGAGCAAGGCTCGGGATGCTGCTCAAACAGAGACATCTAGTGGTCCTAATAGTCCCTGCAGCATTCTGTTTTATAATATGGATCATTTTCTTTAAATAATTCTTACTGGACAGTGTTTTCTTGTTTTATTCACTGTCAACTACTACAGAAATGTAAAGCACAAAGAAGGGGACATATGCAAAATCAAAATTTAACGTCGTTTCCTCATCATTATTTTACTCAAACTTGGGTTTTGATTGATTCAAGCATGTTTGAGTGAAATATTGTCCTGCTCAGAAAAGTCCTGTTTTCATCCCTGTGTGCTGTGTACATGTGGTCATCGTGGGAAAACAACTCTGGAGACAGACTAAAATCAGCTGATCTGTTTTGCTTTTTGACCAGGCAACTAAAGCAAGCAAACTTTATTTTTTGCTCAGGCGTTTTAACTTCCAAAGGACTGATTTTACAGCATTATTGTTGTGTGTATTGCCTGTTGTAAGTGTGTTTTGTTTTTTATGTATTTTACCTTTTTGCTGTGAAGCACTTTGTGACCTTGTTGTATGTGAAAGGTTCAATACCAATATAAAAAATAACCTTTGTCTACTCCTTTGCTTGCTACATTTAGGGGTTTTACTGTGCAACAGATTTGACCTGAATTCCCGACTCTACTGTTTAATTCAAATGTAACAGTAAAATAGTATGTATTCCAAAATAAATATAGCAAGCTTGTTGAAGGCTCACAACAACAAAACTTTCTGGTTTGCTCTATTAAACACTGTAAAGAGCGGAGCACATGATTGCAAATACAGTAAGTCGGAACCTCGACGTCTTATCTTGGAATCCCAAGCAGCCAAAGGCCACATGAAGGCTGCATTAGTTGCAGTTATTTGAAAAATGTACATTCCGAGTGATACATGTTGAGTTAAAAAATGTCATGCAGT